>CM036932.1:1200000-1800000 GCA_020800305.1 Porphyrio hochstetteri
AGAAAGTAACTCATTCCAATGGAATTTCTTTAGACCTAAGAGCAGAACTGTGAAGTACATTTCCATGCTGCCCATATAACCCGACTTATTTTCTTCCTACCTCATTATTGACTTCAGGCCTGCTGTAATTAACTGCAAATTCCTCACACAAAGCCACAATCTAACTGTTAGGAGGCAGAGGGTGGAAGTTGGGAAGACAGGAATTTGCCCTAGCACACAGGTTCTTGGCTTTTCCCATGATAAAGCCATTGTCCCTCCCTGTGTCCCAATCTCCTATCCATAAACCTGGGGACAGCTTGGCCACCTGTTAAAGTACTTTGAGATCCACCTAGAAACACTCCAAGAATTTGGTATTACTGAATACCTTCCCTGCCAGCCTGAGGGGAATGTCAGTCCTGGAATTACCAGTGGGGTTTAAAATCTTTGGGCAGGTTTTAGGCTCTCTTAGCAGAACCAGGAATGCTGTATCGAAATACATCAGCTCCCTATTGTAGTCATTTTTGTTCTGACCTAGGGCAAGTCACTGAAAAGCTCTGGAAAATCCAAACACATCAGGGCCCCTTAAGACTCTCCACAATGCTCCAGTGAGGCAGAGCTGCAGAAGTCAGCCACAGAATAATTTTTATGTTTCTGGAACAAGTATTCATCTCCCTAACAGAGAGAAACCCAAAAGCTCTGGTAAGGCTGCTGTCAAGTTAGCCTTTCCTCCCTCCTGGGATTACAGTGAGCTCCCTTTGACATTAAAGAATTGCCTGTGTGGAGAGATCCTTGGAGAATTAGCACAATTCTCCTGATAATTAGAATCATAGAATGGTATGAGTTGGAAGGGACCCCCAAGTGTCACAGAGCTCCAACCCCCCTGCCACAGGCAGGGCCACCAACCTCAGGCCTGGATCTACACAAGGTTGCCCAGGGCCCCAGCCAACCTGGCCTTGAACACCCCCAGACACGGGGCACCCACCCCCTCTCTGGGCAGCCTGTTCCAGCCCCTCACCACTCTTTCTGTAAAAAACTTCCCCCTAATATCTAATCTAAACCTTCCTTCCTTTAGTTTTAATCCATTCCCCCTTGTCCTGTCATTGTCTATCCTTTTAAAAAGTTGAATCCCCTCCTGCTTATAAGCTCCCTTCAGGGACTGGAAGGCTGCAATGAGGTCCCCCCGCAGCTTTCTCTTCTCCAGGCTGAACCAGCCCAGCTCCTTCAGCCTCTCTCCGTAGGGCAGGTGCTCCAGGCCTCTAATCATCTCCGTGGCTCCTCTGAACCCTCTCCAACAGTTCCACATCCTTCTTGTATTGGGGGCCCCAGATCTGGACACAGGACTCCAGCTGGGGCCTCACGAGAGCAGAGTAGAGAGGGACAATCACCTCCTTGTCCCTGATGGCCACCCCTCTTCTAATGGAGACCAATTAGCATTGGTCCTGTTAATTTAGGTCAGTACCCTCTTGGGTTGCCTACCACTCACATCTTGGGAATCCTACCAAGAGATGTAGAAAACCCACCACTCCACAGCCAGTGTCATTTCTGCAGCAGGAACTCCCGTCTATGAGGAAAGGCTGAGTGAGCTGGGGCTGTTCAGCCTTGAGAGAAGCAGCCTGAGAGGGGATCTGATCAATGGGGATCAACAGCCGAAGGGTGGGATGCAGGGAAATGGCCAGCCTCTTCTCAGTGTCTGTGGGGACAGGACAAGGGGCGATGGCTGCAAGTTGGAGCACAGGGAGTTCCCCCCCAATCTGGGGAAGAACTTCTTCCCAGTGAGGGTGAGGGAGCCCTGGGACAGGCTGCCCAGGGGGTGTGGAGTCTCCTTCTCTGGAGAGATTCCAGCCCCATCTGGACGCCGACCTGTGTGACCTGTCCTAGGGAGCTGCTTTGGCAGGGGGTTGGACTCCATGGGCTCTGGAGGCCCCTTCCAACCCCTGTGATACTGTGACTCACATCTGCCTCTTCCAGGGCCGCACACGGTAAGGAGTTCATATCTGTAAAGTACTGGCCACGTGCACCTCACATACTTTGTTCATAAAGAAACCACAGCCTCCCTGTCTCTCATCTGAGGCCTCAGCTTTAAACTACACCCAAGAAGACGCTGCATGACATTACCTAGCATCAGAAGCAAAGTAGTACTCCACGGCTTTCTCCTCAACAGGGAAGAGGCAGGTGGTGCTGTCCACACGAGACAGGTTGCAACTTCCCTTCTTGTCTTTGCCTACAAGACACAAGGATTAGGCACAGTGCACACAAAGCCAGAACACAGCCACACCGTCAGGCTCAACCAGCGGTCCCGAGGCACCGTACCAACATGAAGCACTATTTTCAGGGCTGTGAGCAGTCACAGTAAATTTAACAGTGACAAGAGGAGAGGGCAGCACACTGGCCCTCGTCTTATCGTGTCTTTTCTCACTTTGCTTGCAAAGGTTTGGATGTGCTTTTGAATTAAGTCCACAGGTGCAAAGTTAGCACAGACTCCTGAGGTTTTTTAGAGGGAATTATCATAAAAATTGAAATGAAAGTTCTGGTGTGGCTCCACAAGGAAGGGAGATTTCAAGCTGCTTTACCAGCAGTCACATTTAGCAACACTTTCCCAGCTGAATCTGCCCTGTTTATCAGTTTAAGTGTCTCCTGTGCCCCTGTTTCCTCCACTTTCCCAAAGCTTTCAGAAATCAAGCAGGATGCTCTTTGTCAACTGTTCTCAGCACTGGGGAAGACCTTCCAGAGCTGCTGCAGAGCACCAGCAGATGTGACCCAAACCTGCTCATGTCTGGCTGAGCAAATGTCTTCACACACAGACCAGACACAGGCTGGTGCTGAGCTATCGAACACAGCAAGACTCAGAGAGGCTGGAGAGTTGAGTGGGGAGAAGTTCCAGGAAGGAACAGCCCCAGGTACCAGTATAGGTGGGAGACTGGCCTGTTGGGGAGCAGCGCAGGTGAGAGGGACCTGGGGGTGCTGGGGGGCAGCAGGATGCCTGTGACCAGCACTGTGCCCTCGTGGCATCCTGGGTGTGGTAGAAGGAGGGTGGTCAGTAGGTCAGGAGAGGTCCTTCTCCCCCTCTGCTCTGCCCTGGTGGGGCCACACCTGGAATATTGGGTCCAGCTCTGGGCCCCTCAGCTCAAGGAGGACACAGAACTCCTTGAAAGAGCCCAGCACAGGGGCACTGAGGTGATGGAGGGAGTGGAACCCCTTCCTTGTGAGGAGAGGCTGAGGGAGCTGGGCCTCTTTAGCCTGGAGAAGAGGAGACTGAGGGGTGACCTCATCAATGTCTATCAATATGTAAAGGGTGAGAGTCAGGAGGATGGAGCCAGGCTCTGCTCAGGGATGGCAGTGACAGGACAAGGGGCAAAGGGCACAGGCTGGAGCAGAGGAAGCTCCATGGGAATGTCAGGAGGAACCTTTTCCCTGTGAGGGTGACGGAGCCCTGGGACAGGCTGCCCAGAGAGGCTGGGGAGTCTCCTTCTCTGGAGACATTCACACCCTCCTGGATGTGTTTCTGTGGAATTTAGTCTGGGTGCTCCTGCTCTGGCAGGGGGGTGGGACTGGATGGTCTTTCAAGGTCCCTTCCAACTCCTGACACTCTGTGACTCTGTGAAATGCAACCACTTCATCCCGATTCCAGAACAGCTGGTAAACTGCTGCTGGTCTTATGCTACTGCCAGGGCAGCATCTAGGTGTACTGAAGGACACAGGAGTAAGGCTCAGCTTCTGAAGCTGTTAGAATAGTTCAGTATTTCACCAGGGATCCTCACTGCAGTACCCTGGCAATTCCCAACACTCTCTACTCCTCCACCTCCTCTTTAACTGCAGAAAATACTTCTTGGTGGTGAAGCTCATCAGGAATGCAGATGAGGACCAAAACACCTACTGCTCCAGCAAAACGATTTGCCAGTCACTGCACATGGTAAGGGGTGGGGGTGGATTAATCAGCTTATCTAGGAAAATGTGACTGTAGCTTAAGAATAACCACCTTGAAGTTTCTCTATCATGTATTTATCTCATAAGCTGCCACGCTGTGTCTCACCAATCTGGTTCAGAGCTGTGCACAGAGCTCATGATGTTCAGATTTCTACTTCTGCAAATGGAAAAGTAAAGGAAACAAAAAAATACTGCTTTCATGTTGATAGTCAGCAAGAAGGTTCCACTCAGCCGATAATTTAGAGCCCTCCACTTCAGTTATCAAGTCAGCAAATGAGGAAAACAACTCCCTTGTTGATCTGAGCCAGGACAGACTGATTTGTTGTTGAGAAAGGACAGAGCAAAGGTGTTAGCAGCCGTTCTCCAACAGAAGCACCCACACTTGATCAAAACATGCAGATCTGGTTTCTCAAAACACGACATTTCCCTGCATTGACTCTATTATGTTGCATTGCTTTCCTGTGTTACAGATTCTACCCCAAGCCGTAACCAGATCGTGTTCTTACTGTGCACATACATGTGCACTGTGTGTATCTTGCCAAGGAGTGGTTGGGAAGTTACACTGAGTATTATCAGCTAATTATGATTGTTAGGTTATCGATAGGCTTGTCCACAGATGGTCTGTTTATCTACAGATCACCCAGATCGTTGCTGTACCTCCCGTTTACTAGAATTTAGAAGCAACACACAAATCATCCTTTAATCTTTTCCCTTCTAAATTAAAGAAGGGAGAAATCCCAGAGAATTAACACAGGTAAGGTAGGAACGGGGCAGGGGGCGGTATATTTTGAATATCTTTTGGTACCACCTCACTCTCCATGATGACAATCCTCAGCACGTGGCAGTTCTGCAAAGGCACAGCCACTTCCTGACACATTCTTATTCGAGCAGCGTTAGTTTGGGTTTCTGTATGAGGTGGTTTCCAAGGATGGCATTAAACAGCTCACAAATCAATGATTATAGTCAGGACTCTCTAATCCATCCATGTCATACAGTCCATTTTTCATAGAAGCTGGAGCACCACTGAAAGCAGCAGGACTCTGGTTATCACAACGCCTGTGGAGTTACCTGACCTCCACTTCACGCTGACTTAAGAGATACACGTTTGGCAGAAGGGAACAAAACCTCACTTGATGTTTGGGTTGGTAAACCAGCTCCTGATGGGGAACAAGCATGAGGTTCATTTCTTCTCTGTCAAAAGCAGAAATCTCACCCCCGAGCTGTCAGTGCCTGAGGCTGTTGTCTGCTGAGGGTGGAATCACATTTATCTACAGGAGTGAAGAATGCCATCCTCTCCTCTTACAGAAAAGCACTCTCCTGCTCCAGATGTGAACATGGCTCATTGCATCACATGTGACAGGTTAGCCTTTAAAATTAAGTACATAAAAAATGGTTCACCCCAATATATGAGCAAAGGGAAGTTAAGTTCCAGCCTCAGGCCAGCCATCCTGCTTCTATCAGGAGCTGCCAACTCAAGATTCCCAGTTCAGTCAGGAAGAGGACACAGCTCTTTGACAAGCTGAGCTCCAGAAGGAATTCCACAGAATGCTGGCATTAATTATTAGCAGCCTCTGAACAGGGGTTCACTCTATTGTTTTGTGGGTTTTCTTTCTAGGGTAACTTACTGTTTCCTTCTGTCCTCAGAGCTGCAGGGAGCAGGCAGCACAACCTGCACGAATTCATCAGTTTTGCACTTGCCCTGAGCATTATGTCAGAATATTGGAAATGGGGTGGGTGGACTTGGGGGGTGGATGTTGCAATGTGTGTTGCTTGTGGGGTTTCTGATCAAGAAGGAATTCTGAATATCCCGTTTGTCTCACTACATGGAAAGCAATAACCACACATTAAAGAGACAATGCATATCTGTCTCATTTGTGATTCCTTTCCTAGGGAACCAGAGGATTTGTCTGAAATGTCAAGTCTTAGATTCTCCCTGGTAGGCACCTTCCTCCGTTTTTATGGATATTCCATCAAAAGAATGATCCATAGATTGTACAGCTGAAAGTGCAATTGGAAAAAACAAACTTCAGATCATCAGCAAAAAAACCCCAAACCCGACGTCTTACATACATACAGTAAGGGTTCCTGCTAATTACCCAGCATCACCCAAGGGTCAACACTGGCAAAGCTTACTGGGAGGACTGGTTCTTCACATTACATCGCAGCAAGGTGTGATTAGCAACACCCTTAGGAAGCAGTGGGACAACAGTGGGACACCTGGACAGCAAGCCCTTTTGACTGCTGCAGTGCCTGGAGAGCTAGAGTCCAGTGGCCAGAGACTGGAGGGGTTCAAGCTCCTCTGGGAGCTGTAAATTCCACGGTAATTCTTAGCCACTTCTCATTTTCAAGGGTGACACTACATGTCTGCAGTGGTAAAACACCCTTGTGAGAGATGGACAGACAACATAAACACAGATGGCTGTGCAGAGCATCCTGCTTCTGAGCAGGCAGTCTGCGACAGCGAAAAGCCCTCAGCGTGCAAAGCACAGCCAGGCTCGGGCTGGAAAACAACTGAATCTGTGGATGCCAATGTGCCACACAACATAAACACTGAAGAATCTAAACCTAACTTCTCTGCACACAACTATAGAAATATAGAAAAACTGTACTGTTAACTTTACTATACTGAACTATTCCACTTCATTCTATTCTTTCCTTCTACTCTGCTGCATTAAGATGTGTTTTTCTTGCAACCACTGGCCGTTAAAACCTTGGTTATAAAAGCAGAGACTAACCTGAGGCACATGGCTGTACAGCACCTGGTTAAAAACTTACTTTAAAGAAAGATAATCTTTTCCATGATGGTTTAATTTACAGGTGAAAGTTTCCAAGTGTAATATATACTGTGTGTGAAACTGTGTGCTCACAGGTTGGTCTGAGTGTGGCTGGAAGGGGGTGCTCACACTTACCCGTCCGGTAGAGTATGGGGATGTGGTCAGTGGAGAGCTTGTGCTCGCTGCGCACGCCGATGAGCAGGGGGCTGCCTCGCCTGCAAGGGGACATCGAGTCACAACCCTCCACATCCACAGATTCATCACCCTGACATCTGGCCTTGAAGGGACTGCAATTCTCCAGCACAGCAACTGAACACAACTAAAGAGCAGCGAGCTCCTCCCAGCTCTTAGGGCCACAAATGTGGGAGGCCACAGGACAGAGAGGAAGAATCACTGAATAAACACAATGCCAGGATGTGAGGAGCCTGTCATGAGTTTAGCAACAACTCTACAGGGGTAACTGAAGTCCCACAGACACCTGAACCAGGCACACACCATCTGCGCTCACTGTATGTAACTACAGACACGCTACTGGCACTGAAATTCAAACCCAACTGATGCTGATGTTTGTGAGTGGAGTAGAAAACCTGACCACCACGCTGGCCCAACTTCAAGTCAAATGGAGGACTTGTCCAAAAGCTGCCACAAAAGGCAAAGGAAGAGAGAAAGCAGTCTCCTTTCAAGGCTCACTGCAGTCTGCTGCAGAAGTTGTTCCTTGACCCACTGCGATACAGCTGGCTGCTAAGAGTTTCAAAACATTTTGGGCAATTTTCTGATAGATGGAAAGCCAGAGAAAGACAATGAAAACCCACCGCCCTCACCCCAGCATAGACAGCACGATGAGAACAACCTCCACTCCATCATCTTGTAACTGGGGGGCTGTGGGGGCAAAACACCTGTGACATCCAGGGTACAAGGAGAACGCTCTTTCTCAGGGCAATACTCACCTGGTACCGACTGCTTGGCCAGGATAATGAACACTTTTGAAGACAAGGGCGAAAGCACCTTCCTGGAACAAGAGAAATACAAACTGGTTATTCCTTCATTGGAGGCCTTGACTACCATTTCAGGGTTCCCAGCTCAAAAGCTGCACCCGTGTTTCTGGGAATGAGAGATACCAATCAGGTGGCTTCAGAACCCCAAGAAGCTCCAGGCACCACATCCTGGAAGGGTGTCCCTCCCCGAGCCCCGGCAGCTCATCCTCAACTACTTCATGAGGCTGCTGCACTCAGACATCACCAGCTACCAGGACAAGTGCTCCTGTATTAGCTCAGTGTGCAGTGAGGGCACCTACAAAGTCCTGAGGCTCTGGGGTCTTTGCTTGGTCTCAGTCTGTTGCCAGCACAGCTCCCACCAGGCAAATCACTGCCATGCCAGCCCTGAACACAGGTAAGTTCCTGCACAGGACTCCACAGAGCGACCGTGCAGGGAAGCTCCCACAAGAGGCCACCTGCTCTTCCAGGCTCGGGTGGCTTCTCACACCCAGCCCGCACACACCAGGGACTGCCTGCCCTGGGGTACTGCTGCACCCCAAAATGTGGATGCTCTTCACAAGCACTGGCTAACATCAGAGAAACCCGAATAAACATCTGAGGTGGACTGCTGGAGGAAGGACAAGCCCTCCCCCCCGCCGGCCCTTAGTGTGTGCTGCGGGACATGGCCTGGCACGGGCACCCAGGGAAACACCAGAGTACTGCTGCCCTTTGTTGTGTCTGTCTGCCCCGTGTGTGTCCCTGCACCCAGCTCCCAGCATTACCAGCTGCTGGATGACCCTCTCCACCAGCGTGGTGAAGCTGATGTCGTCGCTGTCGCGGTTGTCGTACATGTACTTGACCAGCTTGGCGATGGTCTCCGTGTCCGTCTCCGACTCGAAGTCGTAGCCTTTGCTCTCCTGCAGTGACAGCACATGTTGGGTCACCAGCCCTCTGCCTTCCCTTCCCCCCTTCCTCTTCCTTTTCTTTCCAACCTTCCTCTTTCCTTTTCTCTTTTCCTTTCCTTCCCCTCCTCCCCTTTTCCTTCCTTTATTCCGTATTTCCTTTCCTCTCCTGCCTTTCCTTTTTATTCCTTTTCTCCTGCCTTCCTCCCATCCTTTTCCCTTCCCTTTTTTCTTTACATTTCACTCTTTCATCCTTCCCTAGCTTTTATCCATCCTTCCCTACTGCACTTTTCATTTTTTCTTTCCTCCCTTTTTTATCCTTCCTTTTTTTCCTTTACCTATCCTTTTTCCATCCTCCCTTCCTCCTTAGTCTTTCCTGCCTTCCTTCCTTCACCCTTACTTTCCACCTTTCCTCTTTCTCTCTTCCTTCTTTCCTGCCTTTTCCTTTCTCTTTTTCCCTTCCCTTCCTCTCCCCTCAGACTCCTTCTCCTTCCTCCCATTTCCTTGCTTCTTCCCTACCTTTCCCACTCTCCTTCCCTCTTTCCCTTTCCTTTCTCTTCCCTTCTTTTCCCTTTCATCCCTTCTTCCCTTTCCCTCCCATCATTCCTTCCTCCTCCACCCACACCTCCTTCCTTTCCCTTCTTCCTTCCTGCCTTCTCTCACTCCCTGAGTGTGAGTGGGGACAGCATCAGGAGAACAGGAGCAGGACAGGGGAGGTTGGCTGGAGCCTGAGTGCAAAGGCAGAGCGTGCACGTACAGAGGGGGGAACCTGGGGGTGAGCACGAGTGGAGGAGCGTGAGTGGGGGGCAGGGGGGTGACTGAGTAGGGGTGGGGGCAGAGGGGACTGAGCATAAGAATCATAGAATCATAAAATCACAGGGGTGGGAAGGGACCTCAAGAGATCATCGGGTCCAACTCCCCTGCCAAAGCAGCTCCCTAGGACAGGTCACACAGGTCGGTGTCCAGACGAGTCTTGAATCTCCCCAGAGAAGGAGACTCCACACCCCCTGGGCAGCCTGTCCCAGGGCTCCCTCACCCTCACTGGGGAAAAGTTCTTCCCCATGTTGGTGCAGAACTTCCTATGCTCCAACTTGCAGCCATCGCCCCTTGTCCTGTCCCCACAGACACTGAACAGGGGCTGGCCATTTCCCCCGGCATCCCATCCTTAAGATATTGATAAACATGAATAAGAGCGAGCGGAGGAGCAAGGGGATGAGAGCACAAGTCAGGGAGTGGCAGAGCAAGGAGATGTGGGAGTGGAGGAGTGGGAGTGGGGAGGTGTGGCGGGAGTGAGAGTGAAGGGAATGAGTGGGGGGACTGAGGAGGAGTGCGAGGAGGAGGGTGAGCGTGAGGAAGATGAGGGGTGGTGTGAGTGGGAGAATGGGAGTGGGGAAAGGAGAAAGCAGGAGGGTGAGCAGGGGAGTGAGGAGTATGAGGTGAGAGAGGCGTGTGAGCTGGCCTCTAAGAAGAAGAGTGTGAGAATGAGTTGGGGATTGAGGATGGGTGGAGGAGTGCGGGTGGAAGGGTCACACACACACACCACTCACCAGGAACTTCCGCAGGTCTTTGTAGTTGGTGATGATGCCGTTGTGGATGACGATGAACTCTGGAGACAGAGGAAAAGCCCTGCTCAGCCCCACACTGGCCCCAGCCTGGCAGCGCGCACCGGTAGCCCCATGACACAGACACCACCAAGCTTTACTGTGTGAAAACCCATCCCCAGTAGAATAAAGAGACCCTCCTGGTGTGACCTCCTTGCTCTGCCCCATTTGGAGCGGCTGGTGATGGCAGAAGACAATAATGACACGGGTGGGACTAGGGCTGTCCAGATCCCACAGAGCTGCTGGAGGCACTTATGGGCCCAGCAGTTTCCAGCCTATGGAAGCAATTAAACACCACACTCCTCCTGCCAGCTTGTTGGTGCTGCTTCTCAGGCGGCCACGCCAAGCGCTGACCAAGCTGCAGCAGCACAGAGCAAACCAAGCCCCTTCCACACAGTCGTGTTTACAAACAAAATGTAACCAAGCAGGAGGAGGCAGTGTACAAAATCCCATTCCAGAGAACAGCCAGGAAAACTTCTCACCCTGCAATTTCATTCCTTGCACTGTACCCATGCACCCACTGGAGCTCCAGGCATTAATCCCAAACCCTCCCAAGATTGTTCACTGCCACAGACAAACCCCATGGACAGAAATCCAGGCCAAAGCCCCTCCAGCTTCCCAGCTCAGCATGACGGCCTGCAACAAACCCCCTGAGGCACACCAGGCATTGGTGACAGCAGCAAGCTTCCCCAGAGCCTCCGAGCCCCGCTGAGGAGCACAGGGCTCCTCACACAAACACACTCACCGTTGTTTTTATCCGAGCGCTGGGGGTGGCTGTTGATGGGGCTGGGCTCGCCGTGGGTAGCCCAACGGGTATGGGCAATCCCAAGGTGTACATCAAACTCGATGTCCAGGTCCATGTCCTGTTGCTCTGCAGCAGAAGTAGGAGAAGTTTTTAGTACTGAGGGGCTGTCCCTGTTCCAAAGCAGGAATCTCACCAGGCCTCTGGGGTCTGCAAGTCAATGCTGCCAGGAACAATCATCAAAGCTCACAAAACATCCAGCATGCTTTCAGGGGATTCAGAACACAGATGTACACAAGCAACCTCCTTGCATTCCTCGCTCTGCCAAAATAATAAACAACTTTTAAGGAAGAAGCTGACCTTAATTCCTCTCTCAGGGGTGCCCCTTGCCATCCTGTCACCTGCCACAGGCTGTCAGCTGTGACCAAAGCTGCCTGTTTCAGGGTTACAGAGCACTGTGGTTAGAAGGGTCATTGGCACCCCCTGCCTCCAGAAAGCATACCATTAGCATGAATATTTCTTTGGGGAAAAAGAAAAGGATTCCTTTCATTCCACAAGTGCTTCCACAATCTCTGTAACTGCATATCCTGCAATGTGCTTGAGCAGGCAAACATTTCTTTGGAGATATTTTATCGTCTCTTTCTGTGATGCACACATCCTCTTTGCCTGGCCTCTCCAGTTCCCAGTTCTCTCTAGATCCCCCCACCTTCCTTAGGGAGAAACAGCTCCCCTGCACCATGAGGGTAACACCAGCATGGGTTAAAAAAGTCAAATTACAAGAACACAGCGGCTCTCGGACACAAACCAGAGATCCTGACTCCTCTGAAGAGCATCTTCCCCTTCTCACACAGCTTACCTGTAGCTCCACACCCAACCACCTCAGGGTGCTTTGCATTCTGCACAGATCTAATGAACGTGATGTTCAAATCAAAAGAACACAAAGCAGCAGAAGCAGAAGGCCTCACTCTGTGTTCTCATCAGTCTGACAGTTACACACCAACACCAGGGCTTTCCTGAAGCCAGGCTTAGCCCATCACTACTTGGACAGACAGCTTTAGCTGGGACAAGCATTGCATATGCACATTTAAAATTCAGCCAGTGACATTATTAGAGCAGTCTTCTTTTTCTGCCCAAGCCCCAAGTCTCTGGCAATTATCTCCCAGTAGTTCCCTTTTCCCCAGTGTAAGGAGTTTTTTGTTTCAGGGTGGCTTTTGGTCTGTTTTATAAAATGCATTTCAGGTCTATTTTAATTTTATAGGATGGGATTAATTTGTCTTGAGAAATCAGGATTTCCCTGTAACCTCCTGATAACATTCATAGGATCACTGGGTTCTTCACAGCACATGTGTGTTCCCCCCTCTGGCACTTCAAACACACTTAACTTGGAGTGTTTCTGGGTAAAAGAGGTAATATCCAAAACCCAGATGAGAAGAAAAACAACAGGCAATGAGTGAAAGGGAAATACATACTGTGAACCTCTTCATCGAGAGCCTTCACTTTCCCCTTCTGTTTGATAAGCTGGATTTTGCAAGCATTAGCTTCCCAGTCTTTGTCGTTTCCACCATCGATTCCCACACCTAAACACCACCACAGGACACGAAGAAAGAGTGTGAAGTGCAGGAAGTATATTACAGTACTTTATGTCTACAAATCCTGCTGGGTTTTGGGGTTGTTTTTTTACAGTACCCCTTCTCCCTCCCCAGCTGACTCCCCCAATAAGGCCTAGACACCCCTTAGATCAGGAGTTGTCCCTCTGTCATCCTGTAGGTATTTTTAAAGCCTCAGATAAGGGGCACCAGAAGCGTTCACAGAAACCCACATACTGAAAGTTAATCCAAACCTCTGACCACATGCTCACAGGCACATCCACTTGGTTTCAGCTCTCTTCAACAGCAGAAGACAGCAGAACCAATTCACAAATGCACACCCTCACCCAAAAAATCATTATATACAAGCAAAATCTCAAGACAGAAGCACTGCTGCTCAGAGAGCACTACCTGCAGAGTCATAGCCTCTGTACTCCAGCCGCTGGAGCCCTTTGATAAGGGTCTCCAGGATCTCCCGCCGTGTCCGGGGAACATGGTAGTTCAGGTAAGCAAAGATGCCTGTAGGGGGGAAAAGAGCACAATCTTGTAAGAAAATCACAGCTGAGGAGACTTGGTCTGTGCCTTCTGTTTAGCAGACACTCCAAATTAGGGCTCCAGCGTGGCTCTGCACCGAGAACCCACAGCAGGAAGGTACCACCACGTCTGCAAGCTTCTCCTTACCCCTCCGGAGGTCCAATGGAGAAGATGTCACTAACATTTAGGAGATAAAACTAACCACAAAGTGCTACCATCCTTCCCATGAGGCTGAAAGCAACTAAACAGGATAAGCCAGGGCATGATAGGAGGAAGAATTTCCACGTGAGCTGGACCTACAGGACAGAAGGAACTGGCAGGAGACGATGCAGCGGACAGGAACCTAATCACTCCAGATGAAACATTCGAGGTTCACTAACAGGCTGAAGAAATACCTTCAAAGGAATCTTTCCCTAGGTTACTCCCACTGATTCACTAAGAGACAAAAAATAAAATAAATATCATTTAACTCATGCAAAGTGACACCCTCGAACTAATGGAGCTCCTTCTCCTGTGGGTTGCAAAGGAAGATGAATCGTTGCTGCTATTTTTAAGCAGTGATGGGGACACAGAAATCCTACATCTGTAATGCCAGCTAATGGATCTGGTTCAGAAAGATTTCCTTCGGTGTGGTAGCATGAGAAGACATTTACTGGATGCTAGACAGATCTGTGCTTGAAATCTACCAGTTCACCCCAACGTTCTGAAGGAGAAGAATATCTGCATGGAATAAAAGCACGACAGGTTTCACACAAACACCCATCTACATGAGTGATGGGTACTTAGAGGGTTGTAATCTGAGAAACGTTATAAAACCTCTTGAGGAGAAGGAAGTTCAGTTGCACACACATAAAATCAAAGTCCTTTTCGAGGCATCCCAAGATTCACACAGAATCATACAGGTTGGAAGGGACCTCCAGAGCCCATGGGGTCCAACCCCCTGCCAAAGCAGCTCCCTAGGACAGGTCACACAGGTCGGCGTCCAGATGGGGCTGGAATCTCTCCAGAGAAGGAGACTCCACACCCCCTGGGCAGCCTGTCCCAGGGCTCCCTCACCCTCACTGGGAAGAAGTTCTTCCCCAGATTGGGGGGGAACTCCCTGTGCTCCAACTTACAGCCACTGCCCCTTGTCCTGTCCCCACAGACACTGAGAAGAGGCTGGCCATTCCCCGTGTCCCACTGTTCAGATATTGATAACCACTGATCTCTCAGTCTTCTGCCCCAGCTCACTCAGCCTTTCCCCACAGGGCAGATGCTCCAGGCCTTTAATCATCTTCCTCACCCTTTGCTGGACTCACTCCAGGGAGCCCAGAACTGGATTCAGTACCCAAAGTCCCTTTCTCCTGGCAGTGCTGCCATACAGCCTGCCTCACGCTCCCCAAACTTTTATTCATCCCAGCGTTTTGCTCCCAGGACGCCTTTTGGAATGCCCAGCTTTATGTTTACACACAGATTGTTTTAAAGAACATTTGAAAAACCGTGTTCTTGAGCTGTTTGTGTTTTGGGATGAAACAAAACAATTCAAAGCTGCCTGATGTCTTCATTTCATTTCCTAAGGTATTCAGAGTTGACAGATGTGCAGCACAGCGAAGTGCAGAAAGCAAGGGACTGTTCAGCCTGAGTGGGGACAAAAAGGTCGCAGGCAGCCGCATGCCATTCTGACACTCTCCCATTCCTTCCCCCTTTTCCATGCACTTCAGCTGCAGCTCTCAGGACAACTTTGTCCTGAGCTTCACCTTCCCATTCCCAAAGCACCAGTGTCTGAAGTTCCAGCTCCTTGCAGTCCTGCTGCCAAAAGAGCACACCTTGCCTCACTCACTTGCTTCTGGGTCACTAGAATAAGTTAAGAATCAAGTTCTACCATTTCTCTTTCTTAAAGCATCTAGCCAAATGAACAAATAAATAAATACAAAGAGCTTTTCACTTCTTGGCTCCTACCTTCGCTTCCCCAAACCCTGAAGCCTCTCCTGATAACCACCTGTTCAGGACCAAGTCAATAGAAGCTTGCAGCTTCCTTTCCAGAGCTCTGGACATCCCAAACCATGTGTCCAGGCCTGCTGCTGCCATCTCCTGATGGTGTTTGTATGCCTGAGTCAGTAACTACAGGGACAGGGTAGGCCTTCTTCCACACACCTTCATTCTGTGTAACAATTTATGGTTTGGTTAATAAAGCACCTGGTAGAGCTCAAAATCCCACAGAAGTTGTGCAAATGTGAATTCAGCTGACACCAAAGTAATGTATTTGGTGACTTTTGTGGGCTGCTTTCTGGAACTTGGGCGCATTCATAGAATCATAGAATGGCACGGGTTGTTAGGGACCCCAAGGGTCACAGAGCTCCAACCCCCTGCCACAGGCAGGGCCACCAACCTCCAGGCCTGGAGCTACACAAGGTTGCCCAGGGCCCCAGCCAACTTGGTCTTGAACACCCCCAGGGATGGGGCACCCACCCCCTCTCTGGGCAGCCCCTTCCAGCCCCTCACCACTCTCTCTGGAAAGAACTTCCCCCTAAGATCTCCTCTAACCCTTCCCTCCTCCAGCTTCACTCCATCCCCCTTGTCCTGCCAGTCTCTGCCCTTTAACAAGCTGATTCCCCTCCTGTTCCTCTGCTCCCTTCAGGAACGGGAAGGCTGCAATGAGGTCCCCCACAGCCTTCTCTGCTCCAGGCTGAACCAGCCCAGCTCCCTCAGCCTCTCTCCATAGGGGAGCTGCTGGTGGCCCCGCATCACTGCTACAAGAGCCACCACTTGCCTCTTCAGGGACAAGTTTTAGGGGCTGAAATTGTAATTTCATTTAATCAGGTTCTGCCTGCAATCTGGTACTTGGCTGCTGGTAGAAACAGGTTGAGGAAATATTTGTGTTTGCTGAGAGTTGGGGTTGTCCAGCCTGGAGCACAGAAGGCTTCAGGGAGATCTTACAGCACCTTCCAGTACCTGAAGGGGCTACAAGGAAGCTGGAGAGGGGCATTTTAGAAGGCCAGGGAGTGATAGGAAGAGAGGGAATGGGTTTAGATTGGAAAGGGGGAGATTTAGATTGGCTATTAGGAAGCAATTCTTCACTAGAAGGGTGAAGAATTCATCACTAGGTACAGGGTGCCCAGGGAGGTGGTGGCTGTCCCCTCCTTAGAGGTGTTCAAGCTGGGTTGGATGGACCTTGAGCTGGTGAGAGGTGTCCCTGCCCATGGCAGGGGGTGGGATTTTATGATCTTTGAGGACCCTTCCAGCCCAAACCATTCTGCGAATCTGTGATTCTCTGAAACACCCCAGCTCCCAGCTCACAACAGATAATGAAACACTAGCAGCATTTAACAAGCCTCCTCTGAAGGATACTTCTCCCACACTCTCAGCCTCCAAACCCTCCTTTTTCCAATTTAAGATGCCCAGTTCACTCTGTTTCTAAAAACTGCATTCTTCAGGCAGAGCAATCTCCCTGTTTACATGGGAACTGTCATCTGAGCTGAAGGATGGCAACCAGGCTGGGGAAGGGGCTGGAGGGCAAATCCTCTGAGGAACAGCTGAGGCAGCTGGGGGTGTTCAGCCTGGAGAAGAGGAGGCTGAGGGGAAACCTTCTCCCCACCTCCACTGACCTGACAGGAGGGTGCAGAGAGGTGGGTGATGGTCTCTTCAGCCAGGGGACAGGAGATGGGACAAGGGGCGATGGGCTCAAGATGTGCCAGGGCAGGTTTAGATTGGATGTTAGGAAAAAATTTTTTACTGAAAGAGTTTTTGGGGCCTGGCACAGGCTGCCCAGGGAGAGGCTGAGTCACCTTCCCTGGGTGTGTTCAAAAAAAAGGGAGATGAGGTACTTAGTTTAGGATGAGAATGGTTGGACTTGATGATCTTCAAAGGTCTTTTCCAACCTTGTGATTCTGTGATTTCAGTTCTACCCTGGATGCCTAAAATCCTTCAAATGACTTCCAGGTCTAACAGAGGTGCACAAAGCATGCAGCTTTGTTGGCAGGCAGCTGGAGAAGCCCCTCTCTCTGTATTTAGCAGAAACCTCCCAAACACAGCGGTAACATTACCCATAAAAACAACAAGCACAGAAAATAAAAAGCAGGCTGGAGATGTCTTTAAAAAGGCATGCAGTGTTCCAGCAACTCCTGACCTGCTGGAGAAGAGCTCTGTGGAGAAGGACCTGGGGATCCTGGTGGGTGACAGGGTGGCCATGAGCCAGCAGTGAGCCCTGGGGGCTGAGAGAGCCAATGGGATCCTGGGGGCATCAGGAGGAGCGTGGCCAGCAGGTCACAGGAGGGGATCCCCCCCCTCTGCTCTGCCCTGGTCAGGGCCCACCTGGAGTGTTGTGTCCAGTGCTGGGCTCCCTGGGATCAAACAGCCAGGGATCTCCTGGAGAGAGTCCAGAGGAGGCTACAGAGATGATGAAGGGCCTGGAACAGCTCCCGTATGAGGAAAGGCTGAGTGAGCTGGGGCTGTTCAGCCTGGAGAGAAGATTAAGGGGGGACCTTATTCATGTTTATCAATATCTTAAGTATGGGATGCAGGGGGAATTGGCCAACCCCTTTTCAGTGTCTGTGGGGACAGGACAAGGGGCAATGGCTGCAAGTTGGAGCATAGGAAGTTCTGCACCAACATGGGGAAGAACTTCTTCCCAGTGAGGGTGAGGGAGCCCTGGGACAGGCTGCCCAGGGAGCTGGTGGAGTCTCCTTCTCTGGAGAGATTCCAGCCCGTCTGGATGCCAACCTGTGCAATATGAGCTGGGGAGCTGCTTTGGCAGGGGGGTTGGACCCAACGATCTCTTGAGGTCCCTTCCAACCCATGTGATTCTATGATTCTATGACATTCCCCTCCACACCAAAGCCACCTACCACAGCATCCGAAGCAAAGCTACTGCAGAGGTCATAATTACAACCAGCACGAGTAATTACAGCAGCATGAATGCCACTTATTTTTCCAAATTAGCTAAACAATTCCAGAGTCAAAAGCTCTCCCAGCATTGGGAAGCACACACCAGTAAGGGTCTCATTCCCACCCAAACCCTTACACCTCTCTGACAGTGCTGGGCAGTTCCTCGCTCCAGCAATAGCCGGGTCTGTCCAGTGGCTCTTGGGAAGCAGCTACGGTCTCTGCATCCCACCCGGCAGCACTGCAGCTATCTCACTATGGCACAACCAGTCCCACGTACACCTACCAGGTAGGTTATTCCACTAGTAAGTTATGCCATTACAACAAAGGTGACTCAAGCAGGAGAGGCTCTTATGAGCAAACGGGGACCGATGGCGAGCGTTAAGGTGCTGTGGAGTCTGAACATCAGGCTGGACACAGTGGGACAGCTCCTGGAAGTGCTTCCCAGTGGCAGTGTGGGAGGCACAGGAGCCCCACCGACGGAAGCGCAGAGGAAGGGTTCTTTGCTGCAGGCGTCAAGCTGGCATGCAAAGGGTGAGACAGCACCACAGATTCAGAATCACAGAAGTGTAGGGGTTGGAAGGGACCTCCAGAGATCATCGAGTCCTGCCAAAGCAGGGTCCCTAGACCACTGTGGAGTCTGGGTAAGGGATGGCAAGCATAAGGTACAATGTATATGGGCACATGCCAAGAAAGGAGACGAAAAGAGGGCTCTGGGAAAGGTGGAGGGGATGTAAAGCAGAGCAGGACAGGAGGCTTGGTGTAGGCATTCCACTCTGCCATCTCAGACTCCACCTTTACTACCCATCAGCAGCTCCAGGACTCTCCAACCAGGGGTGTGCTGATAGCATGTGAAGGTAGTGCTCTGTGGCCGAGGGACGTGGGCATCACCCACATAACCCTACCAAGTACAGACCAAAAACCCCAACTTGCCTCCACACTGTGACAATGCGGGTATCTTCCATGGCAGTTGTGGGGGGCAACACGGTCATCTCAGTGGCCTCCTGAACACCCGATCAACACGGCTGCAGCTGGTAAAACACAGCCTGGAGAGGCAGGGACCACCAGAGGAACACGACAGCATCTTGCTCAAAGTCCCAGTGAAGACCACTGTGCCCAGAACATTCCACACAGAGCCCCGTGCCCCAGCAAGGCCATCAAAATTAAGTCCTCCATGTGAAAAAAAGCCTAGATGGGAACAATTATTAGGCAGAAACCAGGCTTCCCATCATAAAATATCTCGGTAAATATGAATTGATCATTTTAGTCCCCATCATGTTTCTGGCACAAGGATTACAATTTATTCTGAACCAAAAAAATGGCTTAAAACCAAAACGATGTCCCTCTAGCCAGGGCTGACTTCAGACACCCTCATTAAATCTGAATCCAAATCAGACAGCGGCTTGAAATGTTATTTTCTCTGTACCTTTTAACAAGTGCAGTCACACCCAAAGTAAAAAAAACTCTAAATCCCACAACCCTAAACCAACAAACCAAAACTTGGTTCCTTGTCATCACAGCAGCATACAACAAAATGCCACCACACACCGAATGGGCACGAAGGAGAAACCAACTTCCTCCAGGAAGGGATGGCTCATCTGGAATGAGACTGAAAAAAGGAGTGCTTATTTCTACTTGTGCTGTAAACAAACAGAAAACATCTAACTAAAAAGGAGCCAACTTGGCATTTGTCTCAGGCATTGAAAAAAACCCCTATTAATTACAGCACAATGATATTAAGATTATTCATGAAAACAGCCCTGGAAGGGGGGGGGGGGAAATATCTCAATCTAAGATTAAGAATGCCACAAAAAAACACCCCAACCCAAATCACACAAGGAATTCACACAGCTGCTTATAAGAAAACACAGAGACTGAGAAGCAAGGCAACTGAAAGCATGCAAATGAGGTAATAACGCCACAGAGATTTGTGAACACCCTTCAGAAAAAGCCAGCCATGTAAACGTGGGGAGATTTGGTTTTGATCCTGTTCAGCTTTTAGATCTTGATGGGGAAATAGCTGGAGTGATAATGGAGATGCCACTGTGAGAAGAAAATTCTAGGAACTCCCCTGTGATTGACAATTTACAAAGGGGAAGGTGGGTAAGGCAAGCAGGTTTAAAACTGACCTGAAAGAAAGGGGAAAAACAAGAAATAAAAAGAAGATTATGTAAAAATGGTGCAGAATGAAAATTAAAAATGGGACCATAAGGCTGGTGAAAATAAACATGAGCCTTCCTAAATGTGTGACTTGCTAATCCGCAAGCTGAAGTCAAGTATTCAGAGGTTTATCTCCCAATTATGACATCAGATTCCTAAGAATTATATGCAAATAACAGGTTTATTTACTGGAAATATTTTCAAATGCCATTTCATTTTCTCCTTTTCAAACATCCCCTAATGATGTGATCCTTCATTGCTGGTAAGTGTTTCAACCCGCCTTTAGAAAACAGCCTATTTACCAGCTCTACCCTAACTGCTGGATTATTCAGGAACATATGAGCAATCCCATCTTGTAACCATTTCCATTTGTAAGTAGGATCCTGCTGCTCTCCACAGAAACACTGAGGAGAGGAGGAAAAAAAAGACCTAAAGCATTAAATGTTTGTTACGCTTCGCTGGTCTGAGCATATTTTTAGAAAATGTTTCTTTCTCCCAGCAGCCACAGAGAAGGAAAAGGGCTCTGGAGATAAAATTCTGCTCTGGAATTACCACCTCACGCCTTCGGTCCCACACGGGTAAATGCCCAGTGAGAGACGCGGTGGCTGTGCTGCCTCAAAGGGCGCTGAGGCGATACTTACGTCACAGCGTGATGCAAAGCCCTGGCAGTTCAAGAAAAGAGCGTCTTTTAACCCAAAAAGTGGACAAAGGATCGTTTCACCCAGCTACAAAGCGAAGCCTTCTCTGAGGTGGGACACAGGAGACACGGGATGGTGCACAGCAGCGCTGCCTTGCAGTTTAGGCTAGGAAAGACCGTCCTTCTAGGCCCCAGAGAGGCATCTGCCTCCAAATCCTGGTGCCTCCTTAAAGTCTTGTTCTCTCCCTCCCTGCTCTTACGTTCAAATCAATCTACACCAATCAGAAGATGAAAAGATAGGAACTGCACATATCTTTACAGCTGCTCAAGGCTTCCATGAGGAGCGCTTGGTCATGGAGAGCCAATTTTTCTGTCAAAGCAAGGGATCATTTAAAGCACAACAGTCAATGGAAACATGTTGGTTTTGATGGAATTCCAGTGCTAATCCAGGGAATTCCCATCCAGCGTGCCACCAGCTTATCCCTCTTGCCATCTTAGATGCCAGGTGTTGAAAATGGCGGGAACCTTGAAGGCCAAACAGAAGGTTCCTGAAACCAGCCCACTGTGAGTTTCTGGTCCCTAGCAGACCTGAAAAGAGGAGTTTCAGTTTCAGCTTGCCTTACCCATTTAGGCACTGCTGAACACAAGTGGTTTTGGGCAATAACGCCACACCTGCCCTCCACAGCTCACGGTCTGGAACAAGCCAGAAAGAGGAAGTATTACAGAAAACCCAGGAGATCGGAATGACATTTAATTACACCACCTTGACAAGCCCTGAGCTGGCATTGTTCAAGGTGAAACACGCACCACATGAAGCCAAAAAACCACCCTGTGAACTTCATTCTAGTCCAGCACTGTTTGTAATTGTACACTCCCAGCTAAAGTAGGGAGGCAGCAACCACGCTACAGGAATTCATATCCAACAGGCTCAGAAAACACAATCACAGAATCACAGAGTGCTTTCTGCTGGAAGGGACCTCAAAGATCATCAAGTCCCACTCCCTGCCATGGGCAGGGACACCTCTCACCAGCCCAGGCTGCTCAAGGCCCATCCAACCCAGCCTTGAACACCTCCAGGGATGGGGCATTCACCACCTCCTTGGGCATCCTGAGCCAGGGCCTCACCACCCTGAGTGAAGAATTTCTTCCTAACAGCCAATCTAAATCTCAACCCCTTGCAATTTAGCCCCATTACCCCTCATCCTGTCACTCCTTGCCCCTCTAAAACGCCCCTCCCCAGCTTCCTTGTAGCCCCTTCAGGTACTGGAAGGTGCTGTAAGATCTCCCTGGAGCCTTCTCTGCTCCAGGCTGGACAACTCTCTCTCTGGCTTCACAGGAGAGGTGCTCCAGCCCTTGGATCATCTTTGTGGCTTCCTCTGGACCCTTTCCAACAGATCCATGTCCTTATGCTGGGGAATATAGAGCTGGACACACAGCACTGCAGGGGGGTCTCAGCAGAGCAGAGCAGAGGGGCAGAATCCCCTCCCTTAATCTGCTGGCCACATTCCTTTTGATGCAGCACAGGATAAAATTTGCCTTCTGGGCTGCAAGCGCACATTGTCGGCTCATGTCGAGCTTCTCATTCCCCAGTACCCCCCCCAGTCTGGGGTCTGTCTCCAAGTCTGGTCTGAACAGACCAATGTACTTCAGGATTAGAACAGCATCACACCTTACAACTTGACATAGGTCATGGCACACAGGGACTGAAAATGCTCGTTCAAAGCATGTCAGCTTGTAATACAGCTCTTTAATCACACAAAGACCCACTGCTGGAAGAAGTCCTGTGTATATTTCTCTTAAGTGAAATATCTTCAATATACTTTAGCACATAAAACATCTCCATCCTTGTAGGTTTGCCTTGAAAACTTTATCTAGGGAAACACCTTTGTTGGTGACATGGGCAGTGGGATCGAGCACACTCTCAGCAAGGCTGCCAGCGACACTGAGCTGTGTGGGAGGTCAACACACAGGAGGAAGGGATGGTGTCCAGTGGGACCTGGACAGGCTGGAGAGACGGGCCCATGTGAACTGCATGGAGTTCAGCAAGGCAAGGGCAAGGTCCTGCATGCAGGTCAGTGCAACCCCCAGCACAACACAGGCTGCAAGGATGAAAAGCGAGTCCAGAGGAGGCCATGAAGATGATCAGCAGGTTGGAGACAGGCCGAGAGTTGGGTTGGTTCAGCCTGGGGAAGAGAAGGCTGCAGGGAAACCTAATTGCAGCGTCCTGATACTTACGGGGGTCCTGCAGGGAAGTGGGAGAGGGGCTGGTCACCAGGGAGTGCAGGGACAGGACAAGGGGAATGGCTTCAAGCTGGAAGAGGGCAGGGGGAGGTTAGAGGTGAGGAAGGAATTCTGTACCCTAAGGGTGGGGAGGCCCTGGCACAGGGTGCCCAGAGAGGCTGTGGGAGCCCCTGGATCCCTGGAGGTGTTCAAGGCCGGGTTGGATGCGGCTTTGGGCACCCTGGGCTAAGTGAGGGTGTCCCTGCCCATGGCTGGGGGTTGGGACTAGATGATCTCTGAGGTGCCTTCCCAGAGCACTCTGTGATTCTATGAAAACACCATCAGAACTGGGAATCAGCTGTTTGTGAAACTCAACTCTCTTGGAGCCAGTTTTTAATACTCAGTCACAAAACTTCAGCATTCTTTGTGACAGCTCCATGAAGAATTCCTTACCAACAGCTGACAGAGTTAAACAGAGTGGCATTTTTACCAAAGGGACATGCACTATTTCTATCGTTGACAGTCACTAAAATGCTCATTCTGAGAACTTCATTTCCCTGGGACCTTTTTGGTGTTCGTGTTCCTTTGTTTCATGGTAAAATTCACAGGCAAATGAACCACCACTTCCACTGTCTAGAATATGTGAAGTTACTCAGGAACAGCTTCTCCTACACCTTTTCCCACAAAAGTAGAAAAGCCTTCAGGCTAGGTTTACTGTCAGATTTTCAAATTCCTTCAGGCCATCCCGTTAAAGCCATTTCATTAGATGATGCTATCACTTGGCTGTTTCAAAGAATCCCTTATCCTGGTGATGATTATTAGGCCTTAAGTCTTCAACAAATTAGAAGTAGGCTCCTAAATCTCTCACACAGAATGGACCTTACAGGCTGGGAAAAGTGACACAAATCTTTTTCTTCAATCTAAGGCAGAGGAGACACTGGGCAGTAAGAGCAAGTTCTCACACAGAGCCCATGCTGGAGCAGGCTCCTATTACTGGCTGCCCGATGGTTTGGTGAGGTGGAATGCTGTGCCAAGCCCTGCTCGCTGAAACAACCCTAATTCTGACTGAGCACAAGGTCAGAAACAAACAGACTGTCATTATGATGTCTGCTAGCTGTATATAGGAGCATTTACCTTCAATCTCTCAAGTCCATGCTGGGACAAAACCATCTGGTTGGTGAAGAACCAAGTGTACAGGATGCTGCTTTCACCACCCATGGGTGCACCTCTCACCAGCTACAAGGGACCAGATTTCTCCTGTCTAGAATAAACGATTCTAAGGACTTGTACTGAGCAGGAAACACTACTCCATGCTTTGGAGAAAGCCATACACCTTGGTGTACCTGTGGTGTTTCAGAAGGCGGAGGACAGTCCCCACTGATGCACATGCAACCCTAAAACTTGGAACTTGAATCTTTCCCAAGCCCATTTTTATCTCCAGCAACGTGAGACATAAATTCTAAAATTCCCTTGTTTTGTTTTAAAAGCAGTCACAGGAATAGGTTTACTTATTTACAGAACAGCCTTATCAAGCCTGGCCACTTGGAAAAACCTGTTTTCCAAACTATTTCAGGGATGCCATTGAACTGGTTTGGTGCTTTCGGACCAAAGCACCCCCAATCTCTGCCTGGCTGGGCCTTCACACCGCAAGCCTGTAATACAGACCAAGAACAAACCCTGTTCTTCACTGATACTATTAAAAACAAAAGGCCAGCTCACTTCCAGAGCAGGCCTGTCACACTGGGCATGAAGGAACTGATCTTGAAGGCTACTTTCCTTGCCCTGCCAGGCAGTACAAGCACATCAGATCACAGGACTTGGTGAGGTCACGCACCTGAGCGTCGGATTGTCTGGCCACTGAAAACACCACATTGGTACCTCCAGTTGTGATGCTGACGCAGGGAGAACTTGGGAAACAATGGCAGCATTGTCACTTCCCTTTAAAAAAAACCCTAATTTTTGATAAAAATCTGAACATGGCCCATGCACCCAGCACAGCGTGGCAAGATAAAGCAACAGGTATCCCGAGTTACAATTCCACTGCGGAACGGTTGTCGCAGGGTTGGTACAGGCGTGCATGGCTGTCACTGCACTGCGTAACACAGCTGCTCAGGCTTACAGAGGCCAAGAGATATCAGAGCCCTCTACTCCAAGGTGCAGACTAGCATCGCTTCTGTCTGGAAAGACAATTAAGCCTTGTTAGTGTAAATACTCTTACAGCACTCGAGTACTACCTACAGGCCAGCTCTGCCGAGGCACGACACTCACAGGACTGAGCACAACACCTTTATTTGTTCTCCTGGGTCCTGCGCTCAATGCTACTGCTGCTGGAGGGAAAAAGCCCAAACCATCACCCAATTAAAGGCTCCTACTGTGAGCTGGGGGTACCATCCATTTTGTCCTGCGCTCACCAGCCGGACCGGGGACGGCAGCAGCAGAGGAGACTGTGATTCCTTAGTTTCTGCCAACTGCGCTTAACCACAAGTCACAAGAGTTCATGTGGTAGCACCCTCGGAGTCCAAACAGTTCTCCTCCTGTTCCCTACAAAAGCCTTAACTGTCTTCAGCCACACAGTGCCCGCCTTTGGAAACTCCTCAATTTCCAAGGTTTATTTTTCTGTCCCAATGTGCTGGGTTAATGCTTTCCTCTCCTTGATTTTCACTGTAGGTTCTATCTCTGGCTCCCAGAACAAGACTCAAGGACAGAGCTCTTGTTGCTCTTGTTGCTTTTCTTACTGTTGCATAAAACATTCCAATATCCAAGCAGAACTTTTGCTTACATCCAAAAGGGGAGAAACACATTGAATCTCAAAGGAACTCAGTAACTACCCTCAGCATTTTCAGGGCTTATCACAGTTAAAAAGACAACGAGCAGAATGCTCATATTGCACATTTCAAAGGCTGGACCTCAAACAAGGCAAGCACAAGGCACCAAGACCATCCCTATTCTCGCAGCAAGCTATTTATAACAATAATTATCCCTTCTATTCTTAGCTTTGCTCCACTTTATACTTTTAACACAAATTAACATAGTGTAAAATAGAAGCTGAGTGTCTCCTTGCCTCTTCTGAGTGCTCCACAGACTTGGCAAGTTTGAAGGCAATGCCACTTCACCCCGGCTCAATCTCACAAAAATGATGAAAGAAATGGCAACTTGCATGTTAAATATAAACCCCACAGTCTTGCTTGCAGCATCATTTTGATTTGGTGCATAAAAAAAATATATATTAAAAAAAAAACCCAGTTGGGAAGACAAGCGAGGAGCAAACAGATCCCTGCTGAGTGAATTCCTCTGGGAAACCCTGAAGCAGACGCGATTGAAAGTGTAAATTATAACCCTGTGTCCAGAATATGAGGCAGAGGAATTGTGTTAATGTGGGAACCAGGAATAGAAAGTGACTTCGGGGACCAAGCCTCACCTAAGGCATGCGTTCAGAGGGCGATGAGCTGGTGCACGACCCTGCAACGGACACTCCTAAGCCGCACTTAAACCAATTTACCTGTCTGCCTCACGACCTATTCGGAGTAAGCCCGAATCAACGAAGGAGTAACCACACGAGGGGCTGCAACGCCTAAAGAGCCAGCGACAAACACCGCTGGTGGAGGGGCAGCGGGAGCGGCTGTGCCGATGTGACCAGGGCCACGGCCGGACCCGCACGGCGCTCCCGGGGCGGACACATCCCTGACGCGCCAGGGCTCGGGCTCCCGAGAGCCGCAGCCTGCTGACCCGCGGGGCAGGGGTGTCATGGCCCCCGCGGCCCGGCACCGGGCCGAACCCCACCACCGAGCGCCCCGAAGGCTTCCGCGCCCGGGAACAGCGCGGGTTCGGTGCCGGGGAATCTGCCCTATCGCGGGGCCAGACGCCTCCCCCGCGGAGCCGTGCGCGGACCACTGGCCAGGCGGTAACGGAGCCGGGGCCCCTTCCCGTTATAGCCGAGGCCACGCAGAAGCGGCCGGCCCCCTTCTTCCCCACCCAAACCGCCCGGGGCGCGCCGGGAGCCGGGCTGCTCCGCCTCGGCACGGCACCGGCCGGCCTAGCGCCGCTCCCTCAGCGGGGAGGGCACGCCGAGCACGGCCTCGGCCCCCCGCCGCCCTGAAGCCCCTTCCCGCAGCCGCGGGCCGCGCTCCCCACGTTCCCCTCCCCGCCGGGCCGGCCCCGCCGCCCCGCCCTTACCGCACATGGTGCACCCCTGTCCGCGGCCGCGCTGGCTCTGGGCTCTGGGAGCAGGGGGCGCGCCGCCCGGCCCCCGCGCGGGGAGCAGCGCGCAGGCTCGCCGCTCGGGCCGCCATTGGCGGGTGCCGCAGGGCCCGGCCCCCGGGACGTGGCAGCCGGAACCCGCGTCCGGCTGCGGGCGGGGCGAGAGGGGCGGACGAAAGGCCGCACACACAGCTGCGCCAGCTTTTCCGCGGCGCCGGGCGCAGCCGCCGCCTTAGACATTTAACGAGGGCGCGTGTAGGGTCTGGTATCTGGGGAAGAACAGCCCTAGGTACAAGTGGGGGACTGGCCTGTTGGGGAGCAGCGCAGGTGAGAGGGACCTGGGGGTGCTGGGGGGCAGCAGGATGCCTGTGACCAGCACTGTGCCCTCGTGGCATCCTGGGTGTGGTAGAAGGAGGGTGGTCAGTAGGTCAGGAGAGGTCCTTCTCCCCCTCTGCTCTGCCCTGGTGGGGCCACACCTGGAATATTGGGTCCAGCTCTGGGCCCCTCAGCTCAAGGAGGACACAGAACTCCTTGAAAGAGCCCAGCACAGGGGCACTGAGGTGATGGAGGGAGTGGAACCCCTTCCTTGTGAGGAGAGGCTGAGGGAGCTGGGCCTCTTTAGCCTGGAGAAGAGGAGACTGAGGGGTGACCTCATCAATGTCTATCAATATGTAAAGGGTGAGAGTCAGGAGGATGGAGCCAGGCTCTGCTCAGGGATGGCAGTGACAGGACAAGGGGCAAAGGGCACAAGCTGGAGCAGAGGAAGCTCCATGGGAATGTCAGGAGGAACCTTTTCCCTGTGAGGGTGACGGAGCCCTGGGACAGGCTGCCCAGAGAGGTTGGGGAGTCTCCTTCTCTGGAGACATTCACACCCTCCTGGATGTGTTTCTGTGGGATTTAGTCTGGGTGATGCTGCTCTGGCAGGGGGGGTGGGACTGGATGGTCTTTCAAGGTCCCTTCCAACCACGAACCATCTGTGACTTTGAAATAACCCTGGGATGGACCCTGTAGTAACCACCTGGAGACCAGGGGGGTGGCCTCATTCTGCCCCTGGAACATAGGGATACCCCCCAAAAAACTCACCTCACACCCTGGCAGGAGCACCTCAGGGCCAGGTGCTGAACCCTCAGCACCCAAGGACTTTCCTAAGCCAGGGGGCAAGCAACAGCACCTTCAGCATCCCATACCCCCCCCCAGCACACACCTTCCCTGCAAGCCCCACGGCCCATCTTCCCATGTTGTGCTCCACCCCGCATCAGAACCCAGGCAGGAGTTAAGAGAAACCATGAAGATGAATCTGCAAAGCACACTGGGATGGGCACAACTGACAAAGGAGCTGTATGCCTGTCAGTACAGCCAGATAGCTTAGCGATGCTGTCTGCACAGAACCACCACTATCACATGCTGTTTGGAAAAGTTATTAGAAGCCCAAGGCTAAAGCCTTATAGCAATCCCTTCTTCAAGTTCCAATGAGCAGCATTCTCTTGACACTAAAAAGTCAATAAAAAAAGATTTCCTTAAAAAGGACACAACCAACCCTGATAGTATCTGTTAAAACAACAGTGCACTGGTAGATTCTGAACTTGCTGCAAGAACCTGGCTGAACTCGAGCAGAAGCAGAAGGTCACCAACTTAAACATTACAAGTTCTCAGCAAAGACACCTCCGGCCCTCCCAGGCCAACAGTGCTGGTCCCTCATAAGGGGTGCATAAAGGGGTGATGTGGAACCAAGCTGCTCCATGCTTTATCTCCCCTTCATCATTTCTAGAAGCTTACTTCACTCTAAGTTTCCTTGCCCCCCCACTTCCACATCTTTAATCAGGAAGCTGAACCCCTCGTGGCAGTCAGTTTCCCAGACCAGAAGGGAGCACCATCACAAGGTGGGCACCAGACATAGATTGATACACCTCGCTCTCCTCAGCTTTGGCAACTGTTCAACCTCTCATTACTGATCTACCAGACACACCCGATCCATCTGCTCCTTTATTTGGGCACTGTGGGGTTCTTTGCTGCTCTGCAGTTCAGGAGCTGGCAATTTCCTAAAGGTATTTGAAAGTCTTTGCTGCAAATCTAAACCAATCTGTAGCATTACCTGAAGAGAAACTGAAAGGCATCCCTACTCCTGTGAGGGATGCCCCAGGCCCGAAGGAGCACGAATAGGCCCTTTCAAACACTCTCAAAATCCAGTCTGCATCAGCAAATACCACTTTATGACTTACACCTATGCCATACTTGATGTTATAAAACTGAATCCTGCAAGCTGAGGCTAACTCACCCACCCAGACGTACTAACCTGGTGCACGCTCAGCATTTTACACAAACAGAAATTCAAAGCCTTGTTTAGCCCTGAAGTGGCTATTTAACCCCACCCCCACGCCCCCAAAACCACTATTTATCCCCTACATGACTTGTTACTTCATCCTGAGGCGTGCCATACACACTGTACATGGGTTTACTACCACAGCGTTCACATAGAAGTGCAACTTACTACCAAATAGAGAAATGTGAGAAGTTAAATAAATAAAAGGAAACACTTACATTTAACAGCAAGGGGTCATGGTTGGGGGAACAAAAATACCCACTTCCTTCTTCTCTAAGCTCAACCTACTTCACTTGAAGTAGAAGTTGCGGCTAAAGTCCTGAATTTCAGAGGGATTGCAAACTCTCACCTGGAAAAAGAGGATGTTTGGTGATCCCTGCTACAATGCATTTGTAACATTAACATTAGGTAATGAGCTAGTTCTTCCTGCCACTGCCTTCAAAGTACCTGCTCCAAAAATGCTGCCAGTGAAGGCTGGGTGTGTCAGCCGCTTCCCACCCTACACTATAGTGTCACCAGAGGGCTGCCTGACAGACAGACAGGTTAATTTCTCCTAGAAGCAGGGAACGAGTCACATCCTGACAAAAAGCATAGCTCCACCTGTGAATGGTTCCAAGGTAACAAGAGTTTGGATAGCTGTAATCAACTTTTTCCTGTAACAGAGAGCACTAGAGCAGTGCTTAGGAAACCTGAATGGATTGTGTGCATTTCCTCTACCCTAAAGGGCTGAAAACAGAAGTGGCTGAATGGCAGACTGTCATCTGGCACTCCTTTGTGGCACAGCAAGAACACCAAAGGGCTTCTTGTCTTTTAAAGAACTGCCAGAATCATTTCAAGCAGTCCTTGCTATTTTAAATGGAATGACTAACTGCTACATACTGAAAAACCTTCAGGATCAAAACCCACTTTGCTGACCTGGGTGTTACAGGACAGCAAAACCCTCTTTAAAAAACAGAGGGGCAAGAACACCCTGTTCCAAACAGTGCTGCCCACCTCGTTAGCTCCTAAGCCAAATGATGAAGGGTCATTACTATATTCCCCTGTTTGCCTCAGTGCTGGTGAAAGGTTTTTTTGGCAAGCAGAGGAGACAGGACAGCTCCCACTAATAGGATTACTTTCCATGAACCAAGCTGCTCCAGACAGAGCTTGGAAGGTTCCTAATGATTTGGGCAAATGATTTTCCCCACATTTGGCTGTCACAGGATCAGACTTTATGGTTATTAAATGCTGCAAACACAGCTGGGCTTTGCTTTGTTCCCCAAGTGGCACTTAAGCCCCTCCCTGTGCTTTCGTTTATCCGGAGTTGTGAGAGCCCCCAATGCTGTAGAAATGTGGACAACTGCTGCCCTAAAGAGCTTATTTTGTGGTGGGATGCCAGCTTTACACACTTCTCTCTCCACAAGAGCTTGAGGAACCTCAGGACATGCAGGATTTGTGCTGGGGCTGGAATCTCTTCAGTCAAAAGACGCTTCATCTTCAGCCTCAGCACACACAGGCTTAATATGGTTCTATTTGTACAAACCAAAACCCTGTTAAAAACCAGACTGGAAGTAGAGACAGTGGCACAACTGGATCCTTGCAGTACCTGGATCAGTCCTGCTTAACTGAAGAATAAAGATCACATCTTTAAGAGACATGTTTTGTTTAATGCAGGAAACAGCCACTTTGCTGTTTCAGTTTTGGCTTCAAGTGCATTCAACTGACAAATCAGGCCTAAAAATTTCCATTTTTGAGAAGCCAGAAGCATTCCTCAGCATTCTATGGTTTACTGACAGAGAAGAACGTGGCGATAACATCTGCACAAAGCTCTCTTGGTTAGTTCGAGCCTACCTCAAGGGGAATTTTGGCATCGACGCACGTGTAAGATCAGGCACTGCATACTTCAGAACAGGGCAGAGAAAACACAGTCATTTCAAACCAATTTCCAAATCCTGAGTGGGTGATTTAAACGACTGTAGGTGAAAGCTGAAGAAACATTTTCCTAGAATTTTTATTTTCAAATTTCTAACAAGTAATAGGATGTTTATGGCTACCAAATGCTGCATAAAACATCCTCTGCTGACTTAATTGATCCAGTGGAATTACACTGGGAAGGAGTGAAAGGGGGGAACATACCAGAGGCTGTCGACTCCTTGCATGCAGGGACTACCACTGTAACCATAAGCCAAAAAACCACTGCAAACTCAGCTCGATTGCAGCAGCACAAAGATGAAACAGTATTTCCATTAGCAAAGCCATCTGCTAAAGCCAGGAAGAAATTAAGTCCTACACACACAAGTAAACAGAACACTTGCAAAGCCCAATTTATGTATTTCAATCTCAGAACAATAAGTATTTCTCTTCCCATGGTCTCTCCAACTGGAACTCGTTCTGCTCTGCCACGTCTTCCCTCGCTCAGCCAGGGCAGCGAAGTTACACGTGCCCTGCTCTCTGGCACTGCAGGAGGAACAGACAGGATACAGCACAGGTAAACTCATTCATTTGCTTTGTAATTGGTGCCCTGAAGCACTGCAGATTCAATCTCAGAGTATTATGTTGAGAAATCCTCTATCTGCAAGTTTAAACAGACCACTAATAGCGCCTGAACAATTTTACCTCTAAATAAGCTAATTAGTCTCTCTACTTACTAAAGCTGATAAGGATCATCATCTTCTAACATTTATTTTAAAATACATCATTTTTATAACCAAAACCTCCTATTTCTCCTTTCTGTTACTGTTGTTCGCACAGTGGTAGCAAGCAAGCAGGTGACTTTCCCCAAGCGATGCCAATATCACATCCTCTAAAACAAACAGCTGAAGTTACAGGTTCTTTTTCCACACAAAACCCAGAAAGAATCCAAAGCTTTTTAACAAGGCTTGATGAAATTTAACATCCCTGAATTTCCCAATTACAGAGCAAGGGCAGATAGTCCTGCATGCCCCATAAGGAAGTGGAGGGAGGAAATAAACACTTAATATTCCTATTGCATAAAAAACAGTCAGGAAACTTTACTTCCTCCTCCTCTTTTTTCCAGTCTTGAATCTTCTGTATCAAAACAGAACAACAGAAAGACACATCAGCATTGTTAAAGCCCACCATTTCTTTCTTAAGACACAGTCCAAAGTAAAGCAAAAGGGTTGTTTTTTAAATGCAGGGCATTTAATAAATTAGTGGACAAACTGCTTAAACTGATGAAATATTTTCAAAGATTTAAGTGCAACGTGTTCTGAAGAGGCAGGCAAATCTGGTTGTTCCTCAGCACAAAGATAGTTGACATAAACCAAGAGGTAAATACTTATTTGGCCATAGATGATGCTAGCTCAAGTAGAATTTGCTTCTTTCTCCACGTTGTCGTCATCGTCGTCAACAACCTGAAACCAAACCCAGAAGTAGAGTAGGTGAACAGTCTAAACTCTCAGTCCAGTAGGACTGCATAAAGAATTTATGAGAACGAATCTTTGCTGGACCCAAGGAGAACTGCAGTTATTCTACACCACCAAGTAACAATGGTCACATGGAAAAGGTAAGGAAAACATTCAGTCAAAAATGCCAGGAGGCCCTGTGGCTGAAATAACGAGCTGACAAAGTTATTACAAAGGGCCACTACAGCAAAAACTATAGTGTATTGGATTTTTAATAAGAAAACAAAAGAATTTGCCTTTTAGGGGACAAGAACTCATCCCTTATTAACACACCAAGGCACAAAGGGAACAACTGCTGGTAAACAGCGACCAGCTCAAGGCTCCTCAGCACAAGAGGAATGCAGGCGTACTGGAGAGCCCAAGGAGGGGTGGCCTCCCTCAACCCACAGGCAACACTGCCCATAGCACAGTGCAGGGCACTGCCAGACACCGTCACCATGGAGGCGCCTGGCTGGCTCAACTTCAGCGTGGGATCCACTGGGGCCTCTCCCACAAAGCTGCTTTACAGTCAGACACTCCCCAGCAGATTTTGGTGCGTGGGGTTGTACAGGACTTGGCAGAGTTCTAGATGTTTTGCCAAGGTACAGCTAACTTGGAAAAGCTGCGTCTATACATGTGCCCTTTTGCATAAATTGCCAGCCTGTCCCTACTGGAAAAGGACAAAGGCCTCCTTTTCCATTTACAAACAGTTATTATATCCCCAACCCACCTGTTCCACACCTTCTACTTCAGGGATGTAGAACTGGAGCATGTTCTGTATCCCGTTCTTCAGGGTGATGATGGAACTGGGACAGCTGGTGCATGAGCCCTGCAGCTTCAGCTGCACAATCCCATCCTCAAAGCCTTTATAAACGACATCGCCGCCATCCTCCTGCACCGTTGGCCTGGTGGAATACAATACTCAATCTATAGTAAGTCAAGCTGAAACATGTGTCCTTCAAGAAATCTTTAGTAAAGCTCAATTTCATAGACACAAAGAACTGCCAAGGTACAGTAACTACAGCCCTCTTTCTCTACAACTGCCCAGTTCAAATCTCCCAACAACTCGCACTTTGCTGGACCCTCTCACTTCAACAGCTACTGCTTTGTGTAGGACATGAAGCAATGACTGCAGCAGGGCACGAAGGAATGACTGCAATCCTAGGGGCAAGGGTAAGCGCCTCAGAGCTCGATGCAGCCTGCCAAGAATCCTAGAATCTCCTGAGCTGGAAGGGACCCGTAAGGACCATCAGTCCAACCCCTGGCTCCACACAGCCCAGCCCAGTCAGGCACCGAGCGCATCGTCCAGACACTTCTTGCCCTCAGCCCAGCTTGGGGCTGGGACCCCTTCCCTGGGGAGCCTGTGCCAGTGCCTGACCCCCCTCTCAGCACAGACCCTCTTCCTGACACCCAGCCTGACCCTCCCCTGTCACAGCTTCACACAGTTCCCTGGGGTTCTGTCCCTGGTCCCCAAAGAGAGGAGAGAGATCGGCGCTGCCCCTTCGCTCCCCTGGGCAGGCAGCCACAGACCCCATGAGGTCTGTCCTCAGCCTCCCCTTCTCCTGGCTGAACAACCCCAGGGCCTTCAGCCTCTCCTTGTAAGCCTTCCTCTCCAGACCTTCCCCATCCTCAGTGCCTCCTCTGGACACTCTCCAATAGTTTCCAGTCCGTCTTGTAGGGTGGTGCCCAAAACTGCACCTATAAACCCTGGTTCACCTTGAGGCCCTCTCCCTGTTACGTGCCAAAGCAAGAGGCCCATGTCCTGCTGCCTGACGCACAGGCATCTGCTACCTGACTGGGGACAGCGATAAGAAGCCCTTAAGTGCATCCACAAATAAATATGCAGTTTACCATTGTTTACACAGGACAGGGAAAAGCTCCAGCTATATAAAGCTTAATCCTGCTGAGGGGTGAAGAAACTGGTGTCTGGTAAGATTGCATCCTGGTACTACTGGCATTTCCACAGCTTGGTCCCTTTGAAGCCACAAATGCCCAGTGTTGTAACTGCATCCCCATAGCAACATTTTTCCAGACCAAGCTAAAACCATCAAGTCACTCCAACAGAAGCTCTTTATACTGATTTCCAAAATAACTCATTGGAGAGCTCTGCTCCTAAGAGAATCATCTGCAAATCCAACACATTTAGTAACAACTCACCAGAGCAAATTACCTCTGTTCCACAAAACCAAAGAACATGACTAAAAATTACATTTTTTCTTATTTGAAATTAACTTTTTAAAAAAAAAAAAACCCAACCACACTACAGGACCTTTCAGATCTAAATTCACTGCACCCAGCACTTTCAGTCAGCTTCTCTGCATGTTGTTTTTAATTGACTGAACAATAAATGCTCTGTATGTTCCACTGGTTTATACACAGCTTCTGTAAACTGAAAAGTGAAGCAGGACACACTGCTGCTGATGTTCTCATCAACAGCTTCGTGGTCCACTGAGGGGTACAGGAGAAAGGAAATGAAAGAAAGAAAGAAAAGGGTGGGGAAAACCAGAAATTTGGGCAGAAATCAAGGACTTAACATGACCACATACCCAACAAGAGCAGGGCCTCCCAGATGGAACTTTCTGTACAACCATACACTTGGGTTACATGTTTCAACACTTAGGATGTACACCTGGGAACAATTTTCCACCTTATTTCTGCTTCCCTCCCCCCCCTTTCCATTCAAGAAAAGTGAAGCATCAGCTGACAAATAACCAAAGTGGTATTTTTAAATATTGCTTTTAAAATTCAGTCTCTAAATAAAATTGAAATAAACATCCCAAGTTTGTTGTAACTTCTTGGGGAGGAGGGGGAATAATCAAACAATTCTGTGATTTTGAACCACATATGAGCTACTGGTTCCTGTCATTTGTGAGCTGGGAAGATGTCACCATCAGTTATCACAGCTTCAGAAACACATTAAACATCTTCCCCTGCATGTAAAATGTCAAGTTGCTTACTCCTTTCAGCTCACTCTGGAAGGCAATTAATGAGCATAAAAATACACTTCAGGTAAACAACACAATCCATAGCCACTCTTGAGACTTCATTAGTTACTGTCAGCTTTGAAATTCAAGCTATGGTACAATACCAATAAAACTGCAACAGACTGCAAAGGCAAAATCCACTGAAGCTCAGCAGTGAGGGAAACCCAGGAGAAAATTTGCCTTTAGAGTACGATGCAAGACTATAAGCTACTTTGGAATAGATGGAAAGGAAGAACAAGTATAATTAAGACAGAGATTAATACAACAGAGGACAAAAAGTTACTGTAAAGCACAGAAGGTGGTGTTCTCCATACATAAGAACAGCCAGGTTAAACCAAATGGACCTGTCTGAATGCCTTCTGGAGACAGGACTATTCACCATACTCAGCAGTAAGGACTCTGTTCAGCACTGGGTTTGCTTAAACAGGAAAACTAGACAGAAAGTGTTCAGTGAGAGGAAAGAGCATTCCCAGCTCTGGCTGGTTCTGCACTTTAAGCCCCCACTCTAGGTATTGAGCCATGAAATCACACATACCCAGAGAAAAACACACTGTTAATAAACCCAAACCCCAAGACTAACTCACTCCATCCAGCAGTCACATTCCAGGTTTACCTTATTCTTGTATCCAGCAGTTCTTTAATCATGAGTACAACTTCATCATCATCTTCTGATGCAGCTTGGGAAGAGAGAAGCATGCAAATCAGGGCTTGGAGAGAAATCTAGCAGGATTACCAACGCCCTATTATCTGTGACAGCAGAGTGAAACAGCACAAAAACATTGTAGAGGTGCCCAAAACCAAAAGGCAGAAGTCTTAATTCTGAGTATCTTTGTCTGTATTATCTGTGTTTACACCCCAGCTTTCCCCTGACAAAAACCAGTATTAGTTCAGAGATCTTCTCAGCAGGCAAAGGCCTTAACAAACAGTGGTGCCACCTTCTACATCAGAGCAAGTGACATGCAAAAAAGAAAAAGAATTAGAAAAAAAAATAGCATAAGGATGCACATGTTAAGGCAGGAAACAAGGAAAGTCACTTAATGCAGGAAGAGAAGAACTATGAACGTGTCTGGGCTTAGCAAGTCAGGATGCACTGTAAAGCTCAGCGTTAGTCTCACAGAAGTGTTTTTGAAGATAACTTTCTCAAATAAAATATAGTCTATATTAATATTGACATTAAATCCAGGTATAACAGAGCAGAGAGGAACTCAGTGGTCATAATCCTCCTTAGAACACTCGCAAAATTGTTGAAGTTTCAAATGAGAAAACAAAAGACCACTACACGTGAGTTAAACTGTAAGTTAGTCTTAATTACTTTCTATTATAGTTTGGAAAAGACTTCTTGCTTATTTATTTCTTATTCATTTATTTCTTGCTCATTTAAGACCAAAACCCAATCATTAAGACATAGACATTAAACTTGGGCGCTCTTGTTTTTTATGTAAGGAGGGAAATAAAACCCACTGTAGGCACTCATACACAAAGAATATGCAGCAACACCTCTCTACAGGCAGCCTCTGTACCTGCAAAAATTCTTCACCTACACAAGTCTCTCCACACCACTGAACCACACAGCTCAGCACAGCTCCTGTCAAGATATACTCCTTGTGCAAGGGCAGAGGAGAACCAGGCTTGGTATTAAGAGAAAAGCAACTCCTTTAGACAGTTGGGCATTGCTTCAGCCAGAACATATGCATTCTGCAAATCCTGCGTGTTAATTAGAGCAGTTTTCACTTTGAATTCTCTCACATATTTTTCTGAGGGACAAGAGGCAGCTCTTCTGGATGTCACAAAAACTAAACCCTAAGTCAGATACTGGCCCCGTCCCAAATAGTTTGATTTACCTGTATCTGTCCTAGGTGCCTCATCAGTAACTACAGGTAAGCCAGAGGCAAAGAAATCCATTATCGTTGCATAAATATCTGGTTTCAGTAAGTTCCAGTCCAGGTCTTCACTCTCCTATGAGAATCAGAATCAAAATAAAAATTAACAAAAGCAGAGTAACTGCCTCCTACTAACTACAAAGATCACAGTGGTCTCAGGCTTGATGCATGGATTCTTAGTATCATCTAGTCCAGCTTTGCCACAAAATTCAGTAAGAATAAATTTCTAAGTCAAGAGAAAGGCTTCCTCCTTTGTAAGCCACATACTATTAACAGACAAGAAAAATAGTCTCCTAAATAGAATATCTGGCATGTTTGTACTGAACTGTTTCAGAGACTCGAGTTTGTTTGGTTCCATTTAATTTTGAGGCAGGTTTTCCCTCACTGAATTGCCCTGCTGCTCTTCTCACAGTAAGAGTTACTCCGTAACTGCTGACAAGAGCTCCACACCTTGGGTAAACCCACCACCACCTGCGCTGCACCCTGGTCATACAGTCATCACACAGTATCTCTGAGACACATCATCACTGTGATAAGTTCTTATCTCTTCAATTAAAGGCAATTCCCTTCATGCCACTTGTGTGTACTGACTCTGGTACTTTCACTATGCATGTCCAGGAGTCCGATGGGACCTTCTCTGGGGACACCTATGAGACAGGTGAACCTCAGACCATCTTTTAGCACACCTGAATCTCCATGCCACTCACCTTGGTGACTGTGATGAAGTCTGGTCCAAAGAAAACACTTTTAACTCCTTCAATTTTGAATAGCTGTCTGTTGAGAAAAGAAAAACCACAGACATGTTTCAGGCAAGCTCATGAAGATGTATTTAAGCTCTCACAGAGATAAAGTTACTCCAGAAGACATTTATAGACAAAGATACGCCCTAAAACCAGACCCACTAAAGAAAGTCACTGCTACTTCACCTACAGCTTCCTAAGAGCCAGGAGATCCTGCAATGAAGCAGTGCATGTAGTAACACTGAACACATCATGCAGGACTTCTCCACAAGATGTGTGAAAGGATTACTCTCTCTCTCCAGCTCTTCTTTGGAGGCAACATTATATTCTGTATATAAAAAGGGTATTTGTTCAGCATCAAAACCAGTAGGTACCTATCACTTGGGGAAGGACTAGAGCAAGGAAAGTTCCTTCAATTAAAGCAAGTTATTTAAAGTAATTGAGCTCAATAAAAGCTGTCTTCAATTCTGTTGCTGTTAAATAAAACGCTCAGTGCCAGTTCACAAGGCTTTAACACACCACCTCACTTCGTGAGCAACTATCAGGGTTTTCAGTCATTTGGACAGCACAGGAAAAAGGGGAGAATTCAGTAAATCCTTTATTTAAGGATTAAGTAAAATTTGCTTGAGGTGGCCCCATACAGCACCCAGCAACCAGGTGGTAAATAACCACAAGTCCAATGCCACACAAGAACTGAGATAATAGGAAACAGCATATTTTTGAAAAAATTCTAAGTATAAAGAACAGAATGGGAATGTAAAGACCAATTTCCACAAACAGTTAAACAAATCCCAACAGATTCATCTACAGAATAAATAAATGGTGCTACTCCCAAAGAGTGCAATAAAAATAAATCATTACAAGAAGGAAGCACCCAGTTAAATACAGCATAAAGTTGTAAGAGTGCTTTTGTAATAAAGAAAAAAGCAAAAGTCAAAGAAAAGAAAAAATTATTCTCCTGAGAGACTGGAAAACATCAAAAATGCAATGAATGAAGGAATCTGAGAGCTTATCACCAAGATATGCTTGGTGAAAAATGACAGATGATGTTGCACTATGCACTGGAAGAGAATTTCCACACATAAAACAGTCACTCACGTGCTGGGCTTTTATATCACTAAACCAACTGGATTTTAAAGTTACAGTGAAATTTCGTAAGTGCACCACACTGTCCTAGATCAATTAAATAATTCTCCCCCCTCTCTCCCCTTCAGAAAGCTCTCGTTGTACCTTTGGGGAATGAATACTCCATTTGACAATAAATGAGTATTCAGTTACAGAAACCATAATCCAGGGTTTAATGATATACAGCAGGCAAGTTTTTCCCATTAATTTGCACAATCCTGGAGGTATTCTGCCACAGCGCACATTGTAGCACACACATCACCCTTGAAAGCATCTAGTTCCAGATGTATGACAACAAAAAGCCACTTTCTGACAGTCAACTGTGTTCTGCAACCTGGTGTGCTTTGGCATAATCAGATCCTGCAGCTTCAGTGTTCCACTAACATATTCTGATGCACTCACACCCCTTTCACAGTGTGCTTATTACTTTAAGGCACAGAGCTTTGTTTGCAAAGATCCTGTTTGCTCTCAAACAACTCTGCAAGAGACCTCTGGAAACGTCAGAGCTGCGTGTTTGATAACCCTGCAGTTCCTGGAGAGGCTGGCACATCAAACAGCTTCTCCTTTCATGCACAACACACACAGTGATGCCTTCAACTGGAATGTCCAGAGGTAACCTACTGTGACGTTTATGGCTATCACCCCAAACTGAAGCCCCTCCACACATGTAACAGATAAAAAGTGTCTTTTCAGAGGCTAGCAGGAAAGCAACAACAAACATCCAAGAAAAGCATGCTTCCAAATACCCCTAGAGAGGCTGTGCTGGTGCTCCAAACCCTGTCTGTGCCAAAATGATAGGGATTGACTACCTGCTCATAGAATCATAGGGGTTGGAAGGGACCTCAAGAGATCATCGGGTCCAACCCCCCTGCCAAAGCAGCTCCCCAGCTCATACTGCACAGGTTGGCGTCCAGATGGGGCTGGAATATCTCCAGAGAAGGAGACTCCACACCCCCTGGGCAGCCTGTCCCAGGGCTCCCTCACCCTCACTGGGGAAAAGTTCTTCCACATGTTGGTGCAGAACTTCCTATGCTCCAACTTGCAGCCATTGCCCCTTGTCCTGTCCCCACAGACACTGAAAAGGGGCTGGCCAATTCCCCCTGCATCCCATACTCAAGATATTTATAAACATTAATTAGGTCCCCCCTTAGTCTTCTTCTCTCCAGGCTGAACAGCCCCAGCTCACTCAGCCTTTCCTCACAGGGGACATGCTCCAGGCCCTTCATCATCTCCCTCACCCTCCTCTGGACTCTCTCCAGGAGATCCCTGGCTGTTTGATCCCAGGGAGCCCAGCACTGGACACAACACTCCAGGTGGGGCCTGACCAGGGCAGAGCAGAGGGGGAGGATCCCCTCCTGTGACCTGCTGGCCACACTCCTCCTAATGCCCCCAGGATCCCATTGGCTCTCTCAGCCCCCAGGGCTCACTGCTCAGGAAATCTGACTCCAGATTTTGCATTCTGGTATTGAAAGCTGCAGCTCCTGAGACCTGTCACAGATCCAGCCTGGAAGACCAGGCCAAAACAGGCTTTCCTTTGGCTGTAGCATTATAAACCTTACACAAATCCATAGGCTTTGCAGTTCAGCTTAACACCAGTATCTGCCAAAGCAAACAAGCTCCTACATGTAATTTGTAGCATTTGGGGACTGTTTACTTCCTTACACCATCTATTTCCCCATCCTGAGAAGCTGCCCCATTTCCAAGGAACCACTGGAATTAAGAGCGTTCAGATGGAAAGGATTTTGCAGAATGGGGGCCAGAGGTCTCACCAGCACTGCAGCAACTGGGCAAGAACACCGATTCACAATACCACCCAATCCCATAAACTAGATCGTGATGAATTCTGCTCTGATACAGGATGGGGGGAGATATACACAGGAAGACTACTTCCACACCAGCAACCTTCCCAGACTAAATCTGTAAAGCACCATTAACAAAAGTTAAATCCAGCCAAGCCACTCCTGAGTATAAGGAAGAGCAGAATGATCAGAAATTGTGCTTCAAAAACATCAGTTGTAGCCACACAGCCCATGCAGGCCCCCCAGATTATGAGGCGTTTTATAATACCTTGCTAAAGGTGAGCAAAACGCTGCAGCTGGTGTGGAAAACTCCATAGTCCTTGACTCCAACACTTCCTTCCCTGGAATAAACTTCAAGCTGTTTGGATTTGGTGTGTCCTGAGTTTGAATAAACATGCATCTTACTGGAAAGAAAAAGAAAACCAAACCACAAAACAGAAAGAAGAATGTAAGCAAACCCAAGTAGCTTAAATCAAAGTCAAGGATCCCGATTACTCGCTAAGCCAAAACTGGGGGGCACTGTGCCACAGTAAAGAGCAGCCTGTGCAGCAACCACACTCTGAAAGCACAATGCAGGGGGTTCTACAGAAGCATCCAGACTCACAGGAAGCCTGATAAACACTGCTATCTTATCTCACAGGAAATAAGATGCTAAATGGATCCTTGTCTTTGCTTCTTTCCTTAACTTGTATTTACTAAAGAGCATCCTGCTCCAACAGCATCAGACTGTGTGAGGCCAGAGACCTTCATTTCTCCATCGTGGTCAGGTTTTGTTTCCAAACCTCAAATGCCATGATGTCCCTCATCCAGCATCATCCCTTCCTAATCAAAGCCAACTCAGCTTTACCAGGCCTCTCTTCAAGATACATGGGATTTAAGAGGCTTAAGTTTTATATCATTTTTCAGCATGATAAAAAAAACCAGTTAGAGAACCACATCCTGTGCACAGTATTTTCCACAGAGTGAAAAATGACAGTATGCAATCACTTATCCTCCAGCAACTGAACTGACCAAACAGTTCAAAACTAAATTATTTACAGTTCACTGGTAAAGATGCTTAAAGATCCATTTTCACTGAAGTTCCCTACATTACGTGGGTCTGTTTTTCACCAGAGTGTAGAAAAAGCCTGATCTTGACTAAAATTTAGTACTCTACATTTAACAGTGCACATTTAATGGTGTATTTTCCTGTAGATGTGCCCACGTAGCATGTGACTGATGTCTGTCCCCCTGAACAGCTGTTGGGGACAATGTCCCATGCCCTACTTCTTTCTAACTCTCCCTGCACATCAGACACCACAATGAAACAGGCACCTTCAGCAGTCGGAGACGTGGATGGATAACAGAGCACACCACCCACTTTTTAAAACAATGGGTCACAACAGCTATCATATACTGTTTGTGTAGCACCCCTAACAGCACAAATGGCCATGTCAGCTCTGAGGTGTCCACATGGGTAGCTGCTGTACTTCAAAAGTGCCTCCTGCCTTCCTAAGACCAGGCTTTTCCACCATTATTCAACCTGGAGAGTTCTCCAGATAATGCCTTTGGAATTTACTATGCCAGAGCTGGTAACTGGCTGCATTAAATCAAACATCTGTAGCCATTTTTTCAAGCCTCCACAGAACATCGAGGTTCAACAAGGCCAAGGGCAGAGTCCTGTGCCTGGGACATAACGACCCTGAGCAGCGCTACTGGCTGGGGGGAGAGCGGCTGGAGAGCTGCTGGGAGAAGGACCTGGGGGTGCTGGGTGACTGCAGGCTGAACATGAGCCGGCAGCGTGCCTGGGGGCCAGGGAGGCCAATGGCATCCTGGCTTGTGTCAGCCCAGCGTGGCCGCAGGGCCAGGGCAGGGATTGTGCCCCGCACTCGGCACTGGGGAGGCTGCACCTCAAGTGCTGGGTTCAGGGCTGGGCCCCTCACTCCAAGAAAGACATGGAGGCCCTGGAGTGAGTCCAGAGAAGGGCAGCCAGGCTGGGGAAGGGGCTGGAGAGCAGCAAACCTTCCGAGGGGCGGCTGAGGGAGCTGGGGGTGTTCAGCCTGGAGAAGAGGAGGCTGAGGGGAGACCTTCCCACCTCCACTGACCTGCCAGGAGGGTGCAGAGAGGTGGGGGTTGGTCTCTTTGCCCAAGTGACAGGTGATGGGACGAGGGGAATGGGCTCAAGCTGTGCCAGGGCAGGGTCACTGGGGAAAAGTTCTTCCCTGACAGGGTTCTGGGGCACTGACAGGCTGCCCAGGGAGGGGGCTGAGTCACCAACCCTGGATGGATTTAACAGATGGGGAGATGAGGTGCTCAGGGATGTGGGTTAGTAGAGGTAGGTACATTTGGACTCGGTGATCTCAAAGGTCTTTTCCAACCTGGTGATTCTGATATACCTGCACATTATTCTGTTCTGCCATCTGCTCCAGGCAGGAGGAAGATACCAAATAGAGACCAGCTTCAGTAGGACACCCACAGAAGTGGATAAAATACTAAGTATACTTGTCAGAGTCTGCCTGTTGATTAGAACTCAAACAGAAAAACGATGCTGGAGCAGGTAAGATTGGACTTCTCCAAAACCAAATTAAGATGACACTTCTGCCTGAGCAGACACATGTAAAATTTCCATGCAACAGCTCCTGCAGTATTTTTTTTGTCATGGACCCTTTCTGAGACAGCATCAGAGAGCAGTTGCAAAATCCCTCAGCAAAGCACACTGGTTGTAGAGGTTTTTTTTTCTTCTTCTTTCCTGAGCATTACAGACTACCAAAAACCCCCAACAAACTGGTAGGTATAACAAACTCAACCTTAACCTCTGCTTTTCCAGTGTAATACCAAGTTGCAGGCATTATTAATGGGGAATGCTGATAATCCACCATACATTCATGTATGTTCAAGAGGGGTAAAATCGAAAAAAGAAAGTACTGCAGCTCTAGGAACAAAGGGCTTCACTTTCACCCTTGCCAGGCTTTATCTGTAGGGCCAGCAGTTTTATCAGGCAGAGCTCAGCAGCTGAAGTAGGACAGAAGGCAACAAAGTCTTTCACAAGGGATACATTTGCACCGACAGAAATGAAATTAAGAAGCCTGGCAAAGCCCAAACAACATTGTGCACCAGCAAAGCTCCACATCAAGTCTTGGCAGCCAAACTACACAGAAAAAAACATGGATAATCAAGCACAGAGTGAGCCATCCATGTCTTCTCTCCAAGCTCCAAACATCTAAATGCACTAGCACTTCATTAAAAGCCACCCAGGGAACGTTACCACACCCAGGTCTCGGAAAGAAGAGTAAGCTGGCATTATAACCACAAGACATGGAAACTCCCAGTGGGCTCAGCTAGGTGTTTGTGCCTGGGATTTACCTGCTTTATGCCATTCTGCAGATGGAGGAAATGGTTTCTTTTGCACAAGCTGGTGGAAAGACTGTCGAGCTGCCAGATTGTGATCTCGTACCATCGTACGACAGAACCTAGAGAGAAAGAATTTTACCAAAGGTTTGCACTGCCCCGCAGAAGATGGAATTTCACGGGCTTCCAGCAACCCCGCAACTCAGCCAGACCCTCACCTATCTGAAACTTCTCAGGTAACAAAGTGTCCCTTAATTTTCCCCTTTCGAGCACTCCCTCCCTCTCATTTCATAACACACAACTCTCTAATCTACCTAAAAATAAAATCTAGTTTCCTTCAGTCACTGAAGACAAACAAAGCACCTTCCTTGCCTGTAACAGAAAAGGGCAGAGTGACCTAAAGGAGCCTTTTATCTTCCTTGGGACAGTAGCAATCACCTGGCAATCCAGCTTTGACTAAATACCGAATTTTAGGCAGCTGAGATAAATCCAACCCCAAGCAGCTGGTGCTAAATCAAGGCCAGAATTTACTCCTTTACTCTGTGGGTTTAGCTGGCCAAACATAAGGCTTTTGTAAATAACTCTCAGAAGACAAAAGACAGCTTAAAAAGGCAACTCGATGGCTGCTCTTACACACACAGTTCCCAGAAAACAAAAAAATACCAAAACAACATTGGGGTAAAAGATAAAAACTCTATTAGTTACACATACACAGCACCCTGTCCACTTCTATATAATTTTTCCCTTTGGAGAATAAAGAAATTCAGTATATCCCAGTACAAGTACTGTTCCAGAATGCAACACGGCCAGTTAAGAAGATGCCCAGCTCCAAACTGCCCACATAATTCACATTGGCCATCAAAACTTCTAGTGTGCTCTGTGGTGGTGTCAGCTCCTTGGATGCAGTTAGGAAGGGGCAGAGCAGAAGGGGAAAAAAGAAAAATTAATTAAAAAAAACAACATAAAAAGCAAGGCAGAGCGATGGAGTAAGAGGCCCAACTTTGAAACGCATCAGTACTTGCACGCCTGAGGATTAAGTATTACCTGGCTACTCTCCTCATCAGGTACAGAGGGAGGAAAGCCGAAGAAGAAAAGAGGAGAGGGGGCCGAGTCCCTGAGCTCACAGGCACTGCCCCGGCCCCGATCCCGCAATCGTGGGAGCAGCAGCAAAGCTCCATATCTCATCAAGCAGACCCCTCTGCTGCGAGCGAGGGAGACACGAACTCAGAAAAATCCCCAGATCCCGTGATGTGCCTGTTTCCGTGGTCTTGATGGCAGGCACAGAAACCACACTGGAGGCCCGAGGAGAGCCCGTTTCCCGCCCGGGCACAGGGCGGGGGGCGAGCCCATCGCCACAAGGGCCCTTCACTTCCCCCTTGGTGCATCTTTACCGGCTGTACAGGGGGTTCCCCTTACCGCCCTGAGGATACGAGCGTGGGGAGCGAACTGCTCCTCACGGCGTGATCCCGGGCGGGTGGGAATTACTGCTGGCTGCACCGTCCCGGGACGCGGGGAGGTGGGACTGCTGAGGCGGGGGGAAGGGTGGGGAAGAAAGGCCGATCCTTCAAAGGAAGGCCCGTCCCTCGCTGGGGGGAAAGGCCTGTCCCTGGTCGGAGCGAGGGGAGGCCAGTCCCTCGCTGTGGGGAGAGGGGGGGAAAGGCCGGTCCCTGGTCGGAGCGAGGGGAGGCCAGTCCCTCGCTGGGGGGAGAGGGGGGAAAGGCCGGTCCCTGGTCGGGGTTGGGGGGGGAGGCCGGCCCCTCAGAAGAAGGCGGGCCCTGAGCACCTGCGTGCGGGCAGAGGAGCAACGCCTCTCTTTAGTAGCGGGGCTAGAGGCAGAAACAGCCTCTCGCCGCCCGCCTGTACGGGGGGAAAAAGCAGGAATAACTTCACCTCGTCCCGCAGCGGGGAAGGGGAGAAGGGAGAGGAAGCCGGCGCGGCCCGGGAGGTGGCGGTGCCGCTCGCTGCGACACGGCCGGCGCCTCTCAGCCACGCGGGGAAGGAGCGAGAGGGGAACCGCTCGGGGAGGAAGCCGGGTCCCCTCCTCCGGGCCGGGGCAGCGAGGAGCCGAGGGGGCCTCACGGTCACCTACCAGCCACCCAGCCCCGCAGCTGCGCCAAGGGACCGCGCGGCCGCCATCTTGGCTCTCCTTAGGCCGCCCTGGTCCCGATCCCGCCCCGTTCCCCCGGCCCGGCCTCGCTCGGTCCCGCCCTGTTCCTGCCCGGCCCCGCCTGTTCCCGCCGCCCTGACAGCGCCCAGCCGCTTCTTCCTCTGCAGCCGCCCCGCCCGCACCAGAACGGCCATAGGGCCACTCCCTGTAGTCAGAGGTTTTCCTGACTACAAATACCTCCCCCACAACCAGCACCACCCGGGGTAACTCCTCCTTCGGGCCGTCGCCCCGCGGGCGTGTGCCGGCGGCGTCACCCTCGGGGAGCCGCAGCGGTTACCGAACCGCGCTGAGAGGCGCCTCCAGGTCGGGCTTTACCATAGAGCCCAGCACAACACAAAAAGCCTTTTCCAGGCCTCCCCCCGCCCCCCCAAACCTCAGGGGTCATCAAGAAATCCCAATTTGAGCTCGCCCCCCATGCCCTTCCAGAGACGGGTCTGCAGAAAAAGGCAGAGGAGATGTGTGCGGCCTGGTGACAGCATCTCTTTGATTTCATGTAGCAGTGGACCGCTGCCATCCAGGGCTGTTGCGTGAGGAACAAGAGGAGGACGAGTCCGCCCCGGGGAGGAAGGAGACCAGGCTGGAGCAGTCTGGGCCTGAGGGACTGCACCCATAGCAGGGACCCACACTGGGGCAGCTGGGGAAGAGCTGAAGCCCCGCGGGGTAGGACGCACATTGGTGTAGGACTGTCTGCTGTGGGTGGGATGCCAGGGTGCAGCAGGGGAAGGGGTGAGGAATGGCCCCCTGGCTAAGAAGGAAAACAGCTCATAAGGAACTGACCCAAACCCCCATTGCCCCAGTCCCTGCCCCTACTCGTGCCACAATGGGGGAAAGAATGGAGCAAAATGATGACTAAAATGAGGTCTGCTAAGAAGGGGGGAGTGGGGGAAGGTGCTTTAAGATCTGGGCACACTTCTCATTACCTGACTCTGGTGTCACTGGGGGTGCAGGGCAGTATAATAAATCAGAGTTTTTTTCCCTTTATTCTGTGTTGAGTCTGTTCTGCTCATGACACTGATTGTGTAATCCTCTCTCCCTGTCCTTATCTCCACTCCTGAGCCTCTCAATAGGTATTTTCTCCCCTGTCCAGCTGAAAAGGGGAGTGATAGAGCAGCTTTGGTTCTCCTCTGGCCTCCAGCCAGGGTCAAACCACCACACCCCCGTGTCCCCCCGCACGCATGCACGGCTCAGTGCAGATGCTCTTTGGTGATGGGGTTAGTTCTGCACCTCCTCTCCCACAGCAGCAGCTCCTGGGTTTGCTCAACAGCTCCATGCTGGCTGCAGCACTGCCCTGGGCACGAAGGTTTCTCTCCAATATCCATCGCTTAAAGCAATCGCATCGGTTTGACTTCCCAAATGCTGGATCAAAAGGTAAGGACAGACCAACTGCAGAGCCTCTGCTGGAAAAGCATATTAAAAACCAAATTCTCTGTATCTGGTAGAAATATTTAGGGAGGGGATGGGGGAGGAAGGCACACCAGAGGCAGGGTATTGCAATCAGATACAGTTTTAATAAAATGTACGTTAAGTTTACAACTCAAAACGTTTCTTCATCATGATTACCAGAAATACAAGGTGATCACACCCGGAGTGCAAACCTTGACTCCACCAAACCTGCAAGTCAGAGGTACTTCCAAGACCGTTAATGAATTACCTTAAAAACAGTGCGGTGCAAATGAAGCCCTGCTCTTCGGGCAGAGCTCACAGATTGTTTGTCACATTTAATGGAGGCCACGGATGCTCCCAGCTCTGGCTTTCCACCCCACGGTGAAACAAAGAGTTTCTTTCACTGCTGGAGTCGGGGCATAGCAATGCTGCATCCTACACCTGAGCTCCTGGCTCTGCCCTCCCAAACCCCACCAAGCATTTCTGCGCTGGAGGGGAGGGATTGGGGAACACTGGAGCATCATTATCCCTCTAATTTCACAGGGGAGTGTTTCTAGGTGTGCATGAGGGTATTCACCCCACCTACAATGGGAACCACCAGCCGTGGATTACTTTTAGAAGCACTAAGCCAGCTGATCAGGTTTCAGGAATGTGTTTCAGAGCTGGAACAAGATTTCTGTGTCAAGGTTCTACTGGAAAAATGCTTTGGAGTCTTTTGGTGTGCTGAAAGGCCTTGATTTCACACCATGAGACACACAAGAAACAAACACCTCCCCCCCCCAAAAATAAAATTCAACTCCCCAACACAAGAGTCTTTGGTGGAAGCTGAGTTAAAGGAACTGATTACCACTTTGGAGTGATTGAGAGTTCAGCAATTAAACCCATCGCGCTCCGTCCCACTTACACCCCGCTGAAGCCGCGTTCCAGCGCTGCGCGTCACGACTGCGTCGTTGCACACCAGCCAAACGTCACCTACGTGCTCCCTGCGCAGCGTGCCTGGCCCATCGAGCGTGCAACAGCTTCACCAGGCACCACGTCCCACCGGTGCTGAGCTGAGCAGGAGAGGAGACAGGGGCAAATCCCCCAAATCCTGCAGCAGGTTACCCCCACGGCCACCGGTCCCATTACGTGCGCTGTACAGACGTGCTGGCAGCGAGCTGACTGTGGTTCTGTCTTCAGTTTGCACACAGAAAACTCTGATTAATGACTTTGCATAGAGACTTGTAAGTGCATTCAGGATGATGTTGGTGACGGGGTAAGAACTAGTCCCTTTCCCAGAATCTAAGATTGTTGTGGGGCTGCAGCAGTAACTGCGACCCTCCGGCTGGGCGTGAGGACCCCCAGGCAGGTTGAATTTACTACAGCTTTAAATTTAAAAGATTAAACCAGTGGTTCTGTTCAGAAAACAGACTTCAAAACGCTGCTTTGTGGCTGTACCGGCCTTACTTCATTAAGATCACCGGGCACATGGCAGAGAAAACAATTAGCATTATTCCTGCACATTCATTAAAGACAGCAAGCATCAGGGGCTGGGGAAATGAAGATCCCTCTTCAAGCTGATGCTGCTGTGCTGGCAGTGCAGGGGCAGGAGGAATACAGGCTGGAAATGAGACGGGCATCAGACTAACTGGCAATGAAATCCATGTTTCTGACCATAACCCGACGTCCCGTTCCTTCAGAGCTCGCGGACGGGGATACAAACAAGCTGCCTCGGTCCCCTGGAAGAGGTTTCAAACCACCTTGTACGCTGGCACGACTCAGCTTCTGGGGCACAGTGAGCTTGCTCTTTGTGTAAAGTGCTGAAAGAACATAAAAGCTGTCCAAAACAGTAGCTGGAAATTCAGCCTGATGCCAGTCAGGGCTGTGAACGAGCCCTCGCAGCATCCTCAGTGGGATTTTCCCTTTCTCCCTTGGCTGGGGCTGCAGGATTGCAAGGGCTGAGCTACGCACGGCTCATCCCCGCCTCGCAGGGGCTGCGGTCTGAGTGGGAAGGGGAATGAGCTAAAATCCAGCCAGACCTGGATGAAGAAGTTTCACAGAATTATCTGAAAGCCGTTTTTCAAGTAAAAAAGGAAGGAAAGGAAGGAGGACCTGAATGCAGTTAGCGGAGGGAACACCTCAAACCCCCACCTCAGACGCAGAACCTGCTTGCTCCAGCGAAGCGTCTCCCCATTCCCAAGTCATCCCTCTGCTACCAAGACCCGACTTCCCTTCCAGCACCTCCCCAAGAGAATTCAACAGCTCGAGGTCCAATCCAGCCTCCTGGTTGCACGCAGGCTGTGTACTGAGGTACATCTGGGTCATCCCACTCAACCTCCTTGGTACCCCCTGAACTGGGTATTGCCATCAACCTCAGCATCTCTCACCCATCCAACCCAGCAACAACCAGCCTGGGGTGGGTGTGGGGATAAATTTCAAACAAAACCCCCCTTTCAGGGATATATTTAAACAGAAAACTCAGCTTTTCTGCACAGACCTCTGTCTGAGCTTCTCCTCTGCCCTTCCAGGCATGTCCAGCCGAGCATTTGGCTCAGAAGAGTTATTTTGGAGGGCAGCTGGATTCAGGGAGGGGAAAGGAAACACGGAGCAGTGGGTAAGTCCTACATGCAGATGCTTTGCTAGTTGTCACCTGGCATTCAGGGTTTTGACATCCATCCTTCCCTTATGCTCCTGGGCTTCAAAGTCAGGAGGAAACCAGCCCCAGGCTATGTAATGTTCTGCTTTGTTTAAGCAGCCTTCTCATGCATCTTTAACATGCCTGTTGCATTCCTTTAATGCTTCTTATTTGGGTACTGGACAAAGCTATGTACTGGAGGTGGTGATGCTTTTTTTCCATGCAAAAACTAGACTGAAGTCTGTTTTCTGCTGCAGAAGCTCTCCAGGGTGTGATGCCAGCAAGCAGGAGGAGCTGGGGTGGATCCTTCCCTCTGCAGGCTGGCAGTACTCAGCAGCCCTGTGAGTACAAACCAGGTCCCTGCCCTACATACAACCCATCCTGATCTCAGCCACCAAGCCATTGCTCCAGCAATTCCCCTCTGAATGCCCCAAGAACCCAAAGCCACCGGTGGGAGATCCCAAAGGCAAGATGTGTCCTCCCCCCCTCCCCAGCACAAGGCTCCAGCTCACACTGTAACGAAGAAACTCCTTTGGGAACAGCACAGTGAAGCTTTTAAGAGACTTGGCCAGATGCTACTGTAATCAACGGGGAATATTTTTCCATAGATGTCAAGTCCTTAAAAATAAAACCACCATTATTTATTTTCTTTTTTTCCCTTAGGAGACATTCTGCAGCATCACAATGTGTTCAGAGGGAGGATTACCATGCTGCAAAGGTTTGAAAGCCAGGCTGTGCTTCCAGGTAGCCTTTGAGGGCCGTAAATAGCAGATCCAAGACCACTTATGCAACCAGGCATTTTGCAAAGTAAAGATGGGAGGTTTCACCCTTATCTCCACCCTACTGCTTACTGAAAAGACGAGTGCAAAGTGCTGCTTGGGTTCTGCCCAGGTGATTTTTCCTCCTGGGATCCACTCCATCGACGACTGACCAAACAGAAAGTTGTCTTTGTATTCCTGAAGCACAGCAGATGCCACCAAAGGAGCACAAATGGCTTTTGTTGAGGTTCATCCTTAATCAACAGGAACACAAAAAGGCCGAACTGACAAACACAGAGTCTGGGTCTCTGCTCACACAGGGCAGCCTGACCGGACAGCGGCTGCATCACACCCAAGGAGGTACATGGTCCCAGAGCTCTCTGCATGAGAAGCTTTTCCCTAAGGTGTATTTTTAATACTGTAGCAATGCACAGCGCTCTCCTTCACGACACCCTAAGCAAACCTCTGGGTCCTACGTAAACCAGGCAGGAAAAACATGTGTAAAACTAAAAGCTTTGCCCCATCACTCCATCTTCCCAACAACGGCAACAGAAGAGCCCGATCGACTGCTTCGCATCCCACAGCTTGCAAGGCAAGGGACCAAAGGCACCATGAGTCATTCCACTGACTCCTCCAGGCTCTGGCACAGACCCCTGGGCAGGAACTTCACTCACGATGCCCTGGCTCTGCTCACACCAGCGCTGTGCAAACCAGGGCAGCACCCGCCCGGCTCTCACTCTGTGCACATCATCGACCACCCGCACACAAGAGCTGTGGCACCCAGGTTTGCATCCCTTCCAAGCAGCAGCCCTGCTGCCTTCCACAAGACCCCACCGCCAAGAAAGTCGCAGTAACCCTTGAACCTGTGAAATCATTTCTCCTGGCCAGAGCACTAGCAAGTCCAGCTTGACTTGCTCCATAGTTAATCAACCTCCTCATTCATCTTATAATGCATTTCCCCAGCCAGGGCCAGAAAATATGGGGTATTACTGGTTTGGAAAAGCATCTGAAAAATAAATGGGGGGGGAAGATGGGGAGAGGAGGAAGAGAAGAAGCATCTGAAAAGGATATGAAGATCCTGAGAGTCAGGCGATTGGACTAACATAACTTAAAATGGTTCAACTATACGTCACTGCAAATAGAGTTCTGACCAAAAATAATAATTATTTTTTATATATATATATATTGCTATGTCATTCATTGCAGCTAAGAGGTTCAGGGTCCCATGAGAGGCGGTCGGAGGGCAGCTCACCTCCCAGCTCACAGCAGATTAAGGCTTTTGCTTTCCTGCTTTGGAAGGAAACGGTGCTGAAGCAAAGGGGTCCCCGCCGGGCAGCTCTGTAGTCCTGGAAGAGAGAGGGGCAACAGAGACAGATCCTGCTATCACCTGTCTGTTGGTCTGAGAAACCACTTTGTAAGCAGCTATGGGCTTGACTTCGAGTCCCTGCCCATCTTCTGGGCTGTAGTGACGGGAATATTTTGACAAGGACTGTGGACGGAAAGGTTTGTTCACCACGGAGCCCAGCACGGCTTCCTGGGGCAGTGAGTGTCCTCCCTGGCTCCTCTCTGCGGGCATGCCGCCCTGCTCCTGCAGCACGCCTTTAGAAGGGATGTTCTCCTGGGTCTCCACGGCTCTTACAGAAGAGGGATGAAGATTGCTTGGCTGAGTAAACCCAGCAGAGGGATATGGAGATCGCGCCGAGGCCCCGTGTGTCGATGGATCCAGGCCTGGGAACGTGGGGTTTGCTCGGTGTTGGATGTCGCCCCCTTGGCTTAGGAAGGCGGCCGGTGTGAACGGTTCCTTAACGTGAGATGTCAACTCCTCCATGCTTTTCTTTTTAGTGAAAGGGGCTCTCAGAAATACATCTGGTTCCTCTGGATGTCTAAGAGCTGCGTTGCCCTTGCAGATAAAAGGAGCTTTGGTAAAGACATCCGCCTCATCAGGCACTTTTCTTGAGCTTCGGAAAGGAGCCGTGGCAAAAACATCTGGTTCGTTGAACACCTCGCCAGTGTGCGACTGGAAGGCAGGGAACAGCGTCTCCCCTGCTCTAGTCTGGGAAGACTGGGAGTGGGGATCTTCTTTGGAGGCCTCGTGTTTTTCCTTGGGCACAGACTGCAGGAACCCCACACCCAACTTGCAGCCTTCCTCCTCCTCTTCTGAATCCATCAGTAAAGGCCGGGACCCACTGCAATCCAAGATATCTCCTTCGTGGTCTGTCCCCTCTCCTTCGCTGCTGTAGAAGGAGCTGTTGCTTGAAGGACCATCTCTCATTAGGTAGTCTGACTCGGAGTTGTGCTGCGTTTTCGCCTCCAGCACCTCAGACTGACCCTTGTACAAAGCAAGTCCATCACTGCTGGAAGGTCCCTTATGAAGTTCAAGAGCTAGAACAGGGAACGGGGCCGGATCCCTCTGCAGACCTAAAAATGCAAGAGAAGAGTGTTACTCACTGCCTCCATCTCCAGAGGCACAGAAAAGACCGACAAGGTACTCATTACACAAGAGATGTCATGCCGTTCAGATTTAACCCACCATCACACATGGAACATGGGAGGGAGAGGGAGGGCAAATTAAAAAAAAAAAAACAATCAAAATTAAAATGCCAAGGGAAGGAGTTTACAACACACAAACTGCCACGCAGCTCAATGCTGCCTCACAGCTGGGGCACACCACGAGGACCAGCGTTGAGAAAGAGATGGGAGATGTTTGACACGCGAGCGGGCGCACCCAGCACTCTCTCAGCACCACTCCACCAGGGTTTTCTCTGCCACCCACCATTGGAGAGGTCTGCACGTCGTTAATGCTGCTGCCTGGAGTGAAGCTCCAGCAAAGGGGCAATTTTAGTTGTTGTTTAGTTTTTGTTGCTTATTGCCTGCCCTGCGAGCAGGTGTACAGCTTGGCACAGCCTCAGCTTCTGTGAGCCACCCCACGGGTACGTGGAATTACACCGGGGTGTGTAGAATACTCAGGGATGCCCTATGATCTGCTGCAATAACATACACACTTCACTGAATGAAGGTCAGCCAACAGCTTCTCATGAGTCCTGGTATCTACAGCAGTTTAAACTACTGCAGGGTAAATGATTTTAAACAATCCGTCCCCTGAGTTAACCAAGTATCTTAATGTAACTCTAACGAGCTGGCTCGCCTCTGCATTAGTGTACGGAGACAGTGCGGGGAGAGGCTTGCTGTTCTGCTCGTCTCCACTCAGCAAGAGCCCAAGATGGGGTTGGTTTCACCTTACGACTCACACAGACAGAAGAGAAGAGATCTTACCTTCCAAGAACTACTGGCAGGTTAGGAGTGTGTCATTGGACTCGGGTTAGCAAAAGGATAGGAAAGAGGCACGTGAAAACTAAGCAGGAGGAATTACAGGAAGACCAAGGAGGAGTTGGGGGAGGTTGGTTGGTATCCACTGACCGCTGGAGAAGTGAGGCACTACCCACCCCACCCAAAATAACCTCATCACCCAGGTTAAAACTCTGCCCAGGTTAACCATCAACATCTGTGCACCCATCACAGCCCACAAGGCACCATGACCGTAGATGCTTCTTGACCATGTCCATGGGTGGACACACATTGACCTGTTCTCAGCCACTTCTCACCATTAAAGACACAGTAGTCATTCACTAGGCATCAAAATCGGTATTTATTGGGAAAGGATTCACTTGGACACGTTACACTGCTCAAGAGAGGGCAGTGTGGGTAGCTGGACCTTTAATCAGTTACTCTACAAAAATACCACCCATCTTTCCCAAGCCAGCGATGGTTTAACCTCAAATGCTCATCCCCCACTGCAGGAACTGCAGTGCTTAATCCCAGGAGCCTGTTTAGACATTTACCAGTGAGATTTTTGAGGATAGAGGCTGAACGGGAGCGAGACCAGTCACCACATCACTGAAACGCCTCTGAATTGCCCACTCCAAGATACAGCAGAGGGGGAAACGAAAGGAAAAAGGCATTTATCATGGTGAATGTGACACCAGTGCAAACCCACTTGTCCAAGAGCCGCGCAAGCCAGTCATCTGAGCAGAATGTTGGGTTTAGAGAGTTCCTTGTGTTAGCAGGTGTCTGTGTTCGTGTAAGTGATGACATTTAGGACACAGGAGGAGAAGGGTGGGTGGGAGGTGAGCCCACCTGCTTAGGACAGGAGCAGCACATGTCTCTGGACTTGGTGGCACCATATGATGGGCAGAATGCTCTATTTTCAGGGGAAAAAATTTACTTTTTCCAAATCTTTCTTGCTCTCTCTGCCCCTCCTGGGTGATACAGGCACCAAATGCTGGGAAGCAGCGTTCTCCCTTGATACAGCCAGCATGGGAGTTGTGCATCTACTCTGGGAGGATGAAACGAAGCGATGCTGAGGTTGGAACTTGTTCTGGCCCATAGTCCAGCACTGGTGTCGTGCAAAGCTGCCAGGCAACTCAGCCAGACTGGAGAGCAACAGCGACAGGCACAGCGATGCCAAGGCGCAGCGGTGACCTGAGAAGGTTGGGGGGTTCCTGATCTCAGAGAACCACCTACGCTCCCATGTTCACTCTTCTCATCTCCCAGGAGGAAGACCTGGCTTCCAGACATCATCCCACCGCATGTGAGCTCAGGCACCTTCTCTTGGGTTCCCTCAGTTTCCCTTGGCAGAAAGCACAGGGCCAGGCCCCGAAGACACCGCAGCAGCATCGCTGCAAGGCTGACACCACCACGCTGGCATTCTTCTTTATGGTGCTAAGTGTAACTCGAGCGGCTCAGACAGCTTCTCTCACTGTTAGCAACCTCCTCTGTTGAACAAGGTCTGAGCTACGTGCAGTGAAGCCAAAGGAACCCAAAGGCCCCTGTGTGAAGGGCAGGTCAGAGCTGGTGAGCAGCCACAGGCTTTGCAGGCGATGGTTTCGGAGGTTCACGCCATGTAACTGGTCAGAGAGCTGGTTAGCCAGTGCTGATGGATGCTCCCGCAGGTCTGAGACCAGCAGGACTGAAGCTCTCGGACACCTTCACATGAAAAAGGACAAGTTTTCTTCAGTGACACAGCACAGGAGGGAAAGGGGCGCCCTGCGAGCCGGTAAGAGCCAAACCTCGTGATGCTACGAGTGCTGCTTGTCTGGCACCCCGCCCCTTCTCTGCGATGACTCTGCTCCCCTTCACACCCAGGAGACGTGGGAAGATGTGGGCAGATGGTTTGCTTGAATCGACACACAAAGCACCCGCAGCCCCCAGCACAGAGAGAGCTGCCTCCTCTGCAAGCACAGCATCTCCTGACACCTACCTACGCCAAGATGAGCACTGGCAGTGGGTAACCACCTCTTTGGTCCCCTCCTCCTCTGGACCCCTGAGGTCTGGGTGTTACTGCACAGGGAAGCATCCCTTCTGCTCTCAGTCAGAGCTCAGGTTTTCACACACACTCACTCCTAACAGCTGCAAAGCTCCCCAGTGTCACGTCTTTGCAGCCCAACGTCTTTAGAGAAGCTTGAGGTGATACATAAGGTTTTCTCTCTACCCTGTGCAAGACTCACACAGACATTCCAGGCTCAGAGATACGTACTAAAGGAACAACCCCTAAACCATACTCAGGTTCCCTTTCAGGAATAAAACCACCTCTCAGCTGTACAGCAGGAATACACTCCGTGTGTAGTCAGATGCAGCCTGGAGTAAAGGCCCTTGGCCCCCGAGGTGCAGCGCTGAGCCTTGGAGTTCCTCCGTGGTTAAAGGAAGCAATGAAGCCAGGCAAGAGTTGCTGTTCCTATTAGAGGGAGCTGGGAGGAGGCAGAGCAGGCACCAAGATGACAGGCACATTGCTGGAGCAGAGTCCAAAACAAGGAGGTCAGGAGAGACAGAGGCATTCCTGGAGTCTAAAGCTACTCTTGCACCAAGTAACTCTCCTCATTTCACCAAGCCCAAAGCCAGGAAGGTCTCAACATATGGAAAACCAGCACAGCCGTTACTGGTCCAGCATTTAAAATGGGTCAAAAGACTTTCCTTTGCTCTTCAAGCAGTGGAAGGTTTTTTCTTTGTGTTCCTAGAAGCAACATCACTCAACAGCCATTCACAACAGCCCCACACAGTGCTTCCAGCACCAAAGCATCACCCGAAGGACAGCATCACCCGAAGGACAGCATTATCAGCACTGCAGCACTGCACAGTGGAACTAAGTGCTTCTGCCCAGAGCCCCTGCAGAGGGGCAGAGCTGGGAGCACAGCTGGGCTTTGTCAGTCCCACATGGGAAGGGGTTTAGTGCTTGAGTTTGGGCACACTCCTACAGTCATTTGCACCATGCAAAGCAAGACAGGGAAGATGTTGAACACACAAACCGCACACACCATTTTCCTGTGGTTTATGAACAAGCCAGCAGCTGTTGACTTCTTTCCCCCCGTGGGTGTGTGCACAAGCCCAGCGTTACATCACTTTTAGGGTGCAGCCTGAGAGCTGAAAACGTGAGTTGTTGGGGGTTAAAGTCGCTGCTGTGCAGGGCAGCAGCACACATCTCCCAGTCTGTGTCCTTGAAACCATCCCAGCTGAGCAGCTCACCCATCCCCCCAAGGAACGAGGGGAGCTGATGCTGCAGCGAGGCACAGTTGGCCCCAGAGCACAGCTCCTCTCCCTCCCCAAAACAGATGATGCAGTAACCCCCTCACCCCAAGTCTGGTTCCTGCTGGAGTGATGCAGGTTTAACAGGCACTGCCCACCTCAAAGAGAAGTCACAGGAACTAGTTTCACCCAGTTTGACCAGTAAGCCCCATTCATTGGAACTCTCCCGTTTCCCACACATCCATGGCAGCTCCTCCCCAACTCTGACCCACTCCTCAAAGATTTCCTCAAATAGAAAATGCATTGGCCAAAAAGAGAGTGACCTGCTCCACACACACGCTTGGGATGCTGATGATGATTTTTATTACAGTCAGAGGCCAACACGCTGCGTGGTTTAGGGTGGGTTGGATACCCCAGAACTTGTCTTTGGTCTTAATCAGATCTGAACTTTCATTATAATAATTTTTTAAAATGTTTTTCTGATGAATTTTTAAATAACATGGGTTTGGAAGGTCACCAGAGGCAGCACCCTGCGAGCCTGCAGGCTGAAGGAAGCCAGCATCGTTCCTTTACAAGAACCCCCCTCCAAAATTCATGTTGCTCTACACAGATTCACCCGAGCTGCCATCTGGCTGTGGAGACAGGCTTTAGAGGGTGCAGAAACCCTGCCACAGAGCCAAGATTCTTCCACCCATCTCTTGGGCTTCTCCAGCAGGTTGCACAGTGCCTGCAGCCCTGGCCAAGTCCCAGGGAACTTCCCATGAAGACTTGGAACTTGCAGCACCTTCTGTTTTTGGGACAGATGCTCCCAGTAAGTGGGTATCACCAGATACCCCACAAGTTTGCTGATCTCTGAACTGTGGGTGCAACACTTGTGCTCATCCAGTTCAAATGTGAACCGGGGACATCTCCAACATTCAAAGCCCAAGAACCAACATCTAAGCCCCCAGGATTCCCGTGACCATCTTGCTCCCCCAACACCAGAGCTCATTCTTGCATCCAAAGCACAACCTGGACTCGAAAGGAAATTGCTCCATGTACCCTCGCTGCACATGTAGTATCCTACACCAGGAGGATCCCTCAGAACAGTTAATGCCAAGATCACTACTACAAGCTCCAGCCTGCTGGGGCAGAAATGCTCCTTCCTCATCCCCACATGAGCAAACAGCACGTACTGGGCCGAGAGGAGAGTCGCTCCTGTAGGTTTGTATTCTGCTATTTATCACCACCCGACCCCACAACCCTTAAAAAGGGGCCAGAAACCTGTCCTGGGGGTTCAAACAAGGTACAGCACGTGGGGTACCAACTGTCTCCCATGCAGACACCAGGTGATGGTTCAATTTGCTCCTTCACAGCAGCAGCTTCCACACAAACTCCTCAATGTTTAAGCAGCACACTGACACCAACCCAACGCCTGTGGGGCAGCCACAGTTTTCAGAGAGCTTAAAATTCACCCCAAGCACCCACTCACTTCATCTGTCTCCCATTCTCCATTCATTTCACAAAGCAGCAGCAAGTGCTTTCTGATGAAGGAGCTCTAGAGAAGAGACACCTCTCCAAACATGTATTTCCCACCCAGATCCACGAAGAGCTACTGGAGAAAGCAATAAAATAAACATTCACATCTGCTTATTTAATAGCATTATGAACAACCCAGTGCATTTAGCATTTTGTTTTCCAGAACCCTTGAACAAGTGCCATTAGATTTAAAATCTTAAACATTCTTTAAAAGTACTTTAATTCACAGAAATCTTTGTTTCTAATATACAGTAGGTGGTTAACTTTTTAAAATCCATTCTCTTTTCATATAATCTCAGTATCTGACTATACAATAACTTTCTATCTATAGCGGCTTCGTGTTTTCCAGTCCAGCTTTGCCTGTGCTTTAGGAATATAAAACAAACAAAAAAAATAATAGAGTTCTATCCACAATTTTCCTAAGGTCATTTCCATAGTTCTCATGTAAAGCTTCTCCTGGAAAGTGCAGTTATACACATGTAATGATACAACACACTTAAGCAATACTTTTATTATTAAGTGGAGGTTTGAAAAGAAGAGTAAAGGTGGAGCAGACACAAATTGATGGTAGTTTCTATTTACAGAATTTGTTAAACTAAGTGTTGGGGTTGGGGGGAAAATAGCAGAGAGGCTGGAGATAGGATAGGAGGAGTCACAAACTTTGATTTCTTTCCTTCTTAGCCAGAGGTCAGTACATACACAGGTCAGTCGTTCCAGCTTTCACACATGAGAAACTGCACTGTTACTAATACAGCTACATACACATACACAAGGTCAGCAGGAAGCTAGTAATTAATCCACGACAGAGGAAGAAGTCCTTCTGTTCAGAAAGAGCTTTCAAATACAAGATAGAAATTCCAGACTTTCATGACCAAAAGCCAAGGGAAAAAACAAGTTTAGCAGAATCCAGCTGGTTGACAAAACTGAGCGTGGGAAGGGAGAAAGAAAAGGGAAAAGCCCAGCAGGTTGGAGCAGCACTTGTGGCAACCTGTTGGAACCAGGGGAGTGCTTGTTCCTCAGGGCCTGAGGAGTGGAGTAAAGTCCAGGGTGATCTTTGTCTACCAAAACAAACGGTCCTATACTGAACAACTGGTTTGCACTAGATGCAGATACAAGGGAAAAACGGGGAGCCCAGAACAGGTACCAGATGCTTGACTAAAACCAGGGTTCAAAATGGACAGACACCCGTAGGACAGCTGGTTTCATACACCATTTACAGGAGGTTGGGGAGAGGGCTGGGGGATTTTTTTTTTTCTTTTTTTTCTTTTTCCTTTTTTCAAACACAGAAAAGAAGTCACAGAAAATACATCTGCTGCTGCCACAATGCCCTTTGCAGCCAAAAAAAGGTCAACAAAACGCTAGTCACAGCTCTACTCACACATGTTTGGTTCAAAACCTCATGGTGTTTCACTTAGGGTCATTTTTGCAGCTTGAACAATCTGGTTTGGGTTGGTTTTCATGGGGTTTTTTCCCCCCTTCCTTTTTTTTTTCCTTTTCTTTTTGTTCCCCTCCCCAAGGAAGCACAGTTCCTTCACAAGGAGGAGCCTTAAACAGCAAACCATTAGCTGGGGGCAGTCTTGAAAACTCATATGCACCATCACCAGAGGTACTAGGCAAGGCTACTTCAGGGGGAACTTGGTACTTTCTCCTCCTCTGAAGCAATTCAGGAACATCAGCTCTCCTAACCCATGCTCTGCAGGAGGGGGACGTCTCTACTGACTTCACTCATCCCCTTCCTCCTGGCTCATTCATCAGAAAAAACAGGAACAAGCCCAACAAAACCCAAGCCCAACAATTGAAACAGTTGGTCACACACTACTCTAAGAAGAAAGGAGGCTGTTGTACACAGGGATCATGTCAGCTAGGATTATCTAACTCATTTACAGGTAGGCTTTCCATGGTGCTGTGTGTACATCTCAGCAGGGGTGGCTAAGGACAGTGCTCCCTTTAGACATCAGCTATTAGAGACAGGTGCAGAAGGAACCAGAAAGGGGGTTTACCAGCTTTAGAGAGGACTACCTGGAAAACCAAGACAGAAATCTTTCGTGGGGCATGGGAAGCCAGGGAGAAAGGTGGGTGACTGTCTCCTGTTGGCAGATTTGTTTTTCTTTTAATTAAGGAAGGGGGGAAAGGGGAGGGGAAAGAGCAAAAGAACCACAACTGAAGGTAACTCTTCTGGAAATGAAAACGGAGGATTAGGTACGTTACAGAAACTGCGTCTGCTACTGTGTCACTGCTACAGGTCTATGAGCTGATCCACCAGCAGTAAAGACCTGGCTATGTTGGGAAGACTGGACTCAGAGCTTCCACTGTTGTTTCTAGAATGCCCACCTGGAAGTGTGAGAGATAGGAATTCAGTATTGAACAGGACACACACACACACGACAGTTTCAGATGTTCAAGAGCAAGCAAGAAAGAAAACATAAAGTCAAAAGCAAAGCAGAAAAATTTGCTCAAGCTCTTCTCATTACCTGGACAGCAACGACATTCCCCTGCTCACTCTTCCACCCTCTCCCCACCCCAAACCTAGACTTGCATGGAAAAACATCACAGCAGCCAAGAAATCTCTACAAACCATTTCTTCTCCTCCCCCACCCCCCCCGAAAGGTTTTACATCCAAGCTGCAGAACCCTGTCTTCACTAAAGCATCTACAAAGCAATCAGAACTCCCACAGCCTCTGGAGAGGCCTGTGCAGAGCTTTGAATCTTGAAAAGGAGCTGCTGTTTTAAAAGCATCTTTGAGTTGCTGGCTACTTCAAGGGGAGTTGAGCTATCGTGTGGCTTTCTAAAATTGGTGCTTTGATACTGAAGGAGAGATATTCCTCTCTGTTCAAGGCAGCCTATCTTAGCCCAGCTTCAGGAGAAATGTCTCAGCAGGAGCAGGGTTTTTAATGACTGAGAACCTTTTCTAAGGAGCATCGCTCTCTGAAAGCTGGTATCAGAGGCTGGGTGTACAGCACCTTCCTGCTGGAAACACAAACTGGGACTTAAGGAAGTTAAAGTTCTACCAAACTCAAAAAGAAAGAGAAACTAACAAAAAAAAAAAGGGAGCCCTGGCATGTGTTTTTAAACATCTGCTAGCTCATCAAAAGCTGTAATCAAAACCTTTCAGTGGCCTGACTGCAGAGCAAAGAGCTCCTGGCTGAGCAGCCTGGGAAACGCTGCCTTACAGGAGCTACAAGGCACAGCGCTTCTCCTTCTGCTGAGGGAAGAGTGCTGCTGCTAGCCCTGGCCCTACACAGGGCTGAACTGCTTCCAAGGATCATGTTAATGGGATCTAGGTGATGCAGATGCTGTAGAAGGAACTTTTCAGTGTCTGTCTTAAGGACTCTGGTTGCTTAGAGCTCTTCAAAGGAGGTGGGTGGCATCTCCCAAACTCCTCACGCTCAGTTCCCACAAGCGCCTTTGAAAAGTCCTCAGTCAGAAGGGAAAAAAGAACCCCACTTCCAGCAGGAGTTGCAGAGCTATGCAGCATCCTCATCATCTCCCCTTCTTGTGCCTCATGCCAAGTTCACTTCCAAGCCAAAGGACCTCCTGCCATTGGCACAACCAGTAAGTATCATGGGAGGGCACAGCTCTCCATCGCACGTCAGCCGCAGTGGTGTCTGTGTGCCCTGCCTGGCAGGCTGCTAATTACTTCATGGCACCTAACGATGCTGGCACTATTATCTCTCTAGATGTGTGACCTTCTCACCATCAGAAGCTGGAGAAATTCAAGGCCAATGCAATAAATGAGAGGAAGACTAAGCTCACTAAAATCTCCAGTGAGAGCACCTTTAAGATGTGAATCGCTTCACACGTGCTGCAGCACCACTGCCCCACAACTAGTCCTTGTGGTTTTCTGGTTTTCCCTTCCCCTTTTCACCCCCAAATCCTGGCTTACCTTGTGAATTTTTGGATATCAACACTGGAATTGGGTCAAACTCATCTTCTGTCACTTTTTCAGAGCCCTCAGGAGCATCAAAGCCTGATATCAGGTTAGTATCTTCTGCAGCGTAAAGGAGAAACAGAGGTAAAGAAGCAAAGATAGCAGAGAAGGCTGGTTAGCATGGCTAAAAAGGGTTAGCACATCTTTCTGTTTTCAGAGACAGGGTTTAGAAGCAGCAGTTTCATTTTAAAAGGTGAAATAAAGTTGGTTGAGTCTTTGGTAGAGAAGGCAAGCAGTAAGAGAGCCAGTTAAATACAAAAAGGGGGGGGAATACAAAACAAAAAGCAAGCCAAGGCCTGAGAACCAAAATAAAATGTGGCCAATCTGAAAGCTGTTGGTGCAGTTCAATGCTGTGGGAAAAGCCTGGGCCCTGAGATCCTGGGGACTGAAGATGTTCTCTGCCATATCCAGTGGCTGTCAGGTGTCATGATGCTTCAAGAGAACAACCTGGCTCTCTGGTTACTGGTGCTCATGCACAGGGAGAAGAAAAGGGCTGGGGAGGGGAAAGAATACAGAAGAAATTCCAGTCATCTACATGAGACAAACCCCCTGAGGATTCACTGACAGCGATAAAACAAGAGGTGCAATATGAAGTCACCTTTCCAAGAAGTTTAAATGCCTGAAGATGTAACTAGATACCAAAAGAGAGGGTTCTGGCACAAAATCCCATTGATTTCAAACCACATCAGCTGCATTTAGACATTTGGTGGGAGGCACCTTCAGGTCTTCAACAGTACATGAGACATTTATGTGCCTTCTCAGGCAATTACATCCCTTTAGGGACTTTCACACTCTCACTGTGCATCACTGCTTGTTCCTTTAGACACCTAAAATACCTTCCAGGGCTCTGGTCCTCAATTACCACATGAACTATTTCCTAAAGCCTAGCAAGGACATGTACAAGTTGATGGTTTCCAAGGAATGGGAACATTCCTGTTTGACTCCTATCAAGAATAAAAGCTCTCTACCTAAAGCTGACAGATACGCTCACAGGCTGTGTGTGGCACGATGCAGGAAGCCACTTCTGGAAGTACACTGTCCTCTGGAGGATCAGACCCAGGAGAACAAAAAACCCCCTAATTTGTTTAGAAGACTAACCTGTGAAGTGTCAAAACCCCAAAGATGTTTCATCTTAACAGAAAATCTCACCTTGTCGTTGCTATCTCTGGAGTTATTCTGGGCTCTTTTCAACCTACCTGGGAGCCTGTGCAAGCATCCTGCTTCCATTCTGCTCCACTTACACATACAATTGCCCATAGCTCTGGGGTTTGCTGTACAAGAAGCACCACAACCCTGGGCTATCTTTCCTAGGGAGAGGGAAAGGCTGGCAGGCATCCCTGTTTGGGAAAAAAGTCCTTCAAAGATGTCTGAGCTCACCTCAGGGACTAGGTGCCATCACAAGCAGGAAAACAATTCTCCCTTCTCTCTCAGCTTGGTGCTGTTATGCAGCAAATACAAGGTACGAAATCCTGAAGGAAAATTCAGAGGCTAGAAACCAGCCCAGTAAAGCCCAACAGACAGGATTCTGTGCTTGGAGCATCAATCCCAGGTGTTTTTTCCTCCCCCAAGTCTTTCTGGTCCCACTGACAACGTGCAGCATTGTGCTTCCAAAGGCTGACCACAGCTGTAGCCAGCAGCATCAGCCAGGACAGCACAACAAAACACAGAGGGTAAAAAGACACCGAGAGAGATGTCCTGTTAATGCCCACTCCCAGAGCTATAAAAACAGGGGTTGGAAACAAGCCCTGAAGGAGTTTGGGGAGAGCTTAATATCTCAGCCCCCACACACACACTCCTGCTAATGGAAGCCTCACTTTCATCCTCAAACAGGAGCCTTCTGCATCCCAGAGGGAACAGGCTGGGAGAAGTCACACAGGAATCTGGTAATTCCTCTTCCCCTCAGGTCACACCCTCACTGTTTTGGCTTTACTGTGTTCCACATACAGAGTAAGAGCTGCTCCAGGTACCCTGCCAGCCACTGCCTCACAATAAAGCCCCGTGGAAGCGTGTTACAGCAACAAGCAATTAGAACAACTGCTTGTTTAAACCCAAAAGCTCTGTGAAAAAGACAAACTCATTTCTGAAGTGCCATCAAGTGTAAGAATTGATTACAGGCTGTTTTTACAGCGATTCCTCTGAGGACAGATTGTTTTCTGTTGCTATAGGGATCCTTACCAAACGAGCTAAGCAAAACTCATTGTCAAGGGGCACCCAGCAGTCAGCTTTTGTGCTCTGGACCTCCTGTTTCAAACAATAAACAGACAGGAGTCACGATCATCCCTCCCATCCAGGTGGATAGGAACTACCCAATGTTCTCTACAAGCCTGGTTTATCTGAGAGCCACCCACTAACACCTTCCCAGGGGACACACGCCCTGCTCACCACTGCTTTAGCCCAGGACATGGATGTGCCAAGGGCAGAGCAGGAAAAAGAATCATAGAATCACAGGGGTTGGAAGGGACCTCGAGAGCTCATCGGGTCCAACCCCCCTGCCAAAGCAGCTCCCCAGCTCATATTGCACAGGTTGGCGTCCAGACGAGTCTTGAATCTCCCCAGAGAAGGAGACTCCACCACCTCCCTGGGCAGCCTGTCCCAGGGCTCCCTCACCCTCACTGGGGAAAAGTTCTTCCCCATGTTGGTGCAGAACTTCCTATGCTCCAACTTGCAGCCATTGCCCCTTGTCCTGTCCCCACAGACACTGAACAGGGGCTGGCCATTTCCTCCTGCATCCCATCCTTCAGATATTTATAAACATTAATTAGGTCCCCCCTTAGTCTTCTTCTCTCCAGGCTGAACAGCCCCAGCTCACTCAGCCTTTCCTCACAGGGGAGATGCTCCAGGCCCTTCATCATCTTCCTCACCCTCCTCTGGACTCTCTCCAGGAGATCCCTGGCTGTTTTATCCCAGGGAGCCGAGTCATGAAGTCATGGTGCAAGTCACTCTCTAGACAACACTCCAGTCAACAGCTCTTCAAACTATTCCACTGCTGCTGCTCCAAGCACATCATGTGGGGAGATGTCAGCTGGATGCTCTGCAGCTTGGGGACAGGAAATAAAACCCCAACTATCTGAGTTAGGTCCCAGTTTCCAGGGTCCTCTGCAATCACCCTGGGGTAGAAAGAGAACTCTGAGCACAGTCTCCACCGTTCTGCTCCAGCTGAAATACAGATGCGCTGCAAGGGCTGAAGTGCAGCTCTCAGGAATGACCACCACTGGCTGCAGCTCTTCTGCAGCGCTGCTTTTGGATGCTCACAGAATCACAAGGTTGGAAAAGACCTTTGAAGATCATCAAGTCCAACCATTCTCATCCTAAACTAAACCAGATCCCTAAGTACTTCATCTACCCTTTTTTGAACACACCTAGGGAAGGTGACTCAGCCTGTTCCAGCCCTGACAACTCTTTCAGTAACAAATTTCTTTCTAATGTCCAATCTGCCCCTGCCCTGGGGCAGCTTGAGCCCATCGCCCCTTGTCCCATCTCCTGTCCCCTGACTGAAGAGACCATCGCCCACCTCTCTGCACCCTCCCTTCAGGTAGTTGTAGGTGGGGAGAAGGTCTCCCCTCAGCCTCCTCTTCTCCAGGCTGAACACCCCCAGCTCCCTCAGCTGCTCCTCAGAGGATCTGCCCTCCAGCCCCTTCCCCAGCCTGGTTGCCCTTCTCTGGACTCGCTCCAGGACCTCAATGTCCTTCTGATGGTGAGGAGCCCAGAACTGGACACAGTACTCGAGGTGCAGCCTCAGCAATGCCCAGTACAGGGGCATAATCCCCTCCCCAGACCTACTAGCCACACTGCACTTAGACTTTCACTCATCTTTGAGGAGTTTGACTCCAGAACCTTCTCTTGATAACCTCAGAAAAGGAAAGCATTTTCCAGACCTGAAAAAGCTCAGTCACAGGCTATGGACACAAACTCTTGAGAAACCAGGGTTAAAAATAAAGATCCTTTTCCTCCCAAACCCTGCAGCACCAGGACAGGTGATTATCAGCTCCCTTCCAGAAGCAGCACTGCAGTACCAAAGCAGGTCTCAAATCCCAAACAAAATGAGAGCACACTCACTTTCAAACCTGTTGCTGTGCACTATAAGCCTGCCCTCCCCTTTAGGGCAACTGCATCCCTTCTGCTGTATCCCTGTGTCATGGAATACATCCCTTGCCTTCACAGACCCTGTCTCTGCAGTCGCACTGAATGTTTTTATCCTCATCTTCCCCTCAGTACTTTGAGGTGTGTTCCAAGTTTCACCAGCTTAGGAATAAAAAGGAAACAAAGCAACAGCTTGTGGGGAAACCCACCATGAGAACATGGGTCAGAGCATCTCCTTGTGCAGACCCCCATCAGCTTCAGGACAGCCAAAGACCACAGCCCAGGACCCATGAGGAGCCAGAGGCACAGGGGCACGGGGAGCCGGGGGCACGGGGAGCCAGAGACATCAGGAGCTAGAGACAGGGACAGTTTACCTTTGTGAGGCTGAGCTGCAAAAGCTACAGGAGCAAACTCATCCAAGAGGTCAGCAGCAGGGTTAGAAAGCAGAGAACAGTCAAGCAGAGAGTCTTCCCCAGTGAGAGAGTCTGAATCCAGGTTAACATCCAACAGCACAGGGCAGCATTAAACAGGACACAAACACTGTTAAGCTCATGTTCTCACATCCCTGTTCCCACCTGCTTAGCCTACACAGAGCTTTGATGTGAAGCCAGCACAAAACTTGCCATTTTTTGCACTGAAAACCATTTCTTACTGCTCTGCAGGGAGGGCAGAGGGATCCTCAATGTATTTAGCAGCACATAGCACATTCTCTGGGGTCAGCTGCCCTCCAAAGCAGAGGATACCACAATGTTCCCCCCCTACAAGTGACAGGTTAAAGTAGGGGGTGTGAAGGGGAGCATGAGGAGGCAGGGAAGGTCACAAGGACTCTCTGTAAATTATGTGCACTGGCTATTTCAGAAGAGACCCTGGAAAATAAGTCAAGTCCATCTGCTGCAAATGTGGCCAGATCAAGGCCTTCTCCCAGCATGAAAGGGACATGAATCGTGCCATGTCCCCATAAGACCAGGCAAAAGAGTCAGCGAGCACTCCAGGTTTCAAGAGCACTTCATGGGAGCAGTCTGCTGGCACCTACAGACGTGCAAGGCTGGGCTGAAGGAGTACCAGACCATTCTTCACTGACCCTCACGCACCTGCTCACAAGACACACCAGCAAGCCCAGTTTCCACTGGTGGGAAAAGCAGCAGAGCTGCTCACGCTGAAGCAGACAGCGCTTTCTGTTTCCACAGCCCACACCAGTATGACCCAGCCCTGGCCTCCCAACACCCTCCTGCCTCACCAACCTGTTCTGTTGGAGGTGACCGACTCTGTGTGGGACACGAGGCGCTGGGGCAGCGGGGCCTCGAGGCCTGGTATGAGGCTCTCAACAGCTACGTCAGGTTTTCCTTGCCAAACACACCAGACAGGAGAGCAGAGGAGAAGCCAGAGGTTAGTTCACAAGGCATAGCAGAGCTGGGAACTAAGGAAGCAGTTGTCTGAATCCTTTAGTGACCCCTCTGATGGGTCAGCTATGCTGGCAGCCACAAGAAGGCAGAGGGTGGGATGGGAGGGTAATGACACCCACCCTGCAAGCTAAGCAGGAGGCCAGCAGCTGGGCAAGTAACACCAGCTTTTGCAAGGAAAACACTGACCTTGGAGAGTTCTCCTGCATTGGAAGTAACAGATCATTAAACTACTGACTGTGGGGCCCATCACATATTCCCAGTTAAGCCTGTAAGAAGCCAAGGAGTGGGATATTTTGGTTTCCACCCAGTCTGAGCACCCAAAGAGAGGCAGCAAAGTTTTGGAACTCAACCTAAAGGTGACCCCCATTACGTGTGTGCAAAAGGAGAGGTTTACAATGGCTGGGGAGAAGGTTCTGGTTTTAGACAAGCTAAAAAGGGGAGGGGACACAGAAGACAATGGTCACCATCGTGCCAGCCAGGTATAACGCTGCATCTCTTCCTCAGGGATCAACAACAAGGAGTTAAGTTAAAAGAATAAGGATGTATCCAAGTGCTAGGACCAGAAAGGGTCTAATTGGTGAATCTATGAGAGATTAATGAGTATTTCTGGTTGCAGTGTGCACAGGTCTGTGATTTGCAGGGTCCTTACCTAAGAGCATTCAGACAACTGCCAACATCTGCAAAACGGAGAAGTCACTTCATGTGGCTCAGTTCCCACCTTCCTGCTCAAAGCTAGGAGGTGGCAACCAGCTAGCTGGGTCCCAGGCCACAAAAGCACCTGGTTGCAACCAACTGCAGCCTGCAATTATTGGTCATCAGCATGTTTGGTAAGTAGAAGAAAACACAGTTCTGCAACACTCTGAGATCTTTCTACTGACTGGAACCTGGTGCATCCAGGCTCATGAACAGCCCAGGTTTGTCCTCAGCATGTGGCCCAGGTCAAAGGCAAGGCTGTCCTCATCCTGCTGAGGGTCGATGGAGACACACAGGCTCAGCACCTCAGTCTCTCACAGAACTGGAGGGATTTTTTCCATCTTATTCAGATTAATAATTAACTTTCTTCTACCAAGACCAGAAGAACACACAAGGCACAACCACTGTGTGAAATCAGCAAGCCCAGATTTTAAATGCAGGTACCAAGTCTTTGCTGTTTGATGCTAATCTCATGGAGAAGATGTAGATCTGTCTCAGCATAATCCATAACTTCCCCACACACTGTGTTTCACCAGCATCAGTGGCTGCTCTGAGAGCCCCAGGGGGAGGAATGTGCAGAGTTATCATGCAGGACAAGACATGCCACATAAGACAGAGGGGAGGAGGCACCCTGAGATTATTGTTACCATTCACAGCATCTGATGTGCTACCGAAAGGGTCAGCCAGAGGCAGGATATCAGGGAGCAGAAGCGCAGTCTCAGGAGATTTGAGTCCCTCAATCAGTTTTTCTGGGTTAAGCAGGAGAAAGGAGGGAGGCAGGCAAGAGAGAAAATAAAGCAAAAAAAAAAGAAATACAAGAAAAGACAACATTAATCAGGTGCTCAGTTCCAAGAACTCATAGTCCAGCATTTCGGCCTCAAAGGAGCATCTGCACAGTTCTGTGTGCCAGTAACAGCATCCCCTGGGGGTAGCAGAGGGTGGCTGTGGGCATTTAAGGCAACTGAGGACATCCTCATCCATCACACACTGCTCTCCCTACAGAGCTACTGTGGTTCCCTCACTCCTCCCTCAAGCACAGAGGTTTAGCATGACCCACTGAAAATTAAATTTTAAAAAGAGAACAATAAAACCTGCAGTTTCCCCCCCTCTCACCTTCCTATGCTGGGGACATCTTCATTAGCCTTGGTATAATGAGAAGCAAGAGATGATCACAAGCTCAAGATGCTACAACTCCGTATGCAGCACCTATCTGCTCAAGGATGGAGTAGTTACACCCCTTAGAGTGTAAGCAAAGCCAGGAATCACTGAGCCACCACAGTGCCAGACACCAGACCTTGCCCCTGGGTTAAAGAGCTGTCTCAGTAGCAATTAACGATTTCAACCATCAGGTTTCAAAGCAGACATGTCATTCTGAGCTGTACAACCCCCCTGGCTCCCATTACCCTTCACAGAAACACACACAGATACCCAGGCAAAAAGTTCATCTCAATTCTTAATCTGGGGGGTAAGTCATTCCCCAGTAGTGCTGACCAGGCTTTCTAGAACCCTTGGCATGATTTAGCTTTCATGAGGGCTTCTCCACAGAGTGAGAAGAAAAAGAATGGTTTCAGGATTTGCTAGAAGCAATCACCCTCAACAGAACAGCACCCAGATGTGCTCCAGACAGACAAGTCTGGCTGTTTCAACTTGTTGCAACAACTACTCTTCTAATCCAGCATTAGAAGGAGCTGCAGCCCTGCCACAGCTCTACCTCTCCAGAGCTTCTCCATCTCTATTTTATATATATTTTATTATCTGAACAAAACGTGGTTGTAACCACACAAAAGCACAGGAATACTGCTGTATAAGAGACTTATCACACTGAGAAAGGCAAAGCAAAGCTTCAGTGGCACTGTTATGTGTCTGGTGAGGGCACCAATCTTTTTTAGGGCCCTATATAAATACTAAAATAACCTACCAGCTTGGGCACCTACTCATCAAGAGCAGGACAAACTCTCCTTCCCATGAAAAACATCACAAGCCAACACTCTAAAGCAACTGGGAGGGTGAGGAAACCTAAAGCACAACCCAAGAGGCAGCTGTTACACCATCAAGGGCCTGAGGAAGGTCAACCAGAAAGAAAAACCTGATGGGAATAGCAGCCCCAAACATGCTTGAACCCTTTCCATGTCTACGAGGACAAAGAAAATGCACCTTGACTGCAGAGGGACCATCCTCAGCTCCTGGGAAGCACAACAAGAGGCTTTCTCCTTGGATGATCGGAGAGTCCAGGAGCAAGGGCTTGGCGACAAGGTGATGCTATGAAAAGGGGGCTAAGAAGGATGGGACACATTATAGCAGGTTGGGAAGGGACAGCAAAACAGACTGGAGAACAAGAGGGCAAGGAACATGTGCCTCCTGGAAGGGAAGGGGTAAGGTAGCAGGGACCCACCCAGGGTCCAGCTGCTACACAGTGGTTTAACTCAGTTAATCCAGAGAGCAAGGCACAGGACGCAACTGGGGGAGAATTTATGGATCATCTATGAGATGGGCAGTTTCAGACTGGGTTTGGCTCCCCCTTTGAGATGGGGTCTGTCAGCTATGAAGTGACACATGTGCACACTGTGAGCCTGTTTGTGTTTCAGAGGCTGAAGATGCTCCTTTCAAAGCAGTGTTACAGAAAGCCTGTCTGCCAACACTCAGCTCCTTAGGGCACTTGCATCAACCTCTCTCTTCAAACCCATTTATGGCCCCATTTCCAAGTGCCTGGCTCCTTGTGGGCTCCCTCCAACCTTTCCTTTCCAAGCATTCCTCATTGCTGCAGGTTTTCCATGTAACCACATCGAACTGTCTCTTGGTCAGGTATCAGAAAGCTGCCTAGGGAGCTCAGACACTTCTTAAACACACAAAAATTAGGAGAGTAAACGTGGCAGCGTTCACCCTACATGACAGGTGTGCCTCCTGGCCCCTGGGCTCAGCGAGGTTTATGCAAAGCCGTAGCCTGTCCAGGTTTGGTTTATTTTATTACTTGTCTCAAGATCTCCTTCCTCATTTCCTTCATCAGTGGTGCTGCTCTGCCAATGCTGTCACAGGTACCCACGGGGATTAAAAGGAATTTTATCCTTTTGGAGTGAGGCTGAGTTCAACAGAAACACCATGATGTCAGGGGGAGATACAAGATAGGAGATACAAGGGTAACAAAAGGGGATACAAGAGTAACAAAAATCTGATGTGTCTGTCTGTTGAGGCCTCACAGTTCATTTCACAGAATCACAGGGGTTGGAAGGGCCCTCCAGAGCCCATGGGGTCCAACCCCCCTGCCAAAGCAGCTCCCTAGGACAGGTCACACAGGTCAGTGTCCAGACAGGGCTGGAATCTCTCCAGAGAAGGAAACTCCACACTCCCTGGGCAGCCTGTCCCAGGGCTCCCTCACCCTCAGTGGGGAAAAGTTCTTACCCAGATTGGTTTCTGTGTAGTTGCATCTTGCACTAACCTGTAAGAAAGAGATAAAGTGACAGCTGCTCCTTCACTTTAAGCAGTGAGGAAACTCATGTTCAACAGGGTGCACAGGAGGAGTTAGTGAAAGCTTGGGCAGGTAGCAGGAATACCTCCTCTGCAAGAGCTGGGCTTGCTCTCTCTAGCACAGCACACTTAAAGAGACACATGTGCTAAAGGAAGTTTTTTCTCAATTCTCAGCAGACATTGAAGCCCAAGAAGACTACAGGACCTCTGCAGAGGCAAATCAACCCAGCCCTTGAGCCCCTGCTTCACCGTAGCCCCCACATCAGCACCAGTAACTCAGGGATGGTATCTTCTGCACACTGGACCATTTCCCTGTGCAAGATCCTTAGGCAGCTGCAGTTCAACTTTATGCAGAGCTTGAAAGGAAGAATTCTTAGTACTGGGAGAAGTAAGGAAGGGAGACAGCAGAACAAGCACCTTAGACTTCCGTAGGGCTGACTTCGGACTGTTCAGAAAGCTGCTTGATAAGATTCCATGGGAGGCAGCCCTTGAGGGCAAAGGAGCCCAAGATGGTTGGTTGCTCCTCAAGAAGGAAATCTTGGCAGCACAAGAACAGGCTGTCCCAGTCGGACAGAAGAGGGGTCGGTGAGCTAGGAAGCCAGCCTGGCTGAGTAGAGAGATTCAGGCTGATATACAGGAAAAGAAGGAAACATATGAGCTTTGCAAGAAGGGGCAGGTGTCTTGGGATGATTATAGGAATTTAGTAAGATCATGTAGGGAGAAAGTCGGAAGGGCTAAAGCTGATCTGGAACTCAGGCTGGCCAGTTCTGTGAAAGATAATAAAAAGTCCTTCTCTAGGTATATTAACAGTAAAAGGAGGGGCAAGGAGAATCTCCAGCCCTTATTGGATGCTGATGGCACATTAGTGACAAGGGATGAGGACAAGGCTGAGGTCCTTAATTCCTTCTTTGCCTCAGTCTTTAACAATAAGGAAGGATATTCCCTGAGTGCTCATCCTCAGGAACTGGCTGACAGGGAGGGGAAGAATCACAAAGTTCCCATGGTTCAGGAGGAAATGATTAGCGACCGACTTGGCCAGTGAGATACCCACAAGTCAATGGGGCCAGATGGGATCCACCCGAGGGTACTGAGGGAGCTGTCAGATGTGCTTGCCAAACCCCTTTCCATCATCTATCAGCAATCCTGGCAGACTGGGGCAGTTCCAGTCGACTGGAGGCTGGCAGATGTCACACCCATAGACAAGAAGGGTTGGAAGGAGGATCCAGGGAACTCCAGGCCTGTCAGTCTGACCTCAGTCCCGGGGAAGATCATGGAGAGGGTCATCTTGGGAGCTCTCATGCAGCACATGCACGATGGCCAGGGGATCAGGCCCAGTCAACATGGGTTTACAAAAGGTAGATCCTGTCAAACTGACCTGATCACCTTCTATGACAAGGTGACCCGCTGAATGGACGAGGGGAAGGCTGTGGATGTGTCTACCTGGACTTTGGTAAAGCCTTTGACACAGTTTCTCACAGAATTCTGACTGAGAAACTGGCTGCCACTGGCCTGGACATGTGGACCCTCAGCTGGGTTAAAAACTGGCTGGATGGCTGAGCCCAAAGGGTGGTTTTGAATGGAACAAAATCCAGCTGGAGGCCGGTCACGAGTGGCGTCCCCCAGGGCTCAGTCCTGGGTCCAGTCTTGTTCAACATCTCTATCAATGACCTGGATGAAGGGATTGAATGCTCCCTCAGTCAGTTTGCAGATGACACTAAACTAGGAGGAAGTGTTGATCTGCCTGAGGGTGGGGAGGCTCTTCAGAGGGATCTGAACAGGCTGCACCGATGGGCTGAGACCAATGGGATGAAGTTTAACAAGGCCAAGGGCAGAGTGCTGCACATGCGACATAATAACCCCATGCAGCACTACAGGCTGGGGGAGACTGGCTGGAGAGCTGTCAGGCAGAGAAGGACCTGGGGGTGTTGGGTGACTGCAGACTGAATATGAGCCAGCAGCGTGCCCAAACAGCCAAGAAGGCCAATGGCATCTTGGCTTGTATCAGAAACAGTGTGGCCAGTAGGTCTGGGGAGGGGATTGTGCCCCTGTACTGGCCATTGCTGAGGCCACACCTCGAGTACTGTGTCCAGTTCTGGGCTCCTCACCACAAGAAGGACATGGAGGTCCTGGAGCGAGTCCAGAGAAGGGCAACCAGGCTGGGGAAGGGGCTGGAGGGCAAATCCTCTGAGGAGCAGCTGAGGGAGCTGGGGGTGTTCAGCCTGGAGAAGAGGAGGCTGAGGGGAGACCTTGTCACTGCCTACAATTACCTGAAGGGAGGTTATAGAGAGGTAGGTGATGGTCCCTTCAGCCAGGTGACAGGTGATAGGACAAGGGGGAATGGCATGAAGCTGTGCCAGGGCAGGTTTAGATTGGATGTTAGGAAAAAAATTTTTACTGAAAGAGTTTTTGGGGCCTGGAACAGGCTGCCCAGGGAGGGGCTGAGTCACCTTCCCTGGATGTGTTCAAAAAAGGGTAGATGAAGTACCTAGGGATCTGGTTTAGTTTAGGATGTGAATGGTTGGACTCGATGATCTTAAAGGTCTTTTCCAACCTTATTATTCTGTGATTCTGTCCTGACACCCAACTCTATTTCCGGGTCCTGCTACCCAGGGAATTCTGTAGCAGAAGTTGAATTTTAGTTTCCAGGGAGCATATAAACAGGAGGGAATTCAACTTTTTAAAAGGGTAGATAATGGCAGGACAAGGGGGATGGATTAAAAGTAAAGGAAGGATTAGAGGAGATCTTAGGGGGAAGCTCTTTCCAGAGAGAGTGGTGAGGGGCTGGAACAGGCTGCCCAGAGAGGGGGTGGGTGCCCCATCCCTGGGGGTGTTCAAGGCCAGGTTGGATGGGGCCCTGGGCAACCTTGTGTAGCTCCAGGCCTGGAGGTTGGTGGCCCTGCCTGTGGCAGGGGGGTTGGAGCTCTGTGCTCCTTGGGGTCCCTTCCAACCCAGACCAGGCTGGGATTCTGTGATTCTATGAGATGGTGACAAGCCAGCAATAGCGGGGATTTCAATGAGCAAGAAGAAAGGCTGGGCTAAAGAGTCTCCTATCTGCTAGCTGGACAACACACCAGCTCCAAGTCATGTGTATGGGAAGCGACTGTCAACACTGAACAGACTCTGCCAGTGAAGCAAACAGCATGCAGCACAGAGCTGCTGTTAGCAGGAGGAGATGAAGGCTCCAGCTTCGGGTATGAACTTCCCCAGAACACCCTCTCCCCAGCTGCCATCCCCTTAGCAAAGATACTCTGCTGGAGGAAAACCAAGAGAGATGTTTTGCCACTGTCAGCACAGGTTTGAGTCTCTGGGCCTGTGGGCACATAGTCACAAGCTGCCTTTTAGATGCAGCCACGATGGCAAAGGAAATCAGTTACACAGCAAACAGCAATGGAACAAGAAATAAACAAATAGAAACTTCTAGGCTGCAGTTTCAGGGCCCACTGCAACTACTTTGGTGCATGTCTAGAGCTCAGACTGGAGCATGAGAGGACAAAACATGATCTAGATCCACCACGCAGTTAAATTCAGGATTATAAAGCTTCAGAGATCCTTCTGCCTCCAGCACAACAGGCATTCCCAGGTTATCCATGTGCAGACGTACACACAAGCCCAAGGATAAACAAGGGTAAGAAAACGTGACCAATACAAAGCTATTGCCTATCCTTCAGCTCTGACAGGCTCTCAGGAAGGGCTTTTATCACACTCCAGCTTCAATACCTGCGTTCCCATGTCTCTTGGAAGCATCCTCTTCCCCAGGCAGCCTACCAAAAGTCTGCCTGTGCTTTCCAGGTCACCAGGAAAGTGAGTTTGATCCAGGTTTGGGATTGATCTGACCACTGGCATTTTATTTTCCATCAAGTTTTGCCTTTGCCCATTCTCAGCCCGGACAGGGTGGGTGCTGCAGCTGTGAGGATGCTGGCTGAGTCAGCAAGGCCAATCAGCAAGCCTTAAGAAGGTGTTTTAGCTTAAAAGCATGCAGGAGGATTACAAAGTGCTCCTAACAACTCTTTCTAGAGCTAAAGCCCAGCCACACACCACAGCCTTCAGGGGAACATTCACTTCCTCCCCCAGTTCCCAGCTCCTCACAGTAAGCAGTGACCCACTGTTTGTAAGCAAAACACGCTGCAGAAGCAGCAAAGCAAGAGCCTGGAGCTAAGGGCTCTCCAAGGCATCCCCAAGTGGCAGGTGTTGGCAGCTCCAGAGACTAGAAAACCAAATCACTTCCTCAGGAGAGAAAGCAAGAGCCTTCCCTCTGATGTGCACCAACACAAAGAGGAAGAGATGCTATTCAGCATGGGCAGAGTTAACTATGGATTCCTACCATGGGGTGAGGGAGCAAGTCCAAACCCCATGAGTGGGTTGAGGAGCACAGCTTTGGACAATCCAGTGAGAAAGCTTTGACCTTTTTCTAGATCCCTTCTTTCCTAACACATGCATAGCCCTGATTTGTTGAGATTTACAATTAGTCAGCTTGCAGAGACTCTGCCACACCAGCACTGCCAGAGGCTGTAAGTTGGCATGCTGGCAATACACCCGTGAAGCGACAAGGGATGGATGTGCAGGAAGCATTTTAAGGAGGACTAGAGTTACAGGGGGGAAAATATATAAATCAAGAGATGAGGGCTTTTAGTTGGAGCAGGCAATTAGAAAGAATAAAGATTCCTGAGAAACTTGCAAGTTAATGAGGGAACAGAGGGGAAAAAGTCTGCCATAGATTGGGTAACACACCGAACAACCAAGGATGCAACAACCCAAAACATCTCAAAGCCAAAGAAGTCCACCAGCCAGGCACCACACACAGCAAGAACCTTACTCACTCATGTACTGTGGAGGAATAGCAAAAAGAAAGAGAACTCAACAGAGCACACAGCAGAGGCCTTTTCTTCGGATGTCAACTGAGAAAGAAAGAAAAGGTTGTAAAAATCCTGCCAAGGCAACTGCACTGTGAGTGGGAGGGCAGGTTACTGAGGTCAGGATGGATTAGTCACTGGGAAGATTCCTGCCTATTGATTAATCAAGTAGTAAAGATTGAAGGAAGCCCTGCATGTTATTGGGCAACAGAGGACTGAGTAATCAAGGACTTTAATTTTCCTAATGGAGTTTGTGTGAAATGGAAGTGTTTCTGATACAGCAACAAAGGGAGAAGAAAGCACAGCAATGAGCAGGATTTAAATACACTGGCACATGAGTCTGTAAACACCATAGGGAACAGTGGGACAGCACTTAACTTTAACGGTGGCTCCTTAAGAGATCAGAGCCAAGCAGTTTTAGTTTAACTTTCAAGACCTCCAATATTTGTAAAACAACACTCTCTTGGATCAAACCCAAAACCCAGACAAACAACACCAGGAACTATTTACACTCATCTACTTGGGCTTTCAGCAGTCCATTGGCTTTGTTACTCCAAATCATCAAAACACCTTATTGTATTACCAGTTCATAACACCAATTAATTCACTGAGTTACTAGATGAGTAGTTCCTCTTTTGGATTTTCCCAACTCAGGATGTAAATTGTGCAGCAACACCTACTTGTGCATGTCCCTAATTACTTTACCCACAACACATCATCTTGATACAAACACGAGGTCTCCTTAGAAATAGAGTTTGACAGTTGTTACAAAGTCCCTGACGTAGGTGGGGACACAGTTATCTGCTCAAATTATGGGCTTGGGATAGAAGGTACACTGATTAAAAATATTTCATCGAGTATTTTGGGCCAAAAAACAAAAAAGCCCTCCTGTGCTAGTAACAGCAGTGCTGTTAAAGCAACTGCACTTGTGTGTTCTGACAGGGATGTCAAGGATTTGAGTCCTGGGTCATGTCTCCAGGTGCTAGAAACTGTCAGCTTCAGCAAGCTGATCCAAATTCTCACCCATTTCCAGGTCTCCCATCATTGGGACAGCCTGACACTCACCTCCAGCTCTCAGTGCTGCTTTAGCACCCCAAGGGCACAACTTGGGAACCCAGTTCCCAAAGGCCATGCATTAGAATCATAGAATCCCAGCCTGGTCTGGGTTGGAAGGGACCCCAAGGGTCACAGAGCTCCAACCCCCTGCCACAGGCAGGGCCACCAACCTCCAGGCCTGGAGCTACACAAGGTTGCCCAGGGCCCCATCCAACCTGGCCTTGAACACCCCCAGGGATGGGGCACCCACCCCCTCTCTGGGCAGCCTGTTCCAGCCCCTCACCACTCTCTCTGGAAAGAACTTCCCCTTAAGATCTCCTCTAACCCTTCCCTCCTCCAGCTTCACTCCATCCCCCTTGTCCTGCCATTATCTACCCTTTTAAAAAGTTGAATCCCCTCCTGGACAAGGACAAAGCTCCAGTTTTCCTTCAAACTCCCAGTTTTGAAGCCAACAATGTTCTGAGCAGGAACAGTTACCAGGGCTGTGTATTTTTGATGGTTAGCTCTAGCAACAGGCCAAGGGGCTGGATGCATTTTGCTTTGAAACTGCACTGCGAGTTACTCCCTTCCTTAGCCCAGAAGAGCATCCTCTCTGGCTGACAAACTCCAGCCACGAGTCCATGGGCATTTGAAGGAAATAAAAAAGCAAAAGTCATCCCTAAAATGCTATTTAAAAGCCCCAGAAACTCCAACGTGGTAACATCTGGTGGCTAAGAGAGCCAGTGGGATCCTGGGGGCATCAGAAGTGTGGCCAGCAGGTCACAGGAGGGGATCCTCCCCCTCTGCTCTGCCCTGGTCAGGCCCCACCTGGAGTGTTGTGTCCAGTGCTGGGCTCCCTGGGATCAAACAGCCAGGGATCTCCTGGAGAGAGTCCAGAGGAGGGTGAGGGAGATGATGAAGGGCCTGGAGCATCTCCCCTACAAACAAAGGCTGAGTGAGCTGGGGCTGCTCAGCCTGCAGAGAAGAGACTGAGAAGGGATCTTATTAATGTTTATCAGTATCTCAAGGGTGGGACACAGGGGGAATGGCCGGCCTCTTTTCAGTGTCTGTGGGGACAGGACAAGGGGCAATGGCTGCAAGTTGGAGCACAGGGAGTTCCCCCCAATCTGGGGAAGAACTTCTTCCCAGTGAGGGTGAGGGAGCCCTGGGACAGGCTGCCCAGGGGGTGTGGAGTCTCCTTCTCTGGAGAGATTCCAGCCCGTCTGGACACTGACCTGTGTGACCTGTCCTAGGGAGCTGCTTTGGCAGGGGGTTGGACCCCATGGGCTCTGGAGGTCCCTTCCCACCCCTGTGATTCTGTGAACTCTTCAATAAGCAATGCTGTTTGCGTTTTCACCAGAAACAAGGTGCCAGCGTGTGCCCGGGTGGCATGGGTGTGCCTTCTTGGCCCCAGCTATGTTTACTGAGCTGTGGTGGGTGTGGAATTCCTCTCATCTCACTCTGTCAGGGGCAAGGCCATGTCACAGAGGCCACTCTTCAAACAAGGAACTTGCTGCACTGAAGCTGTGTCCTTCTCCCAGCTGCAGCTGCTGAGTTACCACAGGGAGTAAATGGCAGTGTAAAGTCACAAAGAATCATCTGTTCTGTTTTGGAAGGAGTAAAAAAACCCCCTCACGATGGAGTGACTGTGCACAGACAGCACTGCACCCAGAGAGGCCGCTACCACCACCCTGCACAGCCGGGCTCAGCCCGCACAGGGATCGGGGCAGCGCAGTCTGCAGCCTGGGGGAGTTTGTTCTCCATCCAGGAACAGAGAGGAGCAGAGCTTCTTCTCAGCTCCTACACCTCAGTGCTGCTGCTCAACACCTTCTCCCTTGCTCTGCTGCCAAGGACTCACTCCCACCACCTCATCTCTGCCCTGGTGCAGGGAGGATAAGCCAGGATGGCTGATAGCAGGGAGAACAATGTTTATCTGGAACTAGAACAAGGAGAGCACACCCCTGTCCCACCCCAAACCAGCCAGGAACAACTATTTTTGGCAGAGGGCATTTCACTAGGGCCACCCTTTGCTTACTCCAAAACTTGTTTGTTTGAGCAGATGTTTCTAGAGTCAAGAGGAATCATCTAAAGCCTTTCCAGACACCAACGATGTCTGGAGAGCGTGGGGGACTTCATCAGGACAGCACTCAAACACCCAATGAGGGACAGGGGCTGAAGCTCTTGCTCAAACCTCTCATTAAATACTTGTGCAACACAGGTTTTGGGGAGCCAGCCCCACATCCATCCAAGCTAACAACAATGAAGCCCAAAGCAACAGAACCTACTGTGTGTAAGGGGGTAAAAACTCCACACTTGGGACTGTTCCCAGAGCGAAGCCTCAACAAGAGAGGGAAAGATCCACCTTGAACCTTCCTAACTCAGGCCTCCAGAATAAACCCTGCAAAATGTAACCTTCTGTGCTTGCAGGAGCTGAATTCACACTGACAGACATTAAGTAGCCACACATAGCAGAGAAATGACCCCTCTGATCAAATGCTCCATTACAATTAATTCACAGTGGAGCCTCCACTAAGCTTATTAAGAAGAACTTGGCTCACTTTCCTAACCATGCATAAGGAAAAATGTTTTCAGCATGAATATTTAATTCTCCCTTATTTTAACAGATGTTTTGCCATATTTTTACATCCCCCTTGCCAGCTCCTCTTACTAGTTAATTCCATTAAGAATTGCAGCTATTATGTGGTGGAGAATGAGACATACACTGAAAACCCATTCCACTGCCACGTGATTCTTGGCCTTTCCACAGGGTGCTACATTACCTCTTCTCTAGGAGCCCTTACTGAGAAGGCATCACACATCTCCAGCCCCACGATCCACATGAACAGGATGGAAATAGTCTGCTAGAACCTGCTCTCTGAGCTTTTTCTTAGGTGTAAACATTCAACTGACCACACAGAACCAAAACCTACAAGCCAACGGTGACACAAAGCCATGTCTGTTGGCTGTAGCTCCATGGCAGTGTGCTGCTCCGTTTGAACACGTTTGGGCTGTCTCAGGATGCACCCTACAGGTATTTGTTGGGGGTTAAGCATAGTTTCTTTCTTCCTTGGGAGTCTGTGATACAAAGGTTCATCTGTCCTGAGCATACAGAGGAAATGTGGGGAAGTCCAAGGTCGCTGGCCAACTTTCAAGTGATGCTGAGGCTGGAGAAGCCTCACAGAGAGACCTGGACATATCAGAGGGCTGGGCAGCCTCCAACAGCATGAAGTTTAACAAGGGCAAGTGCCAGATTGTGCCCCTGTGAAGGGGCAGCCCTGGCTGCACATCCAGCCCAGGGGATCAGGTGCTGGAGGCTGGCTGTGCCGAGAGGGATTTGGGGGTCTTGGTCAACAGAAAGTTTCCCATGAGCCAGGAGAGCCAACTGTACCCCAGGGTGCAGCCAGCCTGGCACGGCCAGGGAGGGGATTGTCCTGCTCTGCCCTGTGCTGGGGCAGCCTCACCTCGTGTCCTGGGGCAGGTTTGGGTGCCACAGGGCAAGAGGGACAGGAAACTCTTGGAGAGTGTCCAGAGGAGGCACTGAGGGTGGGGAAGGGTCTGGAGGGGAAGGCTCCTGAGGAGAGGCTGAAGGCCCTGGGGTTGTTCAGCCTGGAGAAGCGGAGGCTGAGGGGAGACCTCATGGGGTCTGTGGCTGCCTGCCCAGGGGAGCGAAGGGGCAGCGCCGATCTCTCTCCTCTCTTTGGGGACCAGGGACAGAACCCCAGGGAACGGTGTGAAGCTGCACCAGGGGGGTTTAGGCTGGGTGTCAGGAAGAGGGTCTGTGCTGAGAGGGGGGTCAGGCACTGGCACAGGCTCCCCAGGAAAGGGGTCCCAGCCCTGAGCTGGGCTGAGGGCAAGAAGTGTCTGGATGATGCGCTCAGCCCTGTGCACTGACTGGGCTGGGCTGTGTGGAGCCAGGGGTTGGACTGATGGTCCTTACGGGTCCCTCCTAGCTCAGGAAAGATTGGGAGATTCTATGACGCCACCTGCACCCTGAGGTGTCAGCAAAGGGAGCAAGTTTGTGGCTTAAGCAGAAAAAAAAGCAGAGGAGCTGAGGTGTCAGCCAGCCCCTCGCTGTCACAGGTTCAGGGAGCAGAAAGCCAACAGAACTGGCTCTGTACAACAAATCCCAACTCAAAGCCTCACTCACACCCATCCCAAAAGTGTTCCTGAACACCACCACTCCTGTAGGCAAGGGGGAAAGGCTCCCACTGGTACAGCTGACAGGGCTTTGCATGCTCCCAGTCTATAAAAAGACAGAGGCAGAATGTTTTCAGAGCAGAGAGACTCAGGATCAGGGTTTCCTCAGAAATACAAATACTCCAAACAGAAAGTAAATATTTAGAAAGCGTTCAAAAGAAATTCAGCTGCTTCTGCACCACGGGAAGGCAGCTTTGAGATGAGCAACAGGAGATGCTGATGTACCACAGGAGGAAAGTCAATCCCAGCCCAGCTGAGCCAAGGGGCTCAATCTTGAAGAACACCTTCCACATAGGGGTTGGCACATCCCTCATGTCCAAGGCCTCTCTGCTTGCCATGGGGATGTTTCTGCACAGGTAATGCAGACACGGAAGGACAAAGACAGCTCTGTTCTGCACAACAGACACAGAGACTGAAAACCTGGGTGTAAATTCAGTGTTTTTATCTGTTCTGTTGACAAGCACAGGCAGCCTCTCCTGGTTTTCAAAGCTAAGGACGAGTGTGTCCTGAAAAGATTCAGGGCTCCTGGACTCGCATTCTATCACAAAAACCAAAACATTTTAAAAACAAACCCCAGACCAACAGAGGCGTCTCTGCAGGAAGCCAAAGCAAGCCACATCTCCTGCACACTCCTGCCTCCCACAGAAGGGAATCCACAGGGCTCAGTAGGGTCAGACACGTGCAGGTGCCGTGGTTTTGCCCCAGCTGAGCACCATGCAGCTCCTCAGTGGCTTCTCCTGCACAGGGAGGGGGGAAAATGGGGGAAGGAAAAAGGAAAAAAGGGAAGACAAAGGCAAACCTGGTGGGTTGGGATAAGGGCAGTTTTCAGGGAGGAAGAACAGTAATGGGACTTCATAGCAAACTACACCAAAGTGGTGAGACATGATGTAGTTCCCCACCACACAACTCAGACTCCACAGGTCAGAGCAGACCCGAAGCTGGACTGTCCCCAAACTGCACATCCAGGAGCCATGCACCCCTCCCCACCAGCCTGCTCTGTGCTGAGCATGATGTCACGGTATGGAATAGCCCTTTGGCCAGTTTGGGTCACCTATCCTGGCTGTGTCCCCACCTCCAGATTCCTGGGTGCCCCCCACCTTCTCGCTAGCAGGTCAGCATGAGAAGCTGAAGAGTCATAGAATCCCAGACTGGGCTGGGTTGGAAGGGACCCCAAGGGTCACAGAGCACCAACCCCCTGCCACAGGCAGGGCCACCAACCTCCAGGCCTGGAGCTACACAAGGTTGCCCAGGGCCCCAGCCAACCTGGCCTTGAACACCCCCAGGGACGGGGCACCCACCTCCACGCTGGGCAGCCCCTTCCAGCCCCTCACCACTCTCTCTGGAAACAACTTCCCCCTAAGATCCCATCTAACCCTTCCCTCCTTCAGCTTCACTCCATCCCCCTTGTCCTGCCAGTCTCTGCCCTTTAACAAGCTGATTCCCCTCCTGTTCCTCTGCTCCCTTCAGGCACTGGAAGGCTGCAATGAGGTCCCCCCACAGCCTTCTCTGTTCCAGGCTGAACCAGCCCAGCTCCCCCAGCCTCTCTTCGTAGGGGAGCTGCTCCAGCCCTCTGAGCATCTTTGTGGCTCCTCTGACCCCTCTCCAACAGTCCCACATCTTTCTTGTATTGCAGGCCCCAGCTCTGGACTTGTTGCCCCAGTCCATGACTGATTGCAACAACTAAAACACCCGTATGTTATGAGCACCACTCTCATCCCAACTCCCAGGACTCCCACACACAGCACTGCACCAGCTGCTAGAGAGAGAATTAACTCCATCCTAGCCAAACACAGGGCAGAATCCAAGGCAGAGATGAGCCAAAGAAGGTTTAGCACCTGCCTGCAAAGATCCACAACTGGTCAGGGAGAGATCTGTGGGACAAACAACCTGGGCACCATAAAAACTGCTGCCAGCTCTGATTTATTTTGCACCCAAGGTCAGGGCTGAACAGCAATTTCTCTGCAGGGGTTTTGGTGCTCTAAAGAATTTCAGAGCTCCTGCAGCTCAGGCTGTGAGAACTGCTTCGTGGGGTTGTGCTGTATCAAAGTGCAACAGGGACCAACGAAAACAACTGCCTTGGTGGCATTTCCACAGGGTGTGGAAAGAACCTGCAGTCACCTGCCTTCTGTAGGTTGTGGGGTTTTGAAATCAGCTGGGCAGGTCAGCTCCTGGGAAGCACGTGGACATGGGAGAAAGGCTCTGAGTTCTGCTTCTATTCTCAAAGCACAGCGTTTCAGAGTAAAATCCCTTTAGAATCCAAACACACTTCTCACACTCTTTGAACATCAGCCAGGAGGAAGCAAGTTGCACAGAGCTACAGGAGAATTATTATTTCCCCCTCTGAATTGCTCAACTTTCCATGGAAAGATGCCATCTTCACAAGCACATCCCTTCGAAGCTTGGGTCAACCCACCAGTGATTCCCAGCTTGAGCTGAGGGCAAGGGTGAGAGCTACAACTAGCACTTCTCCTCTGAGGTGGGACCCATCACACATTCACCAGAGAGCTTAGAGAAACTCCAAGACAAAAAACACACCCCAAAATTCCCACCTTCCAAATCCCACTGATTTGCAAATAAGCTTCTTTAGCACTTATATAATCTTGTGCTAACAAGTGTTGGCTGCTGCAGTGAGAAATGTGAGTGCAGGGAAAGGCTTCTGAGTAGCACTGCAACGTACATGGAAATAAGCTACCAACTGCACTGGGAAATTGTGCCAAACCTGAAAAGGTTACATGTTAACTTGTGCTTTGTGAAGCACAACTTCTCTGCAACAGACCTTGGGAGCCAAAGAACCACAAAGTCTTACAGGAAAATAAAACTAACAGGAATTACAACTATGATTTAAAAGTCAGAGACTAATTTGGAAATGGCTCAGGTCAGAACAGGCAGTTACCCAGTGATTATTTTTGGCTTTGAATACCAAACCCTTAAAGGCACCGACACTGTCGGTATCGGAACCGATAGGATAACCCAAGGGTCTGGCAGGAAAACCAGCAGCTCTTCCACTCAGCCCCCGGCGCCCAGGCCTCAAGCCCAGCTCCAGCACCACTCAGGGACCTAATGGCAGAAACCCCACTGATGACACTACCTGTCACCACTGCCACCCAGTTCAGCAGAGCGTGTCAGTGCTCAGCACCACTGGCTGTGGCCCAGCACACTGGGTGTGCCTAGAAATAAACCTGGAAGATTCAGAGCACAAGAAGAGAAGATAAATTTCCCCCCCCTCCATAAAGTCAATTGCAGTTACCTGGTGTGTCGGAGAGTGGGAGAGGAATGAAAGGATCAGGCACAGTCAGAAGAGGAGGGCTACTGTCCAAACTCAGAATGTCTTTCGTTTTTTCAGCTGGTAACCAGGGAGAGAAAAGACAGAGTGAAACAGGGGAGAGAGAAGAGCAGAAAGCATCGAGCAAGATCCCAGCACAGGGATTAGCGTCCAAGCTACAGCCTCACAACACCACCACACTCAAAAACCACAACCATTATCACCACGTAGCTCTCCAACACAATTTAACCCCCACGTCTCAAAACATTCCTTGAGGGGGGAGTACAAAAGGTGTGATGCCCTGACAACAGGACACAGGCCGTGGTGGGCCTCTGTCTGGGAGAAAAGATGCAGCATCTTGCATCACACAGGCTGGTGTCTAGAAGGAAAGGGCTGGAAGTGCCCAGCTCGGTGTCAGCAGCAAGAGAGTTTCCAAGACACCTTCCTACATCAAACCACCAGGCAGGGGAGTCACGGGGCACGTTTTAAAGACAACTGCTGAAAGAACTGGACATGGTATGACATCCAGAAAGCCCAGACCATGGTCATGCATCTCAGGCTCTGCAGAAGGTACATTACAGCTGAATCTGGAGCTGCTGCTACTCAACATCACTCCATGAAGGCTGATGGAACATCATAAAGTGTTCACCAGGCAGTGAACATCTAGAATGTCTGTGACACAGAGAGGCTGGGGACTTGGGACTTCTTAGCCCAGAGGAGACTGAGTGGGGGATCTTATCAATGCTGATAAACCCTTGAGGGGTGGGCTCAGGAGGACGGGTCAGTCTCTGTCCAGGGTGCCCAGGGACAGGACAAGGGGCTGTGGGCACAAACTGGAGCAGAGGAAGTCCCCCCTAACCCTGAGGAGGAACTTGTGTCCTGGGAGGGTGGCAGAGCCCTGGGCCAGGCTGCCCAGAGAGGTTGGGGAGTCTCCATCTCTGGAGATGTTCGCACCCCGTGATCCTGGGCGCTGCCCTGTGCAGCCTGATCCAGGGGACCCTGCTCTGGGGGATCTCCAGAGGTCCATCCAAATCATCCCCAGCTGGGATTCTGAACAGCTGAACTCAGAGTTCAAGCGCTCTCTTGGGTCATGGACTTCAACTCCTCAATTCTCAGCTAAGAGCCAACACCACCAAGCTTGGTTAGAAGCTCCTCCAACACTTTTTATAAATAGAAATAGGCATAGATGGATCTGTCACTTCTTGCCCCACAAAGGTTTCTTCAACCTCTTCCCAGGACTCCTCTCACCAAGGGCTGGTGTGCTTCAGCAAGGAAGCATCAAGCAGTTGCATCTGTCACCAGTAACAATGGCTGAGTAAGATGGGGAGAGGATTACTCACATTCAGGGCCCTGGGAAGCAGCTCTCTGCTACAGTGCTTGGCAGGTCTTTGCTGCTTTGTGAGGACTGATGCTGAAGCAGAACTAGAAACAAGCAGCAGCACTCGCCAAGGGGTTTTTGGCATAGAAGGGGCTGCTCACAGGAAATCCTTGGTACCCAGGTACCAAAGGAGACACCAGATGAGGTCACACATGTAGAGGCCTCTGCAAAAACACTTCTTAGACCAGCCAAGGGCTCCTGGCCTCTGGACCCAGACAGCACAGCCAGTGCAAAGCTTCTTGTCTTTGCCATTTAATATGTCAATTATGAGACAAACTGCACTGTCTGAGGGTTTGCTTACCTTGTTCTCTCCCTTCCACTGTTCTCCTTGTTCTGCGGCAGAGATGTTACCACCCCTGCTCTGCTCCTGCTTCATACAGCCTGAACAGCTACAGGAGAGGAAAGCCCCCCCTGCCTGACCAGAGCCTGATTCCCTTATTGCCCACTACCTATTTCACTTCTAATTACGAGCTGCACAGAACTTCAATGCATTAAGAAGCTGAAGTGAACCCTTCAGGTTCACAAGAAGTTTCCTCCATCATCAAAGCCTCACCTTTGCCTACAGACAGCATGTCCCACCGCCTGCTACCCAACTGTGACCAGTACACCTGCCATTCTTCACCTTCCCTTTTTACTGAAGGGCCAACCCTATCCTAACGTTCTCACCGCTAGAACTTATGTCATTTCTCCTGTTAAAGAGACAATGACAAAGAGCTGCTGTTTTTCTGCAGTGCTGTCCAGGGCATTGCCCTGTAGGACACAGTCACAAACTCACCTGGTCCAGCAGTGAAGGAAGAGCCACCAAATGCATCAGCCTGGGCTGCAGATGAAGCCGGCTGGAAACCTGGAATCAGGTTCTCTGTGGAACTGCCCATCTTTTCTGGAGCTTTCCCTGAAAAGCCAGATGTAGATTTAGAAGAAAAGCTTCCAGTCTGAAGACCACTTACCTACCTAGATTTTTAGGACACTATTTCATTAGGCCACTTAAGCCCCTTCCTCCAAATCATAACTTGCAGATGAGGCAGAGTTTAAACTGTCACCTCTGCAAGCAGCTGATCAAGGCTGCTTTAAAAGCAGTTAGTACCTCTGAGGATCAGGCCCATTTCATTGCAATTGCTCAGGGAAGAGGACAGGGACTGAGAAGGAAAATCAGAAGGATTTAGCTCTTACAGGCACAGAGGAGCACAACAATATGGGAGCACCCCAGAAGCGCCTGACAGAAAGCATCATCATCTCATGCCATCTTCTGTGAGGAGTAAACCATCTCCATGAACCTACCATCACCCAGCTTTGCAAAGTCCTTGTTCAGCAGCTCCTCAGCTGTGAGCTTGGAGAAGTTATCATCATCAAATGGGTTCCATGTGGAGACATCAGGCGGGTTATAGACATTCTGCTGTGAGGTCCGCGGGGAGCCCGAGGGTGTGGTGGAAGCAGATCTGGAGACAACCATCCCAACCAAACAACAGTTACTAACAACCCTCCTAAAACCCTCTGGCCAGCACTATCAGCTGGTCCAAGCTACCACATTATAATGACTTCCTACTTAAAAATCCCTCAGCACTAGTTGCTGTACTCACATGCCTGGAGGGCTGGGACCAGTTACCCATAGCTAGTCGTGATCAGGTTGGGCATCCTGGGGCCAGGAATTAAAACAAGCCCCATAGACACCCCGTTTGAAACACCTGCCTGCAGGCATCCCCCCTGCCCTGCAGACACCTCCCCCTTGCCCTGCAGACAGCCCCCCCTTGCCCTGCAGACAGCCCCCCCTTGCCCTGCAGACAGCCCCCCCTTGCCCTGCAGACAGCCCCCCCTTGCCCTGCAGACAGGGATGAGTGCCCCAGCTTAGCACTGATGCTGATCAGCGAGCGACAGTGCTACTGGTGGGACAGCTGAAATGACACCAGCTTTTGTGCCCCAGGGGAAGGCCACCTTGCCTTAGTTTAGCACTCAGGAGGACTTCTGCCCTGGGGATGTTTTTCAGGAGCTTCCTGCCAAGCCCTAAGCTGCAGCCTTATTTAGACCAAACAGTTTGCTGTCTGCTTTCAACGCAGCTCTCTGAAGAGCTTCCTCTACCCCATCCCTCTGCACCCTGTGACATCAAGTGAGCAGCCACCTACTTGGACTTGTTCAGACTGGCTTCTGCAGCAGCTGCCTGCAGGAGCTGGGTTGATTTGCTGGCTGGAACCCCAAAAACAGCACTGTGGGTCACATCGCTCAGAATCCTCCTGTGTCCTGCACGCTGCGTCTTGGGGGAAGATGGAGGGGTGAGAGAGCCCAGCTTCTGCCCTTGCACTGCTGTCGGGGGGGTAGCTTGAGGTTTTTGCTGTTGCCTCATTTGCCCCTGCATCTAGGAGAGAAAATAAAACAGGGTGATGAACACACAGCCATGTGCTGATGGATCTGACCTTCCAGTCATGAACTGGAGGGAGAAAACAAACAGGAGGGAATTTGCTGGTCTACAGGATCTCAGGATTGGTGCAAATGCACAAGCAGAGACTTTTTCCCCTTTCTGTGGTGCAGCTCTGGAGGCAAAGCCTCTGTGGGTGTTTGTTATTAAAAGCTGGCTAGTCTCACACTTCAGAGAGAGGAGGCCCTTTAACGAGGCTGAGATCCAGGGCAGAGGTAGAAAAAGAAAGGAGATCAGATTATATACAATCACAGAATCACAGAATAACAAGGTTGGAAAAGACCTTTAAGATCAAGTCCAACCATTCACATCCTAAACTAAACCAGATCCCTAAGTACTTCATCTACCCTTTTTTTGAACACATCCAGGGAAGGTGACTCAGCCCCTCCCTGGGCAGCCTGTTCCAGCCCTGACAACTCTTTCAGTAAAAATTTTTTTTCTAACATCCAATCTAAACCTGCCCTGGCACAGCTTCATGCCATTCCCCCTTGTCCTATCACCTGTCACCTGGCTGAAGAGACCATCACCTACCTCTCTGTAACCTCCCTTCAGATAGTTGTAGGTGGGGAGAAGGTCTCCCCTCAGCCTCCTCTTCTCCAGGCTCAACACCCCCAGCTCCCTCAGCTGCTCCTCAGAGGATTTGCCCTCCAGCCCCTTCCCCAGCCTGGTTGCCCTTCTCTGGACTCGCTCCAGGACCTCCATGTCCTTCTGATGGTGAGGAGCCCAGAACTGGACACAGTACTCAAGGTGTGGCCTCACCAATGCCCAGTACAGGGGCACAATCCCCTCCCCAGACCTACTGGCCACACTGTTTTTGATACAAGCCAAGATGCCATTGGCCTTCCTGAGCACACTGCTGGCTCATGTTCAGCCTGCAGTCACCCAGCACCCCCAGGTCCTTCTCTGCCTCACAGCTCTCCAGCCAGTCCCCCCCAGCCTGTAGCGCTGCATGGGGTTGTTATGTCCCATGTGCAGCACTCTGCCCTTGGCCTTGTTAAACTTCATCCCATTGGACTCAGCCCATCGGTCCAGTCTGTTCAGATCCCTCTGAAGAGCCTCCCTACCCTCAGGCAGATCAACACTTCCTCCTAGTTTAGTGTCATCTGCAAACTGACTGAGGGAGCATTCAATCCCTTCATCCAGGTCATTGATAGAGATGTTGAACAAGACTGGACCCAGGACTGAGCCCTGGGGGACGCCACTCGTGACCGGCCTCCAGCTGGATTTTGTTCCATTCAAAACCACCCTTTGGGCTCAGCCATCCAGCCAGTTTTTAACCCAGCTGAGGGTCCACATGTCCAGGCCAGTGGCAGCCAGTTTCTCAGTCAGAATGCTGTGAGAAACTGTGTCAAAGGCTTTACCAAAGTCCAGGTAGACACATCCACAGCCTTCCCCTCGTCCATTCAGTGGGTCACCTTGTCATAGAAGGTGATCAGGTCAGTTTGACAGGATCTACCTTTTGTAAACCCATGTTGACTGGGCCTGATCCCCTGGCCATCGTGCATGTGCTGCATGAGAGCTCCCAAGATGACCCTCTCCATGATCTTCCCCGGGACTGAGGTCAGACTGACAGGCCTGGAGTTCCCTGGATCCTCCTTCCGACCCTTCTTGTCTATGGGTGTGACATCTGCCAGCCTCCAGTCGACTAGAACTGCCCCAGTCTGCCAGGATTGCTGATAGATGATGGAAAGGGGTTTGGCAAGCACATCTGACAGCTCCCTCAGTACCCTTGGGTGAATCCCATCTGGCCCCAGTGACTTGTGGGTATCTCACTGGCCAAGTCGGTCGCTAATCATTTCCTCCTGAACCATGGGAACTTTGTGATTCTTCCCCTCCCTGTCAGCCAGTTCCTGAGGATGAGCACTCAGGGAATATCCTTCCTTATTGTTAAAGACTGAGGCAAAGAAGGAATTAAGGACCTCAGCCTTGTCCTCATCCCTTGTCACTAATGTGCCAGGAATCTTCTCAGGTGGACACATGGAGTGAGGTGAAGAGCAGATAATGTCCAACTGGGGACAGATCCCTAAGGGAACACAGGCCCTCTACTGAAATTCTGTGCAAGACGTTTTCTTAGATTTCTCTCAGGGAAGAGAAAGAGACATAAAAATAAAGCAAGGCCCAGAGAAGCAACGTTTGTCATTAAAATCCAGGACAAAACCAGGAACCTTTGGTTTAGGTGTAAGCCAAGATAGCCCAGCTACAAAGCCTTTGGACATTTCAAGGGGTTTCAACTGATCCCCTCAATTTCTTCCCAGATTTTTCCATTCCCTCAGTCTGGTGTTAAACTCTCAAACCCATACACACTTGGAACACTGCTTCCTAATGATCACCATCAACATCACCTCCAACTATGGGATTTTTTAAAATAAAACCTGTCAGTGAATTATCATGGTTGGATTTAAAGCAGGAAAACCAGGACACAGAGAGCAGAAAGCTGTGCATGTCACCTCCACCACCTGGATACTGGCTCCCTGTTCCCCTCCCCATATCATCCCAGACTGTTTTCAACCAAGACAGACAGATGAAAGACTTTGGAAGACCTAAGAGGGCAGCAAGAACAAGAAGTTAGATCCCCAGTGAGCTCCTAACTCTGGTGGGGACAAGGCAAACAAGTAGTTAGCTGTCTTATTTTTCACCTGGCATTTCTGGGCAGACTAATTCACCACGGGTGAGGAGCAAGCTGACCTGCCTGCTTCTAATGCACCCACCTTACATCTTGCTATTGAGGTCACTGCAGAACGGTACATTTGGTGCTGAGAAATAAAAAGCGTAGTGCCAAAACCTCCACAGGAATGAATGCAGAGCTTTTTAAACTCAAGTCTTGCAATGTGAAAAGGTTTTGACAGGTCCTGGCTTGGTATCTTCTGCTCAGAGGCTCTGCTCTCAGAGACTGTGTCTCAGGTTCTTCTTTTAAATGAGCCAACCACTGATTTTCCCCTCCTGATTGCTGCAGGAGTGGAAGTGTCCAGACACATCCATTCTGATCAGCCATCTGAGGGAACAAGGCTGATTTTCAATCCAGCTGGTGTAGTAAAATTAAGACTGTTTTGGTGCTAGAGAATTACAGGAAAGCTCTTCAGAGATGCGCTCCAAACCTACATCTCAGGCATTTCTCCTCTCAAAGGGACAGGGAACAGTGGGTGCCATCCAAGACCTGTCTGCATGTACTGAACATCTCCCACCAGTTTGAATAAACTGACTTTCTACAGAGAGAGTGGTGAGGGGCTGGAAGGGGCTGCCCAGAGAGGGGGTGGGTGCCCCATCCCTGGGGGTGTTCAAGGCCAGGTTGGATGGGGCCCCGGGCAACCTTGTGCAGCTCCAGGCCTGGAGGTTGGTGGCCCTGCCTGTGGCAGGGGGTTGGAGCTCTGTGATCCTTGGGGTCCCTTCCATTCTATGATTCTATGACTTGCCCCAGGTCATTCAGCAAGTCAGTAACAAGACTGGGACCACAACAGCTCCAAGCTTGCCACCCACCCTAATGACCAGCTTAGCACTGAACACTGATAGAAAAGCCAAAGGGGGTGAATTTGACAGAGCCTGGAGACACATCAGAGAGCAAAGCAAACCCCGCTTCCCTGGCACTGCTCTGGTCACTGTGTTATGGAGTTTATTAGCCAAATTAAGTCCTGGTGTCACTTCAAAGGAAGCACATTCAAGAGATTAATTAGGTCCCTAATGACTGGCAGCACAAACTGACCCCGAGCTGGGGCTCATGTACCACATCCTTGTTACCTGAGACAGTCTGATCACACACACAGCCTGGTACTGCAAAGCAACAGCCAGCCTCCTCTCAGCCAGTGCCTGCATGTGCTTTCTCTCCAAGGCACAACTAGAGTTTAGGGACACCCCTCTGCACTCTCAGAAACAAGCAAGAGCGGATGGGGTTGGGCAGGAACAACAGCAAAAGCCACAGCTTCCTCCCAGCTGTACTGCAGAGATGCTTTGGCAACGGGGCTCCTGCCGTCCAGCCCAGCTTCCCTGCCAGCCAGGGAGCTGGCTGCCTCCCTGCAGCAGCCAGCCATGTTTCCCATTATGTAAAGAGCATTTATTTTGGATACACATTCAGATGATTAGTATACTGGATACTTTACTTATTTTTTTTATGGTGCTTTGAGAAGTCTCCTTTCCATAGTATTCATTAAAGTAAATTTACCCCAACGCCAGAAACAGCCAGGAGAACTGCTGGCACCTTCCTCCACATCAGAGCTCTGAATATGAGAGGGAAGTTTTCCAAACAAGCAGTGATATGAAGTAGTTCTGGTGCCTGCTGCCCATCCTGATGTATTAAGCACAAACAATTTTTAGAGGAGATTATCACATGTCTTCTAAGGCAGCACGACAGGGGAGGCATCAAGAGAGGCTGAATTAAGCAGCTACTTAGATTTTCTCAACTGCTTTCTATTCATCACCTACTCATCCCCAGAGCACAGCTCCAGGGTCCAGCAACCCCCTGGAGAGAGCAGCCAGGGTTCTGAAGCAGCAGCGTCAGTGCTGACATCTGCCCCTCAGCCACAACGATCCAGCAGCTCCTGGAGCACCTGTAACCTGGGTGCTCTGGCTCCAAAAAGCCAATCGCCCTGCTGGGGTGCTCCTTGGCAGGAGAGCACTGAGCAGAGCTCCAAGGCCCGCTGCCCCGGGGTTTGTTCCCTCCCACAAAGCTCTTACCGCTTGCTCCTGCGGGGGCGCTGGCTGGGACGTGCTTTGCTGGGCCTGGGGCTGCGGCGGCACCGGGGCTGCTTGTTTTTGCTGAGCTGCTGCTCCTGCTGTCTTCTGCTGCATTGCTGCCTGCTGGGCCATCATCTGCTGCTGCTGGTAATAGTTCTGCATCAGCTGCTGCTGCGCTGGAGCTCCTTGCTGCATCACTGGGAACTGGGAAACAACCAGTTGTTGAGCTGCTGCTTGTGTGGCTGGGAACCAGGGTAGCACCACCAGAATTAAGGGCCAACCACAGGAACAGCCACAGACACTGCAGGAACAGGCTGCGCAGCTTGGAGACACTCCATAAAGGGGTGATGGAAAACAGCCTTCTGATCTGCCCCCAGGTCTGCTCTGTGTTACACCTGCCCAAACAGGGCTCCCAGGGCAGAGACCACCCTGTGCTCCCAAACTCCTTTCTCCACTTTTTATCCTGGGATAGGACACTTAGCATCCCTTTGCTCCCTCTGTTAAACATGCTTTAGTGGGGATCAGTGCTGCTATGAACAGCTCAGTTAAGCACACAAGTCTCATCCAGACACCTCGTCTAACACATCAGGTGTTCACATGCCTCCTCACCATCACAGAAAACAGACCAGAATCCTACACTCCAGGTGTCTTCATGTCACCAAGAGAACAGAAGAGCAATTGTACCCCTCTGCTCCTCAGCTGAGCAATGATTTTAAGACCCTGAAATACTCAGAGCTGCAAAGCCTTAACCAGCACTGCTTATTTTATCTTTGTAGATGCCAGCCTTGCACAGCAAAATGTCTTCCTAGGAGACTTGTTGGAAAAATGCCTAAAAACAGCACCTCTCCCCCCAAACCCAGGGCAAAGATGCAGCTGTGGAGGCCACAGAAAGCATGCACCAACCTACCTGCTGAGCTTGCATCATCTGCTGCTGCTGGTAATACGCAGCCTGTTGCTGCTGCTGCTGCTGCTGCAGAAGCTGCTGCTTCAAGAAGAGCTGCTGTTGATGCTGAGGTGTTGCTTGGGGCTGAGTAGAAGGGACCTGGGGCTGCACCTGTGAGGTTTGCTGTGCAGCTGGTGCCTGCTTGGCTTGAGGCTGTGCCGCAGGCTGTTGAGGTGCTGCTTTTTGCTGGGGGACACTTGCAGGGAGAGAAGGTTGACCACCACCCAGGGCAGCAGGTCCTGCAACTGGCAAGGAAGAATAGAATAAATATATACAGAAATTTACAAAGATGATGAAGGGCCTGGAGCATCTCCCCTGTGAGGAAAGGCTGAGTGAGCTGGGGCTGTTCAGCCTGGAGAGAAGACGACTAAGGGGGGACCTGATTAATGTTTATCAATATCTGAAGGATGGGATGCAGGGGGAAATGGCCAGCCCCTTTTCAGTGTCTGTGGGGACAGGACAAGGGGCAATGGCTGCAAGCTGGAGCATAGGAAGTTCTGCACCAACATGGGGAAGAACTTCTTCCCAGTGAGGGTGAGGGAGCCCCGGGACAGGCTGCCCAGGGGGTGTGGAGTCTCCTTCTCTGGAGAGATTCCAGCCCCGTCTGGACCTGTGTGACCTGTCCTAGGGACCCTGCTTTGACAGGGGGTTGGACCCCATGGGCCCTGCAGGTCCCTTCCCACCACTGTGATTCTGTGAAATAGAGACCCATTAGGTCAAGCTGCACCACAGCCCTGCAGTACACAGACCTCAGCAGGAGAGAGCAGTGTCTCACCTTGTGGCTGGATGGCTGCCTGGGCAGTGGGTCTCTTCCGAGGCGTCAGGGCTGGCTGGATGGGTAAGATCCCAGGGTTGGGCTGTGTCTGCCCTGCTTTAGGTCTCTGGCGGGGTGCTATGGACGTTTCTGTCGTAGGGATGGGATCTGTCAGCCTATGAAATAAGGTAAGGAATAAAAGAGCAGTAAGAGCACAGCCTTTGTTAGCCTGAGAGTTGGGGCACACAACACAGTGAGGGTTTAAAACCCATCCACACTTCAGCAGTACATGACTGATAAAGGAGAAACACTTGTGGGCATCCAGACACACACATCACCTCTTTCCAGAAAGGTACAAGCACTGCAAAACTTAACAGCCACGTTCACAACGATCGACCCAACACTCTGACTGGGGCTCCTCTGCCAGTCATGGCATCTTCTCCTGCCGGACAGCTGGAACTTGTCAAAATCACTCAACTCACTCGAATATTTGCTACAACATACTGTTTAAATCCACTTCAGAGTTCTGGCTGAGCAGATGAAGGACATCACAAATTAGCTGAAGAGGAGCTGGTACCTTTGGGCAGAGTTGTCTAAGTTGCCATTTTTAGAAGCACCTCAACTTCAGCACATCTACCCCCAGATTCAGCTGATGAGACCTCTTCTGAGCTGTGCTTAGTATTTACTGAGCTTCAAAACCGCAGAGCAACAGCCAAGCAGCCAGACCCTACCCTGCTCTTCTGTGGATGCATTGGCTTGTGGGATATCAAGTTGTCATAGCAAAGTGAGGGAAACTGTGCTCAATCATTAAAGCAGCAGACTCCTGGGGCTGACAGGCAGGAGGAGAGATGCCCTGCTTCAGAGTCAGAGAAGACTGCTGGGTTTGGAGTGCCAACTGCTGTTCTGCTCACTTGGCAGTAAAATAAGGTACAAGTTTAGTCCAACCAAATTTCTACATCTCTGTTACAGTACTGTAAGCAGAACAAGCAGCAGCAGGAGAGGAGATAAAAACCCCACCGTGGTTTTCCCCGCTAATTTGGGCTCTTCAGGCAGTGAAAGCCCAAGCAATCTCATCCCCACCCCCTGAGAAGAAACTACAGGACTCTTGCATAAGTCACAGTAATTTCATCCTGGGTCAGGTTATCATCTGCCCAGGGTCAAACTCAAACAGCAACAGTCCCCAGCGTGGTTTCTCAGCAGATCTGTGTTCTTTGGGCCACTTCCAGGCCCTGCTGCAGTCTCTCTCCTGACTTTGCTCTCAGGTACTCTGGGTACTGCCTCCAGATGGATGACACAGATTCATCTAAGTGCACGAACTTTGAGCGCTGCTGTCAAGCCATGTCCTCAGTACAAAAGCCTAGCTGTTGAGTCATGCTGACTATCACCCTGCTCCCCACCCCCCATGCTGAAAAATTTCCCCCAATATCTGCATTTTCTGCCTTTCAGATCAATAGTTATTTATGTTGTTGAAGCAAAAGCCTCAGGACTGCAGTGTTTGTCTCCACGTGCAAATATAAACCCTCAAGGAAACTGCTAAATATACCCAACATCCTTCCTGATAAACAGCAGAAAGAGCCCAGAGGGAGGGCTGAGCATGATGCAGATGCTGTTACCTGGCCTTAGGTTGACTCTTCTTTGCAGCAGCTTCACTTGCTTTAACTGGGTCTGGGAGTTTAGCAGGGATTGGAGAGTTCTGCAGGTCCCAAAGACACAGAAATTTGTATTTTGAAGACAGAAATCATTTGCAAAAGCATCACAATGAAATGGGGAGATTGAGGGATTCCCAAAATAATTATTCCTCATCCTGGACAAACTGCCCAATGTCAGCATGGTGAGAAGACAGCAGGTTGGGAGAGAGGAAAAAACAAAGGTTTGGCTTTTTGGCTGTTTACTACATGTGGAATCTGAACATTAAAGCTTCACAGCACAACCTGGGTGTTTTTAAAAGACAGCCTGAGGTCAGGAGCAGTAGTATTTATTAATACTGCTCTAAAAAGTTACAAGCATAATAGTACCAGAACCATGTCTTATTCATATGGACCATAAATAACCACCTGGACAGGGGGCAAGGGAAATAAATGGGTTTCTCCTTACCTAGAAACCACCAAATCAAAGTGTCTGTAACACCCTGAGAAAATACTTGTCAACCCTAATTTTTAACTAAGTCTATAAAGACATGCTAAGGCAGTGCAGATGGCTGGGTAAGGGCTGATGGAGTTCAAATGCAAGTGGGTCAGGCCCAGCCAGGCAGCAGGCACAGAACCTTTAAAACCAGCAGCAGCACAAGTGACACACACTGGGATGAACGTGCCTGGAAATCCAATCTGTTTCACAAGCATGGCCTCATTTTCCACGTTGACATGCACAAGATCTTGGTTGGCCTCACATGGTAACCAGGTGAGGAGGTAAATCAGGGACAACCAAGACAGGAAACAAAACTCTGGTTCCTGCCCCCCATAAAAGAGCCCAAAGAACACTGCTAATTACTAAAAATAAACCCTCCTAATTACAGAACCAGGGAACAACTGACAGAATACAACCAAATGCTCAACATTCAGCAATGACTACCCCAGGCTCCTCACACAATGCCCAACATCAGTCCACTCCCTCACTACTCACCTGGACGTTCTGGACTGGGCATTCCTTCTTTGCCAGTTTGAATGCAAAGTAGGAGACCTGATAAATATCAGGTCTCTTATCAGGGTCTGGCTCAAGCATATACCCTGTAAAAGATGGAGATACCAATATCAGAGCAGCAGAACAAGCAGATTCATGTGAGACATTTATGGTGGAGCTACTTTTGGTATAACCCAAGGCTGCCCCAAGTATTTTGGAGCATCCAGTCGATCAGCAGGGCTGAGCTGGTCCTCAGGGTCAGAGAAGGGACAAGACAGACAGGATGTATTTTCAAATACAGCTACAAACAATTTGCAGCTGCTATCAAAGGCTCTGGGGCAAGGAGGGGAAATTCAGCCTGTCTGGTCAGGCAGTAACATCAGTTTTGACTTTTACATTTCCAGCTGAACCTGGGGGATGAGAGTTTGATCCAAGTGCAGCGTGTCAGCAGGGCAGGAAGACAGGCCAGCCGCCTGTACCACCACCTTAGCATAAGTAAAGAAAACACCAGGCTGCTTGGCAAACACAGCCAACTCTGTGTTAGTCAAGACTGTGGCTAAGAAAAGAATTTTAAAAAATAAATAAATCAAATGCTGTGCTGCAAACAAGAGAGCTGCCCCAGCTTTGCCAAGAGGAGTGCATTGTACCCTTAATTACACATTCAGTCCAGTCAGTGGGTTATTTATAAATCATTGCAGTTCTGTTTCTCAATTCACAGAAGATGAATTCTTATCACCAGCCTAAGTCACTGTGGTTCTTTTCAGTTCCTTATCCAAACAGATTTATTACTGGAGAAATAAGTTTCTGCATAAATAGGCTTATTGTGCAAGTTTCTGTAGGACTCTTGAACCAAATGGTTGTCTGTTTTCCTGGCCTTTCCACTGAGTTCACTGCAGCCCAGCTAAACAGAAAGAAATGATGGCGAAGACATTTCTAAGAGCGATCTCCTAAGCTACTAAAGGATGGCTTCATGTGCCCTGTGTGCAAGCAAGACTCTCAAAAGAGGAGAAACACAGAATCACAAGGTTGGAAAAGACCTTTAAAGATCATCAAGTCCAACCATTCTCAGCCTAAGCTAACCCATGTCCCTAAGTACCTCATCTACCCTTTTTTTAAAGCACACCCAGGGGGGTGACTCAGCCCCTCCCTGGGCAGCCTGTGCCACAGCCCCACAACTCTGCCAGGGAAGAACTTTTCCCTCCCATCTGAGCTGACCCTGCCCTGGGGCAGCTTGAGCCCATTGCCCCTTGTCCCATCTCCTGTCCCCTGGCTGAAGAGACCATCACCCACCTCTCTGCACCCTCCTGGCAGGGCAGGGGAGGTGGGGAGAAGGTCTCCCCTCAGCCTCCTCTTCTCCAGGCTCAACACCCCCAGCTCCCTCAGCTGCTCCTCAGAGGATTTGCCCTCCAGCCCCTTCCCCAGCCTGGTTGCCCTTCTCTGGACTCGCTCCAGGACCAAAATGTCAACAAAAACTGTGGGAGCAGGGAACAGAAGCACAAAACACCTCTGGCCTTTTTTTTTTGGCCTTTTTGGTTCTGCAGAAGCAGATTCAGCCCGGGTGGGAGACACTCACGGATGAGGCAGTGCATGTCCTGCGAGTGCCGAGAGTTATCCGGAATGGTGAAGTTGCCATCGCAGATCGCCACCTGGCTCTCCCCAAAGGGCAAGGTGAAGTAGCACAGCTTGTACAGCAAACAGCCCAGGGCCTGGGGAGACAGAACAGAGCACAGGGTTTAACAAGCAGGAGCGAAGCAGGGAACGGTACAATCCAAATACAGGTGGATGACAGGGAGAGCGCTGGAAGCTTGTTCTGCTACAGGGGCCCTGCACGATGCCAAGCCTGCATTTAACATCCTGCCATCGCTTGCAAACCAGCACAGCTACGTGGGAAGATAAAGATGTGAAATCTCTCCCTGACTGGCTGAGATACTGTAACCCAGGGGATGGCGTGAGCACCGTCACACGCACCCCACAGCTCCACACAGCACAACCCTTGGAGTTGGGAAAGGGGTAGAGCCTGTTTCTGCCATGTACTGGAAGGAAACAGCAAATGAATGGCAAAAATCAACAGTAACATCATCTTTAATGCATTTACTCTGATGAAGAAAAGCTTGGAAATGGTTTGGAATCCAGTTCAAGCAGCCTTTCAACTGTTAGAAATAGATACACACTGGGAAAGCTGCAGGCTGCTAGGCTGTATCACCCCTCCAGCTATCTCCAACGCTGCTTCTGACAGTGAGAACCACCACCTATTTCAAAAGAAAAGCCAAGTTTTGCACAAAAGGCTAATTATGTAACACTCCCACCACCACTGAGGGGAGAGAGGGACACGTTTCCTAATCCAAAGCGACTCATCAGCAGCTTCTATCATCTGTCATAGGATTTCACAATTAAATTGCCCTCTCATCAAGAGCAACCTGGGGGTTTGAGGAAAGGGAGGTTCCAAGCAGGACAAGCATTGTATCAGGCCCTGAAGCCAAGGTCCTGCTGCACACACCGCCACGCACTCGTTTGGAGACACTCAGCGGGTCACTCAAGCAGAATTCTTTCCATGCCAGGAAGGAGAGAGCTGCTGGAGCCTTTGGGTCTCCCTCTTTCCACATTATCACAGGAAGGAGTGTAAATCCAAGGTCTTCCTCTGGCTGCCTTCAAGGCCCTGACAAGCTTTTCCAGCTGTGACCTTCACACTCCAGGTCTCTCGAGTGACCCGGCACTGGTGCAGAGCCGGGTTCTACAGCCTCCCACTGAACTCAGAGTTGCTGCTGCACTCCTGACTGAGCTGAGCACATGGGGAAGGACTGGGGACTCCAGGGCAACAGGGACAGGGAAGGGTCTGGAGGGGAAGGCTTACAAGGAGAGGCTGAAGGCCCTGGGGTTGTTCAGCCTGGAGAAGGGGAGGCTGAGGACAGACCTCATGGGGTCTGTGGCTGCCTGCCCAGGGGAGCGAAGAGGCAGCGCCGATCTCTCTCCTCTCTTTGGGGACCAGGGACAGAACCCCAGGGAACTGTGTGAAGCTGTGACAGGGGAGGGTCAGGCTGGGTGTCAGGAAGAGGGTCTGTGCTGAGAGGGGGGTCAGGCACTGGCACAGGCTCCCCAGGGAAGGGGTCCCAGCCCTGAGCTGGGCTGAGGGCAAGAAGTGTCTGGATGATGCACTCGGTGCCTGACTGGGCTGGGCTGTGTGGAGCCAGGGGTTGGACTGATGGTCCTTACGGGTCCCTTCCAGCTCAGGAGATTCTAGGATTCTCTGACTCTTCCCAACAGATGTCATGCCAGCAAATATACTGATACAGAGCTATCAAGAATATATTAAAAACTCTCCTCAAGACTGCTTCTGCCTTGTTACTTCCTGGCTCGGGGCTTCAGAAACCACACAGACATGCTCCAAATGACCATTTTAAGCACATCCCATGTGCTGAACTGCCACTACAAACAGCACTAAGGTTTTGTCCCCATCTCTCTCCCAACTAAAGGGAAGCCTTCCATCCCCCATCAGGTTAGCCAGTAACAAATTACACCAACAGTTCCATGAAAAGCGTGGCAAGATCACACCAGTCATTAGAAACAGCAGCACAACAGCTTGGTCTTGGGCCAGATTTGACAACTCAGCCCTGGGTTGCACTGTCCATACTACTGCTTCTGAGGGAGGGGCTGTTTTTTCTCAGTTTTCTATTAAATTCAGACCAGTAACTTTGCCTTTACATTCTTGCAACCAACCCAGGCACAAGTCACAACACAATTTTCTATTTTAACTCAAAAAAAAATCCAATCAGGTTTGCAGTGTTCAACCCTGGAATTTCCTACTTATCTAAATTAAAACCAGTTTGCAATGAGCACACATGCATTTTATCCCCAAAACACCCTGCTCAGCAGCAACTCAACCAGCAAGCAGAGGAACTCCATTATTCAGAAACTGTCCGGTCTCTTATGGAAACCAGATTAGCCCCAGCCAGGAAGTTACCCTGTCATTATGGGAATGAAAAAGCAAAGTAATAGCAAAAATAAAGGGTAACCCATCATTAATGATGCTGCTGCAGGCTGGCTGCATGATGTTAAGCAGGTTTATATACATACCCATATGTCTGCTTTTGTAGTAATCAGCTTGCCACTGTACAGGTTGACCATTTCCGGCGCTCTGTAGGATAATGTAGTGTACCTAGAGCAGAAACACCTATCAGCCAGTCTGAACCAGGCATCAGATCACAGAACACAGAATCACAGGGGCTGGAAGGGACCTCCAGAGCCCATGGGGTACAACCCCCTGCCAAAGCAGCTCCCTAGGACAGGTCACACAGGTTGGTGTCCAGATGGGGCTGGAATCTCTCCAGAGAAGGAGACTCCACACCCCCTGGGCAGCCTGTCCCAGGGCTCCCTCACTGGGAAGAAGTTCTTCCCCAGATTGGGGGGGAACTCCCTGTGCTCCAACTTGAGGCCATCACCCCTTGTCCTGTCCCCACAGACACTGAAAAGGGGCTGGCCAATTCCCCCTGTGTCCCACCCTTCAGTTATTGATAACGACTCATCAGGTTCCCCCTTAGTCTTCTTTTCTCCAAGCTGAACAGCCCCAGTTCTTTCAGCCTATCCCCACAGGGGAGATGCCCCAGTCCTTTAATCATCTTCACAGCCCTCCACTGGGCTCTCTCCAGGAGATCTGATTGTCCCCCATGGGCTGAGCCTGGTGCAGCTGGTTTGAGTGCCCACAGTGCACCCTGTTGTAGCACCCATCGCACCAGACATGCACAGGCTGGTGCAGCCCCGCGCCACCGCCCCGCTGTGCAGCATGGCCATGCTGTCACCAGACATGCATTTGCACTGTGTCCCATCTCCCAATAACTCAGAACTCCCTCTTGCCCTAATCATACCAGGGAATGGGGTGCTAAGGATGAGCTATTGGAAACGTCTTTTAGGAACAGCGTGTCTGACACACACCTCTAGCAATAAAATATTAACCACTGCAAACTCCTGGGTGGAACCAAAGCAGGGAGCAAGATCCTTTCTCAAGCAGGCAACTGGCTCACAAAACAGTACAGTCATTTTAAACCCAGAAACATAACAAGGTCAGTAGCCCAGTGTCCTCTGTGATGTCCTCACTGCTGGGGCTTCGGCCAACTGTGTAACAAAGATTGTAACTGGATATGTGGCTCCCAGTAACCAGGCTTCCACACCAGGACTCCTGCTCAGAGTTGCTGTAAGCAAGGGAAAGGTTATTTCATAGCTCAAACTACAGCTGAGATCTGCTTTGTTTTAAAACCAACCACTACAAATAGGAAATCTTATTGTAAGAGCCCTTAAACTGTGTCCTGGTTTCCAGCTTCTCTATCAGCAGGGCTATCACCTCTGCCAGGGCACCTCGATCACAAGAAAGTGCTGCTAAAGGTAAAGTTTCTGCAGGGCTGTTAATAAGCGTACAGCTAGGGCATTCCAGAGGGGCTGTGAAGCCAGATTAGGAGTGCTTGAAAGCCTCCAGTTGAACCACTCTAGGAAACCCATGCTGGTGTAACTGAAGCCTAAGGAAAAGGAGGTATCTGCACACATTTCTAACACACTGTTTTCTAGCCAGAATGTTGTAGTAACAGAACTAGAGAGTCTGCAACGGTGATGATGTTAGAACTGAAGACCCAGAGTCTGCACCATTCCTGATCCAGGTCGTACAAAGGAGCTAAGTACCCTCTTTAAGAGCATCAAGGTGCACCCAGTTGCTACCACTACAGCTGGTACTGCACCAGGCAAGGGAAGGAGCCAAACACCTCAAGGTCCTCACAGTTTCTGAAGAGCTGAGGCAACAGGCCACATGTTCCCTTAGTCACTGCAAGGATTTGTGATGAGGAGCTCACAGAGGACAGGGGGGCTGTTTAGCTTAGAGGAGGCTGAGGGGAGACCTTATCACCACCCACACTGACCTGCCAGGAGGGTGCAGAGAGGTGGGCGATGGTCTCTTCAGCCAGGGGACAGAAGATGGGACAAGGGGCAATGGGCTCAAGCTGCCCCAGGGCAGGGGCAGAGCAGATGGGACAGAAAAGTTCTTCCCTGAAAGAGTTGTGGGGCTGTGGCACAGGCTGCCCAGGGAGGGGCTGAGTCACCTTCCCTGGGTGTGTTCAAAAAAAGGGTAGATGAGGTGCTCAAGGATCTGGTTTAGTTTAGGATGAGAATGGTTGGACTTGATCTTCAAAGGTCTTTTCCAACCTTGTGATTCTGTTGGACTAGATGATCTTTCAAGGTCCCTTCCAACTCAATGTTCTGTGACTCTGTGATTTTGTGACCTGCTGTACTACAGTTCAAAGAAGCACAGATAGATGAGGGACACGGACAGACAGACCTCACAGGTAACAGAGCGCGTCACTACCTCATCAAGGTGGGCAACTTCTCTGCATTAGTACACCCAAGTCTTTCAATTCCAAAGCAATTACATCAAGGTCAATTTATGGCTTCACCTTCCCCCAGGCACCTTTTTACCCACAGCACACACCTCTGTTCTCCTGCATCTGCTGCAACACGCCCAAGTAAAATTTGGTCTTGGTACAAGAAAAAAAAAAATTACCCTTCAAAGAGCAACTGTTGGAGTTGAGAAGGAAAAACACACTTACTTTTTGATCTCCTCCTCTACTGCATTCACCCCTTCTGTTTGAGGGTTCTGGAACTTGTTAGTAGCACTTCCAAAGTCGCAGAGGACGTAGTGGCCACGATCGTGCAGCAGGATGTTTTCAACCTACAAGTACCACAGACAAAGGCAGAATTGCTCAGACAAAATCCCCCATTTGTTTTCTTTGGATGAGGCAGGGATTTCAGTGCCTGCCGGCACGTCTGACATAGGAGTGTAAGAGGACAGCAAAGAAAATGCCCATCAAACCTCAGTCACATCTCCTGTAATAGAAGTCAAGCCGCAGAATCACAGCTCTAATGTGCCTTCCATGCTGCCAGCTCTCCTCTCCCTTCTCCTCCTGCAGGCCAGGCCTCTAAGACTGAATAGACAACTGAAACAAATGCCCCTGGGATAGATCATAGAATCACAGGGGTTGGGAAGGACCTCCAGAGCCCATGGAGTCCAACCCCCTGCCAAAGCAGCTCCCTAGGACAGGTCACAGAGGTTGGTGTCCAGACGGGGCTGGAATCTCTCCAGAGAAGGAGACTCCACACCCCCTGGGCAGCCTGTCCCAGGGCTCCCTCACCCTCACTGGGAAGAAGTTCTTCCCCAGATTGGGGGGGAACTCCCTGTGCTCCAGTTTGAGGCCATTGCCCCTTGTCCTGTCCCCACAGACACTGCAAAGAGGCTGGACATTCCCCCTGTGTCCCACCCTTGAGATATTGATAAACATTAATAAGATCCCTTCTCAGTCTCTTCCCTCCAGGCTGAACAGCCCCAGCTCACTCAGCCTTTGTTTGTAGGGGAGATGCTCCAGGCCCCTCATCATCTCCCTCACCCTCCTCTGGACTCTCTCCAGGAGATCCCTGGCTGTTTGATCCCAGGGAGCCCAGCACTGGACACAACACTCCAGGTGGGGCCTGACCAGGACAGAGCAGAGGGGGAGGATCCCCTCCTGTGACCTGCTGGCCACGCTCCTCCTGATGCCCCCAGGATCCCATTGGCTCTCTCAGCCCCCAGGGCTCACTGCTGGCTCATGGCCACCTGTCACCAACCAGGTCCTTCTCCACAGAGCTCCTCTCCAGCAGGTCACCCCCAGCCTGTGCTGATACCAGCAGTTATTCCTCCCCAGGTGCCAGACTCTACACTTGCTTTTGTTATATAGATGGGGTGAGGGGAAGAAATAAAAATCAGCAGAGGCACTGCCTTTCCCCTAAATGCTCACACTTAATCACACACTGACAAAAATCCATCCTGCATCCAGCTAGGAAGTTGTTTAAATGTTACAGCACCAACACCAGACAGAAAAACCTGGGTTGGGTTCTTTGCCTTGGCAGAGCATCCCTGTGTTCCAGTGGCACGAGCAGCACGTTCTCTCAAGGGAACACCCATAAATTTTAATGTATTTATCTTCAATCAGTGTCAAATGCTCAGATACAACAGTGAGAGGAAACATACTGTTTTGTTAGGGCCACGGAGATGCTCAGAGGGCTGGAGCAGCTCCCCTATGGAGAGAGGCTGAGGGAGCTGGGCTGGTTCAGCCTGGAGAAGAGAAGGCTGTGGGGGGACCTCATTGCAGCCTCCCAGTGCCTGAAGGGAGCAGAGGAACAGGAGGGGAATCAGCTTGTTAAAGGGCAGAGACTGGCAGGACAAGGGGGATGGAGTGAAGCTGGAGGAGGGAAGGGTGAGAGGAGATATTAGGGGGAAGTTCTGTGCAGAGAGAGTGGTGAGGGGATGGAAGGGGCTGCCCAGAGAGGGGGTGGGTGCCCCATCCCTGGGGGTGTTCAAGGCCAGGTTGGATGGGGCCCTGGGCAACCTTGTGTAGCTCCAGGCCTGGAGGTTGGTGGCCCTGCCTGTGGCAGTGGGTTGGAGCTCTGTGACCCTTGGGGTCCCTTCCAACCCAGACCAGTCTGGGATTCTGTGACACCGCTCATGTACTTAAAAAGAATAAATCACTGTGGAAGTACTCACTAACAAAACCTTTTGGAACTGGACTTCCTCACTGAGAACAGTCTTCACAAGGAGGAGTCAGCACTTCAAGCAGCCAAGGGGGGAAACACTGACTTGAAACCAAGGGTTAAACACCACCCCTTCCCCCCTCTGCTATCCATCTGCTTCGAATAAAGCCCTTGCACACAGATGTTCTCCCTAGCAGATCAACACTGACAGTGCTATTCCCTTTCTCCCTGCAAGCACTCAAACGTTTCCAGAAGAATCCTTCCACTTCATCTGGCTGGGAATGACTTCTGATGTGACTCCTCACCAAAGCATCCTGCAAGTTTTGTTAAGCACTAGCACTCAATTATATCCAGCCACTAAGGTCGTCTGGTAACTACCAGAATAAAAGAAAATAACTTTTAAAAGCCCCACAAAACCCAAACAACCCAAGATACCAGAACCATGGCTGCTGACTGCCAGGCCCAAGGAAGCTCTTGCAGAAGGGCTCTGGAGGTGGCCTCTTCCAGACCAACTCAGAAAGCTGCGATCCAGCTTGCACACTGCTGAGTGCTGCAGGCTTTGACGTGCCCAAAAAGAGAGATTTAGAACCCAAACACAAGAGTTTTAAGGAAAACCATGAGCTGCCTTAAGTTCTGCTAGTGAGAGAAGGCAGCTAGCTTCTGTCTCTGCTCTCTGGAACAAAGGCCTTTCTGCACTAGAGCCAGGAGTCATAAAACACTGCACAGCCACGTCTTGGGATAAGGAGTAAGGCTTTAGCTACACCAACCCACACTGTCTTCTCATGAGAGCACTGGCTTCTAAGGCCAGTAGTTCCCAGTTCAGAGCAGGATTTGTGAGGGATGCACAATCCAGGCACCCAGCTTTCCAGCACCCTTGGGTGTCTCTAGAGATGCTTCATCATCCCTTTCTCCCCTGGAACCATTCACTGACTGCACCAGAAGCCTATTCATAGCAAAGGAAGGAAGGCAAGGTGACATCCAGGAGCACTCCCTGATTTTGGCACGGGCATACTGAGCCGCCAGTGTGCATCTGCAGCCCAGGCAGCCAACCACATCCTGAGCTGCATCACCAGGAGTGTAGCCAGCAGGTCAAGAGAGGGGATTCTGCCCCTCTGCTCCGCTCTGGTGAGACCCCCCTGCAGTGCTGTGTCCAGCTCTGGAGCCCTCAGCACAAGGAGGACATGGACCTGCTGGAGTGGGTCCAGAGGAGGCCACAAAGATGATCCAAGGGCTGGAGCACCTCTTCTATGAAGACAGGCTGAGAGTTGGGTTGGTTCAGCCTGGAGAAGAGAAGGCTCCGGGGGGACCTTAGAGCAGCCTTCCAATACCTGAAGGTGCCTGTAGGGAAGCTGGGGAAGAACAGTTCCTGAGGGCACAGAGTGATAGGACAAGGGGTGATGGTTTAAACTGGAAAAGGGGAGATTGAGGTTGGATATTAGGAAAAAAGTTCTTCCCTCTGAGGGTGGTAGATCACTGGGACAGGGTGCCCAGAGATGTAGTGGAGGCCCCATCCCTGGAGATATTCAAGGTCAGGCTGGATGGGGCTCTGAGCAACCTGCTCTAGTGAAGATGGCCCTGCTCACTGCAGGGGTGGGACCAGATGACTTCTAAAGGTCCCTTCCAACCTTATGCACTGTGTGATTCTATGATTCTATTCTTAGCATGGTCAACACAAGGGTTCACCACCAGAGGACTGAACACATCACACTCTGGACACACATCCGTCCAAACAAATTCCAGGCAAAGGCTGTTGGTGGCATCAGGGCAAGATCTGGCATTGCCAGGAAGGGTGAAGGAAGGCAGAGAGCTGACTGGAGCACAGGGTGATCTTCTCACACCAGAGAAGAGCGACACTAGGAGGACTCTTGCTAAAGCAAAAGCAGCAGCAGCTAATTCCTTAACAGGAGAGCACAACCTTCTGGTTATTTCTGAAAGCAGGGAAAGGAAAGGAGATCTGTCTTCATCAGCAGCATCCCCTGGGCTGACTGACGTGGTATTTAGCTGTATCCTGCTGCCAAAACAACCCCAAACAGCCACACATCTGCAAGGCAGCGATCTGCTCCTGGTCCCAGATGGGTTCAGAGTAGCAGAAACATCACAGGCAGAAGTGGGACCTCTCACTCCAGAAAGCTCTGAGCTGTAGAAATCAAAGCTGGTGCTTTGAACACCACACAGTACAGGATGCAACACTGCAAAGACAAGGTTAAACAGAAACCCATTAAACAACTGCCACTAACTATAGGGTAGCTGTGTGAATCATCATCTCCTCTAGATAGATTTCCACCTCTCTCCACCTCCCTAAACCCTACTCCTCTGGGTCAGTTATAGGTTCTCAGCATCAACTCCAAATTAGAAGCAGACTTTACAGCCAGGGTAATGTAATCAATAGCCCTAAAAAGGTTTGGGCATTTCTTCTTCACTATTAAAAGGCCTAACCTAAAGATAGAGGAAACATTCTTACCCCAGAGAGAGGAGAACAAAAATAAACTCCTTGGGGAATGCCCTGTGTCTGCAACAGCCTACGAATCCTGAGAGAGGAAAAATACCTGCAGGAACAGGGCCAGGTACCAATGCAAGGCAAGCCTAGCACCAGCAGGCTCACATTGCCTCCTCAGGGTCCCACCTAGGGCTTCCTGATGTTTTAGGGAGAAACCAACATCTGTCTGTTTCTGTGGCAATCGAAGCAGGTGAAATTTAGCATCAGTCCCAGTGCAGCACATCCCTGAGCTGTGCACACAGGGACAGACTGACACAGCCCCTGAGGGTTAACAGAACCACAGAATCACAAGGTTGAAAAAGACCTTTGAAGATCATCAAGTCCAACCATTCCCATCCTAAACTGAACCATATCCCTAAGTACCTCATCTACCCTTGTTTTAAACACACCCAGGGAAGGTGACTCAGCCCCTCCCTGGGCAGCCTGTGCCAGGTCCCAAAAACTCTTTCAGTAACAAATTTTTTTTTCTAATATCTAAACCTGCCTTGGGGCAGCTTGAGCCCATTGCCCCTTGTCCCATCTCCTGTCCCCTGGCTGGAGAGACCATCGCCCACCTCTCTGCACCCTCCTGGCAGGGCAGGGGAGGTGGGGAGAAGGTCTCCCCTCAGCCTCCTCTTCTCCAGGCTCAACACCCCCAGCTCCCTCAGCTGCTCCTCAGAGGATTTGCCCTCCAGCCCCTTCCCCAGCCTGGTTGCCCTTCTCTGGACTCGCTCCGGGACCTCCATGTCCTTCTGATGGTGAGGAGCCCAGAACTGGACCCAGCACTTGAGGTGCAGCCTCACCAATGCCCAGTACAGGGGCACAATCCCCTCCCCAGACCTACTGGCCACACTGTTTCTGACACAAGCCAGGATGCCATTAGCTTTCCTGGCCACACTGCTGGCTCATGTTCAGTCTGCAGTCACCCAACACCCCCAGGTCCTTCTCTGCCTGACAGCTCTCCAGCCAGTCCCCCCCAGCCTGTAGTGCTGCATGGGGTTATTATGTCCCATGTGCAGCACTCTGCCCTTGGCCTTCTTAAACTTCATCCCATTGGGCTCAGCCCATTGGTCCAGTCTGTTCAGATCCCTCTGAAGAGCCTCCCTACTCCCAGGCAGATCAACACTTTCTCCTAGTTTAGTGTCATCTGCAAACTGACTGAGGGAAAACGGCAGATCAGGAAGGAAAGTCTTACCAAGCAGACGCAGGGATGATACAGCATCTTTTTGTTGGCCTTTCTTTGCAGCAGGATGCCCGTTTTTGCCTATAGGCATGCTGCTTAAAGATGCTGTGGGTCACTTCCCACCGACTGGAGATTGTGCCAACAGGAGGTTGGTCTGCTTCAGGCAAAGCCTGTTGGGGTAACTCACAGCCACAGCCAGCTGAAACAACTCCAGCTGCATTTGTCTGAAAGGGCTTAAAGACTATTCACAGGATCCCTTCTGCTGGCACAGCTCTCTGGGCAGGAACCTCCAGTGTTAGAGCAACATCAAAGAGCTGGAAGAGGAAAAAGCCACCAACCCCCGTGCAGCTGTCTGCAAAGCCAACCTCTGCCCACTCCACAACAGGGTTACGTTCACCCCAACAGAAAGAACACCCACCTGCTGCATGCTTTCCTTATGCAAAGTTTTTTCTAGCCCTTAATCTCTCTTGGAATGACAATATTCAACTCAGAACTGGGATTGCAATATTCAACTGGGCAACACGTCTCAAAGCAGACAGGAGCCAGCGCTCCAACACTGGGTGCAGCTTCCCAACTGGGAGCCAGACCTCACAAACCTCACTGACCTGAGCACACAACAGCAGGCTGGACTTCACACTGTAACAGCCCACTGCAATTGTAACTCGGTGGAGAAAGCAACACTCAACACTCACTATCAACTCCTGAAGCCATTAGTCCCAGGATTTGTTAATGTGCTACACTATAAGTTTGTTCTTCGTTTAAAAAAAAAAAAAACAGATTTCCCCAAAAGGTAACATCAGGGGTTAATATCAACTGTAGAGGTTCCTATTCCAAGCTACGTACCCTCACCCCAGGTTTCCTTGCCTGTACATTGCCCAGGCCTCACATTTGTAGGTCCCCACCAGTGTCACTCCAGAGAAAGAGATGTCAAACTTGGTTTGTATGTTCAAACTAACCAAGCAGTGGAGCCACAATCACTGGAAACACTCTAAAGCACACCAAACCCTGAGGATTTGTTTTTTCCCCCTGCGCTACCTGGCTCCTGTTGGCTTCTTTTGCTCCTATAAAACAGTGGCCAGCAGCAAAAAAGAAACCACATCAGTCAAGGGCTCCGAGAACAGAACCTGACCTACAAAGCACATTTGAATTTCAAATGTACACAGGAGCCTCCTCCTTGGCTGAATATATTATTCAGGCATTTTATGAGCTAGTTGAGAGGAAAGGGAAGGTCTTTTTGTTTGTTTGTTTGATTACAGCCATGGGGTTTTTCAAAAGATTTCCTGCTGGCCTAGCTCTGCTCCCAACTAAGCACAGTTATACAGGGCACTTCCACTGTAAACCCAGTTAGAGGCCAGTTTGAACAGCTTCAAATGACTTCTGCCCCAAGGCCAACATCTCTGGAGGGATCCTTTTAAGGTAGGTCCAGGAAACAAATGTACAGCATGCTTTTTGTGAGCTACCTTCTAACATCAATAGGGTTTCAAGTGGTAGAAAGTCACTGTGAATAATTCATGAGATACATTCTGGCTCACCTCCTGTGAAAGCCAGAGTTATTCACAAACATTTGTGGGTTTTTAAGTAGATCTATAGATGGCAAACATATGGTAAGCAGCAAGGAGAGGCTCATTTCTTTTTTTTTGCTTCCAATAGAGAGAGGTATTAATACCCACTGCTCCTCATCACTAACAGAGCCCCAGTACTGGGAATCAAAGCCCGTCTGGCGTGGCGTAGGCTGCAGGCAGACATGTTACAGCAGGGAGTGTGCATCCTCCTGGAGTCCACAGCTCACCTTCAAATCCCTGTGGATTATTGGTGTTTTACACTGATGCAGCCTGGCCACAGCTTCACAGGTGTCGCAGAAGATCTGCAGGACCTCACTCTCCGTGAAGCCCGTCTGCAGGCGTTGGTTCATGAGGTTCACCACCTGGCCTCCTGAGGAGAAACAAACACCCAGAATCAGGGCAGGTACACAAAGCCAGGTCTGGTCTAAGTACCAGTCCTACCAGACACACCTCATCTCAGCTCCCCATCAAACTAGGGCTGCACAGCTCCAGGGAAGGTCTCGAGTTCACATGTTAAGTTCACACCAAGCTCCAGCAGAGGCTTTCTGCAACGTGCTTACTCATCTGGTTTCATTCTCATTTCCTCATCTAAATCCCTGGGGCTTTTCCTTACCTGCCAGCAGGCATTACAACTCCTCTTGTCTTTGAGCAATGCTTGGAGAGCAGCAAGTCAGCTTTTAAGGCCCCCAACACATTGAGTTTTAACACTCAGGTGTAGTTCTGACTAAGCCATGCTGGTTCTTCTCTTCAAAAGTAACTTTTCTTTTTTCAGACTAGAGGAATAGATGGCTGATTTTGGGGCACCCACAGCCTACAAAGTGGTTTGCCACATGTAAGCAAGAGGAAGGAGAAAAAGACACACTCAAAAAGCCTGTACACAACTGAATGGCCTGGCTAAAAATCACAGACTGTAAAAAACCAGAGATCTGCAATAAGGGAAACTCCAGACAAATAAAACCAATTTCATGAATAAGTCCTGAATCTGCCTCAACTTTAATGTTTGAAAAGCCTTGACAGCAACAAAACAAGCACACCAAGGTTCTTCTTCCCTCAAAACACCCTGTGTGCACAGAGAAAAACCTCTGGCCAGGCAAGGTGGTCTCATTCCATAAGATAAATGTCAGGAAAAATTATTTCCCCAGCAAAAAAGACAAGTTTGGCTTAAGAAATAGTCCAGCTGTGAAGATCTTGTGCTCAAAGAGAGTGCAGTTCTGCACACAAAGGCACAATGGTTTGGTTTGGATGCTGTTTGATGACACAGGAGAGTAACAAGGGAACATCAACAGCAACCCCTGTGCTTCAGTTCCAGTGCTGGAGGTGGAGGCAGGTGTGTGCTGAGCAGAGCCCCTGGTAAAAGCAAGCCATGTGAGACATGCCACCTTGCAGCTCTCCCGCTTTGGGGTGAAACACCTTAGAAAGACTGATTTTAGCCCAAAATCTGGCACAGAGGGGAGGGTAAAGCAGCTGGAGGGAGCATGGTGTGAATTGCTATAGTTTGCTTTTCCCTCTGCAGCACAGTCTGTGATGTGGAACAGAGTATGGATTTACCAGCCCTGCCAGGCCCATTTCTGACACCACTCCTTGTGAGGTTTAGGTTTGAGCTTAGAGAGAACAGACACAATGATTCTTTCAAAGCAAGGGGAAAGTTCTTCCTTTCACCAGCAAACAAACCCCACACAAGTTAGTCAAGATTCCTGCATGCAAACAAAGCAGCAGAGAGGGCATGGCATGAGAGAAAGCCATACTGTACCTGTTTCAAGGCATTTCAACACCTAGTTCTTGCTCTCTACTTCAGTTAAAAGCCAGACAGAATACTTATTTCCATGAGCTGCCATCAGCCACACCAGCCACGGGCTTTGGAAGTCACCTGGCCACATTATTATTGCTTAACACTGTTCCTGAGAGAGGAGTTCAAGCACAACACACTCATTTTCCAAACACCACGTCCCGGCCACAGGAGATCAAAGCTGAGGGACAGCTGGAAAAGACTGGAAGAGCCTGTCCAGCTAGAGACACCCAAGCCAAAAGGTCAGAGGTAGAAGGAATGCTTTTTGGCTTTGCCATTATCCATTTCAAGCTTCTTCCAGAACAATATTAAGTCAGGCTGGAGTGTGGAAAAAGCTTGAAAAATGACAAAGTGAGGAATAATTTCATTCCACAGCCTGGCAGCTCTAGAAGAGCCACTTCTTGGGCAGACAGACCTATGGGAAACAGCAGTACCTATTTAAGGGTTCTGCTTTGCAACAGGAAGGATCTAGAATCACCCTGGGCAGGGGCAAAGGTGGAACCAATCCCACCCAGGGCCCACACAGCCTCACACTATCCATTTCTCCACACCAAGTTTAGCCTTTGCTCTGTTCAGAACGGTTCCTTGGCAGCTCAGGAAGGGCCAGAAGCCTACAAACAGCTTTGGCTGGTAAAGGAAGGTGCTGTGCAAGTTTCCTGTGAGCACCAAAAAGGGACAAACCCAGCACTGAGCAGCACGTTGAGCCCACACTCACCTCGACAGAAGTCCATTAGTATCAGCACTTCCCAGACATCACCGCTGCTTACTGGGTTGATACTGGAATCAATGTACCCAACAATGTTCTTGTGGCCAGACAGGTCCCTCTGCAAGATAAATTCAAAGCATAAAGCAGCCATACAGAGTGAGCAATGGTTTAATGTGTTTCCTCTACAGTGAGTGGCTTTCCTAGCTCTGTTGTAGAGCCACAAGCTTCTGTCACTTTGGGTTAACTGTCACACAGAGCCTGAACAGACCTGAGCTGTGTCTCTACCTGAATTCCTTCCACAAGGATTCAAGGCAAACACAGAGAAACACCCAGCCTGATGAACTAACTTGTCCAGGTGTCGTTCCAGATTTTCACATGTTCCCTTAGATGGCCCAGGCCAAGCTGCCCAGAGCTTTTCCACAGAAAATATCTTTTCACAGGATCACAGGGGTGGGAAGGGACCTCCAGAGCCCATGGGGTCCAACCCCCTGCCAAAGCAGGGTCCCTAGGACAGGTCACACAGGTCGGTGTCCAGATGGGGCTGGAATCTCTCCAGAGAAGGAAACTCCACACCCCCTGGGCAGCCTGTCCCAGGGCTCCCTCACCCTCACTGGGAAGAAGTTCTTCCCCAGATTGGGGGGGAACTCCCTGTGCTCCAACTTGAGGCCACTGCCCCTTGTCCTGTCCCCACAGACCATAGAAAAGAGGCTGCCCATTCCCCCTGTGTCCCACCCTTGAGATATTGATCCCCATTGATCAGATCCCCTCTCAGGCTGCTTCTCTCCAGGCTGAACAGCCCCAGCTCACTCAGCCTTTCCTCACAGGGGAGATGCTCCAGGCCCCTCATCATCTTTATAGCCTCTGCTGGACACATTCCAAGAGATCCCTGTCTTTTTTGTGCCAAGCTGTTCCTCCTTTACAGAGGGGAAAATGAAGCAGATGTTTTGAGGTGGCAGAGCAGACATTGTGCTTGCTTTTCTCATCCCCTTCCACTCTTCTGCTAGCAAACAGTACATTGACTCTTTGTACACTCAAAAAGCCCTCTAAGGTAACACCACAAATTTTAGCCTTGGTTTTGAAACACCTGACTTTAAATAACTTGATGGATTAAGGAACAAACTCTCCTATCAGTGACTTATCTGTGACTCTTGCTAAACCTGCAGGAAAAGGTGATTTCTCCAGGACTGCCAGCTTCATGCACCCTCCCAGGCATGGCAGCCAGGTCAGTGCAACATTCAGGCTCAGTAGGAAAAGAAATCAAGATGCTGCTGTAATGCTGTAGGGTTGTGAGAAGCACCGTTAAGTTTTAAACACTTCTTTACTGCACAGAAGGTAAGAAACAGGACAGTATTTCTGCACTGGTTCTTTAAGCCAAAGATTAGTGCTTCTGATAAGATTCAGTACAGGACCAAGTGGACCTGCTGTGTAAGAAGGATCACAGAATCACCAGGTTGGAAAAGACCTTGAAGATCATCAAGTCCAACCATCCCTGTCCTGTGCTAAACCAGATCCCTAAGTACCTCATCTACCCTTTTTTAAACACCCCCAGGGGGGTGACTCAGCCCCTCCCTGGGCAGCCTGTGCCACAGCCCCACAACTCTGCCAGAGAAGAACTTTTCCCTCCCATCTGCTCTGCCCCTGCCCTGGGGCAGCTTGAGCCCATCGCCCCTTGTCCCATCTCCTGTCCCCTGGCTGAAGAGACCATCACCCACCTCTCTACAAACTCCCTTCAGGAAGTTGTAGGCAGTGATAAGGTCTCCCCTCAGCCTCCTCTTCTCCAGGGTGCTTCTCACCCTCCCTTTCCAGGTTAGCTACACATTTCAAAGAGGCACCAAAGACATGGAGACAATGGAAAGCACCAGCAAGTAAACCCCAAGTAAACAAGCTTTGTAAGCACAGCCAAAACCTTTGATGTAAGATCTAATCTCAACTTTCCCCATGTAGTATTAGCTGCAGTGATGGTAAGACAGACACAAAAGCCTCACCACGCCATCACACAACCTCCAGAAGCTAGCTTTAAAGCTATTAACCTAATTAAAAACACACCCAGAATTGCTAGAGGTAAAAGCTTCTGCTAAGGAAGATCATCTACCCCCAAACCTCTACCTTGTGTCCTAAACAAGCAGAATGAGGACTTCAGACTTCCTTTCCCACCTCACAGCTGCTCCAAGTGTCCATCAACCCCTTCAAATGTGGCACTTCCCAAGTTTCCCAGGCTCCAAACAAGACTAAGCAAATCTACTGGGATAATCTCATTTTTTTCTTTGTTGAGACAATAACTTTAAAACCACTATCAAACCCAGCTACCCTACCACCTAACTCCTGGTATCCAACAGCTCTGGGGATTATCCCCATGCTAATTATTAATGTTTCCCTCTTTCAAAAGCCCAGACAGGTTCTACCCCACAAACACTGGTTTCAATCTATCAACCTCTCCACAGAGATAGCCTTCATCCCAACCCAAAAGAATAGAAGCTGTTGTGATATAAATTCATCTCAGGATGGAGATCATCTATGCATGGACTGATCTGAGTTGAGAGATGGTTACATCAGAATCAGCCTTTTCTGATGAAGTCTAAAAAGCTGAAGACTAACTCTGAACCAAAGACTGTTGGACTTTGAAGTCTAACACCTCCAACCATGCTCACCTCTCTTCCCTCTCCCACTCAGTTGTGGGGTTGACAGAGGAGCTTTTTCCTCCACTCCTTTTCCTGAAATTCCTTCTCCCTTTTCAGCTCCTATGTTTTTCTCATCCACTAAAATTATTTACATCTTAAGTAACTCAATATAAGATTGAGGGGCCCTCAGAGGAGCCACGGAGATGCTCAGAGGGCTGGAGCAGCTCCCCTATGGAGAGAGGCTGAGGGAGCTGGGCTGGTTCAGCCTGGAGAAGAGAAGGCTGTGGGGGGACCTCATTGCAGCCTTCCAGTGCCTGAAGGGAGCAGAGGAACAGGAGGGGAATCGGCTTGTTAAAGGGCAGAGACTGGCAGGACAAGGGGGATGGAGTGAAGCTGAAGGAAGGAAGGGTTAGATGAGATCTTAGGGGGAAGTTCTTTCCAGAGAGAGTGGTGAGGGGCTGGAACAGGCTGCCCAGAGAGGGGGTGGGTGCCCCATCCCTGGGGGTGTTCAAGACCAAGTTGGCTGGGGCCCTGGGCAACCTTGTGTAGCTCCAGGCCTGGAGGTTGGTGGCCCTGCCTGTGGCAGTGGGTTGGAGCTCTGTGACCCTTGGGGTCCCTTCTAAAACAGCCCAGTTTATGATAAGATTTCTCACATGGTGTAACAGCTCCAGAAGTTTGGTGTTTCCAAAAGAAAGCCAGCTCCACTAAAGAAGCCCCCCAGCTTGTGACATGACACTGTGCAGATCACAGGCAGAAGGTACCCAGGCTCTCACACCATTCGACTCCCAGTTTGAGGCCCCAACACTACTTGTGACTTACCATGATTTGGATTTCTCTCTTGCAGACTTGCAAGTCGTACTCGTTGTTGACGTACATCCTCTTGAGAGCACACTTCATCCCATTGTTAGTCCGCACAAGAAACACTATTGCAAAGCCACCTGCAGGAGACACAAAATCATCCTACTCATTAACAAAGAAACCTCTTGGTCCTGGTTTCTGACCCTGTCCCCACTTCCATCCACCTTCAGAGTACGGCCAGAAGAGAGAGGACACTCAGCAGCCAAGAGAGCTGCAGTAGGAGCATCCCTAAGAGGTGCTTAGCTCCAGAGCTTCCAACTCCACCCAGGCAGTTATACCTAGGCACAGAAAGGAATCCAAGGGGACAAGTCTTCAGTTAACAGCAGCAAAGTCAACATTTAACATCTCCATAAAACCAAGCCATTATACCAGTTACTCATCCTTCACCACTCCACGAATTTCCATTATGAAGAAAGCTGAAATCTAAGCAGCAACGTTGCCTTGGATGGAAATCAGAGCTACAGATCATCCACTGAATTACTAAAGGCCTCAACTTAAAAGGCTTCCCAACTTTTGAAGCATCTAAGTTCCATTACAAAGCAGATTTGCACAAGAGGCAGAAGAAACCCATCTCCCACACATGGTTTGATGTTAGTGCTTTTTAAAAAGCACAGAAGAACGGATGGGGGAGACCAGCAAACCCCCCCCCAGATCATTTTGGGGTCATTGCTACTGGTAAAGTCAGGACTCCCAGGACATACTTGGCTTGTTTGGGATACAAGCCTTTCACCTCTGTTAGCAACACACTGAAATAGGTGGATGTTACATTTCTAGTCCTGGACTGAAAGAGGAAGGTGATTGAGGATGGAGGTTTATCAGCATCAAAGCTTCACACCTGGCTCCCAGAGATGAGTCACATGGATCCAAGTAGCTGAGAAGTGCTGCACAACAGTAAAAAGGGAAGCACTGGGACACTGCAGATGCCACAACCCAAGTGCACATTGCTCTCTGCTAATTACAGCACATAATTGTTGTATTGCTTAAGGACCTGTAAGGAATCAGCTCAAGAGAAGTAGGATTTGGTGCTGATGCAGCCTTCAGAAGCCCCACCACGTCAAGAGCTGTAGTCAACACACCCCAAAAGGCCAGTCACATCCCAAAGAGCTCTCACTTGGCAAGGTCAAGCCCTTTGGCCAGTCCCATTCTTCACAAGCTGCCAGAAACCAATACACACAGATACATACCTACATTTCACACCTCTGTATCTAATTACTGCTAATGGTTGGCACTTAATGACTTCCTCCCCATCGTGTAAGGTGTGACAAGACAGCCACATTTGGGCAACATTTAGTGTTCCAACGTGCAAGGCATTCAACACTGCCCTGCACAACAGCCTTGTCTCTGAACTGGAGATATGGGTTCAATGGATGGACCAAGCAGTGGGTGAGGAACTGGCTGGATGGTCACACTCAGAGTTGTGGTCAATATCCACATGGGGGTCAGTGATGAGTGATGCTCCTCAGGGGTCAGGACTGGGCAGTGGGATCGAGCACACTCTCAGCAAGGCTGCCAGCGACACTGAGCTGTGTGGGAGGTCAACACACAGGAGGAAGGGATGGTGTCCAGAGGGACCTGGACAGGCTGGAGAGATGGGCCCATGTGAACTGCATGGAGTTCAGCAAGGCAAGGGCAAGGTCCTGCATGTGGGTCAGTGCAACCCCCAGCACGACACAGGCTGCGAGGATGGATGGAGAGCAGCCCTGAGGAGAAGGACTTGGGGGTGCTGAAAGACAAGCAGCTCAACATGACCCAGCAGCATGCACTGGGAGCTCAGAAGGCCAACCATGTCCTAGGCTGCATCACGAACAGTGTGGCCAAGAGGTTGAGGAAGGGGATTCTACCCCTCTACTCTGCTCCCATGAGACCCTACCTGCAGTGCTGTGTCCAGCTCGGGGGCCCCAGTACAGGAAAGACATGGAGCTGTTCAAGAGAATCCCAAGGAGGCCACAAAGTTGATCAGGGTCTGGAGCACCTCTGCTCTGGAGACAGGCTGAGAGAGTTGGGTTGGTTCAGCCTGGGGAAGAGAAGGCTGCAGGGAAACCCCTGGATCCCTGGAGGTGTTCAAGGCCGGGTTGGATGGGGCTTTGGGCACCCTGGGCTAGTGAGGGTGTCCCTGCCCATGGCTGGGGGTTGGGATGAGATGATCTCTGAAGTCCCTTCCAACCCAAAGCACTCCATGATTCTAGGAAAGATTTCATTTGACAATGACAGTCTTGCAACAACTGGTGCCTACAAGCTGTTCACGAGTCAGCCACAACCAAAAGGCCCACTGAAGCTTCTACTACAACTGGAATTTATTTTTATTAAGAAAGTATTGGAAAATAAAAGAGGAAACAATCAGACAGCACCACTGTGGTCAAGGCATAATCCACCCCAGCTGTTATCTAACAGCTTTTATGGTAACCACAACAGCCTGTCTCCTAAAACCATCACAGAAGTTCCACCTGTGAGTAACATGTCTGCCAACACAGGAGCTGTTAAACACAAACCTCTCTTAGCATGCAAACCCCTTAGTTTTGCACGTAATCTACCACAGGAACTAGACCAGATTTTCCAAGGAAGCCCCACTGACTTTTAGGAGCAGAACTTTGGGGTAGCAGCTCCAGAACTTGCAAAAAGATGCAATGGCAAGAAGATTAAAAAAAAAAAAAAAAAGGAAAAAAATGAAAAAAGAGCACCAGGACTTCAATTAAAGATCTTCAAAACCCATCAGCAGGCTGCAAAATGGATATTCAACTTCAGAAAAATGGGCCATGGCCCATACAGATGCTGCTCTCTCCTGCCAGCAAGGGGTTTAAAACCACTCTGGAGAACCTAATTTCCTCATAGTGCTAAAATTCAGCCAGAACAATAACCCAAACTCTCTCCTTTAAGCTGCTTTAAAGTTGAGGATCTCCAATTCTGAGTCACTTTCAAGAGCTCCAGGCCTTATTGTCCTCCCCCTAGCCACGCTTGGCTCGCTGCTGGAGAACAAATGGGCACATCCCGCTGTGCTATCTTTAGCCCAAGGATGTCTGTGTTGGAAAATGAGAGACACAGCACTACCAATTTCTTTTCCCCACCCCCTCTTATAAACCACAGTGAAGCCAGTGAGAAAGAAAGAACCAGAACCAGCACTGCTTCCCCCATCACACTTTTTAAAGTCATTGGCAAGATCAGGTTTTGATTCCCTGATTTCTGTACCATATTTCCATGGGCCACAGGTAAATGTAGAGAAAACAGGAAACAAACACAACATTTCCTTCTTTTTTTGTTAATTAGAGTCACCGTCATCATCAAAACTTTCTTGGGAATCATAAGACTTTTCTTTTCCCCCCCAAAATGAGGCCTCCCCTCCTCTCCAGGGGCTCAGTTCCCCTCTCACTACTCCTGGGGGCAGTGGGATACTGAACCTCTGTTTACAGAGCAGAAGGAAACATGAGACAAGAAGCAAAAATCATCAATTCAACTTAAAATAAAAATATACAGACTTCTTTCTTCTAAAAGCTCTGCTTCCAACTGAAGCAAGACTGGTAGCTCAAGGCCAACAGCTAATGTCTCATTAGCAAAGTCTTTGGCAAGGTCCCTCTGTTGTAGTTTGGATCCTGGGCTAATTAACAAACTCACTCCTAGAGCAGCATCAGTTTGGATTACAAGCAACCAGGGCTGACTGGCAAGGAGAAGTACAGCATATGCAACAGAGAACGTGGCTGAACCACCCTGAGAAATCTAGATTCTTGAAATGAAATTAAATGAAATAAGTAAGTTAAAGTTTTGTGCCACAGGACTGCAACATCACCGCCAGAAGCATGGCCAAAGCCAGAGCATCTTCCAAAGAGAGCCTGCAACACTTGAGAGCTGTCACACCACTTACATGGGTCAGGGGAAAATGACACCCTTGTGTCCTGCTCTCCCTTCCCTTTAACTCCTGCACACCTCAGCTGGTACAACCATACATGGACCTTCTTCAGTCTGCAAGCCCACCTACCAATCTGGTTACTTTATTAAACCCCAAGTCACTCCAGGTTAAAGCACCATGATTTTGCTGCTGGTAAAAGCAACCTGCTTCTCTCTGGAGAGAATAAGTATTGATTTAATCAGGGTCCATACAGCAATTTTTATACAGCAATCTAGAGTAAGCAACTTTGGGATCAGAGAAGCAAAACTGGAGGATCCACATCTATTTGAGAGGACAAAGCTTTCAGTTCTAAACAACATGTACATCACCTGGTCTGGCTGCCCCTGCTCTGAGAGAGCACAGTACTGCTTCCCAACTGCAGCTTACTGAGCACCGGCTTTGACTGGGAAAATAGGATTTAGTCCAGAAAGGCAGAACATATCTAACTTCCCTCAGGTAGTCATTCCACATTTAAATCAGAAAAGGGGTAGAAAACACCATCCTAATTTGAATTTCCCTGCATTCGTTACACCTGCTGCTGCTAATCGGGTTCAGTGCTCCCAGTTGTGCAGGCAGAGAGCAGGACTGGGAGACAATGAGAAAGAGCACAGAGAACAGCAGCTTCTTGCCACACTCCTCACATACAAATGGCTCTGGAAATACAAGATCCAAGCCCATTAGCAGACATCCAGACCAGTTTTAATACCACCAAGAACCTACACCTGCAACCTGGCTTTTGCAGGTGCACAGGCAGGGTAGGCCACCCATGACCTGTGCATCATGCTTAAAGAAAACGACACTCACCTCAAACTGCTGTGCTACAAAGCAATGGTAGTAACACCACAGCATCACTCCAAGGCCAGGGCCTGAGGGGTGTAGGTAGGTTAGTAGTTAACATACTTGAAGCTTTGCAAAGTGCTATGGAACTTTTCGATTGGCAAGTGTGGCCAGCACTTCAGAGTCCTGCTCAAAGACCAGCTCCAGAAGGACCTGTGTCCTACACAGAATCACCAGGTTGGAAGAGACCTTTGAAGATCATCAAATCCAACCACACCCATCCTGTGCTAAACCATATCCCTGAGCACCTCATCTACCCTTGTTTAAAACACACCCAGGGAAGGTGACTCAGCCCCTCCCTGGGCAGCCTGTGCCAGGTCCCAAAAACTCTTTCAGTAACAAATTTTTTTTCTAATATCCAAACCTGCCCTGGGGCAGCTTGAGGCCATTGCCCCTTGTCCCATCTCCTGTCCCCTGGCTGGAGAGACCATCGCCCACCTCTCTGCACCCTCCTGGCAGGGCAGGGGAGGTGGGGAGAAGGTCTCCCCTCAGCCTCCTCCTCTTCTCCAGGCTCAACACCCCCAGCTCCCTCAGCTGCTCCTCAGAGGATTTGCCCTCCAGCCCCTTCCCCAGCCTGGTTGCCCTTCTCTGGACTCGCTCCAGGACCTCCATGTCCTTCTGATGGTGAGGAGCCCAGAACTGGACACAGCGCTCGAGGTGCAGCCTCACCAATGCCCAGTACAGGGGCACAATCCCCTCCCCAGACCTACTGGCCACACTGTTTCTGACACAAGCCAAGATGCCATTGGCCTTCCTGAGCACACTGCTGGCTCATGTTCAGCCTGCAGTCACCCAGCACCCCCAGGTCCTTCTCTGCCTGACAGCTCTCCAGCCAGTCTCCCCCAGCCTGTAGTGCTGCATGGGGTTATTATGTCCCATGTGCAGCACTCTGCCCTTGGCCTTGTTAAACTTCATCCCATTGGACTCAGCCCATTGGTCCAGTCTGTTCAGATCCCTCTGAAGAGCCTCCCCACCCTCAGGCAGATCAACACTTCCTCCTAGTTTAGTGTCATTTGCAAACTTACTGAGGGAGCATCCAATCCTTTCATCCAGGTCATTGATGAAGATATTGAACAAAACAGCTAACTCTGGATCAACACCTTTGCTGGCAAGCAGCAGACAGAAAACCCAGTTCATGTTTCTTGGTGAAGAAGACAAAGAGGAGATGGAGGACTGAACAGACAGCTGAAGTTTTCACTTGGCAGCACAGGCCAGGCCAGCCAAGACAGCTATGCTGCTCTGCCCAGCCCAGGAAGGGACCAAGCTATAGGGCACCCAGACCACAGCCAACACTGCCTGACAAAGACCTTCTAGTGGATTTCAGTTTTCTTCCATCTACCACGCAGTAGAAGAGGGACCTGTTTGCAGAAGCTAATGGGATGTCCTCTCCTATGGGTTGCAGTGGCAAGGAGGGATGATGCTCAGCTCTCACTCACTGTCTGCCTGGTCACTGTTGCATGGAACAAGGTTTTGCTCAGACAAGTCACCCAGAGCTTATCTGAACTCTGGTGGATTCTCACAGCACCATGCTGAAATCAAATACATTTACTTGAGCTTTTAACTCTCTCTCCAGCAGCTGCTCCCCCCTGGTTAACACTTCCCCCTTGCACACTGTGTGTGCACAATACCACCTCATCAGCCCCAAGGACTCCTTTTGGCTGTCAGAGCCTCGGATACAACCAATTTCACAGAATCCCAGCCTGGTCTGGGTTGGAAGGGACCCCAAGGGTCACAGAGCTCCAACCCCCTGCCACAGGCAGGGACACCAACCTCCAGGCCTGGAGCTACACAAGGTTGCCCAGGGCCCCAGCCAACCTGGCCTTGAAACCCCCAGGGATGGGGCACCCACCCCCTCTCTGGGCAGCCCCTTCCAGCCCCTCACCACTCTTTCTGTAAAAAACTTCCCCCTAATATCTAATCTAAACCTTCCTTCCTTTAGTTTTAATCCATCCCCCTTGTCCTGTCATTGTCTATCCTTTTAAAAAGTTGAATCCCCTCCTGCTTATAAGCTCCCTTCAGGGACTGGAAGGCTGCAATGAGGAACCCCCGCAGCCTTCTCTTCTCCAGGCTGACCCAGCCCAGCTCCCTCAGCCTCTCTCCGTAGGGGAGCTGCTCCAGCCCTCTGAGCATCTCTGTGGCTCCTCTGACCCCTCTCCAACAGTTCCACATCTTTCTTGTATTGGGGGCCCCAGCTCTGGACACAGGACTCCAGATGGGGCCTCCCGAGGGCAGAGCAGAGAGGGACAATCCCCTCCCTGTCCCTGCTGCCACCCCTCTGCTGATGGAGCCCAGGATCCCATCGCCCTTCCCAGCTGCAAGAGCCACTGCTGGCTCAGGGGAAGTTTCTCATCTACCAGAATCCCCATGTCCTTCTCAGCAGTGCTACTGTCCAGGAGAATTCTTCCCTCCTTAGTCCCATCCAACCCCCAACTTTGCTAAATCCAGGCAAAGTTGAAAGGAAATAGATCAAAGAAATTGACATGCAATTATGATGAAGCACTGCCAGATGCCCATTACAGGGCAGTTTATTTCTATTCTCAGAGAACAGCCAGCAAGACAGCCCTTCCAACAGCCAGGAACTGCCAGCTCTAATGCATTACACCAGCACCCAGACAATGGATGGAGGTGCCAGGATTTGTGTAACTCCAAGCCAGCCAAGGTCAGCTGAAGAGCCTGGGCTGCCTCAAGTGAAGTTAGAGAGCTGTGTCCCACGTGGCCAGGGAGGCTGGGTCACACACAAGGCAGAGCTTAGACTCAGCGTAATCCAGGCACTAGGAACATCCTCATGTCTTTGCTGGGAGAGTCTTTTTTTCCCCAGTTACATGTATGGAAAGCAAAAGGCAAGAAGCCAGTCCAGATGCATCAGGGCAAATAAATTCAGAGACTTTGCAAGCACCAGAGAGAAGTGAGAACTAAGCCTGAGAACAGGCTCAGAGGACAGTTTGCCCTCCCATTCATAGATGGGATTTAAAGCTCTGAAGGAAATTCAACTCTTTTCCCATACAAACCAGCAGAAGTTCAACTATCACCCTCATTCTAAGACATAAAGAGTTATTTACAGTGCTGAACAGGTAGCACACAGTGAGCACTGCCAGCACCATCAGCTTCAAGCCAGGAAGAGCGTCTTGGGAAACATCACTGCCTTGTGCACTTGGACCTGCAGCTAACCCCTACAAAACACAGGAACACATTTACCTTGCACAGGCTTCTGCCCTGCCTGTTGTTAACTGGCTTTAGGATTAGCTGGGGAGAGGAGAAAAAAAAAAAGGTGAGGCAAGTTCCAATTTTCAGCCCAGATGCAGGAGCAGTTTTCCATGCAGGTCTGTGTCAGGGTCCTGGCCAGTTTCCAGCACTAGCAGTTATATTTTCAGCCCTTCTGTAATTTCAGCAGGATGCAGAACTCTTCATAGCCAGGCAAGCACTTCCAAACTAGGTAAAACCAGCCACACAAAGCTGCACATGATCCCCTCTCTTAGCAAGGTAAGAAGATAGCACTCTGCTGCCTTTAAGCAACTCACGTGTATTGGGAGCCTGGAATCCTCTTGCAAGCAGCAAGCCACAGGCCTCAGCAGTGCTGATCTGTGAACAAGCACAAGATGCTGCTTCCCAGCACGCTGCACTAATGGATACCATGGTGAGGAAGTTCACAGGGTTGCTCTTGCCATCCCCTGAGCTCAGGAAGTGCTGCTCCAGCAGATGAGCAGCAAACCCCCAACAGACACAAGCACCCTCCAAGCACAGCCTAGACCCACCTTGTCCTTCTTGGTGGTGGGAGGAAACCCTCATAAATAGCTTCTCCTGCCAACTCCCTTCCTACCAACAGGATGACTGTGTCCTCACATACAATCACTTACTCAGCTGATCGAGCTGCATTTCAGCCCCACTGCAGATCTCCAAACATGCCCTATCAGGTAACAGCAGAGAAGACAACAAGGTGTTACTGTGGGTGGGTTTTGTGCCCCACGAGCAGCCTGCTTTGTTCCTGCTGAGCCAAAATAAAGCAAGTTCAACCACATCCAGACAGCCTTTGAAGCCCCAACTCAACAAACCACTTCACCCAAGTTAATCATAGTCCGAGAGGATCAGCTGGACTCTGCCCTGCACACAGAGGTAAAGCAGGGTAGATTTCATGGGACCTGCAGGACCAAAGGCCTTTTCCCATCAGGGGAACACTCTGCATTTTGTGTTACCCCACTATGCTGGTCCACCACCCTCTGCAAGAGATGGCAGGCAGGCTAACAACACTGGAACAGCCTTATCCACACACAAGACTGGACACTTCCATTTAGAACTCCCACTGAAAGTACCTCCAGAGATGCCAAGCACTGTCTGTGCAGGAGCAAAGTAGGCCTGAAGTGTTTGAGCTCTACAATAACACAGACAACCATCTCTGCTGCTCAGATGTGTGATCCCCCTGCACATATTTTCAAGTTTTGTTTTCAATCACATCCCTCATTTTCCTCCCCAGATAAGGCAAAAGCAGTTATGTTGGAGGAGGAAGAGTCACTCCTCTTTACTGAAAAGTCAGTTAAATCCTTGGGCTCCAAAGAGCCAACTATCAAAACATCGATTCCCACTTAAAAATAAAATCCCTGCTTCATTTTGGATTTTCTCCATCACCCTTCTACAAACATATTAACAAAAGCTGGAATTACCACAGTTCCTGATAAACCTTCTGGATGCCACTAAAAACTTTGTTCTTCAAGGGTGAAATTCTTTTCTGAGTTGGACAAACAATGCATGTGGTTTTCCACTGACTTGCTGCCAGCTTGCTGTGTTTTAGCTCTACCTCATCCACCTCCAAGCTCTGCAGGCAAGAGAACCCACCGTGCTTTTAGTAGCAAAGCTGAGGGACAGCCAAGTGCTTTTCAGATGTCCTCAACAATTGCCATAGGAATATTCAGTCTCCAGGGACAGCCAGCAAAGCATTTTAAGCTCCAGTCATGCTATCAGGAACTTACTTTTAAGTGCTTTGCTGAACCAGGCACAAAGCCACTCCTCATTTACACAATCTGAATACTTAGTGATTCTTATCCATCAAGAATTATGTCATATTTTGCCTTATCTCACAAGCCAGAAGAACTTCCTCAGTGTTTACTTTCCTAAGTACAAGGGGCAGGCTCCCTCAATTCCCTCCTCACCCTCCAAAGTCAGGATGCTGTGATCCAGTTGCAGGAAAATCAGTAGAGACTCCCTTGCCCAGGGTGTTTGCAGCTCACCCTTGCCAAAGCTTTACTAAAACATAGTTCCCATCACTTATTTGCCCCATGGTCATAGCCACAGCCAGCTGACACAGAGACACTGCACATTATCCACCTCTGGACATCATCACTTTAGCAACACCAGGAGCACCCTCTCTTTGCTGCTGTACTGAGAAGGCCACTCTGTACCTCTGACATCCCTCTCTAGCTGGTGGAACATGCAGTCATTTCACACAAAGAGAAGAAGTTTTTCCCTTGGTGGTCTACACACAGTGGTCATTCTTGATCAGAAGGCACCAAAATATTGGGACATCTATTCCAGAGACAGAGATGGCTTCAGAAAACCTCAACTTTGGAATCATTTACCCTTCACCACACAGAAGAAAGGCCAAGGAAAACACTCTGGGCAGAGTTAAGCAATACAATCATCTGGAATTATTTCAGACAACAGCCAAGTCCAGCAAACATTAGCATCCAGCTCTGAGCACATCAGGGAAAGGCAGCTGGATGCACCGGCGCTTCTCTCCTATAGCTTCTAGTGCCGGTTGTCAACAACGGTGGAAGAACAGCCCAGCCTTGGTTCTCCCCACCTAGAAACCAAGGGTGAAGATGGACAAATGACTCATATGTAGGACTGAAAAAACCCACCAAGGTGCCCTGGGATTCTCTCCTCAGACCACACTGGGGCTGCTGTGCCGCAGAGCCCTTCAGGAAAGCCTCCAGTCACTGCTAGAAGGTGTCACCGTGCATCACAGCATGAGTCTGGCTGTCAAGAGGAGACTCACCCAGGAGCTCCTATAAAAAGCACCACACTCAGTCCCAAGAACACTCTAACAGGAGGGACAGCAACAGGCAACAGTCCCTCACTGATGATGCCTCATGCATGACAACCTCGTGTTGCCCTTCACACAGACAAGTATTTGCTGGTTAATTTTTATACAAGCTTTTTATTTTACTTATAGTTCCACTAGTCAACTTGATGGGCATTAGGATTACAGTGCTATTTTTGTCAGTATTAATCTGCACTAATATATTCTTTCTGCTATCTTTTATTCCACCCTTCCAATGCCCAGTAGGAGGGTAGTACCTGCAATGTACCTGCTAGAAACCACACGATTTTAAATCCCATCTCCCCCCTTTTGATGTAATTTCTCCATCACTTCTGATCTCTTCATTTCCAGAGCAGGACATACCACCCCAAAACAAGTTTTCTGTTCCAATATTACCCTGAGGTATTACCAAATGCACCCACAAACGGGGATCGGCACTGGAGTGTTCTGCTCTGATTTGGAACAAGGATCACCCAACTTCAGGGTTTTTGCTTTATGAAGCATCTACAACATGCTGAAAGTTAGAGATAGATGTCAACATTAACACTTTTAAAGAAAAATATGAGTCCCTCAGGATTTGTTTTTAAAGTGGTTTAAGGTTTAATTAAGAAGCCACAATAACAAAGCCACTAAGGCTCTAACATCCACGATCACAGCTGTATCACAGAAAGTAAAGGTGACAGCAGCACAGTCTACAACTTACTGAGTTCAGCCTGGCATGTTCCCTCTGCTCCCACTTCTTTGAGATGGGGATCACAGGGACACGAGCAATTTGCAAATAAGTCCTCTGTCCTCTAAGCCATGGTGTTAAAAAGGATGCTAACTGGGGTAGGAAAGCCAGTGATTAACGAAAAAGGCAAAGAATTAAGAACCTGACCGAAGAATACATGGGTCAGCGTGACAACATACTGCTCAGGGCCATGGTATGAAGCAAAGGCCGTGCTTACACAGCTTACACCCCTCAGCTCTGCCCTGCAGGCTGCCTCCTGAAAGCAAGTTTGGATCCCTGAAGGTGCCCTTCCCATGCAACTGGGGAGAGTCCACAAAAAACCCCTCAAACCTCAGCATCTCATAGTGAGAGAGATGAGCAACTCATCCTGACAGGATGGGACTGAAGGCTCACCCTGAAAGCCCCCTCACTGCATTCTGGGTATGGCACAACTAGCTACAAACAGGAAGAAACAGTTATTTGAGGTTTCTCTGCATCTCTGGGTATCACAAAGGGCCCTGACTGTTGCCAAAAATCCAGTCTTAAAAGCACCCATGAAATCTGTTACAAGCTTGCTTTGGTCTGGTGAAAGATTAACAGCTGGTAGGGTCAAACAGCATTTCCTACACCCTCTGGTTTCAGAGAGCAGCAAGAGGGAGGCAGTCTGCTATCATAAAGCCTGCAGGCAATGGGGTCTCAGTTTTCCACCAGCAAAGACACCAGACCTGCTGCAGGTAAACAGGTAACTGCAGGACCACTACTGTGGCCTCCAGGATTTTCTTCCCTTTGCACAGTCCTCTCCAACCAAAAAGGTGAGCCCCTTGGGCCCTCAAACTCCTCTCTCCCCATTGGTTTTACAGCTTTACCACTAAAATACAAAATCTGCATTAAAAAAGCAAAGAGAGGGTTTTATTCTTGCCCCAGTGGAGTCTAACACAGGTCATTTGAGACTGACAAAAGCAAGGGACAGAAGGAGGCCATCACCAGGCTCACGTCACCCTCTCCAAGTTGCAACACAGGACTGTTGCCACTGAACAGCCATGGCCCTGTGTCACTGGCATGGGACTTCACCTGACTCAGCCTCTTGCTTCCAAGCAGGACTGACAGTACCCACAGTCACCCTGACACATCTAACCTGTTCTTTAACTACTCTACTCACACATTCTTTACTCCTGGGTGTTGTTACTCTCACCATCCAAACTCTCCACTGATTTCAACCCCAGATTCTTACGATACACAGCACAAACAGCAACATGCTTCTGCCAGCATCCTCTCCAACCTCCTGCCCAGCTAGAGGACACAATCCAAAGCATCTCTTCCAGATTACTGAGCACAAAATGACTAAAGACTTAAACCAGCAGTACCTGTACTAATGTCCTCCTCTGTGTTTGTCTTTTGCTGGTGTAGAATTATATGTTGGAGTATCCTTCATCATGACACCTGTGGTTTGGTATTTCATTAATGCCTGTGACTCACTTTCCTACCCAATTCCATAATCCTTTGGTTACATTAGAGTGCTTACCTGTTATTTTCTATCCATGGAAGTGAAGATTATTCCCCCTCAAGTTGCACATGCAGAAACCATGCAGCCTGCCCCAGAGACACACTTGCATCACGTCTCAGGGGTATGTGGATGTAACTGGTGGTTGTTACAGAGAGAGTGGTGAGGGGCTGGAACAGGCTGCCCAGAGAGGGGGTGGGTGGCCCATCCCTGGGGGTGTTCAAGGCCAGGTTGGATGGGGCCCTGGGCAACCTTGTGTAGCTCCAGGTCTGAGGTTGGTGTCCCTGCCTGTGGCAGGGGGTTGGAGCTCTGTGATCCTTGGGGTCCCTTCCAACCCAGACCAGGCTGGGATTCTGTGATTCTATGACCCAGGCTACAAAACTCGGATTTTCTTCACTGCAGCTAAGCTGTGTCAACAGCTTGTGAACTCCAGGCTAAGCAGTGACAGGGTGTGCACAGCCACCAGCTGAAAGAGAACCAGCTCACCCAGAAACCACAGCTGTATCACTGCAGCTTGAACGGCTTTCTGAATGCAGCAGTGAGATCAGAGGTGAAACACAGGACAGGCTGCACAGACAACAGAACAGGAGTCCCTGTGGAACCAGACAGGCCTGAATCCGGACAGATCTGCTCATACTGCACCCAAGTTCCTCTCACTCCAAGCTACGTGCATGTACATGTGTGCTCCAACCCAAAGAGTCAAGTTCTGAAAAAGAACAAAACAAAACCCCTTATCCCCTGCCAACAGCCTCTCCAGCTGAGAGCAGCAGATAATAACGCTGAACTAAACAGGGCTACCCTCAGCTGAGATTTTCCACTCAAAGGAAACAATCAGCTTTACTTAGCTGGGGGTTTTGTTTCATTTTTTAAGTCTCTTGACTTTAAAAAAGTGTAACAGTGCCAAGTTTAAGGGGCCAGTTCAATCTAAAAGGCCTGTCCCAGCATCTCCAGGAGCAGTGTCTGGAGCAAGCTGTTAAGATGAACTCCACAGATCAGCAATAGAAACTACTGGTCTCGCCAGGGTGGAAAGCAGGGTCACTGCACAGTACTGCAGGGTCTCTCCTGCAGCTTGCAGGCTCTAAAACATGAAGCCACAAGTTCTTCCAGGCCTTATGAGCGATGAGCTGCAGAGAACAGCACCACACATCCCTCCAGGCCCACCAGCATCCCCTGGGAAGCTCCCCATGCTCATTTCCAAGAGGAAGAAATACAGTTCTCAGTCCTACCTCCCCATCTTCACCTGGACAGGGAGTTAAACACCATTAAAAGAAGAATCAATGTAGATTCTGACTGATTTACTAAGCTTTCAGTTGTGGGGTAGTTTGTCCCTTTGAGCTGCTTCATAGTGGAGCAGAGGTAAAACTGCTCTGGGAAACTTAAAGATCTAGAAACATCAACCACCAATTAAATAGTCTAAGTATTTAAGAGTTATCTTGAGGGCAAGACAAAAAAAAAAAGCAAACCACTAACTACAGCAGAAAGAGCTTTGTTTCTGAGTAGCAATGGTCACAATCACTCAAGTTTCATCCACGTCCTGGCCATTTGAAGTGGCTGTAGGAGACAGTCAGAGCTCCAGGACTGCAGGGGAAGTAGAAAGCCCCCAGATAAAGCATAAAGGATGCCCTGTACTTCAAGGCTGGAAAGCTGAAACATCAGGAGAATCAGCTGAAACCTGCATCTCCCCACATGAGACACTAAGCAGATGGAAGGCAGCAGAACAAGCACCAGAACAAGCACCTTAGACTTCCGTAGGGCTGACTTTGGACTGTTCAGAAAGCTGCTTGATAAGATTCCATGGGAGGCAGCCCTTGAGGGCAAAGGAGCCCAAGAGGGTTGGTTGCTCCTCAAGAAGGAAATCTTGGCAGCACAAGAACAGGCTGTCCCAGTCGGACAGAAGAGGGGTCGGTGAGCTAGGAAGCCAGCCTGGCTGAGTAGAGAGATCCAGGCTGATATACGGGAAAAGAAGGAAACATATGAGCTTTGCAAGAAGGGGCAGGTGTCTTGGGATGATTATAGGAATTTAGTAAGATCATGTAGGGAGAAAGTCGGAAGGGCTAAAGCTGATCTGGAACTCAGGCTGGCCAGTTCTGTGAAAGATAATAAAAAGTCCTTCTCTAGGTATATTAACAGTAAAAGGAGGGGCAAGGAGAATCTCCAGCCCTTATTGGATGCTGATGGCACATTAGTGACAAGGGATGAGGACAAGGCTGAGGTCCTTAATTCCTTCTTTGCCTCAGTCTTTAACAATAAGGAAGGATATTCCCTGAGTGCTCATCCTCAGGAACTGGCTGACAGGGAGGGGAAGAATCACAAAGTTCCCATGGTTCAGGAGGAAATGATTAGCGACCGACTTGGCCAGTGAGATACCCACAAGTCAATGGGGCCAGATGGGATTCACCCAAGGGTACTGAGGGAGCTGTCAGATGTGCTTGCCAAACCCCTTTCCATCATCTATCAGCAGTCCTGGCAGACTGGGGCAGTTCTAGTCGACTGGAGCCTGGCAGATGTCACACCCATAGACAAGAAGGGTCGGAAGGAGGATCCAGGGAACTCCAGGCCTGTCAGTCTGACCTCAGTCCCGGGGAAGATCATGGAGAGGGTCATCTTGGGAGCTCTCATGCAGCACATGCACGATGGCCAGGGGATCAGGCCCAGTCAACATGGGTTTACAAAAGGTAGATCCTGTCAAACTGACCTGATCACCTTCTATGACAAGGTGACCCGCTGAATGGACGAGGGGAAGGCTGTGGATGTGTCTACCTGGACTTTGGTAAAGCCTTTGACACAGTTTCTCACAGCATTCTGACTGAGAAACTGGCTGCCACTTGTTCAACATCTTTATCAATGACCTGGATGAAGGGATTGAATGCTCCCTCAGTCAGTTTGCAGATGACACTTAACTAGGAGGAAGTGTTGATCTGCCTGAGGGTAGGGAGGCTCTTCAGAGGGATCTGAACAGGCTGCACCGATGGGCTGAGACCAATGGGATGAAGTTTAACAAGGCCAAGGGCAGAGTGCTGCACATGGGACATAATAACCCCATGCAGCACTACAGGCTGGGGGGGACTGGCTGGAGAGCTGTCAGGCAGAGAAGGACCTGGGGGTGCTGGGTGACGGGTGACTGCTGACTGAATATGAGCCAGCAGTGTGCCCAGGCGGCCAAGAAGGCCAATGGCATCTCGGCTTGTGTCAGACACAGTGTGGCCAGTAGGTCTGGGGAGGGGATTGTGCCCCTGTACTGGGCATGAGGCCACACCTCAAGTACTGTGTCCAGTTCTGGGCTCCTCACCACAAGAAGGACATGGAGGTCCTGGAGCAAGTCCAGAGAAGGGCAACCAGGCTGGGGAAGGGGCTGGAGGGCAAATCCTCTGAGGAGCAGCTGAGGGAGCTGGGGGTGTTCAGCCTGGAGAAGAGGAGGCTGAGGGGAGACCTTATCACCACCTACAACTACCTGAAGGGAGGTTATAGAGAGGTAGGTGATCGTCTCTTCAGCCAGGTGACAGGTGATAGGACAAGGGGGAATGGCATGAAGCTGTGCCAGGGCAGGGGCAGATTGGATGTTAGGAAAAAATTTGTTACTGAAAGAGTTGTCAGGGCCTGGAACAGGCTGCCCAGGGAGGGGCTGAGTCACCTTCCCTGGTTGTGTTCAAAAAAAGGGTAGATGAAGTACTTAGGGATTTGGTTTAGTTTAGGATGTGAATGGTTGGACTCAATGATCTTAAAGGTCTTTTCCAACCTTATTATTCTGTGATTCTGTGAAAATCAGCTAAGCAGGGATATTTGCAACATGGTCAAGAATTTAGTTGTGACCCCACTCGAAAGAAGATGTACCAGTGACAACTGTAAGAAGTCAAGAGACCTCCTCATCATTTGATAAACACTCCTAGCATTACTTTATCTAATTAACTGGCATGAGTTGGCATGGGGAGGTTTTGGGGGAGGGGGGTGGCTTCTGCAAGAAGCTGCTAGAAGCTTCCCCAGGTCTGACAGAGCCAAAATCAGCTGGCTCAAGGCTGGACCTGCCACTGACCAAGGCCGAGCCCATCAGCAACGCTGGTAGCACCTCTCTGATAACACACTTAAGAGAAAAAAAAACCCCAAGCAGCTGGTTTGTGCCCCCAGAGAAGGGAGTGAGAAGGTCTGAGGAGCTGTGCAGGGACCAAGGGCAGGGAAGGGAGGGAGGAGGTGCCCCAGGTGCCAGCAGAAAGATGCCCCTGGAGAAACCCATGGTGGAGCGTGTGTCCCCCCACAGCCCATGGAAGATGATGGGGAACAGAGACCCCACCTGCAGCCTATGGAGAGGTCTCACTCTGGAGCGCGTGGGGACAAGATGCTGTGACCCATGCTGGAGCAATCTAGGGCAGCTGAAGAGCTGAAGCCCAAGCTGAGTCCCTTCCCACAGGAGAAGTTCATGGAGGACTGTCTGCCATGGGTGGGACCCCACTTTGCAGCAGGGGGAGGGGGTGAGGAATGTCCCCCCCAGCTAAGAAGGAAATCAACTCCTGAGGAACTGACCCAAACCCCCATTGCCCCAGTCCCTGCCCCTCCCTGTCCATAATGGGGAGAAGGAGGGAGTGAAATCCTGACCAAAGTGAAGTCTGGGAAGAAGAGGGGGTGGGGGAGCTGCTTTAAGATCTCGCCACGCTTCTCATCACCCGACTCTGGTGTCACAGGGGGTGCAGGGCAGGGTCATCAATGAGGTAGGGGTTTTTTTCCATGTTGAGTCTGTGTTGCTCGCCCTGCTGATTGCAGAATGATCTCTCCCTGTCCTTATCTCCACTCCTGAGCCTCTCAATATGTATTTTCTCCCCTGCCCAGCTGAGAAGGACAGTGACAGAGCAGCTTTGGTGGGCATCTGGCCTCCAGCTGGAGTCAAAACACCACACTATCCTATATGAGGAACACTGGCACAGGGTGTGTGTGTGCCCAGCTATCCAGGACAGCATCCTCCTGCAGTAAGACAAACTCCTGAAGAAAATTCAAACTTTGCTGAGCAGCAGCCCCATAAAATCACCAACCCACCTTCTCCTCCTGCAGAGCAAGCATGCACACAACTCCCTTCCTCTGATTAAAGGCCAGGGCTTCAGAGGTTTGGTCCTACTGCCAGAGGAAAGCAACACAGATTGTGAGATCACCCAGTTCACATTCATACCACCACCAGTTCCAAGTAGACCAGGTCATGAACTCACATTCAATCCTCTTGTTGCACAGAGCCAGCAGGTGGCTGAGGGAATTACACCTTCACAGATTCACAGAACAGCAGAGGCTGGAAGGGACCTCAGGAGATCAGCTAAAGCAGGATCACCTAGAGCAAGCCAGGCAGGACAGCATCCAGGTGGGTTTGGGATCTCTCCAGAGGAGATGACTCTGCAACTGCTCTGGACAGCCTGTCCCAGTGCACTGTTACCTTCAGAGTAAGGAAGCTTTCTGATGTTCAGACAGAACTTGCTGTGTTCCAGTTTGTGCCCATTGTCCCTTGTCCTGTCACTGGGTCTGGCCCCTTCCTCTAGAAATCCACCCTTTAGGTGTCTGTAAGCATTAACCAGATCCCTTCTCAGTCTTCTCTAGGCTAAGTGGCCCCAGCTCTTCAGCCTTTCTCCATAAAAGAGATGTTCCAGTCCCCTTATCATCCTCATACCCCTCCTCTGGACTGTCTCCCTGTCTGTCTTGATCCAGGCAGAGCCCAGAACTGGACACAACATTCCAGATGTGGCCTCACCAGCGCAGAGTAGAGAGTGAGGGGAGCCTCTCTTGACATGCTGGTCACGCTCTTCTCATGACCCCCAAGAACCACTTCTTGACCACATTGCTGGCCATGGAGAGCTGGTTGTCCACCAGGTCCTTGTCCACAGAGCTGCTTCCCAACTGATCAACCCCTAACTGTGGTGGTACCTGGGGTTATTCCTCCCTTAGGTGCAGGGCCCTACGCTTGTCCTTGTTGATCTGAAGGAACACATGCACCAGCTCCAGAGGGGTCAAGGTTTAGGCATGAGGCTCTGTACTCTTCCAGCCACAATAACCATTTTAACCAGCGAGAAATTCTCCACTCAGCTCATATCCAAGCTGGAAAGAGCAGAGTCTCCTCAGAGTAAACTTGCACATATGAGCAACACAGTTTAGGTGTTCTATTGGCTTCCAAGAAGAGCCTCTGTTGCTGGCCAGCAACAATCTGTGAGGCAGCTTCATGCTGAGCAAGTTCACGGGGCACAGGAAGCCCAGCACCTGTGTCAGCTTTGTGCTGGATACAAAACACAACTGAGGAACAACTGATTTAGTGGGAACAGGGAAAGGAAAAGAGAAAAACGAAGGGAAAACCCCCCCAACCAGCTACAGAGGTATCTCCAGTCACGTGCACCCATCCGACAACACACCACCAAGGCAAAGATCTGCATCAATACTGCAAAAAGCCCACGGTGTGCAGGCAAAGCTCTGCTTTTTGGAAACTCCTCTCACTACCAGCTCAAGAAAACAGCAGCTCTCACAGCTCCAGCTGCAGCACTGCTTAAGCTCTAGGCTTTAAATACCACCACACAAGCCTTCGTAGAGCATCCAGCACATCTCAGCATTTCTCCCCAGTTCTCTAAGGCTCCTGTGGAGCTCGTGGGTCAGATTCTAGGCAAGAATAAAGTAGGGACACAGCCCTACAGATTTACTATAGCTGAGAATCCTAATGTGATTATCCAATATTACCACATCATTATAGGGCCCTTGCTTAGTGTCACTGCTGCAATATCTAGGCCATGACAAGACAGATTTAGATTTACAGGCTCCACCCTCTTCTAGGCCCTTTTTAAGTAGGCAGGACATCGCAGTTACTGTCAGTGTGGCAGTCACAGCCACGAGTGCCTAAATCATGTACAAGAATACAACCAGAAGCATCACAGTTTATTAGCTACAACTGCAATCAGCCACAGGGTATTTATACAGTCACAGGCATTGTCACTGCACTGATGACACAGAAAAAGCATAACTGCCTCTTCCTCACTTCTCTGAGCTTTATTTTGATAGGTCTGATTTAAAGCTGCCCAGCTTCACCTCTTTCCATCCTTCAGGATCCTGTCTCATTACAGGTCTTTTAAGAGCCATTCCTCTCCCCTAAATGATTCCCTTCAACTCCCAGCTGGTTCCCTGGAGAAAGTCAAAACCTGAAGCTATAAATTACAAGGTAGCAGAGAAAGGAGGGGAGAAAAGGGGCAGGGGAAAAGTAAAGTAAAGGAAATTCATTTCTGCCGCAGAACAGCATAATCAAAGCCTAAAATAATCAGCGGGCAAGATGCATCTTGTGCATTAACCCAGCATTCCCTTTCCAAAAGCTTTAGTCTAAGGGCAGTAACAGCTCGTCACGCTACCCATCCTCCAAGAACAGAGTCAGCACACAGGCTGGACACCTTAATTTGGGAGTATTAAAGTCTCACACTGTTTGTGACAGCAATTTCCTAACAAATAGCAACTTGCTAAGGGCTGTGGAACTGTACTGGGCCACACAGCTGGAAGCACGTGGGTAGATTTGCTGGGCATGTGCCCTGCTTCACAGCCTTGTGCAGCCACTTCATTCCTCCCTGACACGCAGACTTGGAAACCCAAAGCTGATGGAGCTGTGTTTTATTACTATGCAGCAAGATACACTGCCTCCAAGTAGATTACTTGGCAAAGCAGACTCAGTCCCTCTCTACTGTGACAATTTTAGTCCTTCAAGTTCCACTATAAGACCAGGGAAAAAATAAAAATTAATGGGTCATGAATAGCTCTCAGCTTAAATACAAAACTCCTTGGTTTAGTTATCAGCCAGCCCCCTGAAAAGCACATTTCAGCTGCTATTATTCCAAGCAGCTGCTAAGAACATCCGAGACCTCCCTCATCTCCAAGTGAAATTAGCAATGGCATAAACATGCTGGGGAGCATGACTGGTTTTGAGTGAACATGACTGGGAACTGCAAAGCCAGCAAGAAGCTGCAGCAACTGCATGCAGCTGAAAAGCTTCTCTGGAAAGGCAAGGAAGCAGTGAATCATGCCGACAGGAGAAAAAAAAACCCAAACTAGCTGAGCTGAGAGCAGGTTGTAGCTGGGGGTAGGGAGGAAGCAAAAAGCAACTCTAAGCTGGCCAAGACTGGGACTGGTTTTTAACTGGACTTGCCAACAAGGACCAGCCAGAGAGGGTTTACTGCAGCCTTTACGTGCTATGGTAACAGCAAACTGTTTGGGAAGCAATTATGCAAGGATCCAAAGAGAGCTCATGGCAACAGACAAGTTAGACATTTAGGAATTTTGATTACTATGGTAGCACCCAGACATCCCTACTGAGCAAAGCAGCACGAAAACAACAAGAGAAGCCCTAACAGATCCATTGCAGGAAACGCTCTGGCTAACACAGTACTGGAAGAGCTGGGTAACAGCTATGGAGACTTGTGTCAAACAAGTTTCTTCTGATTAAACCCAGGAATTTCATCCTTTCCAGGTCTCCCATACAATAGAGGTGTACTCTCGAGCCACAGAAGTGCCACCTTGATGAGTAATAAGAAAAGACAACATAAGGACTACATAATACTCCTCTAGAAGAGGATATGCTGCTCAAACCCTGAAGACAACGATGAACTTTTCAACTCCTCAGTACATGCCAAGCATGGAGAGAAGCATCTACTTTCCCCTGGTCAGGCCCCACCTGGAGTGTTGTGTCCAGTGCTGGGCTCCCTGGTATAAAAAGGACAGGGATCTCCTGGAGAGAGTCCAGAGAAGGGCTACGAAGATGATGAAGGGCCTGGAGCATCTCCCCTGTGAGGAAAGGCTGAGTGAGCTGGGGCTGTTCAGCCTGGAGAGAAGAAGACTAAGGGGAGACCTTATTAATGTTTATAAGTATCTTAAGGATGGGATGCAGGGGGAAATGGCCAGCCCCTTTTCAGTGTCTGTGGGGACAGGACAAGGGGCAATGGCTGCAAGTTGGAGCACAGGAAGTTCCACACCAACATGGGGAAGAACTTTTCCCCAGTGAGGGTGAGGGAGCCCTGGGACAGGCTGCCCAGGGAGGTGGTGGAGTCTCCTTCTCTGGAGAGATTCAAGACTTGTCTGGATGCCTATCTGTGCAATATGAGCTGGGGAGCTGCTTTGGCAGGGGGGTTGGACCCGATGAGCTCTCAAGGTCCCTTCCAACCCCTGTGATTCTATGATTCTGACTCCCACCAGGCAGCTCTCTGGGAATTCAAACCACCAGGTAGAGTCAGGAGCATCCAGTATCCATCATTCAGCACAGGGAAAAATAAAAAAAACAACAAACAAACCCTAAGAAGTCAGCCCTACATGAAGCTGGGCTTGGAGTTTTCCCACACATACACAGCTGAGGAAGGACAGAGATAGGAACAGGCGTATGCCTGTGTTCCTTTGGCAGGCATCCAGAAACAGGCCAAGGTTGCAGGGGTCCAGAGCCCACAGTCTTGCAACTGTATTCCCAAGCCCCATAATTATCAGGGATTGAATTCATCAGCCTAAAAGAACTTACATAACTGCTTAGGAATCCAAATTTAACATGTAATATACTAATATGTGCATTCCTAGCCTGCTCCGTGGCAGAAAAACCTTCAAAGGTACAAGTGCTGCTTGAGTTTAAAACAAAGGGTAGAAAACCACCACCTGCCCCACTCTGAAAAGAGCACCATTTTCATTTAAAAAAATCCAATACATGTTTCATCCTGTCACATGTTCTGCCAAACCTCACATGAGCAAGGCTGAGTTTGTGTTTCCTGTGGTCTTAGAAGACACTGGGTTTTCAGGATCATATCAGGATCAGCTGTAAGACTGCAGCTGCTGGCCCCTCATGATGTGTCTCTCTGGGTACATCTCCTACAGTGGCAGCAGCACACAAGCTCATTTTGGTACTGAATGGAAATGCTGAGCCTCAGCAAGCAGAGGCAAGGGCAGCCAGGCATCTCCCAGGAGCATGGACAGTCTTTGCTCTGTGGTTGCATGATGTGACATAGGCCCCTGATCCATGGTAAAAAGTTCCTTAACACTATGGTGACATGAATATTAATGACACAGTCGTGAAAGCACCAGACAAGGAATTGTATTTGCATTTAATACAAGGCTCTGTGGCTGCTTTCCTACACAGCCATTATCAAATCACTACATCTTCATGGGCTTCGGTTTCCCATCTGCAGAATAAATTGAGAAGCCTTTCTTCCACCATCTGCATGTCTACTTTGCAGGGAGGGGAAGAGGGGAAGAGGAAACAAACATCCATGGAGCCACAGGTTGTAGGACACCTAGTACACATGGTGTATGCTCACAGCACAACTACACCTGGTAATCAGGTACAGAAAGAGAAGGGTAAACTCCTTCACATCTGTAAGGACATCTACCAACTCAAAAGCAACAGACAAAGGCCAAAAGAAAGCCTCTGGCTTCAGCAGAATTTTCCTTACCAGAAATATGCACTCAAGGCTTGCCAGGACCAAGCCTGACCCAGGTCTGTACTGCCCCTTCCCTCTCTCTCTGCCACACTGTCTGTCCTCCATCCCCTGACACCCCACAGCAGTCTCTGCTGTGATTTTTTAACTTCCTTACAAACATGGCAAATTAAAATAAAAACCCAAACACAAGAACCAGCAAGATCTCACCAGTTTACAACTGGGGCTGGCTTGTTATGGCATCTTAAATCCCCGACTTGTAAGAGGCCTGTAATGAACATCCAGCCACCACAGAGCTTGTCACACTCACCTCTGCAAGCAGCACATGCTGAAGTTCCCAGGGAACACTCAGCAGCTAGTGTCCCCACCATCTGCTCCCCAACCCAGATAGCAGCAGCAGGATGCTTGCATCTGCACTGCAAGGGGAAACTAATGCACAGAGATGTTGGATGAGTTCAGTGGGTACCCCTCAAGTGCTTAAATTGCCTAATGGGACATTTGCAGAACTGCAGCCAAAGGAAGAGGGATCCTATGAAGACAGAACCTTTCCATCCCAGTCACTGAGCCACACGAGCTGCTTCTCCTGCCTTTACCCCAGCTCTCTCCCCAGAGAGAAGGCACCACCTTGTCCCTCCAGCCAACACCTGCCTGTTTGCACTGGATCCCAGAGGACTGGTTAGTCCAAATGACTCATCCACACACCACAATGTTTGCCCCACCTCACAAGAGGTGCTGCAACATCCTATGGATAAAAGCAGGTGTGTGAGCAGGAGTATACACTTACACACACAGGCTTTCACAGGCCCTTCTAACCTAAAAGGAGCCTTCAAGAACCTCACTGTGCCTTTCATGCCACCAACCATTTGCATATGCCCTGCTACTAGATACTTCCTGCCAAAGGTCACGAAGAGAGTTACTAGACCAGAGCCCAAAGATCAACAGCAGCCACAAAGATCTTGATGAGAACACGCTGCAGTCACAGGGCAAGGATTCCCTATCGATCCAGCTCGCTCCACCATGCCTCATGCAGCTGAACACTGGAGAGAAGGGCTTCAGTTCTGAAGCATTTCACAAGTCAAAAGCAAGGAATCCCTCAGAGTCTCCTGACAGGTACCGCTGCCTTCACAGGCGGGTCACAGAGAAGGCACACACAGCAGTAGGGCCATTCTCCTGTGCCCCTCTCACATCAGCACTGATCATGTGCATTCATTTCAATTATTTTAAAACACTCTGAAAGTCTAAGCTTCCTATCCCACAACACCTGAGTAACTTCCACACACACTCCAGGACAGCAGTAAAGTCACAAAAACAGGTGGTGTATCACATCAAAGCAAGGATTCACCTTGTTGGAACAGACAGTGATGCTTGGGGAAGCCCACACAGACCAGGCCACAGCACACTCCTGACAGAGCATTCTGCACTTCTTTCAGACAAGCTCCAAGCTGATTTTACTGCTGCTGCTGGAGTTGTGCACCAAAGGCACGTGTATGCCCTGCAAGCATCATTTAGCTTACAGAAGGAGATAAAAGCTAAGATCTCACCCCAATAACAGCTGTGTAATTAGATAGCTCAGGAGACCACGTTTTTACTCTCACACCCTCAAGAGCAGCGTGCCAGATTGCTCTTTGTAAGTTCACACAGGCACATTTTGGGGTGAGCTCCCTATTAAAGCCCTAGAAACACCAAACAGGCAGCAAACCCAACAGAGTTCCCAAAAGTAAATGAATGAATGAATCCTGTACCAGGCAGTGGTGAGGCTGCACCTCGAGTGCTGGGTCCAGTTCTGGGCTCCTCACCATCAGAAGGACATGGAGGTCCTGGAGCGAGTCCAGAGAAGGGCAACCAGGCTGGGGAAGGGGCTGGAGGGCAAATCCTCTGAGGAGCAGCTGAGGGAGCTGGGGGTGTTGAGCCTGGAGAAGAGGAGGCTGAGGGGAGACCTTCTCCCCACCTCCCCTGCCCTGCCAGGAGGGTGCAGAGAGGTGGGTGATGGTCTCTTCAGCCAGGGGACAGGAGATGGGACAAGGGGCAATGGCCTCAAGCTGCCCCAGGGCAGGTTTAGATATTAGAAAAAAAATTTGTTACTGAAAGAGTTTTTGGGGCCTGGAACAGGCTGCCCAGGGAGGGGCTGAGTCACCTTCCCTGGATGTGTTTTAAAAAGGGTAGGTGAGGTACTTAGGGATCTGGTTTAGCTTAGGATGGGAATGGTTGGACTCGATCATAAAGGCCTTTTCCAACCTGGTGATTCTGTGATTGTGATTCTGTGAAGATTAGATCTACCCGTCCTCAGCAAAGCACCAGCTATTTTGCAGCTCCACTGTGGAGTGGATGAACATGCACACAAAGTCTCTGCTTGGGGAACTCAGCTGGTGATGGCTTTTTTTATTTTTAATCCATGAGCTCACCCATCACCGGTACGCGATTCGTTCCTGCAAAAATCAGGAAGCAAACCAGATGTCAGAAGCATCTTGCTCCAAAAAAAAAGTCTTTAATCCAGTCCTGCAACACATGGCCCAGGGTCCTGATGTCAGCATGGGTCCTGCCACAGAGCAAGTGTAAAATCTATGCCCAAATCATACGTGTGCCAAGAGCACACCCATTTAAAAACACACAGAGCGTTTCAGAGAAAACACAGACTGCAATTAAAGCACTCAATCTGGAAGGCCAGAGATCAATTCCTGACTTGGCCACACACACTCTGCATTGCTTCACCTTCAGATCTCAGTATATTATTTCCCAGCAGCCCTGAAAGGACCGGAAGGACGTTTTCCTAGACTGTGCCAGGGCTCAGATACTCTGGCAACAGCACAGCAAGAGCTCCTCACACCAGAGGAGCTGCAGCAGCTCTCCTACCGCATCATACTGTAGGCAGCTAACAATAACCTTCATTTCACTTCATGGCAATTCCTGGGCCTCCCACAAAAGCAGAAAAGGAAAGCTTCCAGCATGATAAAAAGCCACAAGTGAGAGAGAATTACCTTGCAACTGTGTTTCACTTAAGCATTGCCATAGCTCTTCCTTGTGCATATCACCACCAAACAAGTACAGGAGCAGGGGTACCTGATTTAAGGAGCTAGGTTACCAAAACAATGCACCACGAGGACACCCTGTGCTTGCCCCCACCCACAAAAGGCAGCATCCTTTCCTGGAAAACTTCTTTCTTCAGTTATCTTTCATTATCAGAAGAGAACTTCTTGGTAAACCAAGTTTCTGCTCAGAGACTTCCTGTCTCCTTCCACATGTGAAACGTGACTGAACACACACTTAGTGCAAATGCAGGCAAGTTGGTTGTGACTTGCCAGAAGAGCAGCAGCAAGTCATGCGGCTGGAAGGCTGCTGTTCTAAAGGGCACAGCCTCACTCTGTCCAAATCACTATATAAACTGGAAAAAGAAGCCACCTTCAAAAGAAGCAGCTTCCAAGTGAGCACCTAGCCAGTTCTGACCCCTTATTAGCCATGATTGATGCAGGTAGGTGAGCATGGAAGGCAGCAAGTGCTAAACCCAAAGTGGATTCCAGCTTGTCTTCAGCACATTTATAACTTACCACCTGCTCCCTTCAGCAGCTGACAAGCTCCTGCACAAAGGGGAGAATGGCCACGATGCAATAAAAACATTATGGCAGTACATGTTCTCTACAGGCCCAACGAGTCACTGCTTGTGTCACAACCTGTTCACATATCACTACTAGAACACTTTTGCAGGACCCAAGTCAGGCAGTTAAACCCTGTGTTTTCCCCTGCTGGAACCCCAAAACTAAACTGTCATGTACTAAGCACCCAACAACTTCATTAGGCTGTTACAAGACTGCCTGAATCCCAGAATGGTCTGGGTTGGAAGGGACCCTAAGGATCACAGAGCTCCAACCCCCTGCCACAGGCAGGGCCACCAACCTCCAGGCCTGGAGCTACACAAGGTTGCCCAGGGCCCCATCCAACCTGGCCTTGAACACCCCCAGGGATGGGGCATCCACCTCCTCTCTGGGCAGCCTGTTCCAGCCCCTCACCACTCTCTCTGGAAAGAACTTCCCCTTAAGATCTCATCTAACCCTTCCTTCCTTCAGCTTCACTCCATTCCCCTTGTCCTGCCATTATCTACCCTTTTAAAAAGTTGAATCCCCTCCTGTTTGGGGCTGAGGATCGTGTACATCTGCAACATTTACCTCCAATGAGGTTTATTTTAAAGTGATTTCAGAAGAAGTTCGTGTGTAGCTTTAGTGACTTCAGGTTATGGTGCCACATGCTGCAGGGCAAGGAGGTTCTGGGGTGGTAAAGCCAGGCAGGGGTCAGCAGAACACCCCTGCAAGCAGCCCAACCACACAGCACGTAGACCCTGCGCATGGCACAGGTTGTGCATTCACAGCCTTACCAAGCTCTTCATGCACACACCAGCCTGCAGGTCTGCTCAAGAAAACCACCATGAACCTTCTCACAACATCCTCTTTTTTCCAAAACAAGAGGGAAAAATTTTTGTAATGTCTGCCCTTAAATGCTCTGAAATCCATGCTAGCTAGCAGTGCATGTGATCCAGTGATATATGTGACAATCATTAACCCTGAAACCCCTAACTCACCGATTTTTAAGGGAAAAGACTACAAATAGCACCCTCAAAAATACTTCTAACTGAAAGAGTGACTCTTCACAGGCCTGAAGACACACAGTGAGAAGCAGACCAGGACAAAACCCCAGCCAAAACATGCACCCCATCCAAGCTTACGTACCTTGGATCAGTTCAGCACTCTCCTACAATCCTGTGGGTACACTGACACAGAGTACAGCCTCCAAAAAGTGAGCATTGGGGCAATCTGCACCTTGTTTCAGCTCAGAGGAGTATGGGTGGCTTGAGGGGCTCTTCCTCACCCACACATCCCACAAAGTCCTTCGCAAATATCTGAGTGCTGGCAACAGCCTCCTTAAGTGTTTCTGCTGCTCTGGTCTCATCACAGAGTCACAGAATGGAATCAGAGGATGGCATGGGTTGGAAGGAACCCCGAGAATCACAGAGCTTCCAAGAGTCATCCAACCTCCTTAGAGATCAAGCGTGGGTTTTTGGGGTGGGTTGTTGGGGCTTTCCCCCCGCCATACACACAGAGGCAGAAACAAAGAGCAGCATCCAGTTTGATCACAGTTTTGGTTTCTTTTCATAAACCAAACAGTAAGACAGCAGTCTGACTCACCCACACACTCCAACACTTCCTGGGCATTCACCTCAGCTCCCCAAAACCCCAGTCATCACCTTAAAGTCAGTAACAGTCCCCCTCAGCCCATGCTGGAGCACTATGCTGACAGCACTGACTTTAACCCTGGCCTTGCAGAATTCCAAGGCCAGCACTGCACCTAACCCTCAGGCAAACTCTGAGGGGAATTTTTCAAGAGGTTCTTCATGCCGTTGCACGGGTTAGAGCAAGACAGCTCCAAAGTCTCAACTAAGACTCACCTATCCCAACCTATTGGTTGTAAAAACAACCCCAAAACTGATTCACCTGTATCACATCCAACCATTTAGGTTCACTGAATCACAGAATCACAGAATAACAAGGTTGGAAAAGACCTTTAAGATCATTGAGTCCAACCATTCACATCCTAAACTAAACCAGATCCCTAAGTACTTCATCTACCCTTTTTTGAACACATCCAGGGAAGGTGACTCAGCCCCTCCCTGGGCAGCCTGGGCCAGGCCCCAAAAACTCTTTCAGTAACAAATTTTTTCCTAACATCCAATCTGCCCCTGCCCTGGCACAGCTTCATGCCATTCCCCCTTGTCCTATCACCTGTCACCTGGCTGAAGAGACCATCACCTACCTCTCTATAACCTCCCTTCAGGTAGTTGTAGGCAGTGATAAGATCTCCCCTCAGCCTCCTCTTCTCCAAGCTGAACACCCCCAGCTCCCTCAGCTGCTCCTCAGAGGATTTGCCCTCCAGCCCCTTCCCCAGCCTGGTTGCCCTTCTCTGGACTCGCTCCAGGACCTCCATGTCCTTCTTGTGGTGAGGAGCCCAGAACTGGACACAGTACTCGAGGTGCAGCCTCACCAATGCCCAGTACAGGGGCACAATCCCCTCCCCAGACCTACTGGCCACACTATTTCTGACACAAGCCAGGATGCCATTGGCCTTCTTGGCCACCTGAGCACGCTGCTGACTCATATTCAGTCTGCAGTCACCCAGCACCCCCAGGTCCTTCTCTGCCTGACAGCTCTCCAGCCAGTCCCCCCCAGCCTGTAGTGCTGCATGGGGTTGTTATGTCCCATGTGCAGCACTCTGCCCTTGGCCTTGTTAAACTTCATCCCATTGGACTCAGCCCATTGGTCCAGTCTGTTCAGATCCCTCTGAAGAGCCTCCCCACCCTCAGGCAGATCAACACTTCCTCCTAGTTTAGTGTCATCTGCAAACTGACTGAGGGAGCATTCAATCCCTTCATCCAGGTCATTGATAGAGATGTTGAACAAGACTGGAGCCAGGACTGAGCCCTGGGGGACGCCACTCGTGACCGGCCTCCAGCTGGATTTTGTTCCATTCAAAACCACCCTTTGGGCTCAGCCATCCAGCCAGTTTTTAACCCAGCTGAGGGTCCACATGTCCAGGCCAGTGGCAGCCAGTTTCTCAGTCAGAATGCTGTGAGAAACTGTGTCAAAGGCTTTACCAAAGTCCAGGTAGACACATCCACAGCCTTTCCCTCGTCCATTCAGCGGGTCACCTTGTCATAGAAGGTGATCAGGTTCCTTCTATGTTATTCTCACCTACTTCCAAGGAATGAATGTTCCTCCCAACCCAGGAAAGCAAGTACCCAAACACAACTATTTTTAAGAGGGTGGAGGGGTGTGGGGTGTACCTAAACCCAGCAGATATTTTGGGGGATCTACGCAAGGGACTGTGAGCACATGGAGACATCTGGCAGGCTTCACAGGGCCTGCATTAAGGGCTGCTGTCCCAGGCCAGGGAGCAGTCAGCAGGGTTGCTCAGCAGAATTGAGGGTGACCAGTCACAGCTTTGAACAGATAAAGAGGTAAATCCAAATATTTTCATTCCAAAAGTTCTGGTTCCACCAGTTCCTCAGGCTCCCAACTCAACTCTCCCCCACACCATCCATGAGCATTTGGGAGATTCTCTCTTTTAAGCCACTTTTATATCTCATTTATTTTCCAGGCTTCACACGCTGCACCAAAACACAGGCCTCTCCCTTCTAAAGCAACGGGGAGGAGAGATGCTTCTTTCCCAGACAGGATACTCCTCCTGCTACAAAGTGCTTCCCAGGGGACTTTTCCTTTCAGCAGCTATAGCCAGGGCTTCACAAGTTGCTTTTTCAAACACTGCTGAACCACCAAAATCCACTGCAGATACAGAAAAACTTTTCCAGATGAGGATTCAGTAGCGCAGGGACCAGGCTGCTGAGAGCTCACCAGGTCTCCAGCTGAGTCAGTGAAAAAACCCAGTTACCAGCACTTGGGGAGCACACACAACTACACCACAAGGCCAGGAGTGTGCAAAGCTGAGGCTCTTCTGACCCACGCTGCCTCCCCACATGACCTACCTGCCCTATAAAGGAAAAGGCAGCTTCACCCCTCTGTTCCCATCAAAAGCTCACAACCTGCACATCTACAAGCCTCTCATCCCCTTGGAGATTTCACCCCCCCAAGCAGATGTATTTTGGGTTGCCCACAGCTAGAATCTAACCATGAGAAAGATGGCTACATAGCACATCTCACCAAAAGAACTTCCTTCACCTTGCAGCACAGGCAAGAGAAGAACTCAGCACCTATTTCACAGGCCTGCTGCACCTCACTTGGCCTGTGTGCGCGTATCAAAGAGCCACAGTCAACCCCAGGCCATGCTCCACCCCAGAAGGATTTCCTCCAGGCCACCCAGGTTCTTCTCCCACATAGTCTGTGCTACCACCTCACACCTTTGGGGGCTGGAGCAAGCCCAGTGACACACAGGCTTACTCCCTGGTGCTCTCAGCACCGGGTCAGAACGTGCCAACAGATTATTCATCAACAACAACCAAAAAAGCCTCTGTTTTCCTCTGTTACCAGTCTGTGTTAAAAGAAAAAGCCCATGACGGCTTCTCAGGTTTAGCTTGTATAGTTCCTAACCTCCCAAAGCCATAAAGGCCTCAGAGATACCACCCAAGGCAAAGCTATATTGCAAATTTACAGTCAGGAAAGAAAAAAAATCACTATAGTTACTAGCTGAAGGACTGTTCCTGGTGCTCCTCTCAGCTCAGCATGCTGCAGAACCTATCAGAAACCACAGCTGAAAGATGGTCACAGATCTATTTTCTTGTGCACTGTGGGGACTTCTTACAAACCTGAAGGCACACAGCGTACGCAGAGTCCCCTTTCCATTTTAGGGCTCCTTCTGTAAAAGCCAGCACAGGTCCTCCCACTCAGCTCTCACACAGCAGCTACCCTCTCCTTCGTGATTACAAGATCAAAACAAAACCCTGTTTTGACTGAAATTGCAAAGGATGCTGCAGAGGAGCTGGGCCAGGGCTAAGGAGCCCAACATCTCTCTGAAGGTCGAGGCTAAGGTTACCAGAGCTGTTCACAACATCCCTTACAGCCCAAACAAAATGTAAAGCAATAGTTAAAGCAGCAGTGCTGGTTACAATACCACCAGCAGCTTGCTGCTCCTCAAGGACTGTCCATGTAAAAGGTTTTATAACCCCTGCTGTTCGTTTTTAGTTCTAGAATTGTTTTATTTTGAATACAGATGCAATTTGGATCAGTGCTCCCTCTGCAAAAGCCCCACACAAACAGAAATCTCTCATCCCAGATCACAGCTAGCTCTACCCAGCCTACCTATGTGTGTGACACATCTACAAGGAATCTACCCTGGTGTTTTACTCCTCTCTACCTATGGCAGGAAAGAAAGCAGCCAGCTGAAGAAAGTTAGAGCGAAGACCTCTGCTTTCCTTATTTACAGCATCTTGTTGTGCACCAAAACACTTGGAAATTTTGTTGGTTGGGTTTTTTTTTAAAACCTCCCAATTTAGGGAAAATGGGAAATAATTAACTTTTGAAAGCCCCTCAATTTCTAAAGCATTTTTAAAAAAAAAAACAACCAAAAAAAGACCAAAGAAATCCAAACCAAATGCCAAAACAAATCCAGCAAAGCCGCATAGGGCTTACACACGGGTAGACCTGAAATGCCAGCTTGTAGACGCCACCGGCTTGCGAGTCTGTTAAGGACAATGAAATATTAGGGGAACTGGGGATAAAGGGGAGGCGGAGTGCACGGCAAAGGCCAAAGCCTCCCCTTCCCAGCATCGCGAGGGGAAAGGAAGAGAAGCAAAGGCAGCGGGGTCTTACCTTCCGCCAGCACCTCGTCCACCGTCACCTGGTACCGGCCGATGCTGAACACCCTGCCGATGTACCCGCTGCCCGGGCCGCTGCTGCCGCCGCCGCCGCCGCTGGTGCCCGATCCGGGGCCAGAGCCGCCCTGCTCCCGACGCGAGTCGAAAAACTTCTTCATTTCTCAGGAGGCAGCAGCAGCCGCCTGGTTACGGGGGCGATGCTCTCTGTAAGGTCCCGAGCCCCCTCCTTGCGCCTCCCGCAGCCCGGCCGAGGCCGGCGAGGGCGTCCCGGGGCCGCTCGCCTTGCGGGGCCGAGCAGAGCAGGCACGCCGTCCTCCGGGGGATTCACACCTGCAAAACCACGGGGGGGAGGGGGGGGGACACAACAGGAGGAGAAAGGTGGTTACCCCCACGGACCGGCCTGGGCCGCCGCAGCTCCCTCAGGGGAGCCCGGCCTGACAGGGCCCCCCGCCCGGTACCTCTCTGCGGGCGGGGGGCTCCTCCATGCACCCCCGCAGCGGCGCCCAGGGGCCGGCCTGTCGCAGCCCCACCGGCGGGTCACGGCGGGGGCCGCCTGCCGGGAGGGCCCGGGGCCCGCATCGCCGCTTGGCGGAGCTCCCGGCGGCCACCGAACCCGTCAGGGACCGACCCCACCGCCGCCCCCCGCCGGCCCCATCCGACCAGGAAATGGGCTGTCACAGGAAGTCCCGGCCGCCGGCGGGAGCACCGCCCCCGCGCCGCCGCCAGCCCGGAGAACCCGACCGGCCCGACAGCCCCAGGATGTCGTGCGCTCCCCCGCAGCGGCAGAGCCCCCCAGAAGCACGGCGCCCGCCCCACAGCTCGGTGGAGGGGCGAATGCCCCTTGGGGGGCCTGGGGGGGATAGGCAGAATGGCGGCAGCCGGCCCCGCCGCGCGGTACGCTGGGAGTGTAGTTCTCTTACCCCGCGCCCAGTAGCTGCGGCGGGCGATACCCGGCGCGGTGGGGACTACAACTCCCGGCATGCAGCGCGGCTCCGCCGGGAGCTGGGGACGGGGGAGGAGAAGAGGGGGCGGGGGGCGACGTTTTGGCGGGGCCGTGAGGGGGCTGCGGAGAGGGACCCCGGAACGGGGGGAGCCTCGCATACCGGCCGGCGGGAATGGGGACCCCCGTCGGGCCGAGGCAGGGTAACCGGGGCCCGTTTCTTCTCCCCACTGGCAAGGATGGGCGCAGAAGCCCTGTGAGCGAGGAGCCGCGGCCCGCACCGCACCTGAGGGCGGCTGTTTACATTGATTTTCGAAATAAATGTCTTACTTAAATATAAATACTTGATAAGTGTCACTTAAACTCGAGTTTTTTCTGTCATAATAATAACAACAAAAGCCCCCTGCTGTGACGCTAGCGCTGGAGCTGAGGTTCGGGCTTGCCTTGCCGCAGGCCCTGCCGCGCTTGGTTCCAGCACCGAAAACCCACGGCCACCCGCAGCCCTCGGGCCCGCAGAGCTTTAGGCCTCGTGGTTGGCGTGGCAAAACCCCGCACCTTAGATTTACCCTTAAATCACAGCTCCCTTCTTCCCCCCACCCCCGGCTCCTCTACCTCGCACCATTTGCAGCAAGACACTATTAAGCAGCGATGCAACTCCTTGGTGAGCCAGAAGCCCTCAGGTCAAGCCTCAGAGAAGTTCAGTTCGGCTTAAATCCCATAAAATTTCCTTTAAATACACTTTGGGTTCTTTTCAGCCTTTTCTTCCCCTCAGAAATGAGGAGATTTTTCCAGTCTAAGCCATCCACAGCTGCTGGCTCCTCTCCTTTCCACACACATTAACAAGGAATGCCAGAGCTGGGATTGCAAACAGCACAAGGCAACATGAAAATGATAAAACTCGGCTTTCCCAGCCTACGACCTGGAATACAGAAGCCCTGGAAATGTGTGGCTACCAGAGAAATGTCTCCATGACCATGGAGAGGAACCCAGCGCACACTCGTGTTTTCCCTATGACTTATTTCCTGTATTACTGTAATAACTACAGCCGTCCTGCTGACAAGCTCCTGTCCCGAGCGGATAGGCTAGGCAGGGATGGCAAAAATCTGTGGATGGCAAAAAATATTTACCCTTTCCACAGCCCTTTTTCTTTCTCCTACATCTCTTTTGGGCACAGACATCCAGCAATGCCAACAAGAGTGGATCAGCACATTGTAAACAGATCTAATTATTTCCCTCTTCCCCCCCCACAATGTTTGAAGACTCAAGATGCATTAGGATCTCCGAATAAACAAGTAGAACTGCTGATGATAATACTTAGCATGTTGGATACACAGATCTAAGTGCATCACTGTACAGTTGCTTTTTTGCTGAGCCACTGTGCCTCTTTGTTAGAGGGAATTACCTCTTCCATTGTCCTTGTTCTCAGCAGTTCTTGTAGGTAAGGGTCTACAAGCCCACCCTGCCGACCTCAAAGCCCTCTTCACCACTCACCCATAGCTGGTAGGGTACTGCAGACTGGCTCCTATGCCCACCTCATTTCACGGACACACCTTAAAACCACACAACTGGAACAGCAGTCATTTCAGCCAGTCAGCCAACACAAGCATGAAAGCGGGCCTTCTTCATTTAACAGGCTTTACTCTTCATTAAACCTTGCTTAGTGTTGTGCAGAAGGTCCACTTGCCCTTCAAATTAAATACAAACCAGGTAAACCCTCAGTTTTTTCTATCCATTTATTATTTTATTTCAAGTGTGAAAGATCCCAGGCATCTGTTCAGACTGAGGTAAAACACCCAGTGCCAAAAGAGTCCAATAGCCAGGGATTTCTGGGCACTCTGCAGAACTGAACAATTTCCAAGGAGATTGGGCATCTCTGTACAGCACAGGGAAATGACTCACTTCCAACTGAAGATAAAGCCTACTGCCATGCAGAGAGCTTGCAGATGCACTGCTGAACATCCTAACCAGGCACTGAGAAGTACTTTTTTTTGATGTACCTGGGAGCACTGAGGTCTAATGCAGCCAAGCATCAGACCCACGTGCAACTAGGGAGCCCTGATGTTCGGACCACAGGCCCACAAACTCCATTGGTGACTGTTTTGGGGAGCAAAAGCACAGCAGAAGCCAGTCCTCAGCTGCAGATGCTGGTGATATTCTTTATTCCAGAAGGCATGAGGCTTGGCTGCACTGCTGCAATCCCAGTGACCTTCACAGGGATAAGAAAGAACCGAGCCTAGAAGCTTGAAGTGAAAAAGCTCAGCAGTGAGTGCCAGCAGAGACGTGACCCAGTACCTCTCCTGTGTTAGCCTGGAGCGACTCCAGCTTGCTCACGGATTTGCCCCACTGCAGGAAGGAACCTCAGTCTGACTAATACTGTCAATCTGAAACACCACATTTTAGCCATTAAATCCTGTGACACTAGCTTTAAAATATTTGAGCCCCAATGAGCTGTCTGCCTGTGCATTGTCTCCCTGATCCCTGGTTCCCTTGTGCTGCTAAGAAAATACATTCAAACCATCCCCAGGAAGCAGCACATTAATACAGCTGCATCCCTCTTGATCCAACTTTCCAGACAGCTCAGCGTTTTCTAAATAAAAACAGACTTTTGGAGAGGTTTCACGCCAGTGATTTAAAAGCGACACTGACATCTCCTGGACAATTCCAGCAGTGGCAACAAGGTAGAAAGCCTGCCCAGCTTTTTGTGCTTGGCTGTACATAACTATCCAGGGGCAACAAGGCAATGGTCAGATTTTCCTGTATTCAGTGCATAAGAAAGCCTGCTCAGCCAGTTATTTTTATCTGCTGCGGGGGGACCTCATTGCAGCCTTCCAGTGCCTGAAGGGAGCAGAGGAACAGGAGGGGAATCAGCTTGTTAAAGGGCAGAGACTGGCAGGACAAGGGGGATGGAGTGAAGCTGGAGGAGGGAAGGGTTAGGTGAGATATCAGGGGGAAGTTCTTTCCAGAGAGAGTGGTGAGGGGCTGGAAGGGGCTGCCCAGAGAGGGGGTGGGTGCCCCATCCCTGGGGTGTTCAAGGCCAGGTTGGCTGGGGCCCTGGGCAACCTTGTGTAGCTCCAGGCCTGGAGGTTGGTGTCCCTGCCTGTGGCAGGGGGTTGGAGCTCTGTGATCCTTGAGGTCCCTTCCAACCCGTGCCATTCTATGATTCTATTATTCTATGATTCTATGATCTTGATGAGGTTTTTCCCTTCAGCACACACATTTATACATTTCCACCAAGCTTCTCACCAGCTAAGAAGTATTAGAGCTCTGATTCTATCCATCTCTCTTCCTGCCCATGTGTTCCAGAATCCAAGGATTTCCTTTAACTGCATAGTCATGGCCCACAAACCACCAATTGACCAAAAAAACCCATCACTTTTCTTTACCACCCCTAAAAGAAAGGTCAACTCTGAAGCACATTATCATCTAACTAACAGTTCAGCTGGGTTCAGAGTTCTGCTAGGGAGCAAAAAAAGAAGATTCCCAAACTCCTATCTGTATTTTACCTGTTTAAAAACCAAGTTTCCACCTCTTACATGTTCCTGTTTGCCCTGACAGACTTATTCACAGCTACACATCCTAGATGTAGAAGCCAACACCTTCTATCAGTGGCAATGGCAATACTGCTCCTGACTATCTTTAGGCATGGCAGGACTGGGTCCTGTTGGCATCCTTTGCCCCATGGCCTATGGATGGAGCAGGCACATGTGCCAATGACTGAGCTGATGGAGATCTCTGTTTGTGCTTGTTTGATGCAATATTATGCACAGCCTGGATCGATGCTGCCTACAGCAATGGGCTTGACCACCAAGTCAGACAGAGCCATGTTTCTCAAGGAGCATGACTCTGCACTGCTCATATATGATCCTGTTTAAAGCAGGTATTTATTGGTGCATTATGAGAATGTTGAGAAGGGGGTTATCAGCCCTGTCAAGTGTCGGGGTCCTGAGGGTACTTTCACTGCTCCAAGCAGTCTCATCTGGGTAGCCTTTGCTCATTGGTCATGACTTCCATTTAACCCCAGGCCCAGGAGGCCCCTGGCTGTGGTTCTGTCTTTTGGCTTTGCTGGGTGGGCTCTGGACTTGTGTTGTAAGTGGAGCTTTTCTTAGTGTTTCTCAGAATCACAGAATCACCAGGTTGGAAAAGACCTTTGAGGTCATCGAGTCCAACCATTCCCATCCTCTACTAACCCACATCCCTGAGCACCTCATCTCCCCATCTGTTAAATCCATCCAGGGGTGGGGACTCAGCCCCTCCCTGGGCAGCCTGTGCCAGTGCCCCAGAACCCTTTCACTGAAGAAACCATTCTTGCTTGGTTTCTGGGGTAGGACCTGCTTCCTGCTCTGCCCCATGATCACCATGGTGGTGGCTGATGAAGCTGGTTACTGCTCCTGGCTATCTGTAGGCATGGCAGGACTGGGTCCTGTTGGCATCCTTTGCTCCTAGCTTGTTTTCTTGTGTGGAGCAGCCCTGTTCTTGTTACTTTCTAGCGCTAGATGTGTATCATGGAAAGATGTTTAACATGTTCCACTCACTCCAGCCAGTTTGTATCATACGGCCATGAAGGACTAAAGCCATGTGTGCCTTAGAAGTCTCACTTAGCTGGGCAGTCAGAGCTCTGTTTCCATCCCCTAGAGCTAGGTAACAGCCAAATTACAGAGCAGCCAGGTAGGATAAAGCTTAGAGGCAGATATTAATTAAGAAGGGGGTGGGGGGGAAAGCAAGCTACTCATTTTCTCTTCAGAATTATATGTATGCTAATTGAGGTAAACATTCGTTAAGCCCATTAAATGAAATTTAGGCTTGATAAGGTGTTTGAGGCTGCTAGAAGCAATGGTGTAGCAGTCCATAGCCTGCAGCTCTGAGGAAGGAGGCTTTAGGTTGTACTGTGAATGGAGAAAAGGAGAAGTACCTGAGGATTGGAGGATAGCCAATATCACTCCAGTCTTCAAAAAGGGCAAGAAGGAGGAACCTAACAATTATAGGCCAGTCAGCCTCACTTGTGTCCCTGGAAAGGTGATGGAACAGCTTGTTCTGGATGCCATTACCAAGCAACTGGAAGAGAAGAAGGTCATGAGGAGCAGTCAGCATGGATTCACGAAGGGGAGATCGTGCTCGACCAATCTCATAGCCTTCTATGATCTCATCACCGGCTGGGTGGATGGAGGGAGAGCAGTGGATGTCATCTACCTTGACTTCAGCAAGGCTTTCGATCCTGTCTCCCATGACTTCCTGATAGAAAAGCTGAGAGATCATGGGATAGATGAGTGGACAGTGAGGTGGGTTGAGAACTGGCTGTCGGACCGGGCTCAGAGGGTCGTGATCAGTGGAACAAAATCTGAATGGAGGCCTGTGACTAGCGGTGTTCCCCAGGGCTCGGTGTTGGGTCCAGTCCTGTTTAATATCTTCATCGACGACCTTGATGAGGGAATAGCATCCACCCTCAGCAAGTGCTGATGATACAAAGCTGGGAGGAGTGGCTGACACACAGGATACAGCGCTGCCATCCAGCAAGACCTGGACAGGCTGGAGAGCTGGGCAGGGAGAAACGAGATGAGGTTTAATAAAAGCAAGTGTAAAGTCTTGCACCTGGGGAGGAATAACCATCAGTATCAGTACAGGCTGGGGGATGACCTGCTGGAGAAGAGCTCTGTGGAGAAGGACCTGGGGGTCCTGGTTGATGACAGGTTGGCTATGAGCCAGCAGTGAGCCCTGGTGGCTAAGATGGCCAATGGGATCCTGGGGGCATCAGGAAGAGTGTGGCCAGCAGGTCACAGGAGGTGATCCTCCCCCTCTACTCTGCCCTGGTCAGGCCCCACCTGGAGTATTGTGTCCAGTGCTGGGCTCCCTGGTATAAAAAGGACAGGGATCTCCTGGAGAGAGTCCAGAGAAGGGCTACGAAGATGATAACGGGCCTGGAACATCTCCCGTATGAGGAAAGGCTGAGTGAGCTGGGGCTGTTCAGCCTGGAGAGAAGAAGACTCAGGGGGGACCTAATTAATGTTTATCAATATCTTAAGTATGGGATGCAGGGGGAATTGGCCAACCCCTTTTCAGTGTCTGTGGGGACAGGACAAGGGGCAATGGCTGCAAGTTGAAGCATAGGAAGTTCTGCACCAACATGGGGAAGAACTTTCCCCAGTGAGGGTGAGGGAGCCCTGGGACAGGCTGCCCAGGGGGTGTGGAGTCTCCTTCTCTGGAGAGATTCAAGACTTGTCTGGATGCCTATCTGTGCAATATGAGCTGGGGAGCTGCTTTGGCAGGGGGGTTGGACCCGATGAGCTCTCGAGGTCCCTTCCAACCCCTACAATTCTGTGATTCTGTGATTCTGTGATATATAGCCTCCATGGGGGCACCAGGAGTTTCCCTGGCTGGATGTTTCTCCATGGAGATGGCAGATGCCTTCAGACCTGAGGTTTGTGTCAATTAGGTGGCCAGGAAGGCCAATGGCATCCTGGCTTGTGTCAGAAACAGTGTGGCCAGTAGGTCTGGGGAGGGGATTGTGCTCCTGGACTGGGCATTGGTGAGGCTGCACCCCGAGTGCTGGGTCCAGTTCTGGGCTCCTCACCATCAGAAGGACATGGAGGTCCTGGAGCGAGTCCAGAGAAGGGCAACCAGGCTGGGGAAGGGGCTGGAGGGCAAATCCTCTGAGGAGCAGCTGAGGGAGCTGGGGGTGTTGAGCCTGGAGAAGAGGAGGCTGAGGGGAGACCTTCTCCCCACCTCCCCTGCCCTGCCAGGAGGGTGCAGAGAGGTGGGTGATGGTCTCTCCAGCCAGGGCACAGGAGATGGGACAAGGGCAATGGGCTCAAGCTGTGCCAGGGCAGGGGCAGAGCAGATGGGAGGGAAAAGTTCTTCCCTGAAAGAGTTGTCAGGGCCTGGAACAGGCTGCCCAGGGAGGGGCTGAGTCACCTTCCCTGGATGTGTTTAAAAAAGGGGAGATGAGGTGCTCAGGGATCTGGTTTAGCACAGGACAGGGACAGTTGGACTCAATGAACTTAAAGGTCTTTTCCAACCTGGTGATGCTGGGATTCTGTAATTAGTCTTGGTAGCAGGGCTTTGTTTGAGGCAAAGTTACTGTATTTGTACAAAGCACAACATAATGCAGTTGCAGTGCTCTAGCTCATCTCTAAGCTGGATGTAAACAGGTTATACCATGACAAGCGGTGTAACTGGGATTGTGCTGTGTCCACACCAGGTGAGATCTTTCCCAGCACTGGCTCATCAAGGCCAGGCAACCCTTGATCACTCTAAGGCTCCTTCCATGCATCTTCCACCACAACCCGTGCCTGGAGGCAGGCCTGTCTTCCCCTGTCCATTTGTACAGCAGAGGTGTGACAACACCAGCAGCGAGGATCGAGAGCAAGCGACAGTGTGAATGACTGCTGGGGCTCTTCCCAAGGCACAAGTGTCACCCTACAAGTGCCTAACCACCTTCACAGCCCCACTGTTGACTCTGGTTGCCCTTCAGATGGCATCCATTAGCACAAAGCTGCCAACCAACCAGTGGCCCAGGCCTGTCTGCCTTCCCTGCTGTTTATAGCTTTAGTTAATAAGAAATCAGTGGGCTGGGCTCAGGGCTGAGCGCAGCCTGAAGTTCCTCTTAAGAGGAAGGCAGAGGGTGTGAGTATTCCTGAGGCAGTGTCAGCACAGCATATGTTGTGGGACAGCAGTGTGGGAAGCACAGAGTGCGGTGGCTCCCCAGACACCATGATAGCTGTCACTGCTATAACAGCACCCAGGATCTCCTCTTGTGTGCCAGCCTGCAGAACACTCCAGCATCCCTTGTCTTAAAAATCCCACAGCTGAAGCACAGTTGAAATGGGGAGTTGGCCTCCTGGCTTTTCATACAGCTGCTCGTTGCTGTCTCCCCTTAGGGTTTATTTTCTAAGGCACGTAGACCAGGGTGGTCTCTTGTTCTAAGGGTGCTTCAGGTCAGAGGGATTTTCTCAAATCAGTTCTGCTCCCTTGTTCCCACTTGGCCTTGTGTGACACATCTGTCTATGAGATCAGCCCAGGTCTATCCAGAGAGCCCTTGACTGGTACGCTGGCTGCATCTGGACTGTGAAGAGGTGGAGTGCTGCACCTTCCCCTGGCCATACCGACCACATACAACAGCGTTTCTCCTGGCCATGGTGGGTAATGAAGAGCTAAGAACACTTTCATTTCTTTGGTGAATGGGGGTATTTCAGTCTTCTCACCTGTTTCTGGGAGTGTGTCTGTTACCCTCCTGCCTCTCTTTGTATTAAAAGGGCTTTGCTCAAATAAGAAGCTTTGGGCTGGCTCTTCCCAACCACCACCAAGGCTGCCTGTGCTGACATGGATATGGACATCAATCCCATGCAGTGCTGTGCTGCAGGTAAGGAGACCTTCTTGCTCTGTACCTTGCACCTCTGCAGCAAGCCCTCACATCTGCAGGTGGCTTTGTGATTGATGATGTTCATGTGCAGAACGTGAGAACTCGTTACCCTCTTCCACACATCAGAAAACTGGAGCTTTAGAGAAGCACACATGGGTTTTAGCCCCCACCCTGCCCTCAGCCACACGCTGCTATGGAGACAGCAGCCTGAGCTCCAGCATTGCAGCACAGCTCCGGCAGTGCGTGTGCGACTGCCGAATAACCCGTTTCCCAGGGCTGCCGGTGGCAGACTGATGGTGCCCAGGTATAAAAGTGAGCATTCCCTTCTGAACTGCCTGAAAACATGATCCCCAAAGGCCCAAATTCTGGCCCCCACTGTGGGAAATAAGCTAATAATAAGAGAAGGCTGTGGGGGGACCTCATTGCAGCCTTCCAGTGCCTGAAGGGAGCAGAGGAACAGGAGGGGAATCAGCTTGTTAAAGGGCAGAGACTGGCAGGACAAGGGGGATGGAGTGAAGCTGGAGGAGGGAAGGGGGAGAGGAGAGATTAGGGGGAAGTTCTTTGCAGAGAGAGTGGTGAGGGGCTGGAAGGGGCTGCCCAGAGAGGGGGTGGGTGCCCCAACCCTGGGGGTGTTCAAGGCCAGGTTGGATGGGGCCCTGGGCAACCTTGTGTAGCTCCAGGCCTGGAGGTTGGTGGCCCTGCCTGTGGCAGGGGGTTGGAGCTCTGTGACCCTTGGGGTCCCTTTCAACCCAGACCAGTCTTTTATTCTGTGATTCTCTGATTCTGATGCCTTGGGTAGGGCCAGGATTTGCTCCATGGTGGGTGAGGTGAGGCTGTTTCTCTCAGGCTCAAGGCTGGTACCTGCTGATCAGACATACGCTGAGATTCTCTCCTCCCAGCACCAGGCTCCTCTGCTCTCTGCAGCGCTGGGTCCTTCGGGCACAGACACAAAATGCTGCCACCTACTCAGCTCTGTTCTTCCTGTGGCACCTAGAATAAACACCTCCTGCTTCAAAGGCTGCCTGCTTGAGCTCAGGTTATTTCCTTCCCCTGTGCTGCCCTGTCTTTCTGTGCCGGTCGATGTGTGTTACGGCTACTGTAGAGATGGGAGAGCAGGGGGATGGAGTGGCAAGACAGGGTGGGTATGAAACTGAGTCAGTCTGGGGTATCTGGAGAGCTTTATAATGGGGGCTGTGTTAAAATAATCCATGTGACAAACAAGAAATACCAGTGAAAAGCAATGTACTCTGGCACTTACCACACTGGCAGGAGCTGTGGGTTTGTGCTTTACTGTCCCTGGTTTGATGGGAGGGCAGCAAAGCTCAGCCAGCCATGCCGCAGGCTGGAGACAGGCAAGGACAGCCACGGCCTTTCCATCCTTAAGAGATGAAGGCAACATGCTGAAAGCTGAGCAGACCCTAGACAAAGGGCTCCAGGGGAGAAAAAGCTTTGTGTCCTGAACTTCAGGTTGGAAACTTCTACAGGAACAACCCCTCACCTGCCTGAAAGGAACAGCTCCTGTAGCAAGGTACAACAAGGTGCAGACACCATTGCCCCAAGCCCCTTGTCCTTCCATACACCTTCCAGAGAAGCGTGGCCAGTTCTCCCCATGGCCAGAACCTTCATACCTTGGTTTGGTTCCTTTTCCCTTTCTAGAAGTCCAGCTAATCCTAACTGTCTGGCTTGGGTGGCTGTAGCCAGCCAGGAGGGTTGGGCACCCGGCTGCATGTCGGGCCAGGGTCTGGCTGCTGAGTAACTGCAGCCTGTGACCAGCTCTGGGTGGCCAAAAACATCCACACAAACACTTTGCTCCTTCGAGTGTTCTGCCCTACTTGGGGCCTCTCTCAGGGGGGATACAAGATTGAGTTATGCAAACCATGGATGGCAGGATTGGTGCAATATTTAAAGGATAAATAACTGCCAGAGGAGATTGATAAGTTACAGGCTGGAGTAATGGCTGTTGTGCATGCCATTGAGTGCAGTGTCAGAGCCAGCCAGCCCCTGGGGTGGAAGAGGCTGGAAGACAAAGGGAAGGACTGAGCTTTCAAAAATACATGGGGTAAAAATGGGAGAGGGGAGGGGAGGGGAGGGGAGAGGAGAGGAGAGGAGAGGAGAGGAGAGGAGAGGAGAGGAGAGGAGAGGAGAGGAGAGGAGAGGAGAGGAGAGGAGAGGAGAGGAGAGGAGAGGAGAGGAGAGGAGAGGAGAGGAGAGGAGAGGAGAGGAGAGGAGAGGAGAGGAGAGGAGAGGAGAGGAGAGGAGAGGAGAGGAGAGGAGAGGAGAGGAGAGGAGAGGAGAGGAGAGGAGAGGAGAGGGAGAGGGAAATCAGATGGAGAAACACGGGAGTTCTGCTGGTGGTGGATTAAAATGAGTGGGTCTGGGCCCAGAGCAGCATCAGCTGATGTGAGGGGCAGGGGTGGGAATGGGAACCTGATCAGGTGGAGGAAAGGGCAGAGTTTCTCCTGAGCAGCTGCTGGTACCAGGGACTGGCTGCACTGAGTCCTTCCTGGGTCCAGTGCCAGATTTTGCACGGAAAGAAGACTCCTGACCAGGAGAGAAGCTTGATGGCTGCTTGTTGCCTTCCCTTGGATGTTCCCCCATCAGCAGGGAGCCAGGAGCTGCTGGCTGCCCGCTCTGGGCTTGGTTTGGGAGGCTGAGCTGCAGCAGGAGCTATAAGAAGCCAGCTGCACAGCCATGCTCGCTGAAACACAGCCTGCCTTCCTCTCAGCTGCTAAATTTAGGTCTCTGCCAGCAAAAGAGCATGTGCAGAGGCACAGGGATGAGATCTAACTGTCGTGTGAGCTGGAAGATAGAACCTGAGAGGGCTGACTTACCCTTTAGAACCACTTTTGGCACCAGAGGAGACCAAAGTCCCTGAGGATAAACACAGGGAAGACAAAATAGATATTCTTGCAAGGTTGATTGCCCTCAGTTGTCCAAACCTGACCCCAGCAGTGTTGTGTTGGTGTAAAACTAAAATAGACACTCCACAGACAGTGACACCAGGATATTTTCTTTTAAGCTACGTCCCTGTGGTTTATTTCTTACGGGCTGGGAAGTTCCTCTAGAACAGCTTCTCTGTAGGGTGAGATGAAGTCTGATATAAAATCACTCATGTTTAGTGGGTGGACTTTGCTTGCTATCACTGTGTTTTGTGTCTTTTGATTTCTTTTTCTAAATTTGCCTCTACTGTATGTCTGTATGCATCACTGACTCTGCCTTTGGTAACTCCTCCTCTGTGGGTCTAGGCAACAATCAAGGGGGTCTCGAGCTTCAGTGCTGAGCAAGAAGCACAGGCACTAAGGAAAGCTATGAAAGGATTTGGTGAGTTGGTTTCCCTCCACTGTTAAACTCTCTTTCCCCCTCCCTGCCCCAGCATTGGGGATGTTTGTCCCATGGTTTGTTAGAGGGGAAGTCTGGCCCCTTGCATCGCCCTGTGAGGGCACCAAGAGGAATCACAGAATCACAAGGTTGGAGAAGACCTTTGAGATCATCAAGTCCAACCAATCCCATCCTAAGCTAAACCAGATCCCTGAGCACCTCATCTACCCTTTTTTTAAACACACCCAGGGGGGTGACTCAGCCCCTCCCTGGGCAGCCTGTGCCACAGCCCCACAACTCTGCCAGGGAAGAACTTTCCCCTCCCATCTGCTCTGCCCCTGCCCTGGCACAGCTTGAGCCCATTGCCCCTTGTCCCATCTCCTGTCCCTTGGCTGGAGAGACCATCACCCACCTCTCTGCACCCTCCTGGCAGGTCAGTGGAGGTGGGGAGAAGGTCTCCTCTCAGCCTCCTCTTCTCCAGGCTGAACACCCCCAGCCCCTCTGACCCTGGGGCTCAGGCCTTTCCTTTCCAATGTTACTAATAGTTTCCTATGTGCTTGAATTGGCTCTAACAGCATTCACATTCAAACATGCTAAACATCCAGCAATAGCTCCCAAAGCAAAGAGTCAGCACTGAAACACATAGCTGGCCTGAAACCTCCCCAGGGAGCCCACAAGCAGCCCCTCTGACCCTGGGGCTCAGGGCTTTCCTTTGCCAGGGAGCAGTCCTAATGTTCCTGATCGTTCCCTATGTACTTTTCGAACCCCACTGGGGAGGGTGATGTGCCAGTGCAGAGCTGTGGGTGAGAATCAAGGACAGGCTGGGGGGGTGACACTGTTGGGGGGGTGCTAAAAGCCCCTGAGCAGGAGGAGAGAGTTGATGATGCTTCAGCATTTGAATGGGAAAACCCAGATCCTGGAAGAAAGACAGAACTAACCTGGGCAGTGTTACCTCAGGGGTTTAAAACAGTCCCATTTAATTGGGAGCTGTCTGGGAAAAGACTGAGAGATGGGAACACCCTCAAGGTACTGGAGTGGTATCACAGTATGTAGACAACTTACTGACAGCCACTGACACCAAAGAATTGTGTGTGACATGGACAATTAGCCTGTTAAACTTTCTTGGGCTTAATGGATACTGAGTCTCTCCACAGAAGGCCCAAGTGATTCAACAGTGAGTGGTTTATCTCAGATATGGGATAACCATGGCCAGAGCACCTCAGGGACAGCCAGGAAAGAAGCCATCAGCCAGAGTCCCCAACCACGGACAGCAAAGGGACTTTCCACCTTCCTGGGAATGGCTGGATGGTGCCACCTATGGATCTGTAACTACACAATGATGGTAGGTCATTGCTCTGGGGTTACCAGATACAACCCAGCCCTTTTGGCTGCTCTTCCAGGTTGTAGAGAGATAGGTGATGGTCTCTTCAGCCAGGTGACAGGAGATGGGACAAGGGGGAATGGCATGAAGCTGTGCCAGGGCAGGGGCAGATTGGATGTTAGGAAAAAATTTTTTACTGAAAGAGTTGTCAGGGCTGGAACAGGCTGCCCAGGGAGGGGGTGAGTCACCTTCCCTGGGTGTGTTCAAAAAAAGGGCAGATGAAGTACTTAGGGATCTGGTTTAGTTTAGGATGTGAATGGTTGGACTTGATGATCTTAAAGGTCTTTTCCAACCTTGTGATTCTGTGATTCTGTGATTCCATGAAAAACAAGGGACAGCCCTGGGAATTTTGGCTCAGGATTAAGGGGCAGTTGCCTGTCTTTCTAAACCCCAGGACACAACCACAAAGGGCTGTTCTGGATGCTTGCAAGAGGCTGCAGCTGTAGTGCTGTACATTCAAGAAGCTCAAAATTCACCTTGGGACAGAAACTGGCTGTGTCTCCTGCAGTGTCTGCAGTGAGAACAGAAGGGGCTTTGGTCCCTGACACACGAATCTCTCTAGAAAGTATGCCAGAATAAACCAAGGAAGGTCAAAAGCTCATCACAGACCTGGAAGGGTCATAGAATGATGAGAGATGGGCTCTCACCCCACAAGGGAAACTCATCATTCCCTCCTACTTAATATGGTCTCTGGTAAGGGAAGAACATAAAAAGGGACTTTGGGGGGTGGAAATTCTATATAAATTCCTAATTGGAAAAATCATAGCTCAGAATTTATACATCCCTGTGAGGCAAATGTCCCAGCAGTGTGACCTTTGGCTCCAGACTAATCCCAGGAATTCCCCAAAATCTGTAATGGGACAAACTGGTAGAGGAAATGGGCCTGGACAGCAATGGCAGTTGACTTTTTGGAACTCCCAAGAAAAGTGGGGTATTGATACCTTTTGGTATCATAGAATCATAGAATCCCAGCCTGGGCTGGGTTGGAAGGGACCCCAAGAATCACAGAGCTCCAACCCCCTGCCACAGGCAGGGCCACCAACCTCAGGCCTGGAGCTACACAAGGTTGCCCCCACACCGGGGGATGCCGCTCCAGCCATGCTCTGCCTTCTCCCACCAGCTCAGCGAGCCCAAGGGCTTCCCCGGCTTCCTCCTCTTCCTCTGGTGGCTCCTGCGCCCGGTGCTCAGCACCCTTGGCAGAGCCGTGGCTTTCCTGGAGCGGCCCTGCTGGCCCCAGCACGGTACAGCCCCCCGGGGCGGGCAAAGGCTTCGCCCAACCCCCCTCAGCTTGGCTCCTGGGGAAACTGAGGCAGGGATGAAGCTCCCTGGCTCCTTAGCGAGAGCAGAGAGGGGCCCTGCCCCCCCCCAGGAGCTGGGGGCACTGAGCTCTGACCCCCACACCTCTTGTCCCCCAGAGACAGTCTATGTGGAGGGGCTGCTGCAGTTCCTGGCCGAGGAGGACAGCTTCGGTGAGCAGGGGCAGGGGGAGGGAAGGAGGCAAGGAAGGGGTGTCCCTCCTGCTTCAGGGACAGAACCCCCAAAAGCTGGGGCTGGGGGTGCCCAGGGGGTGGGCTGGGGGTGCTCCCGCAGGGTTTCTCTCCCTCCAGACCCCCCCACCAGAAGCCTGGCCCTGAGCTCCCTGCAGAGCTTCAAGGAGATGGGGGTAAGCGTGAGCAGGGGCTCTGCCCCCCCGCCGACACCCAGCTCCTTCCCCCCACCCCAGTGCCACGACGCTCCCGTCCCCCCAATCCCCAGGTGCTGGAGGAGGAGCGGACCCCCGCCGGCCCCCTGCTCCACCTGGCCCAGCCTTTCCGCTGCAGCACCCGCCGGAAGGAGCTGGAAGCCTCCATCCTCCAGTTCTTCCAGCCGGGAGCCCACCAATAAACCAGGGACCACAGGGACCCACCACGGCTGGGGCTTTATTGACCCCGTGTCGGGGAGGGGGGTGTTTGGGGGGGCAGGGGTGGGGTTGCGGCAATCTCGGCATCGCCGGCCTCACACCACCCTGTTGCAGATGGTGCCCAGCTCCTCGATCTCGCACTGCACCTCGTCTCCTCTCTGCCGGGACGGGGGGAGATGCTGGTGGCCCCCCTCGCCTTGTCCCCAGAGGGGCCCTTTGTGTCCCCACCCTGCCACCCCCCAGCCCCACTGTGAGCCCCCCCGAGCCCTTTCCCTCACCTTCAGAAAGACGGGGGAATTCCGAAAGGCCCCCACGCCGGGAGGGGTTCCCGTCAGCAAGACGTCCCCGGGGACCAGCGTGACGAACCTGGGGGGAGGTGTCAGCTGTGGCCCCCCCCATCCCCCAGGGAGCAGCACCCCTGTCCCCGGTGTGCCATGCTGTGTCCCCACCTCACCCCGCTTACCGGGAGACCCAGGCGATGAGTTGGGGCAGCCTGAAGACGAGCTGGCTGGTGCTGCTGTCCTGCACCCGCTGCCCGTTGACGCTGCAGCGGATGCTCAAGTTGTGGACATCTGTGGGGACCGAGGGGACGCATCACAGCGCCGGCGGGGGACATGCAGGGACCCCCCATTGCCAACAACCCCCCACCTCGGGGGGAGCACAGGTGCTTCCAGGGAAATTTGGCACCTGCTTCCTGTCCTGTCCCCATCCTGTCCCCATCCCACCCCATCTGTCCCATGCCATCCAGTCCCCATCTCATCCCCATCCCATCCCGTTTCCATCCCGTCCCCATCCTCTCCCACTCCCATCCCCATCCCCACCCTGTCCCGCCCTGTCCTGCCCTGTCCCATCCCCACCCGTCACCGCATCCTTGGTGACGAGGGCCGGCCCCAGGGGACAGAAGGTGTCGAAGGTTTTGCCCAGCAGCCACTGCCGCCCGTTCCGCATCTGCCAGTCCCGGGCGCTGACGTCGTTGGCCACGGTGAAGCCCGCGATGTGCTCCAGCGCCGCCGACTCCTGGGGGGCCCGGGGGTGGCAGTGGAGACACGTTTCACCCAGCGTCCCCCACCCGAGCGAGGAGGGGGACAGGATGGGGGGACGGAGGGTACCTGGATATGCCGACCCTGCTTCCCGATGACAGCGGCCAGCTCCACCTCCCAGTCCAGCTCCTGGCGGGGGAGAGACCGGGCTGCTGGGAGGGGCTCGGAGGGGCCGCGCGTCCCGGGGGCGGCCCGGGGGGACTCACGTTGCTGTCCTGGGGGTGCACGATGTCATCGAAGGGGCCAGTGATGGCGCTGGGGAACTTGCTGAAGATGACGGGCTCCTTGGGGACCCTGACGGCCTGCTCCAGGCAGTGGTCCCGGTAGTTGAGCCCCACGCAGATCACCTTCTGCGGGTCCCCCACCGGCGCCAGGAGCCGCACGGTGTCCCGCGGCAGCCGGTGCCCCCCCGACTCCAGCGCCCTGCGGGACCCGCGGGTTCAGCGCCGGGGCCGGGCCCTGGGAGCCGCGGGCGACGCCGTCGCGGGGTCCCCACCCACCTTTGCGCGGCGGCCAGGCCGCTGCGGCCGCTCTCCAGGAAGCCGCGCATGGAGCGGGGCAGCGTCGGCTCCGCCGCGCTCAGGTCCACCAGGTTCCCTCCGGGCGTCTCCTCCAGCCCCAGCCGGGGCTCGCCCCCCCCGGTCCCCCGGAACCGCACCAGCCGCATGGCCCCCAGGAGGCGCATCCGCCGCCTGTGGGACCGGATCCTGGGGATCCCGCCGGAGCTGAGCCCGGGCTCGGCCCGGCCCGGGGCGCTCGGGTTCGGGGGCTCTGCCCCTCACCTGGGACCTCGCCCCACCCAAGCGCCCCGGCCCGATCCCTCCGGCCCGGGGTGTCCCTGGGGGCTGAGGGCCTGCAGAGGGGCCGGGCCCGGCCCAGGGGGTAGCCCAGCACGGGACAGGCGGGGAGGGAGTGGGGAGCGGTATGGAAGGGCTGGGGGCGGGGAGGGGTGTGCAGATCAACTGATCCCGGGCAGCTGGGGGAGCCCCCCGATCCTGCACAGCCCCGGTCCTGGGGTGTGCTCCCCCCCCCAGCCCCACACGGTCCAGCCCTCTGGGTCCCCCAGTGCTGCACAGCGGGGGTCGCTGGGGGATCCCCAGCACAGCCCCCAAGCTGGGACTCCCCCATCCCGGGGACCTTGAACCCCCCATCCCAGGAACCCCCCGTACTAGGACCCTGCCCATCCCTGGACCCTCCTATCCCCGGGACCCCTAACCTGGGACCCCCACTGTGCCGGGCACCCCTATGCTGGGGACCGCCCCATCCAGGGACTTCCCCATCCTGGGATCCCCCATCCCAGGGACCCCCCACATCCCGGGACCCCCCATGCCCGGCTCCTTCCCCGTGTTGTGTACCCCACCATGCTGGGGGCTCCCCCTCCCGGGGACCCCCCCCTCCAGGACCCCCATCCCAGGACCCTGCACGCCGTTATCCCCCTAACCCGGGACTCCCCATGCCGGGACACCCCCGTTCCGCGTACCCCACTATCCCGGGGACTCCCCCAGCCCGGGCCGCCCCGTCCCCGCACGGCCCCGCCCCCAGAGGCCCCCCCAGCCCTGCTCCCCGCGCCGTGCCCGATCCCTGGTGGGGTCTCTGGGGAGGGGTCTCTGCAGTAGGGGCTCTGGGGAGGGGTCTCTGCAGTAGGGGCTCTGGGGAGGGGGCTCTGGGGTGGGGGCTCTGCAGTAGGGGCTCTGGGGAGGGGGCTCTGGGGAGGGGTTGGGGACCCCGGTAAGACCCGCGCCACCTACGTCACGCGCCGACCCCGCGCCACCCGCGTGGGGGTGACGGTGCCTCGCAGCTCGCGGAGTCCCTGCCCCCCGCGCCGACCAATGAGAACGCGCCGGGGCGGGGCCTCTCCGCCAATGGCAGCCGGAGGGGCGGGGCGCCGGCGTTGCTAGGATACGGCGAGCGGCCGCCATGACGGCGCCGGCGGAGCCGCTGCCGGGGAGCGGGCGGGGAGTGCGGGGGGCGCGGGCGGGTCCCGGGACGGTCTCCCCACCCCCCCCCATATTTCCCGGCAGCCGCCGCCCCGAGGCTCGGCATCCCCCGCCCCGCGCCGCCGCGGCCGTGGCCTAGCGCCCGCAGCACAGCTCGCCCGGCATCGCCGCCCTTCCTTTTATTGGGAAAATAAACCCCGTGCTGCCCCCCAGCGCCAGCGCCGCACCCAGCGCAACCCCATCCCATCCCATCCCCATCCCATCCCATCCCCATCCCATCCCCACCCCATCCCATCCCCACCTCATCCCCATCCCATCCCATCCCCATCCCATCCCATTCCCATCCCCATCCCATCCCATCCCACCCCATCCCATCCCATCCCATCCCCATCCCATCCCATCCCATTCCATCCCATCCCATCCCCATCCCATCCCATTCCCATCCCCATCCCATCCCATCCCACCCCATCCCATCCCATCCCATCCCCATCCCATCCCATCCCATTCCATCCCATCCCATCCCCATCCCATCCCATCCCCATCCCATCCCCACCCCATCCCATCCCCACCTCATCCCCATCCCATCCCATCCCCATCCCATCCCATTCCCATCCCCATCCCATCCCATCCCACCCCATCCCATCCCATCCCATCCCCATCCCATCCCATTCCCATCCCCATCCCATCCCCGGGGCTGTGTGACCCCGGCGCGCTGGGTGCGCCAAGCAGGGAGAGGGGCTTCATGTGTGTCCGTTGCGCTGCACCGAGCCCGGGCTCTGGCACTGCCCGGCACGGAGGGACCCTCCCTGTGCGGGGCTCAGTGCCCCCTGAAACGGGCCCAGCAGCAGCTCAGGCGTCCGAGCTGTACCGTCCCCCATGTGTCCTCCCGCAGCCGAGCGCCATGAGCCAGCACGCGGCGCCCAGTACCGCCTCGCTTCGGCTGACACAGTCAGGAATGAGTTCCCTCCGCTGGTGGAGGCGCTGGCAGGGCCACGTCCCCGGCCTAGATCACGTTCTCGAAGATGTGCATGGAGCTCATGATGTCCTCATCCTGTGGGACAGACGGAGGTCTCAGTCCCCCCATCCCCTCGTCCCCTCCTTCCCGTCAGCCCCACTGCGACCAGAGCTGCCACGCCCCCACCTCTCTCCATCCCCCTCCCCATCCCTCCATCGCCATTTTGGGATGGGATGAGGAAGTGGGGGGGTTACATCTTGGGGCCTGGCAGTGAGGAGGAGGAGGATGGTGGTGATGCCCAAGCCCCCTCCCCCATGAGCTGCTGACCTTCTGGCACGTCTCCAGGAACTCCTCAAAGGTCACCACGCCATCACCGTTCCTGTCCATCTTCTGCAAGGGGACAGAGGGGAGAAGGGGGTGGCTCAGCAGGGATATCCCTGGCAGTAGGGACAGCGCCAGCAGGGAATTTGGCAGCTGCTGGGAGTGGGGACAAGGTGGGACCAGCTCACCTGGAAGAAGAGCTCCACGTGCTCGGCCGGAGCGCTGTCCCTCAGGCTGGGGTGGGTGCAGCGCCCCATCATGTCGTAGATGGACTTCATGATCTCCTGCATCTCCTGGAGGGGACAGAGGGGGGTCAGGGAGACGGGACCCTCCCAGCGAGGCCACCTTCATCATCCCCCTTAGCGCCCATTCCCACCAGCACCAGCCCCCCAGTGCTCCCACCCTGCTCAGCTCCCCCCGACCTGCGTGTCCCCGCACCCCCGTGTCACCTCCTTGGTGATGTAGCCGTCCTTATTGATATCGTAGAGGTTGAAGGCCCACTTCAGCTTCTGGCGCACCGTCCCCCGCAGCAGGACCGAGAGGCCGACCACAAAATCCTGCCAGAAGAGCTGTGGTCATGAGCAGGGACAGCCCACCAGCACCCCCAGACCCTGGAGATGGGCCCGTATCCCACCCGCTCAGCTGGTTGCCCCCCCTCCCAGCGCTGCCATTGATCCCAGGATGCTGGGGGGGGTGTCAGGGTTGTTTTTTCCCCCTATTGATCCCGTTTCTATTCTCACTCGTGGTTATTTTTAATCACCACAGTAAATCCGGCGCTGACCCCCCCGCCAGCCGCCCCTGCCGCAGTGCCCGGGCTCCCCGGCACAGGCTCCCGCCGTCGAGGAGACGGATTCGGGCCGGGGCTGCTGTGCTCAGCTCTTATTCCCCGACCACGCACGGGCACGGAGATGTGATGAATCACGGCGCTGGGCATGCTTACAGCTGCTGGCAGCTCGAAGAGCGGCACGACACGCCGGCGGCATGGCTTTTCCCGGTACGGAGCTGGCACCGGGCTGCTCACCTGGAAGCACAGAGCCCCATTGCGGTCGGCGTCGAAGGCGTCGAACAAGAAGTGAGCATAGGTGCTGGCATCTGCGAGGGGAGGGAAGCCAGAGCTGCTGACCCCCGGCACGCACCCGGATTGGGATTTGGTGTTTTCTCCAGAGGGAGCACCCACCCCAGTGCCCCAGCACCCCTTGGGGGTCCCCGACTCACCGCCCTGAGGGAAGAACTGGGAGTAGATGAGCTTGAAGGTCTCCTCATCCACGAGGCCGCTGGGACACTCCTGGGGAGGAGAGCGGGCGCTCCGCCAAAATCCAGCCCCGGTGCTCGCGGTAGGGGGCCGGGGTGAGGGTCCCCCCCAACACTCACGGTCTTGAAGCCGCGGTAGAGGGATTGAAGCTCCTTCTTGGTGAACTTGGTCTGTGCCAGCAGCTGCTCCAGCCCCTCAGGTTGGTGCCGGACAGTCGAGAGCTCCACCTCGGCATCGCTGCTGTCTGCCGGGAGACGCCGGCAAAGCCCCCGCTCCGGTGTGTCCAGCGGCCTCTCCGGCCTGATCCCACCCGGGTCCATCCCGGCCTACAACCAACTCCCAACCCCGACCCTGCGGTGGAGCCCAAATTCCCAGCGTGCCAGGAGGAGAACCGGACAGCACCGGGGCCCAGCGTCCCGAGGGAGCAGCCGGCCCACCCAAGGGGTTCCCCAGGAGCCGATGGGTCCCTGCCCCGCCGCCGGCAGCGCGTTCCCGGGGCGCGGAGCACCCGGAGCCACTTCTCGCCCCGGCCCTGCTAACGCTGCCTCCCGCCCGCGCCTGGCCTGGTGGAAGGTAATTAATAAATGATGGCTCATTAATAATTCCCGCCTGGGAAGCCCCCACAGACCCCTTCAGTGCCGAGATGGGGTTAGTGGGAATGTCAGGGCTGGGAAAACCGGGATGGGGCTGGGGTGGGGGATGTGCCGCATCGGTAGGGACACCCTGGCAAACTCTGGGGTCCCCCCGGATGCTGCTGGGGGGGGGGTTAACCCCCCATCCCCACCCCCTGCGAGCTGGGTTTGGAGGGGTGCGAAGGGGCAGAGGTGGGGGTCCCATCTCCAGACGCGTCGGTGTGGGCTCAGAGACCCCCAACATCCACCTCAGGAGGGTTTGGGGGGGCATTGCAGGATCGGAGTCCCCTGGCGTCTCACTTGGGGGAGGTTTGGGGGTAACTGTGGCCTGGGGGGGTCCTTGTCGACCTGTCTTGGCATCTCAGGGGGCGCGGAGGCCCCATCAGCATCACCCCTCATGAGAGGTTTGGAGGTTGATGCAGACTGGGGGGTCCCCAGCATCCCTTTGGCAGGGTGTTTTGGGGGCTGGAGCCAGCCCAGCCCCCAGGGAAGGTCAGGGCAGGGCTGGGCCATGACGCAGCAAGGGCAGGGGGCAGGGTGGGGGGCTGCCAGCTCCCCCCACACCCCCAAACCCTCCTGGAAGGGGGGTCCTGCCCCCCAAACCAAGCAGTTGCCACCCATGCAGGACCACAGACGGGCCCAACGGGTCCTGTAACCCAGGGCGGGGGCAGGATGGGGACACCCCCAGACTGAGGGGGGTCTGGAACTGAATGAAGGGGAGGGGAGGGGGGGGGCACACCCGGGGGGTTACCTTCCACGGAGATGGGCTCCAGGATGCCGAACTGCTTGAGGACGGCGATGAAGAGGAGGATGACCACGGCCACGGCGCACAGCTCCATGCCCTGGATCCCCATGGCCGGCGGAGGGGGTCGGGGGGGTTTCAGGGGTGGGGGTGTGGAAATATCGGGGTGTGGAAATATCCCCCCAAAAAAACCCCAAGGCAAAGCAGGGCACCCTGGGGTGGGGCAAGGGTGCTGCCAGCCGGGCGGTGTCCTGGGGAGCGCTGGGGCGGCTGCCGGCCTGCGCCGTCCGTCCGTCCTGCCCTCCTCCCTTGGCACGCACCCACGGTCCCCCCCCCGCTCTGGCCCCTCCAGTGCTATTTTTACAGTGGGGGGGTCATATTTTCTCCTTTTATTTATCTTTTTCGATTCCTCTTCCCCCCCACGGGAATGGAGGGTGCTGCCCCCCCCCCCCCCACTGCCCGGAGGTGCCCCCTGCACCCCAGCAAGCCAAACTGGGGGGGCCCAAACCAGCCTGGGATGTAACAGGGGGTGCAGAAGGGGTTGGGTTTGCACCCCCACCTCCCTGGGAAGAGGCGGTAGTACCCCCCCCCCCCCCCCCCCCCCCTCCCCCGCTCCCCGCGCCCCCCGGGGGGGTTGGGAGGCAATTAGCGCCAGGCTGGCAAAGGAGCGGTGCCGGGATCGATGGGGATGAGTAAGCAGAGGGAAAGGCTCCCCGGGGAAACTGAGGCAGGGGCTGGGAGGAGGGTCCTGGCCCCGGCGTCCCAGGGCGGGTCTTGGTCCCCAGGCCCCGGTGCCACCAGTGCCCATCTCCAGGGGTGTGCGGTCCGTGGGGCATTGCAGAGGAGGGCACATCCCCACGGCCCGTGGGGACACCTGTCCCCCCTTGGTGTCCCTGTGACCCCCCCCAAGGGGTGTTCCTGTGAGTCCCCAGGATGTCCCTGCTCCCCCCAGTGTCCCCCCCAGACCCCAGGTTGTCCCTGCCTCCACCCCGGGTGTCCCTGTCCTCCCTAGACCCCCCTGTGTGTCCCCCCAGACTCCTCCCAGGATGTTCCTGTCGTCCCCCCTCAACCCCCCAGAGGTGTCCCTGCCCCTCCAGGGTGTCCCTGTCCCCTGGGTGTCCCTGTGTCCCCCCAGACTCCCTCAGACGGACAGTATGTCCCCCAAAGTGTCCCTGTCCCCCCCAGGGTTGTCCCTGTGTCCCCCAGACCCCCCACGATGGCTCTGTGTGTGTCCCCCAAGTCCCCCCCAAGGTGTCGCTGTGTCCCCCAGGATGTCCCTGCCCCCCCCCGGGCTCCCCAAGTGTGTCCCTGGCCCCCCAGGGTGTCTCTGTCCCCCAGCCCCTCCCCACGGTGTCCCTATGCCCCGCGTCTCCCACCCCCGCGGCCCCCCCCCGTGATCCCCCAGCCCCGAGGGGCGGGGCCAGCGGGAGGGGGCGTGGCTGTGCGTCAGGGGGCGTGGCCAATAACCGAGTCTGTGTGTCTGTTGCTATGGGCGTGGCCTGTTGCTAGGGGAGAGACCCCCCGCCCACGGGGCGCGGCCTGTCAGCTGCCCCCGCCCATCCCATCCCCGGGACGTCACTTCCGCCCGCGCCGCCGCTCCGGAAGTGCCGGTCTCCGCCATGGCCTCAAGGTTACTGCGGGTGAGCGCGGCCCTGCGCCTGCTGCCCGCCGCCTCGGCCCGCGCCGCGCCCGCCCGACGCTTCGCCGCGCCCGGTGAGCCGGGAAGGGGGAAAATGGGGGGTGAGCGGGGTGGGCAGGGCGAGGCCGGGGCGCCGCGGGCGGAACGGGAGGTCGCGGCCCCCCCCCCCCGATCGGGCCGCCCCCCCCTGACCGGGCTGCCCCGCAGGCGACCTCGCCACCGATGAGGAGCAGGCGACGGGGCTTGAGCGGAAGGTGATGGAGGCCATGAGCAAAGGCCTGGTGAGTGCGGGGCAGGGGGGGTGTGTGTGGGGTGGAGTGTCCTGGTGGGAAGTTCTGGGGGGAGCTCAGGATGAGGCGGGGGAGTGTCTTGGGGGGGCTCAGAGTAGGGGTGTCCTGGGGGGAGGCCCAGGTTAGGGTGGGGGTGTAGTGGGGGGACCCCAGAGTGAGGGGTAGGAGCCGGATGGGGCCTGGTGTCCTGGGGGGGCAGGTCAGGAAGGAGGTGGGGGTGTCCTGGGATGTGCCCCAGGGTGGGGTTGGGGTATCCGGTGGGGAGGCTAGGGTGAGGAGGGGATGGGGTTCCTTGGAGGGGTATCCTAGGGTGAGGTAGGGCTGGGGCTGTCCTGGGAGGTGCCCCGGGGTTGGGGTGTCTTGTGGGGCCCAGGTTGAGGCGGGGAGAGCTGAGGGCTGGGGGCCAGGGTGCCATTGCAAGGGGGGCTGGGTCTGGGTGCCCCCTGCTCACCCCCACCTTCTTCCAGGACCCCTACAGCATGTTCCGGCCCAAGCGCTACGCAGGGACCAAGGAGGACCCCAACCTCGTCCCCTCCATCAACACCAAGCGCATCGTGGGCTGTGTCTGTAAGTGCCCCCTCTCCCCTGTTCCTGTGTGTCCCTCTATCCCCCCCAATCCCTCTGTCCGTCTGTCCTGCCCACCTGCTCCCCCCTTTCCCTCCTTCTTCCCCAGGCGAAGAGGACAACAGCTGCGTCGTCTGGTTCTGGCTGCACCAGGGAGAGGCCCAGCGCTGCCCCTCCTGCGGTGCCCACTACAAACTCATCCCCCACGAGCTGCCCCACTGAAGGAGAAGGAGGGGCTGGGACTGCGCTGGAACCCCCCACCCCACCCAGCACCAACTGAGGGTCCTGTGGGTCACACCAACCCACCTGCGACCCCCTGGGCTGAGCTGAGCCGCCCCCATCTCGCCCCACTGCGTGTGTCACCTATAAAGAGTTCGTGTGTGAGACCCAGTGTCTGTCTAGGGGGGCAGGGGGCAGCACCCGGTGTCTGCGTGGGGGAGGGGGGGCGGCACTCGTGGGTGCAGCAGGGGGGGAAGGTTGGGCAGGGGGGTTGATTTAAAGTGATTATTGTGGTCATGGAGGGGGGAGGGAAGTGGGGGAGCCCTGGGTGGCACTTGTGACCTTGGGGGGCATTTGGGTTGGGGGGACCCCGTGTTCATGCCCCTCTGCTCCATACATGGGGACCCCAGTGTGTGGCTGGGGGTGGTTCTGGAACCAGCCCTCACACCGGGGGTGGGGGGCACAAGTGGGGGCAGCCCCCGGGTGGCCTCGCTGGGGCGGGGGGGGGTTTGAGTGTGGTGCTGTCACGGGTGCACAGCTGCTGCCCCCCCTCACGTGCCTCCCCCACCCCTGGGGGGCTCCAGCGCTTCCAGCACCTTCTGGGGCCGAGCAGCCGCTGGTTCCCCACGCCCCCCGCAGCTGTCCCTGCTCACACCCAACTGTGCCGGCACCGGCTGCCTGACCCCCCCCAGGCTCCTCCTGAGCCCCCAGCCCAGCTCGGGGGGGGGGGGGGGGGGGGGGGGGTCGTCACACCTGCTGTGGGGAGCCCGTGGAGGGGTGACCGGGCTGGGGCTGCTCAGTCCCTGGCCCTGGGGAGCCCCCCGAAGGCCCTGGGGAGCCCCCGGGTTTCCAGCTCTGGCCCCTCCCGCTTCTGACGTTATCGATGACGCCAGGCAGGCTGGCTGGCTGGCTGTGACGTCATACACCCCCGGGCCGGCGCGGCCAATGGGAGCTGCCGGCGGCGGTGACTGACAGCGCGGGGCGGGGCTCTGCCGGGGGCGCGCGGGGACGCGGCGGGCGGGGCCCGTCCCGCACCACGTGACGCGGGGAGGGGGGAGCGGGGGTCCCGCTCGCGGCGGCGCGGCGGAGTGCGGCGGTGACGTCACCCCTGTCGCAGAGGGGCGGGGCGGGCGCGCGGGGCCGCGCGCCGGAAGCGGGGCGGCGCGCGCGGAAGGGCCGGCGCGGGGCGGGCGGGCGGACAAGATGGCGGACGGGGACAGCGGCAGCGAGCGCGGCGGCAGCGGCAGTGGCAGCGGCGGGTTCGCGGCCGCCCGCGGAGGAAGCGGCGGCGGCGGCTCCGGGGGCGGCTCCGGCGGCGGCGGCGGCGCGGGCCCGGAGCAGGAGACGCAGGAGCTGGCCTCGAAGCGGCTGGACATCCAGAACAAGCGGTTCTACCTGGACGTGAAGCAGAACGCCAAGGGCCGCTTCCTCAAGATCGCCGAGGTGGGGGCGGGCGGCTCCAAGAGCCGCCTCACGCTCTCCATGGCCGTGGCCGCCGAGTTCCGCGACTACCTGGGCGACTTCATCGAGCACTACGCGCAGCTCGGCCCCTCCAGCCCCGAGCAGCTGGCCCAGGCCGCCGGGCCCCCCGGCGAGGACGGCGCCGGCCCCGGCCCCCGCCGCGCCCTCAAGAGCGAGTTCCTGGTGCGGGAGAACCGCAAATACTACCTGGACCTGAAGGAGAACCAGCGCGGGCGCTTCCTCCGCATCCGCCAGACCGTCAACCGCGGCCCCGGAGGGCCGGGAGGGTTCCCGGGCGGCCCCCCCGGGCTGCAGAGCGGCCAGACCATCGCCCTGCCCGCCCAGGGGCTCATCGAGTTCCGCGACGCCCTGGCCAAGCTCATCGACGACTACGGGGGCGAGGAGGACGAGCTGGGCGGCCCCGGGGGCGGCGGGCCGGGCGGCGGGGGGCTCTACGGGGAGCTGCCCGAGGGCACCTCCATCACCGTGGACTCCAAGCGCTTCTTCTTCGACGTGGGCTGCAACAAGTACGGCGTCTTCCTGCGGGTGAGCGAGGTGAAGCCGTCGTACCGCAACGCCATCACCGTCCCCTACAAGGCCTGGGCCAAGTTCGGCGGCGCCTTCTGCCGCTACGCCGAGGAGATGCGCGACATCCAGGAGCGCCAGCGGGACAAGCTCTACGACCGACGCGCGGGACCCCCGGGGCCCGGCAGCGGCAGCGGCGCTGGAGACGACTCCGACGGAGACGACGTGGACGACGACTGAGCCTCCCCCGACCTGAACCTTGCCGCCGGCCCCCCCGCAGCCCCTTCCCATACCTGTTCCCCCCCTCCAGGCCCTCCTTTCCCCATGCCTCCTCCCCCCCCCCGCCCGGCAAAGGGGTCCCCATGTTCCCCCGCTGCTGCCGCCGGAGAGAGAGAGACCGGCCCAACCGCGATGCTGCCACCGTCCCTCCCTCCTCCTGCCGGGACTCCCTGTTTTTCGGGGGATCGGGGAGGGGGGGCCGCACGGATACTCTCTGCTCTCCCAGAGCCAACACGGTGCCCGTCACCACCACCATCAAAACCAGCATCCCAGCGCCCACGGTGCGCCGAGAAGAGCCGTCGCCGTGGCTCACCGGGCCGGCCGCCACGCACCAAAGCCTTTGCCAGCGGAAACGGAGCCGGGCGAAGGGGGGTGGTGAAGGAGCGACGAAGCCGACGAAGCCGGCAAGCGGGAGCCGTGGGGAGCGAGAGCCGGGGCGGGGGGGCCGTTCCTGGACCAACGTCCGTTCTCTCTTCTCTCATTTTCCCTTTATTTTCCTTTTTCATTTTTTTTCCCCCTTTTCCAGGTGATTTTTTTTGTTGTTGTTGTTGGGTTTTGGGTGGGTTTTTTTTTCGGGGGGGTGTTTTTTTGGGATGCAAACCGCTAAACTCCGGGTGCTCCAAACCAGAACCCGCCCTCGAGCCGGCACCACGCCGACAGGTTCCTGCAAATTGAGGTGAACTTTCTCTGATTGATGATTTCTGACTCTTTCCGCCCCCCTTCTCCCCTCTGCCCCCGTTTCCCCCCCTGCTGTCGCCGTGGGGGGGTCGCAGGGAGAGGCAGGTTCACGCAGGCACAAAGCACAAGGAAAACTCGACGGGGCACAACATCTTCCCCTTCTCTCCAAATAAGGCGAGCGGGCTCCATCCCGGGAGTGCCCAGCCGGGCGTCCTTCCCACTGACACCGTTTTACCGGCACCAAAGGTGCCAAAATCCACCCTTTACCCCCTTTTAATTTTGGATTTTGGGTTCATTTCTGAGCCCGGCCATGCTGGCACTGCCTCTCCCCGCCAGCCGTGCCGGAGCTGAAGGGGGGGTCACTCTGGGGGCCTCTCCCATTAAATGGATTTTTCCACTCAAAACGGTTTTTAATTTTTTAAAAATTCTTTAATTTTGGTTTTAGCTTAATCCTGTCCTTTCTGGGAGGTGTTGGGGGGGTTTGTTTTTTCCCTACCCAGGAACTCCAGACTGACCTGAGTTCATCGCTCTCCATTCCAAAGTTTTCAGGTGGTTTTTCTCTCTCTGGCTTCTCCAGTTTTAGGACTTTTTTGGGGTGTTTTTTTTTTTTTAATTAATTTCTCCTCCTCTGCTTGGTTTGGAGCCCGTTCCCACCCTCCCAGCTCAGCTGCCTCCTTAATTTATTGTCGCAGATCCCGGCGTCTCTCCGCTCGCTCCCTGTTTCTTGGGAAGCGAGGAACAGCCGGCAGCGACTTCACCTTCGCACGGCGAGGGGACACCGACTCTGTCACACCCCCCCCCCCCACCTAGAAACCCAGCAGAGCCCCGGGGGAACGTCGTCTGTCCGTCTGTCCGTCCATCCTGCCTTTGTCGCCTCCGTAGCTCTTTTTAAAGGGATTTTTAAAGCGAATTTCTTCCGTTTCTCCCGTTTTTACTCCTCCTCCGTGGCACAGGACTGGGTTTCCTCACTCACACGGGAGCAATAGTCTTTTATCTCGATGTCCGAACCGCGTCCGTACTGTATTTTGTACCCTAAGGCAGCTCTTTCCAGTGACGTCCTGCTGTATCCACACATCGGTCTGGTTTTGCGTTTGCGCAGCTTCCCGCCACTGCGGAGGGTGAGAATCCCCCCTCCCCATCCCAGCCCCGTGCTGGGTTTGGGGGGGTGTAGGGGGGAAGGAAGCAGCAAGATGATGGCAGCGGTGGCGGCTCGGCTGCACCGGGGGGAAGACGCCCGGCTCCGCAGCGATGGACTTGCCCGGTGTTTGGCTACCGGGAGCCGGTTGCAAAGGCGCAGGCGGTACCTCTCCTTTTATTTTTGAAGAGGATCATATATATATATATATATATATACATAAAAAATATATATATATTATTCTTCTTTTTTTTTTTTTTGGGCTGAATTGTGGGGGTTTGGCCTTTACCTTTCTACTCTGGGCTGGCGGCACAGTCGCCGCTGGCCTGGCTCACCTCGCGGTAGCCGCCTAGGAAAATACGTGGAAGATGGAAAAGGAAACAAAAAGGCCAAAAAAAAACCCTAACCCAACAACCCCAAACCCCAACAGCAACCAAAAACCTGACCAAAAACCAGCCAGGACCCCGCTGCAGCAGACGGCGTTCGCTTCGGCAACCGGAATCCTGTGCGTTATGGAAAACGCCGGCACGAAGAGGAGAGAGCGTTGGGGGGAGCGAGCTGGAAAACAACTCCCCTGGAAACCAAACGCAGAACCATCTGAAAAATGAGATAAAAATGGGAAAGAAAAGAGGAAAAAACCCCAAAAAAGGTTTTTTTTTTTAACATGCCGGCATGAGCGATGTGGAGTGCGGGCGGCCGAGCCTCGGCGCGGGCGGGGATTTGGGGGGTTGGGGGTTTCTGTTAGGGAGAATATGGGGGGGGTGTTTTATTTTGGTGAGTTCTAGGGGTTTTTGGGGTTTGGCTGCTGAGAGGGGGGAGTGAGCAGGGAGCCCCCTCCCTTGTGCCACAGCGCCTTTCCCGAGGGAAGTGGGGTGCTGATGCTTACACCCCAAGTCAGGCTGTTGTCAGCGTCTCTCCGCAGAGCCGTATATATATATATCTGTATATCCACACATGGGGGTGTGTATATATGGGATTGGGCTGGGGTTTGGGGTTGGATTCCAGAGAAAATGGGCAAATAGCTTTTTTTTTTCTTTTTCTTTGTTTTTCTTTTTAAACCAGAAAAGGGGGGGAAAAAATATCCCAAATTCTTGGAGCTTCCAGATTTCAGTTGCCCCAAAAGGGACAGTTTGAGAGCGCAACTATCGCTGTACAAACTAGAAATGCTGTAAATCCTGTATAGCGCCCCAAAATCCGTGTAAATACCCACAGCGTCCGGGCCGGGAGCCGGCGGCGGCTCCGTTAACAAAGTTCAAACTGCTTCAGTTTCTTTTTTTCCCCCCTTCCCTTCCCAAAAGAAAAAATATGGAAGAAAAAAATGGGAATTATCCTGCCTTGTTTGCAGCCGTTTTGGGGTGATGGGCATGAGAATCCGGTTGAGGTCCCTCGCGGAGGGTGACTCAGAGGGAGGTGACCAGTTCCCGGAGCTGCCGTGCCGGGGAGAGCGGCGGTTTCTCTTGTTGGTGGAAAAGTAAACCAACCCCAACCAACCAAACCAAACCCTCGCCGGCTTCTCTTTTAAAAAAGAAAAACAAAATGCTTAAAAAAACCACAAAAAAAAGGAAAAAATAAGAAAAAAAGCGAAAAACAGAAGCGTGAGCGAGCGATGACGGTACTTGAGCTGATGCACAAGGAATCTCTCAGCAGATACTCGCCGGGAGAGGGGTCCCGATGGGAAAGCTGAAGCGGCTCAGCGTGGCGGTGGCTTGATGGAGTCTTGGAGATGTTCCTCGTAGGGCGAGGCTGGGCCACGGGCGCCGTCACCCTCCTCCTCCGTGGCGGAGCCGGTCGAGCCAGCAGTGCCTGCGCCAGGAGGAGCCTGCGGTTGGCGTGTTGGTGGTTGGTGTGTCAGCGTGAGAGCTCTGAATCCAGGCGCTGGGATGGATCTGGGATTGAGTTGAGCCGGGAGAGGAGCAACTGGGAGAGGAGTGGCTGGGAGAGGAGCGCGGCATCGGTGGCTTCTCGTGGTGGCAGCGGCGGCGATTGTTGGGCTGGCGGTCGGAGGCGCTTGGGGTTGGTGGTGGCGGCGAGGCCTCGAAGCCACCGCGTTACCAGCACGGCACCGATGCGATGGCTGTGAGCGGGTGCAGCACGTGCGGCTCACCACAGGGCAGCGGTGGGAATGTGCCAGTTGGTCAACATCAGCGTGAAGAGCCAGATGCTCCACCAAGAGCCGCCGGGGCCGGCACCAGCTTCAGCCAGTATCTGCTGAGAGACCAAAACATTCACCCCGAAGTACCTTGATGAGAGAAGAAAGTTTTATTCCTCTTATTTTTTTAATGAAAGAAAAACAAAAAATAAAAGCAAACCATGCACTTTAGGCGGCCCAGAGCGGGGCTGCCGGCGCCTGGGGGGGGGTCCCGGTCCTCCCCCCTTTCTCCCTTCCTCTGCGGCCGGCGGGGCGGCTTCGGGAGACGCCGGGGAGCAGCCGGCGGTTGCCGAAGGCAGGTCCTGGATTTTACCACTAGCAAAGATGACGCCCGACGTGACGAACTCCTCATGCTAGCGAGCACTCCTCACCGTAGCAGATTTTTGCAAATGGAGTTTTACAAGTCTATATTTAAAGAATTGTATGTTTGTAACAAATAAAAAGTATGCGGAAAAGTGAATGAAAAACCCCGGCTGGCCCCGTCTCACTCCTTGGGAGGGGTTAGGGGGGACCCCACCCATCCTTGGGAAGGGAGGGCAGGGTGGGTGGCTGCCTTGTGAGGGGGCTTTGGGGATCCCTGGGGCTCTGGGGTGGGAGAGTAGAGGGGGGTTGAGAACCACTTTGTCCCTGGTGGGGGGTGCCCAGAGTCTGGGCAGCTGTAGGGGTACATGTGGGGGTGAGGGCTGGGTACCGTGGGGAGGTGGGGGGGTTGGTGCAGCACGCTGGTGAGTGCTGCGTGGGGAAGGCGCGGGTGCCACGCACACGGCAGCGTGGCGTGTTTGCAGGGGCAATGTGTAAGGTGTGTGCAGCGTGTTCACAGCCGTGTGCGTGGCGTGCGGCCCGCACCGGGCAGGGCACTGGCGGTGCCGTGCTGCCCCTGGCAGAGATGGCAGCTCGCTCCCGGCCGGCGTGCGGTGACGCAGGCGCCGCAGCCCACGCCGCATTTAGCTCTGCGGCTCCCTGCGGGCACGGGCTCATCTGAGGACACGGAGCGGGAGCTGCCTGCGCATGAGCCGCAGCCGCTCACCGCAGCGCCGCAGCCCCGCCGCCGCCGCCGCCGCCGCTTGTCCTCAGCGCTGCGGGCAGCCTGGTGTGACCCTGTCGCGGGGGGGGGGGGATGCATCCCTCCATCCCTCCGACTGGTGTCGGAGCAGCTGGCAGCGTCCACGGGGACCCTGTCCCGCACGTCCCCCGGATGCCGGGGAGGGCAGCTGCTCCAGCCCTGACGAAGGAGCCAGGGAGGGGGCTGTGGGGGGAGCATGGGGGACAGCTGGGGGGGCCCCGGATATGCAGCCGGCGCCCGTAGCAGTTGCTGCCCATGGGGCAGGTGCAGGCTGCATTCCCCACGGGGGCACTGGGAACAGCAGCGGAGCCGGGGGGCTCAGGGCCCCCCCCAGCTCTTTGCCTGCAGCAGGGGCACTCTTGAGCCGCCCCGGCGTGGCAGCTGCAGTGGCAGGGGGGTCGCACAGCGCCCCCCACACTGGTCGGTGCCAGAGGGAAACTGAGGCACAGGGCAGGGTGCGAACCAGGACACGCCACGCGGGGCAGTGACAGCGCAAAGATGCCTTCCTCACCCCTCCCTCCTCTTCCTCACCCACTGCACCTGCTCCATCCACTCCCCCGAGGGGCCAGGCAGGCTCCCGAGCCCCATCCCCCATCCTGGGGCATATCGACTTCCCGAGGCCGCTCCTGTGGCCCTCACCCCTCCTTTTCTGCAACCCTCAGTTCCAGAATTAACCCCGTCGCACACGTCGGGCTCGATGCTGGGACGGGCTCACGGGGGGAAGCAAGAGGGTTTATCCCCCTGACACACCACCAGCCCCCGCCCACCAGTGGCCGGGCCGGGCACGCTTGGGGCTGGTTTGGATCCCGTTTTCTCCTCTTGAGGCCCCCAGGGCCAGCCCGGTACCTCGCTGCTGCCGCCCCACAGGGCACTCCTCGCCCCACGGGCCGGGACCCAGCTTCATGCCCCACCATTCCCGGAGGACACACAAGGCTCTGCTCGCCGGGCAGCGCCCGGGAGGGATCCCCCTCACCCCGCGGCTGCTGAGGCGGCACTGGCCGGGTTCAGGCCCGAGCCCTTCAGTCGGGCCGGGGGCGGGGCGGGAGCGGGCGGGAGGCTCCGACCTGCCCCGAATGAGGCGGAGCGGGGCGACAAGCCGGGGACAGCCCGGGCCAGGCCGAGGGGGCTGCCTGAAGACCCGGGGCAACAGCGGGTCCCCGGCAGCAGCCCAGCACCCTGCTGCGCCTCACGCCCGAGCCTTTCGGCCGGCCGCTGGGGGGAACGAAAGGGCCCAGGGCAGGCAGGGAGCGGGCGGGACGCTCCGAGCCCGGCAGCGGCTCAGCCCCGCCCGCCCGGCCCGGGAAGGGGGGAACCCGTGGGCGGCCTGTGGAGCGCGCGCTACACAGCAAACAGGGGGGCGGGCAGAGCGCACGGGCGGGAAACGTCTCTCTCCTCCTATTGGCTGCGCGGGCTGCCCGTCAGGCGGGCGGAACGCCCCTGTCCCTGTGCTGCCGAGTGCCCGCGTCGCTCCGCCCCCCGGCCCGAGCACGCCTCTCGCCCTCAGCCCCTGCGTGCCGTGTGCAGAGGCGCGGCAGCCGTTGAGCTGTCCGCGAGGCGGAGCTCCTGAGGGAGCGAGCAAGAAGCAGCGTTGCGATTGGGTGTGGGGAAATGTTCAAATCAGTATGGGGTGGTTTGATTGGCTCCGGGCGGCTGCGGCAGGCCGGGCTTCCTCCTCGCGCTCCGGAGGGTTATTGTCTGGCACCTCCTGAGGCGGCTCCGGCGGCGGCTCGGGACCCCAACTCGAGAGGGCGGCGGTAAAATGGTGAGGGGCGAGAGCGGGGCCGGTCCGGGGTCGGGTCTTCTTGGGACGCCGGGGAGGGTCCCAGGGTCGGTACCGGAGCCGGTAGGAGGCTGAGGACGAGCGCGGCGGCGGGGCGGCCTGGGCAGGGCGGCCGGCGCCGGCCCGGAGGTGACAGGGCTGTCCGGGGGAAGGCTGGAGCCGCCGCTGTCACTGGGGAGACGCGGCCGGGGTCGCACGGTGCCGCAGCTCCGCTCGGCGATGGGCCGGAGCTGCTGCGGGGAGGTCGGAACGACGGGCGGGTCCCGTGCCGGGCTTCTGTCACCGATCCGTGACCTTGGGCACGGCGCTGCGCCCTGCCCTTCCCGAGAGACTCCTCGGGAGCCTTCCCTTGGCGGGATGCCGCTCCCCGGCCCCCTTCCCCCGTTCCCCCCGCCCTCCCCGCGGCTACCGCCGTTGTGTAACCGAAGCCTCTCGCCGGTTCTGGCGAGACCATCCCGGAGAGCATGTGTGCCGCTTCCCGATAACCCTGAACCCCGCCGATGGGGCCGGCGGGAGGCGAGCGGTGGAGCCGGTGTCTCCCTGGTGCTGTCAAAGCGTTCCCGGGGAGGCTGGGCGGCGCGGCGGCTGCCTTTACCTCGCTAGTTACGGTTTTGGAGAGAAGCTGTTCCCTTTTTGTTGCTACTTTTGTGAGCTCTGATTGTTTATTGAGGAAGCGGCTGGCAGGGGCTGAGCCAGGGGCGAGCGGCCCGAGGGATGTCAGGGAAGCTTCCCGGCTACCTTCCCCGGGTAGCCCCCGGCGCAGGGAATGTTTGGTTTCCATGGTTTGGGTTCTAACGCGAGTCCCTGTGCCCGCTGGCTCTCGGTACAGCTTGGCAGTGGCTTCCTGAGGAGACGTCTTGTTCTTGGGGAGGGAGAGGGGAGAAGACTGGGGTGCCCGAATGTCTGAAACTTCAGTGGAAGTCACGGTCCCAGAGCCAGCAGCCGTTGCTTAGATCCGGGAGAGAAGGGCCCCGATCGCTAAGGGTTAACTATGCTCGCTGAGATTACGCAACTCTCCCCGACCCGTCTCTGTAACTTGTGGGAATAGATTAAAAAGTCGCTTTTTGAAGTGTTTCAGTCCCTTTTGAAGCGGAAAGGGGGGCCGGAGGCTGCTTGCTGGCAGCTGGGTGCTTTCAGTCGGGTAGTTTTGGTGTGGGAACGTGCTTTCAGCAGGGAGAAGAGAAGGTGTTGAGTTTCTGTGCCTGTCTCCGTGGTCCACTCTGCACGGGGAATCAGTGCTGCAGAAGTATCGCTGCTGTCTCGAACCTGACTGAGCCCCTGTGAGACCCTTTCTCCTGAGGAAGAGAAGGGAATCTCCGTGCTGCAGCCCTCGTTCTTCCACCGGGACTGTGGCTGGGAGGGGGATGAGCTCCGCAGGGAGTCAGGAGCGGTGGAGCTGTGGGAAACTTGTGGCTTTTCCTCTGCACACCCTGCAGATGTTGGTGAAGTCAGAGACAAACCTCGGGACTTGTGCTGTGAGACTTTTCTTTCCTATTTTTAGTCAAGTCTCATGGAATGAACCATCAGGTGGGCAGCTGCCAGCTGGAAAACTTGACAGAGAAGTGGGAAAGTTCACAGTTGGCTGATAAAAGCCCTCAGTGTGAACAGCCAGGCCTTTTCCCAGAGCTGTCTTTTATTTCTAGAGGGAGGAAACATCCCTGAATCTCCCTTCCCAACAAGTGAAGTTTTGCTGAGTGACATTTTCTAGCGATAAAAGTAACTCCTGATGCTTTGCTGATGCAAAGGGAGCATCAAGTCATGCTTCAAAGCGTTTCTGGACACGACTCCCTCAGCCTCCCTCCTAACAAACTGGAGCCAAACGCTCCCCAAGACATTCCTGTCCTGGCCTCGGCTGCGCAAGCACCCGGCAGCTGGTTTGCTGGCTGCCACCTCCCACAGCTGGATCTCAGCCACGGGGAGGAACTCCCTGTGCCCGGTGCTGCAGGACACCAGCCCAGCTCTCCCACTGACTCTGCACAGCGCTGCTGTTTTATTCCCTCCGGATGCTGTATTCTCACCTTAGGATTTATTTTGGGTTTAATATTTGAGTTTAAACTGGGCTGGTGCTCCCCAGCTGGCGGGAGCAGGAACACCCTGTGTTTTTAAGGATTAATAGGCTCAGTTAGCGTCACCTTGGTCTCCTGGGGATGGCTGGAGCCTGTGGCTGCTCCTCAGTGAGCCAGGAGGGCTGGCAGCAGCTTTCAGCACTCACACTGAGAACGTAATTCCCCTTATTTTTGAAGAGGATGGGGATTGTGGGATTAACACCCTGAGTAAAAACAGGGATTACACGTAAAGATACTTGCATGGGTCTGCTTTCCCTTTCCTGTATGGGGGCTTCTCTGCTCACCATGGGCCAGGGGCCTTAATTTTGGGGTTATAGATGCTGCTGTTTATTCAGCGAGCTGGATTTGGGGTTGGGAGCAGCAGGTCTGGGAAATGTCATTCCTTTCTCCAAGAGACAGTTCCCTCTTCCCTCTGCGAAAGACCCATGTGTTCAGCAGAACACCTTCCCTCACGTGGGCTCTTCCCAGGCCCTGCTGCTCTCACCTCTCTGAGCGACATTGTTTGATATCCCTGGAATCAAGGAATTTCCTTCAAGCAGAAGTGCGACAGCCCAGAAAACCCAGGACATTTCTCACAGGCTTCCAGCCTTCTCGTGCATCAGGGATTTCAACCATTCCCCACAACGTGATTTTCACTCAATCTGTGATTTCTGATGATTTTCCACTCTGGAGCAGGATGGGAATTGCCCGTGAATCCTGCAGCTCTGGGTTTAAATTCCGACTCGGCACATACCTTCCGAGCCAAGAAATGAGTCTGGAATCTGTTCTCACCATGGCTGGATAAAACCCCAAACAACCCCAAAATGTGGGGGTTTTTGGGCTGCTTTCCCCCCTTTTGGCATTTCCCAGAAAATAACGGGAATAGTGGTAGCAGGAAATGAGACCCCAGGGTGATAAAGCAGCTGCTGCACTCCTCAAACCTGCCTCTTCCCCTCGAATTTGCCTCTTTTTAGGTCATTTGAGAGGTCACGAGTTTCCTGTCCTGGCCAAGAGTGTATTTGCCTCTGGATTATGGTACAGCAGGTTTCTTTGGATTAATTAAGATTAATTAATAGGTGGATTTCTGTCTTGCAGGCGGGTGGAAAAGCGGGGAAGGATAGTGGCAAGGCCAAAGCAAAGGCCGTGTCACGCTCCCAGAGAGCAGGACTCCAGGTAAGGCCCAGCCGCTCCTGCTGGTGAGGGAAACCCTGCATCCTCAGGTGAAACCTCCACTCCTGGGGGGCACAACTCACCCTCCCCCCCTTTTTTTCCCTCTTTGTTTGTGTTTTGAGTGGATAATTTAATCTTTTGAGATCTGTGTCGTCGCGGCAGCGGTGCTACAGGAGCCTCCAGAAGCTGTGGATGGGCAGGGAGGGGTGAAAAATTGGTGGTGTGCAGTGTAATTATGCAAATGTAAGGAGCTATAGTATGCAAATGTGTAGGGGGCTCTAGTATGCAAATGTGTAGGGGGCTATAGGTGCTAACGAGGTGTTGGTCGCTCCCACCCCAGTTCCCTGTTGGAAGGATCCACAGGCACTTAAAAACTCGCACAACCAGCCATGGGCGAGTGGGCGCTACAGCTGCTGTCTACAGCGCAGCCATCCTGGAGTATCTCACTGCTGAGGTAGGTCTTTTCCATCCTCCTGAGGCCTGGGTGGGGAGGTGGGAGACCCGTCCTTTCCCTCAGGATCATCCCCAGTGTCTCTGCAGGTGTTAGAGCTGGCAGGAAATGCCTCAAAGGACTTGAAAGTCAAGCGCATCACCCCTCGCCACTTGCAGCTGGCCATTCGTGGGGACGAGGAGCTGGATTCTCTCATCAAAGCCACCATTGCTGGAGGAGGTGGGTATCATCCTTGCCACCCCCTTTCCCTCCTTCCCATGGGGAATTTGAGAGGGGAAATGTGGGAAAACAGGAATTTGGCACCGAAGGGAAATACTGGAGCTGGGGCAGGAGGAGACATTTCACCAAATTCTGCTGGGAATTGAGGATTTTTAGGAAGTCTGATGGGAATCCTCCTCTTGTATCCGCAGGAGTCATCCCTCACATCCACAAGTCCTTGATTGGAAAGAAGGGGCAGCAGAAGACGGCGTAGTGGGGAAAATTGACAAGCAGCCCGCTCCCTGTTTTACCATACGTGGGCCAGAAGAAACCTTGGCGATTCGCGGAGGGTTGGTTTGGTGTAAGGAGTAGATCAAAGGGCGAGCATAGACCATTGACTGTAGGAGGAGGAAAGACGGGTTTGGGCTTTAGCTTGGGGGGGGGTTGAGACGAAGCTGTATCTTGGTTTGAGCCAGGGGGTCGTCTGCTCCCTGGCATTTTATATGAAAATGGGATGGATAAACCCTTTTTTACAAAATCCCTGCTGAACTCCAGCTTTCTTGGAGTGTGCGGTGGTCGTTCAGGGGCAGTGGGGCTGGGGCAGCTGCGGGAGGGGCTGTTAGGGGGCTGAGGAAGGGAGGTGAGGGGGCTGGGGGAGCCGGGAGGGGGTTAGGGAGCAGAGGAAGGGCGACAGGCTTCCCTGGGCTGGGGGGCGGTGGTGTGTCCCCGCCCCTATGTAAATACCGGAGGTCTGCTCCCCTATGCGAAGCTGGGGGGGGCGGGCCGGGCCGGGCAGTGCCCGCGGGGCTCCACCCCACATCGACGGGGGGCCGTGGAGCCCCGGCTGGCTCTGCGGTGCGGCTGCACGTCTGTCCATCGGGTGTCTGCCCGCCCTGACCTGTCCGGGCTGCTGGGGAGCCCAGTCCCGGCACGCCCCGCCCCAGGGAGGCACCGGCTGCCCCACACCTGGGGGAGGGGAGGAGAAAGGGCCGGGAAGGCTCCAGCACTGGCAACACCAGTGCCCAGTTGCATCAGGCACCAAGAGGCCTGGCTGGCCCCCGGTGCCGGCTGCTGGCCCTGGGGGCCATGTACTGCAGCACTGCGGCCTCAGGCCTGTCCCGCGGGGCCGCGGCGCCTCGGTTGGCCCCGGGGACCCCGGTACGTGCCGCCGGGGCCGGGCCCGGCCTGTGCTACCTAGGCCGCAGCGCTGCCCCTGCTGCTGTCACAAGATGGCGGCGTGAGGGGCCGGGGGGGCCGCGGCCGCGCAGGGCCGGCGGACGGCACGGCCGGGGTGCGGGCAGCTGGGCCCGGGGCGAGAAAGAGGGCGCAGGCCGACCGCGGCGGGACCGAGGACCGCACAATGGCGGCGCGGCTCGGGCCGCAAGATGGCGGCGGCGGGAGGGTCTGGTCTCGCTGCCCGACGACGGCGCCTTGCGCATGCGCGGGCCGCGCCGCTAGAGTGCATGCTTCGCGCCGCGCGGCCGCGTGGGAGGCTCCACCACCACGGGCCGGGAGGGGAAAGTGCCCGGGACTGCCGGTTCCCGGTCGCCCCGCCGCGCTCTGGAAGGAAAGCCGCACGGCCCGGTCGCTCTCTCGACCCCGGTCGCCGCTCAGCTGGCCGCAGCGGACGCGGGACAGCCGCGACGGGGGAAGTTGCGCTGGGCGTTACGTAACCTGCGCCCCCCGCCCGCCCGCAGTGGTTCCGTCCCCCCCGCCCGCGCGGCGTTTTCGGCGCTCGCCATTGGTAGGCGAGGCGCCGGGGCGGGGCGCGGATGGTATAAATAGAGGCGGCGGCCGGCGCTTCGGTTAGTCTGCCGCGGCTGCTATAGCATAGAGGTACTTTCTGCTCCGCCCGCGCTCCCGCTCGCCGCCGCTCCTTCTCCTCCGCCGCCATGAACGGGCAGCTCAACGGCTTCCGCGAGGTGTTGATCGAAGAGGGCTCCTTCCTCTTCACCTCCGAGTCTGTGGGCGAGGGGCACCCAGGTGCGGGCCGCGGCGGGGCGGTGAACGCGCAGGCGCGGCGGGCCCGGCGGCGCGCGGGATAGGGGGAGGGGGGGGGGGGCGGGGACGCCGCCGGGCGCGCGCGCAGTGCGGGGCGGCGCGCGCCGCATTGCGGGCCCCGCCGCGCACGTGCTTAGCGCTCGCGGGGGGATGGGGTGAGCGCGGGGCGCGACACGCACCGGGGGGGGGGGGGGGGGGGCGGGGATGGGGATTGGGGGTGTCTTACCGGCTGACGTAACGGCGGCGGGGGCCGGGGGCTGCCGTGACTCAGCCGTGACTAAGCGGCTCCCGGGGGGGTCCCACCCCCCGCAGCTCCCCGCAGCTCCCCGCAGCTCCCCGCAGCTCCCCGCAGGCTGACTGGCCGAGCCCCGAGGCGCAGCGTGACCGGCCCGGTGACCGCCCCCCCCCACCCCAATTCCTCCGGGGCGGGGTGTGGCGGGCGCCGCCGTCAGAGCACCCCGCCTCCCCCTCCATCTGCCTTACGGCGGTCCCCGGCGCTCCCAGCCCCGCGCAGCGCCGGGATGCAGCACCCCGTTACCCCCGGCGGGGGCGGCTGCTCAGGGCTCCCTGGGCTCGGCGTGCCGGGGCCGTCCCGCCAGGCCGAGCTCCGAGCTCCCGGGCCGCGGCAGCGCGGTGCCATGGCGTGCCGGGCTCCCTCCTTCCCCTCCCCGCCTTTGTGCTCGCCGTGCTGGGCACATGACTGCAGGGCTGCGCGGGCAGCTGCCAGCACCCGCCCCCCCGGGCCCACCCCAGCCCCGCTAGCTGTCCCACCCAGCACCCTGCAGATGCGGTTGGCTTTCCCTGCCCCGCAGCATGGGCAGCTCTGGCTCAGCCGCCAGCACCCATGGCATAACCAGCCCCTTGCGGCTTGGCTGAAGGTAACTTTGGGGTTCCCCCCCCACCTCCCAATCGCTGGAAGGGCTCCCTGCACCCGAGGCCACATGCTGCCCCAAGGGAGAAGGAGCTTAGCGACCGTGTGCGGGTGTAAGGTCCGTCCCATCGCTCTTTCACCCTGAGAAGCACCCATGCAGCTGCCTCCCTGCGCCCCAGCGAGGCGCTGCCTCATCCTCTCCCAAATCCGCCCCGAAAGGTCGCTGCCAAGGACGTCCGCAGTACGAGGGAAGTTGCTTATTCACCGTCCAGCCCTGAGCGGCCCTTGGGAAGCTCTGGCAGCAGATGGGGGCTTCCCTCTCCCAGAATAAAACAGCCTGGGTACTGGAGGGGACTGGGTTATCCGGTGGTAGGCAGCCAGGTGTGCTCAGGACAGCCGCCGGCACCGGGCACCCCAGGAAGCTGGCACGCATCACGTAGGGGAAGCCAGGGCCAGAGATGGGGGTGACAGTCCCCTTTGGCGACGCTGTAGGTGGCTGAGCCCAAGCTCTGACCCAACTGTAACTGGAGCTTAACTGGTGGATGCCTGGAATTCCAGGCTAATAACCAGCGCGGGGACAAGGCGAGGGCTGTGTGTGCTGCGGGAGGCTGCGGCTTAAGGAGGGGGGGGGTTGTGCTTGGCTCCAGCTCCCAGCTTAGCGTGGGCTCGGCTGTGCCGAGGGAGAGCGGCTCAGGAAGGAAGGGCTGTGCCCTGACAGCCTCCCCCTCCGTCCTGTCCCCCCCAGATAAAATCTGCGACCAGATCAGCGATGCCGTGCTGGACGCCCACCTCAAACAGGACCCTGATGCCAAAGTGGCTTGTGGTGAGTGGCTCCCTGGGGACACAGGGTGACGCTGGCGCTGGGTGGGTGACATCAGCGCTGACGTCCTCGTCCTTCCCTTCAGAAACGGTGGCGAAGACAGGGATGATCCTGCTGGCGGGGGAGATCACCTCCCGGGCTGCTGTTGACTACCAGAAGGTGGTCAGGGACACCATCAAGCACATCGGTTACGATGACTCCTCCAAAGGTACATGCTGAGGGGGTCACCAGCTCGCTGCCAGTGTGGGGTTTGGCTCGCTGCTGGTGTGGGGTTTAGCTTGCTGCTGGCGTGGGGTTCAGCTTGCTGCTGGTGGGGGGGTTGGCTCGCTGGGCTCACCGCAGCCTCTGCTCTGCCCCAGGCTTTGACTACAAGACATGCAACGTGCTGGTGGCCTTGGAGCAGCAGTCACCCGACATCGCCCAGGGTGTCCACCTGGACCGCAGCGAGGAGGACATTGGTGCTGGGGACCAGGTGAGTCCCTGCACTGTGTGAGCTGCTTGCTGTTCAGCTGGAGGGGTCATGACTTCATTGCCCCCTACCTCCTTCTCTGGCAGGGCCTGATGTTTGGCTACGCCACGGATGAGACTGAGGAGTGCATGCCCCTCACCATCGTCCTGGCCCACAAGCTGAACGCCAAACTGGCCGAGCTGCGGCGAAATGGCACACTGCCCTGGCTGCGCCCCGACTCCAAGACTCAGGTGAAGTCCCTGACGGACCCAAAACATCTCCCTGGTGGCCCCAAATCCCCCACCTCATCCCCTGATGTCCTCACTTTCCTCCCCCTGGCAGGTGACAGTGCAGTACATGCAGGACCGCGGTGCCGTCATCCCCATCCGCGTGCACACCATCGTCATCTCGGTGCAGCACGACGAGGAGGTGAGCCTGGACGAGATGCGGGACGCGCTGAAGGAGAAGGTGATCAAGGCCGTGGTGCCAGCCAAGTACCTGGATGATGACACCATCTACCACCTCCAGCCCAGTGGCCGCTTCGTCATCGGCGGCCCCCAGGTAACGGCACCACCTTTGCTGTGCCGGCGCGGCGCTGGCGGTACTGGGGTGATGGTGATGGTACCAGTGTGGTGGTGACTGACTGTATCATCCCTTTGCAGGGTGATGCCGGGCTGACCGGCCGCAAGATCATCGTGGACACCTATGGGGGCTGGGGGGCCCATGGCGGCGGCGCCTTTTCGGGGAAGGATTACACCAAAGTGGATCGCTCAGCTGCCTACGCCGCGCGCTGGGTGGCCAAATCCCTGATCAAGGCCGGGCTGTGCCGCAGGGTGCTGGTGCAGGTGGGTGCCAGCAGGTCTCCCCTTCCCCCCCCTACAGTGTTTTCAGGATGCAAAGAGCTTCTGGGGTTTGATCTTCCCCCCCCCAAATCCCCCCATAGGTCTCCTACGCCATCGGGGTGTCCCACCCCCTGTCCATCTCCATCTTCCACTATGGCACCTCCCCGAAGAGCGAGCGGGAGCTGCTGGAGATCGTCAAGAAGAACTTCGACCTCCGCCCCGGGGTGATCGTCAGGTAACGGGCGCACGGGAGGGGAGGGGGCACACGTGTCGCTGGGAGAGGGAGAAGGGGGAAGGGGCTGCTGGGAGGGAGGGAGGGAGGGAGACAGACACACGCCAGGGTGGTGGCATCGTGTTGGGGGTGTCCCAGCCCCGGAGCAGCCGCGGTCACCGCCTGGTGCAGCTGGAACCGGCCGGAGAGCCGCTTGTGCTGGAAGATACAAGCGCTTTGGGGCGCGCTGGGGGTAAGTATCCACTGGGCGCTTGGAGCTTCTCCGGCTTCTCGGGCTCCTGTGAGGGGAGGGAGAGTTGGGAACAGGGACCAGCCGGATCTGGGGCAGCCGGGGAAGCCCCAACCACCCCTCTGGGGCTGGGGAGGAGACGAAGGTGACGCTGCAGACCCCCATCCCCAGCCAGGCAGGGAAGGAGGGGCGAGCGCGCGGTCGGCTCCGGGTACTGAGTGCAGGACTTTGTTCCAGGGATCTGGAGCTGAAGAAGCCCCTCTATCAGAGGACCGCAGCCTATGGCCACTTTGGTAGGGACAATTTCCCCTGGGAAGTGCCCAAAAAGCTCAAGTACTGAGCCTGGGCAGCCTTGTTAGGCTCTTCCCCCCACCCCTGCGGGCGTAGGCTACAGAGAAGCTCGCGGGCTCTGGGGGAAAGAGCCCCTCAGCCCCCCTGGCCCTGTCCCATGTCCCCCACCTTTGTTTTTCTCTTCTCTTTCTCTCTCACCATCATTTTGGTTGCGTGGGGACCACGCGCGGCCTCGTGCCTCTCCCAGAGCCCCCCCCAGCCCCATGTGTTACCTCCCCCCAACCTCTGCCAATCCCTCCGGCTCTAAGCCCAAATATCTCTCTCTCACAACGTCTGAGCTCAGATACGGCAAAAAGCCCCCTCAAAAAACGCTTCCCCCCCTCCATAACTCTCACTGTTCCTGCTGGGGGGGTCGGGGAGATACCAACACCATTTGGGCTCCCCACCCTGTTCCACCAGGACCTCACTGGTGCTGGTTTTGTTTTTAACCCTGATGTTAAACCTCTCTCCTTAGAGGATGCACATTTTGGGGGGGGGGGGGGGGGATGTAGAAGGGGGCCCTAAAATGGTGTTAAAACCACCCCCCTCTCTCCCCCCTCCCCCTCTTCCCAGCCCTCCCTGTGGGTTTGGTACCGGAGGAAAAAGGCTGATGGTTTGTTGGGTTGTTTTGTTGTTTTCTTTATAAGAAAAGCTGACCCCAGGCCAGAACCAGAACTGCACAACCCCCCCTTCCCACCCCTACCCCACGCTGGGGGGGGCACGGGGGGCGCTCAGCTGAGCTTGATAGTTTTGGGGAGGGGGGGGGAAGAAAAAGGGGGGATGGGAGGGGAGGGGGGTGGGGATTTTGGCCCTTCATACTTGAACGTTCCTTTTTTAGGGTGTATTTATTGTGTGCTGAGACACGGGGCGTGAGTACAGAGAAGCCCCCGGGCTCAGACGGCAGCTCTTTGGTTTTCCTGAAAGCCCCCCCACCCACCACCCCTCCTCCAGCCTTTCCCCCCCCACACACACTCACCCCCCCATGAGATGCCTCAGATGGCTCAGAATTGGGCTGAAAAAGGGAGAAAATCAGGTTTTTTGCTAGTGATGGAGGGGAGGGGGAGAGAAAGGGGCAGGCAGAGGCTGGGGGCTGCCCGGCCCCGGGACTGCGGCGCATTTGGCCGGTGTGGTACAGAGAAGCCGGCTTGTTTACCTGCCCGTCCCAAGGGGGTCGGTGTGTGTCCCCCCAAAAGTGCCTTGGTTGGGGGTGATGGTAGGAGGTGGGGGGGCTTTCTCTTAATTTTTTGGTTTTGTTTTGGGGTTTTTTTTCTCCTTTTAATATTTTTCTGGAGGTTTTACGATGCCGGTTGTTTTGACTCCACCGATTCCAAACTTCAAGAAATGAAATAAAACTGCTGGGTTTGAGCTGATCCCACCTGTTCTGTGCCAAGGAGGGGATGGGGGGGAGGTAAATCGGGGTGCTCAGAGCTCAGGGGTGCCCTGCTCAGGCCGGGGCTCCTCTTCTTCACCGCGCCAGTTGGCGAAGGCCACCTCCTGCGCCAGCTGCTGCAGTGGCGGCCGGCCCAGCGCCAGGTTGCGCAGGGAGATGAGGGTCATCAGGGCGCTGCCGGGGGATTGAGGGGGGTCAGTTGAGTTGGGGGGGGGGGGTTGTGAGGGGCTAGGAGTTGATTTTGGGGTGCACCGACCTGCGGCGGAAGAGGTAGAACTTCTTGAGGAGGAAGTGGTGGAGGCGCTGGGCCAGGCCGGCCTCGTGCCGCCGCTGCTGCTCCTCCAGCCGCCGCTGCCGCCGCAGGAATGTCGTCACCAGCGGGTCGGCCGGGGTCCCCGCTGGGATGGGCTCCCCCAGGATGGGCCGCAGCTCGGGGGGCAGCGGCTCTGTCTCTGGGGGGTGATGGGGGTGAGTTGGGGTGGATTTGGGGGGGGTCTGGTCTGTGTGTTTCCCCCCTCCCCAGCCCTGGTGCTCACCGGTGCCGTTGCGCACGCGGTCCCGCAGCTCCTGCAGCCGCGTCAGGTTGCGCTCGAGCGCCAGTGCCGTGGTGTTGACGTACAGGTACATGTAGCAGGAGGGCTCAGCTGAGACCGTGTGCACCTTGTGGTACTGCCCAGGGGGCAGCTGCAGGGGAGGGGAGGGGATGGGATGGGGGGCTCAGCGCTGGGGGCATGCATGCCCCAAACTGCCCCCCCCCCCAGCCCCGCACCCCACCTGCGTGCCCCAAACTATCCCCCTGCCTGACCCTGCATGCCCTAAACCTCCCCCAGCCCTGCACCCCACCTGCATGCCCCAAACCCCCCAGCCCTGCACCCCACCTGCATGCCCTAAACCCTGCCCCCCACCTGCATGCCCTCGCCCTCGCCCAGCGAGTGGTTGCGCTGCTGCTCCACCAGCTCCACCAGCACCCGGCCCCGCAGCACCCGCAGGCTGGTGTTCCCCAGGTCCTCGCTCACAAAGTTCTCCAGGTGCAGCCCTGGGAGGGGGAAAACCATCAGCCCCCCACCCCTAAATATAAACAGGGGGTGTGTCCCCCCAACCCCAAATCACAGGGTCTCCCTGTACCAGGGAAGTCGGCGATGAAGACGGCGTCCGTGTGTCCATCCAGCTGGTTCTCCAGCTCCTGCAGCCGCTGGCGCCAGGGCGACAGCTCCAGCAGCAGCGGCAGCAGCCAGGGTGTGGGGGCCCAGGGCGACCAGGGCGCCCGCACCAGATCCACCCGCGGGTCCACCAGCCTATGGGGAGGGGTCCTCAGCACCCTCACAGCCTTGGAGAGGGGGGCTGGGAGGAACCCTGTGACCCCCCATCCCCATCCCACCTCTGCTGGAAGCGGTCGTTGATGGACACCCAGACATCGAAGTAGAGCTGGGGCTGGGACACATTGTAGCGTGGCAGCAGGCGGCTCAGGCAGGCCGAGTACTGCTTCAGCATGTCGGCGTGGTCCTTCCAGCGCCGGCTCTGCGTGAACACCTGCCCAGGAGGGGGGGACACAGGTGATGGGGACACACACCCCCACCCTCAAGCCTGTTCCCCCAGTCCTGTCCCCCCCCCCAGCCCCTGCTCACCCCCGGTTTGAGGTAGCCCACCTCCCCGGTGAGCCCGTCCCGGTAGGTGATCTTGACGTGCTGGTGGAACCGGGAGTGAACCATCATGTCCCAGGAGTAGCCGTAGAGGCCGTTGGTCCAGTTGTTGTAGCCCTGGAGGGTGTGGAATGACACTGGGGGGGGGGGGGACAGACAGACAACAGGGGGCAGCAGTGCCCCCGCCCCACAGTGACAAGGAAGGGGTGAAGGACCCCTGTCACCCCTTCACCCCCTGGGTGAGCCTTCCCCCACAGCATACTCACCCCATGTCCCCCCCATGTGTGCCCCCCCCCTTTGCTATCACCCCCAGGCACTGCCCTGTGCCCCCCAGCAGCCCCCACCTCTCCCCACACACACACAGACCCCACCTCCATCCCCCAAACCCCCCCCGGCCCTCCTGTCTGCCCCCACCTGTGTAATGAAGTGGGAGTAGGGGAGGAAGAGCTGCTCCAGCACATAGAGGAGGGTGAAGGCAGCAGCCAGATGCTGGCGAAGCCGAAGGCCCCCCCGCCGTGCCCCCTGCTCCCCGTAGTGGCAGTCGGGGCTGGGCCGGGGGGGCTGGGTGCTGGGCAGCACCCCCCGCAGCCAGGGCGGGCAGCGGGCGCAGAGGCGCCGGGGCCAGCTGGGGTGGCAGAAGAGCCCGCTGCTGGCCAGCATGGTGTAGGGGAACATCCCTGGGGGCACACGGTCAGCACCCCTTGGGGACCCCCCTGCTGCACGGCAGGGGTGCCAAGGGTAGCGGGGAGCAGGGCAGGGGGGTGTCCCCCCCCCTCCCCTCCTCTCGTCTCACCGATGCTGAAGAGCTGGGAGTTCATGCAGTGGAAGTAGGTGACGAAGAAGAGGGCGAAGGGCCGGGTGGCGTCGAAGAAGAGGAGGAAGCCGGCAGAGAGGTCGAGCACCAGCCCGCCCCCGTGCACCACCAGCAGGCTGGTCATCTCCTCCGACAGCACCAGCCTGCAGGAGGGGCCGTCACCCTGCTCATCCTCATCCCCATCACCCTCCTCATCCTCACCCCTTGCCTGCATCCCCCCCATCACCCTCCTCATCCTTATCCCTTCCCTGCATCCCCCCCATCATCCTCATCCCTCTCACCCTCCTCATCCTCACCCCCTCCCTGCATCCTCACCCCTCCCATCATACTCATCCCCCTGTCACCCTCCTCATCCTCACCCCCTCCTTGGATCCTCACCCCTCCCATCATCCTCATCCCCCTGTCACCCTCCTCATCCTCACCCCATCCTCATCCTCATCGTGTTGGACCCGATGATCTCTCGAGGTCCCTTCCAACCCCTACGATTCTGTGATTCTGTGATTCTCATCCCTGTCACCTTCCTCATCCTCACCCCCATCCCTCTCCATCAGCCTCATCCCCACCACCCTCCTCATCCTCACCCCCTCCCCCTGTCACCATCCTCACCCTCACCTTGTGCCAATCATCACCCTCATCTTCACCCCATCCCCATCACCACTCCCCTTCCTCCTCCTCCTCACCTGAAGGGTGCAAAGAGCCAGTGGCGGCCGAGGGAGCCCATGGAGTAGCCCCCCACCCAGTCAGCATCCAGCTTCTTCAGCCCCGCGATGAAGTAGACGATGAAGATCTGGGAGGTGGAGAAGAAGGGGGTGAGGGGTGGTCCTGGAGAGGTCCCCAGGGTGGGGGAACGGGGCATCCTGCCTCCTGGGCACCCACCTGGGCGCGCAGCAGGGTGTAGTTCCACAGTGGCACATGGGTGTTCCTCTTCTGGGGACGGAACAGCCCATCCACGGATCTGTGGGGACACAGGGGGGACCCCCGAGGAAGGGGGAACCAGGACAGTGTCACCCCATGGGGACACATGGGTGCCATGGGGGGACACGGGGCCATGCCACCCCACGGTACCACAGGGACCCAGAGCCATGGGACACCCCACAGACACCCCAACGCCCTGCAGGACCCTGGACCCACCCCACCCCCCCACCCCATGCCTTGGGGAACCGGGGGTGCCGCGGCAGCACCCACCCGTAGCGGTCAGCGCCCAGCAGCGCCAGCTGGAAGGCCAGCAGCCCGTAGAGGTATGAGTGGTTGTTCCAGGTCGTCTTGTCCAGCAGCAGCAGGTACCAGTAGGGCCCCAGGAAGGCGGCGCAGCTCAGGCGGTAGCAGCACCCCGCCATGACGCCCAGCGCCCCTGCACGCACCGCAGCCCCTGGGTGCCCGGCCCCGGATCCCTTCCCCAGCCTCACCCCGGTTCCACTCCCATTCCTGGCCCTGGTTCCCCATCCCTGTCCCAATCCTCCTCCCAGTTCCCTTCCCATCCCCATCCCCTCCCTCCCAGTTCCCCTCCCGTTTCCCAGTCCCCGTCCCACTGCCACCCCCAGTTCCCACCACAGTTCCTGTCCCACAGATGGGGCTCCCCACTGCCTGGCCCCATGCCCCCCTCCCATCATCCCCCATCCCCCTGTGCCCCCCAGTCCGCATCCCATGTCCCAGTGCCACCCCCCCAGTCCCCGCTGTCATTCCTGTCCCAGAGACAGGCCTCCCCCCGCCCGTCCCCATCCCTGTCCCCATCATCCCTCCCCAGTTCCCCTCCCATCCCCATCTCCCCGGTCCCCATCCCGTGTCCCAGTGTCACCCCAGTCCCCCCCGCCCAGTTCCCGCCCCAGAGCCGGGCCCCCTCTCCCGGTACCCAGGAACATGACGGCGTAGAGCAGGTACATCCAGTCGAGGGGCAGGGGCTGCAGGAAGGGCAGCAGGGGGAACCGACACACCTCCAGCCCGTCCAGGAACCGGTGGTCCAGGTGCCCCAGGCCCCGTTCCTGCGGCACGTCCAGCGCCATCAGCAGCCCTGGGGGGTGGGTAGGGGGGCTCAGTGACCCGGACACCCCCCTCTATCCCCCCCACCCCGGCACCCGGGGTGTCCGGCCGGACACTGACCCTCAGCCTGAACCTTCGCTCAGGCGCTGACGTGTCCGGCCTCAACGGCTGGGCCCCACCCCCCCCAACCGGGGTGGCGCCCCCTAACCCCAGCCTGGGGTGCCCCCTCCTCTGGGTGTCCCCCCCCGCCGCCAATTGGGTGCTCCCTCCCCAGAGTGTCCCCCTAATCAGGGTGCCCCCCCCCCAGGTACGCCCCCAACCCAAGTGCCCCTCCCCGGGGTGCCCCCCCAACCCGGGGTGACCCCGGACACCGGGGTATCACCTCCCCCCCCCCCCCGGAGCCGCTCACCGAAGGCGGCCCGGAAGGCCCCGAGCGCCGCGGGGTCTGTGGGCCGGTGCAGCAGCCTCACGAAGCGGTGCCACCGCGTCAGGTCCCGCAGCTCGAAGCCCAGAAGCCGCTGGGCCAGGCCGGTACCGGTACCGGGGACCTTGGCGGGGGCGGCGGGACACGGCGGTCGCTGCTCCCCCGGTGCCTCCTCCCGCTCCGGCCGCCTGCGCCGCGCCGGGCCTACGGCGGGACAGGGCTCAGCGTGGGGGGAACCGGGGTCAGGGTCCCGGTCCCGGTCCCCGTGTCCGGGGTCTCGGTCCCGGTCCCGGTCCTGGTGTCCCGGTCCCGGGGTCCCGGTCCCGGGGTCCCAGGGTCCCGGTCCCGGACGCGGGGTCTCGGTGCCCCGGTGCCGGTCCCCGGGGTGTCGGGGTCCGGGTCCCGATCCCGGTCCCCAGTCCCGGACCCCCCGGTACCCCCGGTCCTCACCCGCTGCCGCCATGGCTACAGCCCCGCCCCCTCCGCCACGTCACGGGGCGCGGCCGCCCATCAGCCCCGCCCTGGCGGGAGGGGTGGGGGGCATACCCCTCACCCCCCAGCCCCCCCAGCCCCCATCGCCCCCCGACCCCAACGTCACCCCTGACCCCGCCGCGACCTCTGACCCCGCCGTACCCCCACCCCCGGGACCCTCGCGCCCCCTGACCCCGCCCCCTCCCGGGGCCGCCGCTCCCGGAAGCCCCGAGCGGGGCGGGGCGGGTCAGGGGCCGCGGCGGGAGCGGAGCGGAGCGGCCATGGTGGGGCCGGGGGGCAGCGGGGCGCTGTGGGGCGCTATAGGGTGCTATGGGGCGCCTGGGAAGTGCCCAGGGGCCTGTGGGGTGCTCAGGGGACGCATATAGGGGGGAGCCTGCGGTACTTGGGGTGCCTCTAGGGTGCTGGGGGCTTCTCTCAGGGGTTTGGGGGGTGTCTATGGGGTGCCCAGGGGGTGCACATAGGGTGCTGAGTGGTGCCCAGGGTGTCTATAGGGTGCTCGGCGGGGGGGGATTGGGAGGTCTGGGGTGTTTGGGAGGCTATAGGGTGCTGGGAGTGCCAATGGGGTGCCAGTGGGGTGCCTATAGGGTGCCTATGGGGTGCTGAGGAGTTCCCAGGGTGCCTATAGGGTGCTTGGCAGGTGCTCAGGGTGCCTATAGGGTGCCTATAGGGTGCCTGGGAAGTGCAATGGGGCCCCATGGGGAGTTCAGCAGGTGCTTGAGGTAGACACAGGGTGGCTTTGGGGTGCCTATAGGGTGCCCACAGTGTGTATGGGCCATCTGGGGTGCCTGGGGGTGCTTGTTGGGTGCTGGGGGTGCCTGGGGGGCACCTGTGGGGTCCATGGGGGAGTACATGCGGGGGGGCGCTTGGGTGCCTATGGGGTGCTAGGGGTTGCCTGGCCATCATATAGGGTGCTTGGGGTGCCTGTGGGGTGCTGGGGTTGCCTCTGGCTGCCACCCTGACGCCCACCCCACGCTCCCAGGCGGGCAACATGGCGGGCAGCGCGGCGGGCAGCGCGGTGGGCAGTGACGTGGGCAGCGACGCGGGCGGCGGGCGCGTGCGGACGCTGCAGCAGGAGGTGGAAGGCGTCAAAACCATCATGACCCAGAACGTGGAGCGGATCCTGGCGCGGGGGGAGAACCTGGAGCAGCTCCACAGCAAGAGCCAGGACCTGGAGGCCACGGTGCGGGCGCCGTGGCACTGCGGCGGGTGGGGGTGGCACCGCGGCGGTGGCAAAGGGCACCTGGGGATGGACCCCAGAGGGGACATGGGGGACCCTGAGGGTGAATGGAGCCCAGGGTGGGTGTCCCCAGGGGGGGCAGCGGGGTATCCTCAGGGTGGCCCCAGGGGTCACAGTGGGTGGCGAGGGGGGGTGTCTGGAGCCTATGTGGAGTGCCCAGGCTGCCTGTGGGGTGTTTGGGTGGGGTATATGGGGCACACACATATGGGGCACAGCGGCAGGGGGTGTCCCCACGCCCCCCCTGAGCGCCCCCCCTGCAGTCAGAGCACTTCAAGACGACATCGCAGAAGATGGCCCGTCGGTACTGGTGGAAGAACGTGAAGCTGCTCGTCATCCTCGGCCTCCTGGGCACCATCATCCTCATCCTCATCATCCTCCTGGCCACCGGCACCATCCCCACCTGACACCCCTCCTGCCCCCCCCCAATACAGCGATGACGAGCGGTGTGGGGCTGGTGTGTGTTTGGGGGGGGCACCCCCATGGGGTGGGCGGTGCTGTGCCTGGGGGGGGCAGTGGTGCCAGGCAGGCGGCTGGTGCCAGGGGACAAAGGGCGCAGTGTTGGTGGCACTGCCACCCTGAGGGACTGGAGGGTGTAATGGGGGGGTATGGGAGGGGGTACAGGGGGGTCCATGGGGGTCCCGGGGATGGAGAGCGGCTGTGGGGGCGACACCTGTATCTGGGGGGCTGTGGGGACATGGAGGGTCCAAGTGGAACATGGGGGGTCACAGAGGGGGCACCCCCCATCTGCGGGGGCTGTAGGGACAGGGGGGTCTTTGGGGACCCACGGCTGGGGCGGCCTAAGGACATGGGGGGCTCGGGGGACCCCACATCTGGGGGGCTGCAAGACTCCAGGGCCGGGCTGAATGGGGGGCCTGGGGCTGTGGGTGTTCGGGGGGGGGGGGGGGGGCTCCCACGTCCCACCCCCGGGGGATCCCGGCGACGCCCACCCGGGGGGCTGCGGGGCCGGGGGTGCCCGGGAAGGGGCCACACGGTCCCGGGGTGTGACCCCGGGGAGGGGGTGAATGTGGGGCGGGCCCGGTCCCTCCCTGAGGGCGGCCGCTGGTGTCTGGGGTGGGACGGGGACGGGGACCGGGACCGGGACGCGCGCTCCGGCACCGGCACCGCGGGACCATGGTGAGCACCGGGGGCTCCGCCGCCGCTTTCGCTTTCGCTTCCCGGGGGGGACGGACCGAACCGGGAAGGTGGGACGGACAGACGGGACCCCCCGCCGCTCCGGAACCCCGCGGTCCCGGTGCCCCGGGTGCTCCCGTGTCCCCTGGCCCCGGGTCCCGTGTCCCCATGTGCCGGTGTCCCGGCCGTGCCGCTCCCTCGGGCTGGGGCTCCTCACCGGGACCATGTCCCCACGGGCCCCCCTCCTGTGCCACCTCGTCCCATGGTCCCCGTGTCCCTTTGTCCCCTCCTCACACCCCCACAGTCCCCAGGTACCCCCCCCCCCGTGCCCCTGTGTCCCCTCCTCATGGCACCTTTGGCCCCACGGCCCCCCAGTGCCAGCGGCCCCGCGTGTCCCTTCCCTCTGGTGCTCGTGTCCCCTCAGGATCCCAGTGTCCCCCATGCCCCCACAGGCCCCTGTGTCCCCATGTCCCCCATGTCGCCATGTGCCCCGTTCCTGTGGCCACACACCCATGTCCCCACAGTCCCATGTCCCCATCCCCCTGCCTTGACTGTCCCATGGCCCCATGGCCCCCATCCCCATGGCCCTGTGTCCCCCATGTTGCCATGTCCGCCCATCCCTGTGTCCCACACCCCCCCATCCCTGTGTTCCCTGTGCCCCCATCCCTGTGTCCCGCCCCCCCTACATCCCCCCATCCCTGTGCCCCACCCCCCATCCCTCTGTCCTCCTGTCCCCCCGTCCCTGTGTCCCACACCCCCCCACATCCCCCCATCCCTGTGTCCTGTCCCCCGTCCCAGTGTTCCCCACCCCCCCACATCCCCCCATCCCTCTGTCCCCCGTGTCCCCCTGTTCCCCCTGTCCCCCGCAGGCGGGGCTGGCGCAGTGCCAGCGCGAGGCAGCGGAGGTGGCGCAGCTGATGACGCGGAACCTGGAGCGGGCGCTGGAGCGGGACGGGCGCCTGAGCCAGCTGGACACCCGCGCCCAGGAGCTGCGCAGCATGGTGAGGGCAGGGCTGGGGACACGGCCGGGGGCACCACAGGGACACACGGCCCTGGGGGGACACTATAGGGACACACAGCCCTGGGGCACGACAGGGACACACAGGCCTGGGGGGGCACTATAGGGACGTACAAGTGGGGTGGGGGGGTAGATGAGACACCTCAGGGATGTATAGCCTGGGGGACACGCTATAGGGACACATCATAGGGACATATAGCCCAGGGGACAGGCCATGGGGACACGCTCTGGGGACACACACCCTGGGGGACAGGCCATAGGGACATGCTCTGGGGACACAGAGCCCAGGGGACAGGCGATGGGGACACGCTCTGGGGACACACACCCTGGGGGACGCACTGGAGGCTGCGCAGCCAGGGGGTGCAGCCAGCAGAGGCCGCAGGGCCCCTCCCTGGGGGGTGGGGGGGACACCCCTGAGCACCCTGAGCCCCCAGCGCCGCGCTGTCCCCAGGGCCAGGCCTTCACGCGCACCACGCGGGTGCTGGCGCGGCAGCAGCGCCGGGGACACCGGCTCTGGCGCCTGGCGGCCCTGGGCCTGGCCACCCTCCTGCTCCTGCTGCTCCTGGCCCTGGGCCTGGCGCTGTGGCTGCCACGGGCCCCACCGGCTGCTGTCACCGTCGCTGTCACCGGCCCCCAGGGCCCCGCTGGCACCGAACCCCAGGCGCTGCCACCAACGGGGCTCTGGGGGGACTTTGGGGCCACCCTCCAATAACAACCCAGCACCAGTGACCCCCCCAGACTGGTTTTTAGGGCGCCGCTGCCACCCAGGGAACCTTGGGGACATGATGGGACCTGGGTGGGGGGTACAACATGGCACCCATCATCACTGGGCAGGGGGGGGCACCCAGGGTGGCAGTGACACAGTGACCCAGCAGGGTCCCTCCTCCGCCGTGCCTCAGTTTCCCTGCGCAGAGCCAAACAACACCAGCACCTTTATTGCCCCCAGCAGCACCCAGCCAGGGTGACCCCGTCCCTGAGGGAGGGGAGCTGGGGGGGGGGGGACACACAGGTCCCTCGGTGTCACCCTGTCCCCCGGCGCTTGCTGAGCTCATCCTCCACACGCTGGCAGAGGGCCCGGGCCAGGATGGGCTCCAGGGGGCTCCGGGCGCACACCCGCTGCGTCACCTCCTCGGCGCTGTCCCCCTGCGGACCCCATCTGTCATCCATGGGTGCCCCGGGACACACAGCCCCCTCCCCACACCCGTGGGTGCTCCCCCGGGGAGGGGTCCCCACCTGGTGCACGATGACAGCGGTGACGTGGCCGTCATCCCCCTCGTACTCCAGGCAGAACAGCTGGGGCCCGCGGGTGTCATCGGGGGGGGATCCCGGGCTGGAGTCTCCCCCTGCACCCCCTGCAGCACCCGCACCCTCAGGGGGCTGGCGGTGCCCCCCCCCGGCCCACCCTTGGGTGCTCCAACCCCACCCACTTCAGCCCGGCCCACCCAGGACCCTCCCCGTGTACCCCCCACGGGTGTTTCCCACCCCCCCCCAGCCCATCCCCGGGTGCCCCCCATGCTCCCTCCACCCCGGGGTGTCCCCACCCCCATCCCTCCCCGTGTACCCCCCACGGGTGTTACCTCCCCCCGCCCACCCCCAGGTGACCCCCATGCTCCCCCCCACCCCGCGGTGTCCCCATCCCTCCCCCAGGACCCTCCCTGTATGTCCCCCGCTCCCCAGGGTGCCCACCCCGAGCTGTCCCCGCCCCCCGTTTGTCCCCGCCCCCCGTTTGTCCCCGCCTCCGGGTGCCCCCCGACCCCACCCGCGCTGCCCCCGCTCACCGAACTGGCGGGGCCGGTACACCTGCTGGTCGGGGCGGCGGGGGCCGGGGGGGTGCCGGGGGTAAGCCGGCCCCGCGCCCGCCCCCGCGCCTGCCCCACCGCCCGCTCGTAGGCGTCCCTGCGCACCGGGGGGAACACACACGGGGGGTTACCGGGAGGATCACGGGGCGCCTGGGGCCGCGCCGGCCCGAAGCTGCTGAGGCCCCGGGAAGCCCCGGGCTGGGTCAGGGCCCCACCGGTACCGGTACCTGGCGAGCTGGTTGCGGCGGATGTGCCGCACGAAGCCGTGGCTCATATCAAGCCGCCCGCCCGGCCGGCAGCGCCAGCCCGAGGTCGCCTCCATCGGTCGGGACCGAGCTGCGAGGACGAGAAGGAGCAACCGCAACGGACACTCCCCGCCCTTAACGGTGCGCGGTCCCTTTAAAAGCCCCGCCGGCGGCCGCGGGCCCCGCGCGCATGCGCCAGCCGGGACGGTACCGCGCATGCGCAGTGCGGAGCGGGCGGCGCCGGGGCCGCCGGGCGGGCGGCGGCGCATGCGCAGAGCAGCCACAGCCGGGCGCGACGCGCGGCCTGGCCGCGCCCCTGCTGCCGCGCCTGCGCACTGCGGGATGTCGAGCCGCGGGAAGCGGGAGCGGGAGCTCCGGGCGGCCCCGCGGGGCTCAGGCGGCGGCTCCTCCTCATCGCGGGGCTCGTCACGGAGCCGCCGGGATGGGGATGCGGAGCGGTCCCGGGGGCGGCGGGAGGCGGAGCGGGAGCGCGGGCGGCGGGAGGCGGCGGAGGCGGCGGGCCCGGCCCTGCCGCTGCCGGCTGATCCCGCCCGCGTCAGGCGGGACCCGGGCAGCGGTACCGGCTCCTGGGGCGGCTCCGCCACCGGCCCGGTGCGGGTTAAGCGTGAGCGTGAGCCCGACGGCGACTCGGACCCTGAGCCCGAGCCCACCGGTGGGGACCGGGAGTGGGACCGGGGGGGGCGGCGGGTGGAGCCGGGGGGGGGCGGCGGAGGGGGCGGGGCTGGGCCCGGGCACCGAGTGTGCAGGGGGTGCGGAGCGGGGGCTCTATGGGCACAGCCTGGGACGTGCTGGGGGGTCACCGCGCTGACCCTGGCGGCTGGGGAGGGCGGGAGGCAGCGGGGAGACCGGGCTCGGCCGGGGGGTGCTCGGTGGGCCTCGGCGCTGAGCCCCCCGCTCCCCGCAGTGCGCTACGGCCGCTTCGACCCCGAGGACCAGCGCAGCCGGCACTGCCCCTACCTCGACACCATCAACAAGTGAGCGGGGGGGAGGGGACAGGGGGCGCGTTTGGGGTCCCCCGGGGGGTCCCTGTCCCCATGGGCTCCCCCCGGCCTGCAGCAGCCCCGTCCCTGCCCCAGGAGCGTCCTGGATTTCGACTTCGAGAAGCTCTGCTCCATCTCGCTCTCCCACATCAACGTCTACGCCTGCCTGGTCTGCGGGAAGTACTTCCAGGGTGAGCGGGGTGCTGGGGGGGCACCTGGGGGCTGGGGTGCTGCTGGGGGGCACCTGGGGGCTGTGGTGCTGCTGGGGGGGTACCTGGGAACTGAGGTGCTGATGGGGGGCATGGGGGGCACCAGGGCTGGGCAGAAGCAGCCCTAGATGAGGGTGGGGAGCCACTTCTGCCCTGTCCCCACCTTCTCATGACTTCTCTGCCTCCCCCAATCCTTTCTGGGGACCCGAGGGCTCCCCCTGAGCCCCCCCAGACCCTCCCCTCCTTCTCTGACCCCCTGCTGTCCCCCCAGGCCGCGGGCTGAAGTCCCACGCCTACATCCACAGCGTGCAGTTCAGCCACCACGTGTTCCTCAACCTCCACACCCTCAAGTTCTACTGCCTCCCCGACAACTACGAGATCATCGACTCCTCCCTGGAGGACATCACGGTCAGTTGGGGGTGGGGAGGATGCTGAGCCACCCCAGGGGTGGGATGGGGGGTCCCTTTTGTGTCCCACTCCCCTCTTCCTGACGCTGGGTTTCCTGCAGTATGTGCTGAAGCCCACCTTCACCGCGCAGCAGATCTCCAACCTGGACAAGCAGGCCAAGCTCTCCAGGGCTTATGATGGCACCACCTATCTACCTGGCATCGTGGGGCTCAACAACATCAAAGCCAACGACTATGCCAACGCTGTCCTCCAGGTATCACTGGGAGGGGAGGGGGAATGACACCTCCAGGCTTCATTTTTGGGGTGAAAACCCCAAATAAACTGGACCCACAATCTTGGGTCCAGTTCTGTTCAGTATCTTTATCAGTGATCTCCATGAAGGGGTTGGATGTTCCCTCACTAAGTTTGCAGATGACACTAAACTAGGAGGAAGTGTTGATCTGCCTGAGGGTAGGGAGGCTCTTCAGAGGGATCTGAACAGGCTGCACCGATGGGCTGAGACCAATGGGATGAAGTTTAACAAGGCCAAGGGCAGAGTGCTGCACATGGGACATAATAACCCCCTGCAGCGCTACAGGCTGGGGGGGACTGGCTGGAGAGCTGTCAGGCAGAGAAGGACCTGGGGGTGCTGGGTGACTGCAGACTGAATATGAGTCAGCAGTGTGCCCAGGAAAGCCAATGGCATCCTGGCTTGTGTCAGAAACAGTGTGGCCAGTAGGTCTGGGGAGGGGATTGTGCCCCTGTACTGGGCATTGGTGAGGCTGCACCTCAAGTGCTGGGTCCAGTTCTGGGCTCCTCACCATCAGAAGGACATTGGAGGTCCTGGAGCGAGTCCAGAGAAGGAAAACCAGGCTGGGGAAGGGGCTGGAGGGCAAATCCTCTGAGGAGCAGCTGAGGGAGCTGGGGGTGTTCAGCCTGGAGAAGAGGAGGCTGAGGGGAGACCTTCTCCCCACCTCCCCTGCCCTGCCAGGAGGGTGCAGAGAGGTGTGTGATGGTCTCTTCAGCCAGGGGACAGGAGATGGGACAAGGGCGATGGGCTCAAGCTGCCCCAGGGCAGGGGCAGAGCAGATGGGAGGGAAAAGTTCTTCCCTGGCAGAGTTGTGGGGCTGTGGCACAGGCTGCCCAGGGAGGGGCTGCGTCCCTGCCCCTGGGTGTGTTTAAAAAAGGGCAGATGAGGTGCCCAGGGCTGTGGGTCAGCACAGGAGCCCACAAACAGGAGGGGAATCAGCTTGTTAAAGGGCAGAGACTGGCAGGACAAGGGGGATGGAGTGAAGCTGGAGGAGGGAAGGGTGAGATGAAATGTTAGGGGGAAGTTCTTTGCAGAGAGAGTGGTGAGGGGCTGGAACAGGCTGCCCAGAGAGGGGGTGGGTGCCCCATCCCTGGGGGTGTTCAAGGCCAGGTTGGCTGGGGCCCTGGGCAACCTTGTGTAGCTCCAGGCCTGGAGGTTGGTGGCCCTGCCTGTGGCAGTGGGTTGGAGCTCTGTGACCCTTGGGGTCCCTTCCAACCCAGCCCAGTCTACGATAGGATGGGATTGGTTGGACTTGATAATCTTCAAAGGTCTTCTCAACCTTGTGATGCTGTGCATTCGCCCCCTGTCTCTGCTCCCCACAGGCCTTGTCCAACGTGCCACCTCTGAGGAATTACTTTCTGGAGGAGGAGAACTATGGGCGCATCCAGCGCCCGCCCGGGGACATCATGTTCCTGCTGGTGCAGCGCTTCGGGGAGCTGATGAGGAAGCTCTGGAACCCCCGCAACTTCAAAGCCCACGTCTCACCCCACGAGATGCTCCAGGCTGTGGTCCTCTGCAGCAAGAAGAACTTCCAGATCACCAAGCAGGGTGGGTTTGGGGGTGCTGGATCACACACACACACACATTTGTGGGTGCTGTCCTGGTTTTCTTTTCATTCTTCTCACAGAATCACAAGGTTGGAGACCATCAAGTCCAACCATTCCCATCCTAAACTAAACCAGATCTCTAATCTCTTATCTCCATCCTGATGTTGCTTCCCAGGGGATGGGGTGGATTTCCTCTCGTGGTTCCTGAACGCACTGCACTCGGCCCTGGGGGGCACCAAGAAGAAGAAGAAGAGTGAGTGGAGGGTGATGGGGACCCCTTGTTCCCTCAGGGTGCCCCCTTGGGTGTTGCCCCTCACCTCCAGTCCCCCCCACTGATGTGTCTCCCTCCAACAGCCATCGTCACCGACGTCTTCCAGGGCTCCATGCGCATCTTCACCAAAAAACTCCCTCACCCAGACCTGGTGAGTAGGTGAAGGGGTGAAGCTTTGGGTGCAAGGAGGGGTTGTTCCTGCCCTCGTGGGGGTCCCCATTCCCACCACTGAGCCCCGTTTCCCCCAGCCAGCTGAGGAGAAGGCGCAGCTCCTGCAGAACGCAGAGTACCAGGAGATGATGGTGGAATCCACCTTCATGTACCTGACCCTGGACCTGCCCACCGCCCCGCTCTACAAGGATGAGAAGGAGCAGCTCATCATCCCCCAGGTCCCCCTCTTCAGCATCCTGGCCAAATTCAACGGGGCCACCGAGAAGGAGTACAAGACCTACAAGGAGAACTTCCTGAAGCGCTTCCAGCTCACCAGGCTGCCCCCCTACCTCATCTTCTGCATCAAGCGCTTCACCAAGAACAACTTCTTCGTGGAGAAGAACCCCACCATCGTCAACTTCCCCATCACGTGAGCCAGGGGCAGCCCTGGGGCGGGTGCATCGGGGCCCTGTGCCCAGCTGGGGCCTTGGGAGCACTTGGAGGGGGTTGGGAGCACCTGGGGGATTTGGGAGCACCTGGAGGGGGGGTGTTGGGTGCACCTTGGGGGGGATTTGGGAGCATGTGGGTGGGGGGGTTGGGAGCGCCTTGGGGGGGTTGGGAGCGCCCTGGGGGGGGTTGGGAGCACCTGGGGGGATTGGAAGCACCTTGGGAGGGTTTGGAAGCACCTGGAGGGGGTTGAGAGCACCTGATGGGGGTTGGGAGCACTTTGGGGGGGTGGTTGGGAGCGCCTGGGGAGGGTTGGGAGCACCTTGGGGGGGGTTGGAAAGCCCCTTGTGGGGGGTTGGAAAGCTCCTTGGGGGGTTGGAAGCATCTAAGGCGAGGTTGGGGAGCCCCTTGTAGGGGTGGGAGCATCGGGGTGGGGGTGGGGGGTGCTGTGGGGGTTCCTGCTGGTGCCCAGCTGAGGGGTGGGGGTGCTGGGGGAGTTCCTGTGGGGGCCCAGCTGAGGGATGGGGGTCCTGGGGGTGCAGGAACGTGGACCAGCGGGAGTACCTGGGGGTTCCTGCAGGTGCCCAGCTGAGGGGTTGGGGGTGCCATGGGGGTTCCTGAGGGTGCCCAGCTGAGTGTGGGGGTCCTGGGGTGGCCAAGAACATGGATCTGGGGGTTCCTGGGGGTGCCCAGCTGTGGGGTGGGGTCTCCTGGGGGGGTTTCTGCAGGCACCCAACTGAGGGGTGGGGGTGCTGGGGGGGGTCAGGAACATGGACCTTGGGGAGTACCTGGGGGTTCCTGCGGGTGCCCAGCTGAGGGGTGGGGGTGCTGGGGGTGTTTCTGCAGGCACTCAGCTGAGTGTGGGGGTCCTGGGGGGGGCCAGCACCGTGGGCCAGGGGGGTTCCTGTGGGTGTCCAGCTGAGGGGTGGGGGTGCTGGGGGGTTCCTGTGGGTGTCCAGCTGAGGGGTGGGGGTGCTGGGGGGTTTCTGTGGGTGCCCAGCTGAGGGGTGGGGGTGCTGGGGGGTTTCTGGGGGTGCCCAGCTGAGGGGTGGGGGTGCTGGGGGGTTCCTGGGGGTGCCCAGCTGAGGGGTGGGGGTGCTGGGGGGTTCCTGTGGGTGTCCAGCTGAGGGGTGGGGGTGCTGGGGGGTTCCTGTGGGTGTCCAGCTGAGGGGTGGGGGTGCTGGGGGGTTTCTGTGGGTGCCCAGCTGAGGGGTGGGGGTGCTGGGGCGTTCCTGTGGGTGTCCAGCTGAGGGGTGGGGGTGCAGGGGGGTTTCTGTGGGTGCCCAGCTGAAGGGTGGGGTTGCAGGGGGGGTTCCTGCAGGCCCCCAGCTGAGTGTGGGGGTGCTGGGGGGGTTCCTGCAGGCCCCCAGCTGAGTGTGGGGGTGCTGGGGGGGGCCAGGAACGTGGACCTGCGGGAGTACCTGTCGGAGGAGGTGCAGGCTGCTCACACCAACACCACCTACGACCTGATCGCCAACATCGTGCACGACGGGAAACCCGCCGAGGGCTCCTACCGCATCCACGTGCTGCACCACGTGAGGGGCCCTGCGGGGGCTGGGGGGCAGGGAAGGATTGGGGGGCCCCTCCAGCCTCACCCCTGTCCCCTCCTGTCCCCTCCCAGGGCACGGGCAAGTGGTACGAGCTGCAGGACCTGCAGGTCACCGACATCTTGCCGCAGATGATCACCCTCTCTGAGGCCTACATCCAGGTGAGGGGTGGGGGGACACACTGGTCACCCCCCAAATTGTCCCCTTGACCCCCCCAAATTGTCCCCTAACACCCCCCCCCGCTCTGCTGCAGATCTGGAAGCGGCGTGAGGAGGACGAGACGAACCAACAAGGAGCCTGAGCCTCTCCAAACCACCTGCACCCCCCCTGGGGGTACCCAGTACCCCCCGGGGCACCCAGCCCCCATTAAAGGGCCCTGATGTATTTTTGTAACCGCTTCCCCCCCTTCCTCCCTCTTGGGGTGCTGGGGGTTTGTGGTTATCACAGGTTCTGGGTGGTGCAATAACCCGCCTGCCTTCTGAGAAAGCTCCCCCTGCACCTCCCCCAACCCCCCCCGCACCCCATCACCCCCCCCGCACCCCAAAACAGTGGGGAAACTGAGGCAGGACAGTAGCAAGCTTTATTTGGGAGCTGGGGGGGCGCTCCTCCTGCCCACCCCCTACACCCAGACATGGTCCTGGCAGTGTTGCAGGGCCTGGGGGAGAGGAGATGGTGAGGGGGGGGAGGTGGGTGCCAGACACCCCCCCACCTCAGTCACCCCCCCACCTCAGTCACCCCTTTGTGTGTCCCCCAGCTCACCTGGCAGCGTTGGGCGGCCTCAGGGCTGGAGCACCAGTAGGTGGGACCCTGCGCGCAGGGTCCAGGGTCTGGAGACAGCATGGGGGGGTCCTGCTGGGGGGGCGTGTGTAGGGGGTGGTTATAGGGTTCCACTCCCCAGAGCCCGGGGGGGTTTCGGGGTTCCCCCACCCCTCCCCTGGGGGGTTACAAGGTTCCCTCACCCCTCCCCAGAGCCTGGGGGGGGTTATGGGGTTCCCCCTCCCCAGGGCCTGGGTGCAGCCCTCAGGGCTGTGACACCCAGTTCCAGGGGGTCTGTACCTGGTGACATCCTTGGGGGCCCCATGTGCTTTCACGGGGTGGGGTGGGGGGGGGTGTGACACCTTTTGGGGACCTCACCCTGTCCCCTCCCCAATGTGTCCTGACACCCTCTGCCCCCCCCCCCCCCCCCCCTTGGGGATGTGGCTGTGTGACACCCTTGGGTGCCCTGTCACATCCTTGGGGCCCATAAACACCCCTGTCACATCCCCAAGAGCCCCCCCAACACTGTGACCCTGCCCACCCTCTGCCCTGCCCCCATCCGGGGATGTGGCTGTGTGACACCCTTGGGTGCCCTGTGACACCTTTGGATGCCCCGTCACATCCTTGGGACCCATAAACACCCCTATCAGAGACCCCCTCCCACTGTGACCCTCCCCAAGGTGTACTGACACCCTCTGCCCCACCTCCCCCTCGGGGATGTGGCTGTGTGACACCCTTGGATGCCCTGTGACACCTTTGGGTGCCCTGGCACATCCCCGTGACCCCCCCCCCCAAGGTGTCCTGACACCCTCTGCCCCCCCCTCAGGGATGTGGCTGTGTGACACCCTTGGGTGCCCTGTCCCATCCTTGGGGCCCATAAACACCCCTATCACATCCACAAGACCCCCCCCCGTGCTCCCCCTGTCGTCCCCCCCCCAGCTCACCAGGGTGCTGCCGCAGCCCATGGCCAGGGGTCCCTGGGTGTCCCTGGGGGGTGCTGGGGGGGCGACGGGCTCCTCAGGGCGGCAGGAGAGCAGCAGGCGGCAGAGCAGGCGGGGGCCCAGCCGGCCCAGCACCCACTCCAGCCCCAGCGCCGCGTAGCGCTGCGCCAGGCACTGGCAGGCGCCCGCCACCGCCACGGGCAGCGCCCGGCACAGCTCGGCCGCCGCTGCCGCCAGCTTCTCCTTGGGCACCGCAGCCTCTGCCCGCGCCAGGAAGGTGCGGCACAGCCAGCACAGGGGCAGCGGCATGGGCAGGGCAGCGCCGGCCTGGGGAGGGGGGAGGAATGAGGGCGTTCACTCTGGAGCCTAATGGTGGGGCAGTGGCACCGTTGGTGCCCGGCAGAACCGTGACCCTGAGGTGCTGTACCTGGAGGTGGGTGCTGAGTGCTGCCAGGGGGGACACGGCCAGGGCACCCCCTGGGCACAGGTCCAGGTGGGCACAGATGGCCGAGGGTTTCTGAGGGGGGAAGCGGGGGGCATGCAGCACCCCAATGTCACCTTGGTGGCCCCAAGTACCCCCGGTGGCCCCAGACAGACCCCCAGCACCTGGGGTCTCCAGATGGGGCTCTGTCTGTCTGGGGACCTGGGTGGTACCATGCACCCAACCCTCACCCCCCACCCAGCACCCCAGGGTCCCTGGTTGGTGTGACCCCAATTCTCCACCCCCAGCACCCTGAGGGATCCCTGGCTGTTGCTGTGCCCCCAATGGCCCCCCCAGTACCCCAGGGGGTCCCTGGTTGGTGTGGTGCCCCCAATGCCCCCCCAGCACCCCAGGGGGTCCCTGGTTGGTGTGGTGCCCCCCATGCCCCCCCAGCACCCCAGGGGGTCCCTGGTTGGTGTGACCCCAATTCTCCACCCCCAGCACCCTGAGGGATCCCTGGCTGTTGCTGTGCCCCCAATGGCACCCCAGCACCCCAGGGGCTCCCTGGTTGGTGTGGTCCCCCCAGTGGCCCCCGCCCCACCCCGGGGTGCCCCCTCCGGCACCACCCACCCAGCACCCTGTCCCCCTGCGGTGGGTGCCACTCACGAGTTGCCCCTCGAGGCCGGCGAGGAGGCGGCTGCACAGGTCGTGCACGAGGCGCTGGCACGGCGGCACCAGGCTGGGCACGGGCAGCGCCGCGCACTCGCGCTGCAGGGAGCCCTCCACAGCGGCCTGCGCCCACCAACACCGTGGCACTGCATGGGCACCCCTACCCGGCCCCTGCCCCACCCTGAGCCCACCCACCCCATACCAAACCCCTGCCCACCCTGAGCCCATCCCATGCCTGACCCATGCCCACGCTGTGCCCACCCAATGCCCACGCTGTGCCCACCCAATGCCCACATTGTGCCCACCCCATACCCAGCCCCTACCCAACCCCCGCCCACCCCATGCCTGCCCCATGCCCACCCTGTGCCTACCCACCCCATACCCAACCCCTGCCCACCTAATGCCCCCACCGTGCCCATCCTGGACCCACCCACCCCGAGCCCACCCACTCCCTGCCCTCCCACTGCCCACCCTGAGCCCACCCCCCCTGCCCGCGGCACCTTGACAGCCGACTCGTTGGCCATGCGGGTGAGGATGGTGACGACCTGCTGGCAGTCGGCGCAGATGTCCTGCGGGAGGGGGGACAGGGACGTTGGGGGGGGTCAGCCTGGGGACAGGGGGGTGGGGGACACGGGGAGGTACGAATGGGGGGGTGGGGGACATGGGCGTGTGTTTGGAATATGGTGGGGGTGGGGCATGGGGAGAGGGGTGATAGGGCCAGGGGTGATGGGGGCAGAGTGATGGAATTGGGGGTGTCAGGGTGGGGCTGGCAGGGGGACGGGGGTTGGCAGGGGGGTGCTCACCGTGTCGGGGGCTGCCCAGGCGTGGCGGGCACAGTGCCCCAGGGCCCCGCAGCGCAGCGCCGTCTCCAAGCTCTGGCACCAGGCGGTGGGGGGCACCCCGCAGCGCACCCCCGGCTCCCCCAGGCCTGTGGCTGCCATCAGCACCCAGTACCCCCACCCCAGCCGCCCGGGGGTATCCAGGTGTCCCAATAACCCCCCCATGGGGTCCCAACCCAAGACCCCCAGAGGAACCCAGGGCACCCCCACCCAAGGGGCTCCCCTCCCACCTTCTGAGGAGGGACCCCCGCTCCAGCCTCAGGTCCATGAGAGGGCACCCAGGTGGGGGGAGCACCCAGCTTTGGGGGAGCACCCAGCTTTGGGGGGGCACCCAGTTTGGGGGGAGCACCCAGTTTTGGGGGTACAGCCAGCTTTGGGAGGGAGCCAGCCCTGGGGCCCCCAGGCTGGGGGTGCAGGGTCCCTACCTGGGGGGGCCCCGAGCAGGGCGAGGAGCAGGAGGGGCAGCGCGGGCGGCGGGGGCGGTGCCATGGCGGCGCTGGCGGGGCCCGGCCCCGCGGCCTCTTATAGCCCCGGGGCGGCGACCGCTGGGACGGCGCCAGCGCGTGGGGACACGTGTGCCCCCACCACGGGGACACCCAGGAGCTGCCCCCCACCCTGCCGTCCCCGTGCTCCCTCCCCGCGCCCCCCACGGGGGTCCCCAGGACGGACACGGTGCCGCTCCCGCAGTGACAGAGACTTTATTGAGCCGGGAGCGGGATGGGCACGGCCGGGGGGGCCCGGGGGGGGCGCGGGGGGGGGGACACTGGTCACATCGGAGCTGGCTGGAGCCTGCGGAGACAGAGGTGGCAGCGGGGCCGGGGCACCCGTGGGCGCAGTGTCCCCACGTCAGTGCCCCCGTGTTGTCCCCGTGTCCGCCCAGCCCTCCACATGCCCATGTCCCCCCATGTCCCCCCACAGCCCCTCTGTATGCTGTGTCCCCCCATTCCCACATCCCCCCGTACCCCCACATCTCCCTTCAGCCCACACGCCCCCTTACCCCTCTGTGCCCCCGTGTCCCCCTGTGCCCCTGTACCCCCACATGCCTGTGTCCCTGTACCCCCATGTCCCCCCACACCCCATGTCCCCCACAACCCCTGTGCACCCTGTCCCCCCCCCCATATCCCTACATCCCCTTACCCCACATCCCCCCTTACCCCTCTGTGCCCCCATGTCCCCCTATGCCCCCTTACCCCCCATCCCTGTGTCCCCGCACCCCCAGGACCCCACAACCCCTCTGTACGCCGTGTCCCCCCATTCCCATGTCCCCCTGTACCCCCACACCCCCCTTAGCCCCACATCCCCCCACACCTCTTCATCGCCCCCTTACCCCCCCAACCCCTCTGCACCCCATGTCCCCACCCTCCCCACATCCCCCCACATCCCCTTACCCTGCAGCCCCCCCAAACCCCCACATCCCCTCGACCCCACGTCCCCCCACATCCCCTCCCCCCTCCCCCGCCGTGCCAGCACCCATGGGTGCCCCCCTCTCCCCCCTCTCCTCCCTCCCCTTCCCGCCAGCGCTTTGAGGCGCCGCGGCCGTGCCCCTCGTCAAGAGCCCTCGAGCGTGGGGTGCGGCCGGGACACGGGGTGCGGGGCCGGGGGGTCACCTGGCTCAGGGCTGGGGGTGGCACCAGCGCAGGTGGGTGCAGAGGGTGGCGGGGTCCTCGTGCTGCTTCAGGCCCCTCTCGATGGCCGCCAGGCCGCGGTGCAGCAGCTGACGGCACAGCCCAGCCCCGACCAGCAGCCGGCTGCAGATGCGGTGGGTGACACGGGCCACCCCCGCCTGGCACCCACCTCAGCACCCACCGCCACCACCGCGGCGGGGGGCGCACAGGGGCACACAGGGGGCTCACATGGGGGGCACACGGGGGTTTCACACGGGGGATCCCCATGGGGGGTTCTCACGGGGGGTTCTCACGGGGGGTTCAAACGGGGGGTTCTCATGGGGGGGTTCCCATGGGGGGTTCACACGGGGGGTTCAAACGGGGGGTTCTCATGGGGGGTTCCCATGGGGGGTTCTCGTGGGGGGTTCACATGGGGGTTCTCACGGGGGGTTCTCATGGGGGGTTCACACGGGGGGGTTCCCAAGGGGGGTTCACACGGGGGGTTCTCACGGGGGGTTCACACGGGGGGTTCACACGGGGGGTTCAAACGGGGGGTTCTCATGGGGGGGTTCACATGGGGGTTCTCACGGGGGGTTCTCATGGGGGGTTCACACGGGGGGTTCACACGGGGGGTTCTCATGGGGGGTTCACACGGGGGGTTCACATGGGGGTTTTCACACGGGGGGTTCTCATGGGGGGCTCAAATGGGGGGTTCACACAGGGCATTGCATGGGAGAGGTCAGCTTGCACTGGGTGTCACAGGGGGGCATTGCAGGGGGGCTTTGCAGGGGGCACAGCAGGGGGTCATTGCATGGCGGAGGTCAGCTTGCACGAGGGCATTGCACAGGGGTTTCATATGGGGGCTTCATATGGGGCATATGCAGGGGAGGTGGGCTTGTACTGGGGTGTCACACGGGGGCATTGCAGGGGGGGCTTCATAGAGGGGCTTTGCAGGGGGGCACAGCAGGGGGTCATTGCATGGGGGAGGTCAGCTTGCACTAGGGCATTGCACAGGGGTTTCATATGGGGGCTTCCTGTGGGGGCTTCACGTGGGGCATGTGCAGGGGGGGTTCCCTTGCAGTGGGGCTTTGCAGGGGTTTCTGTATGGGGCCTCACATGGGGGAGGTCAGCTTGCTCCAGGGCATTGCAGGGGGCTTCACACGGGGGTTCTGCACGGGGGGGTCAGCCTGCCCAGGGCTTTGCCCAGGGGCATCACGGGGGGGGGGGCCTGGCACGGGGGCAGCGTGGCAGCGTCCCAAGGGCACCCCATGCCGTGTCCCCTCCCCCTCACCTTGCTGTTGGGATCCACCACGACTTTCCTGAGCGCCTTGACCACCCGCTGGCAGAGTGCACAGCGCAGGATGCCAGGGGACACCCCGGCCCCACTCTGCACACCGGGGCTCAGCACCAGCACCCGCAGCCCACCGCAGCCCACCAGAGCCCCCAGTGCCCACCAGAGCCCACCAGTGCCCACCAGAGCCCCCAGTGCCCACCAGAGCCCACCAGAGCCCACCAGTGCCCACCAGAGCCCCCAGTGCCCACTGGAGCCCACCAGAGCCCACTAGTGCCCACCAGAGCCCCCAGTGCCCACCAGAGCCCACCAGTGCCCATCGCAGCCCACCAGAGCCCCCAGTGCCCACCAGAGCCCACCAGAGCCCAGCAGTGCCCACTGGAGCCCAGCGGTGCCCCCACAACGCCAGCCCAGTGCCCACCCAGTGTCCCCTCAGTGTCATCCCAGTCCCTCTCTTGGGGGTCACACGGGTGCCCCCCCAATGCCCTCTCCAGTCCCTGCCCAGGCCGCCATAGGTACCCACCAGAACCCACACAGGTCCTCTCCCAGTGCCCCCCCAGTCCCCACCATGGGTACCCCCAGCATCTGCCCGGTTCCCCGTGGGTGCCCCCCACCCCCAGCCCCTCCCAGCCCCGTCACCCCCCGCAGTGCCTCACCGTGACGTCATCGTGGCTCAGCCTGAGCTCATCCGTGATGTCATCCTGCTCCCCTGAGGTGTCCAGCCAGCGCCCCCCAGCCCCCACCAGCTGCGTGCCCGGGGGGGGTCCCTCAGCCCCCACCACCAGCAGGCCTGGGCAGTGCTGCGTCAGGGGACACGTCCCCACCCCCAAACTCCTGCCCCACGGCCCCTGCCCAGCACCCCAACCCCTCCTGCACCCCACATCCCCAGCACCCAGGGTCCCCATGGCCCTGCCCCACCTCAGCCACATGTCCCCACCATGTCCTGCCCCTCCATGTCCCCATCCATCCCTGTCCCCCTGCCCCACGTCCCCCCCATGTCCTGTGTCCCCCATGTCCCCATCCCTGCCCCATGCTCCCCCCATGTCCTGTGTCCCCCATGTCCTCTGTCCCCTATGTCCCCATCCCTGCCCCATGTCCCCCATGTCCCCATCCCTGTCCCCTTGCCTCATGTCCCTCCACGTCCTGTCCCGCCCAGTGTCCCCATCCCCATTCCCCTGTCCCACGTCCCCCCATGTCCCCACCCCACCAAAGCCCCATGGCCCCCAGCCCTTTGTCCCCATGTCCCCATCCCTGTCCCCGCCATGTCCCCATGTCCCCCCCGTCCCCGCGGGGTCCCACCGGTGGCGCCAGCGAGCAGGACCAGCAGCAGCGGGGCCATGGCTGCCGCTCCCTGGCCCCGGGGCAGCTTTATGTCCCCGTGGGGCGGGGTGGTACCTGGGGTGACAGGAAGGGGCCCCCCCAAACCACGGCGGCTGCGGGGGGGGCTGGGGGCCGCGGGCATCCGGGGGAGGTGACCCCGGTCACGTCTGCGGGGGGGGCAGGGATGGGACATGGGGGCAAAGGGCTGGGGGGACAAAGGGGGGGGGGCGACAAGGGGGCTTGGGGCGTCCTGGGGCACCTGGGGGACAGTGGGGGGGGGACACACATTGAGGCCTGGGGGGGCACTGGGGGGGCAAGGAGAGACCAGAGAGACCGGGGGGGAAATTGGGGGGGATACTGGGGGGATACTGAGGAGATACTGGGGAGCGGGGGGGGGGGGCAAGGAGAGAGCAGGGAGACCCGGGTGGGTGGGGGATATTTTGGGGGGGCGGGGGGGGCAAGGAAGGAGCTGCAGGACTTTGGGGACCTAAGAGGGAGGGATGGGGGGCACAGGGGGCTCTGGGGAGACCGGGGGGTGGTGACAAGGGGACCCTGTGGGGCACTGGGGGAATGGGGGCAGGGGGGGCGGGGGGACACTGGGGGGGCTGGGGGGGCGGGGCCCGCCTCCTCTTCCCGGCAAATCTCGGGGCACCGCAAACCCCAAAGGGGGGGCAGGGGGGGCCTGTCCCAGCCCCTTCCTGTCCCTGTCTGCCCCAGTCACGCGCCCCCGGCACCCCCGGCCCCTGCCCCCCCCAGTGCTCCCAGTACCCCCCAGTATCACCCAGCATCATTCCCAGTACCCCAAGTCCCCCAGCGCCCCAGTTGCCCCAGTGACCCCCAGAACCGCCGGTGCCCCCAGCACCTCTTGGTGTTCCCAGTACCGCCCAGTGCCCCCAGTAACGCCCAGTGCTCCCCATTACCCCCAGTATCCACCAGTGACCCCCTGGAACTACCAGTGTCCCCCGTTACCCTCAGACCCCCAGTGCTCGAGACACCCCCTGTAACCTCATGTAGCCCCCAGTAACCTCCAGTATCCCCCAGTTCTCCCCAATGTCCCCAGTGCCACCCAGTAACCCCAGTACCCCCATCACCCCCAGTACCCCCATCACCCCCAGTACTCCCCATTGTCCCACAGTGCTCCCAGTATCTCCCAGTATCCCCCAGTGCCCTTATGACCCCCACTATCCTCCAGTGCCCCCAGTAACCCCAGTGCCCCCCAGTACTTCCCCACACCCACATTACCCCCAGTAGCCCCCAGTGCTCCCAGTTCTCCCAGTACCCCCAATAGCGCCCACTACCCCCAGTATCCCCCAGTCTCCTACCCAGTCCCCCCAGTAACACCCAGTATCCCCTGGCCACGCAAGTCCCTCCCTGCCCCTCCCAGTCCTCTCCCCAGTCCCCTCATTCCTCCCAGTAACCCCCAGTGTCCCCAGTAACCCCCAGTCCCCCTATTCCTCCCAGTCTCCCCAGTCCCCCAAGTAGCCCCCAGCCCCCCCATTCCTCCCAGTTCCCCCAGTCTCCCCAGTAACCCCCAGTCCCCCATTCCTCCCAGTTCCCCCAGTCTCCCCAGTTCCCCCAGTCTCCCCAGTCCCCCATTCCTCCCAGTCCCCCCAGCCCCCCCATTCCCCCAGCCCCCCCCAGTCCTCCCCGGTGTCCTCCAGCCGCCAGGGGGCGCCGCCGCAGCCCCCGCCCGCCCGCGCGTGCCAACATGGCGGCGCCCACGGTTGCCCGGGCCCTGCGGGTGAGCGGCGGGACGCGGCGGGGCACCGGCACCGGCACCGGCACCGGCACCGGCACCGGGACGGGACGGGACGGGGGGACACCTGGTTTGGGGCACCGGGACACCGGCTGTGGGGCCACCGGGGTCGCGGCGGGGCTGCGTGGGGGGCACGGAGCGCGGGACCCCGGCGGGTGGGACACCGGGGATACTGGGTGCCGCGGGGGCCCTGGGGACAGCGGCGTGCGGGACGCGGGTGGCGGGTGGCCCCGGGATACCGGCTTCGGGGCTCCAGCGGCGGGGGCGGGCGGGGGGCTGCGGGCACAGCGTGTCCCGGGGCGGGACAAGGGTGACGGGTCACCGCCAGCCCCGCTGCCCCCCACCCTGTCGCCCCAGCAGGCAGCGCCCCGCCTCTGCCTCCTCCCCGACACCCCCCGGCACCTCCACACCACCCCCGCCTGCCTGAAGGTAAGCCCTGGGAGGGGGGTCCCACCTCAAGGTGAGCCCTGGGAGGGGGGTCCCACCTCAAGGTGAGCTCTGGGAGGGGGGGGGTCCACCTCAAGGTGAGCCCTGGGAGGGGGGTCCCACCTCAAGGTGAGCCCTGGGAGGGGGGGGTCCACCTCAAGGTGAGCCATGGGAGGGGGGGGTCCACCTCAAGGTGAGCCCTGGGAGGGGGGTCCCACCTCAAGGTGAGCTCTGGGAAGGGGGTCCCACCTCAAGGTGAGCCCTGGGAGGGGGGGGGTCCACCTCAAGGTGAGCCCTGGGAGGGGGGGGTCCACCTCAAGGTGAGCCCTGGGAGGGGGGGTCCCACCTCAAGGTGAGCCCTGGGAGGGGGGGGGTCCACCTCAAGGTGAGCCCTGGGAGGGGGGGGTCCACCTCAAGGTGAGCCCTGGGAGGGGGGTCCCACCTCAAGGTGAGCTCTGGGAAGGGGGTCCCACCTCAAGGTGAGCCCTGGGAGGGGGGGGTCCACCTCAAGGTGAGCCCTGGGAGGGGGGGTCCCACCTCAAGGTGAGCCCTGGGAGGGGGGGGGGTCCACCTCAAGGTGAGCCCTGGGAGGCGGGGGTCCACCTCAAGGTGAGCCCTGGGAGGGGGGGGGGTCCACCTCAAGGTGAGCCCTGGGAGGGGGGTCCCACCTCAAGGTGAGCCCTGGGGGGGAGGGGGCACCCCACCTCTCCTGTGGGGCGACCTCCCACTCCCCCCCTCTGACCCCAGTGTCCCCACAGACACGGGCGGCGCGGGTGCGCGTGGGCAAAGGGGACAAGCCGGTGACCTACGAGAGGGCGCACGCCCCCCACCACATCGCCCACCGCAAGGGCTGGCTCTCCCTGCACACTGGTGGGTCACACAGGGGCCGGGACACGCCGGGCACCCACGGGCGTCACAGGGACACGGGGGTGTGAGGGCGCGGCAGGGCTGGTGTCACCCAGTGTGGCGCTGCCGGTGACCCTGGCGCTGCCGGTGACGCTCTCTGCACCCGCAGGGAACCTGTTCGGGGAGCCCGGCGCGGCGGAGCGGGCGGTGGAAGACGCCTTCCTGCGCCGCTTCCTCTACGGCACCTTCCCGGGGCTGCTGGCGGACGAGGTGGTGCTGAAGCGCCGCGCCAACCTGCTGGTGATCTGCGCTGTGCTGGTGCGGGCGCTGGCACCCGCCAGGCTCTACTTCCTGGTGGGCTACACCGAGACCCTCCTGTCCCACTTCTACAAGTGCCCCGTGCGCCTGGAGCTGCAGACGGTGCCCACCAAGGTGGCCTACAAGTACCTCTAGGGACGCAGCGGGGGGAATAAAGCTGGGTGCTGCACCCACCCTGCCCTGCCTGTGTGTCTTTGAGTGTCTGGGGGTGCAGCTCGGTGCTGGGGGTGGTCCCTGGATGGTGCCCTGGCCCCCCTGATGTTGGTGAAGCCCCATCAGCTTCACTGATGTCTGCTGGTGGTCCTGGTGTTCCCCATGCCCTTGTCCCCACAGTGCCCCACATGTCCCTGAGACCCCCCTGTGCCCCCGGATGGCACCAGTGTTCCTGATGCCCTTGTCCCCACATGTCCCTGTGACCCCCCTGTGCCCACGATGGCCCTGATGGCCCTGATGTTCCCCATGCCCTTGTCCCCACATGTCCCTGCGACCCCCCCTGTGCCCCCCAGGGTTTTGTCCCTGCCCTGTGGTGCCCACGTGCCCCATGTGTCCCATCCCAGTGTCCCCACAGAGACCCTGACACGTTCAGAGCCAGGACACTGCTCCTGTGTTCGATGCTCCTGTCCCCTCCCCACTCCCCAGTTAAATCCAGGCCCAAATCTGAGAAAACCAGTTTAAATACAGCACCAGTAGGCAGAGGGGTGGCGGGAGGGGACGGTGAGGGGCAGCAGGGCTCAGCCCTGCCCAGGGACTGCGGCCTTGTCTGTGGCATCAACTCAGAGGCTGCTGAGGACCAGCCCCACACCCTGCTCCGTGCCAGCCACTGTGCCCCCTCCTGTGTCCCCCCTTGTGTCCCCCTCCAGCACGTGCAGGTGGGTGCTGTGGGGACCACAGGACAGTGCCAGGCTGCTGCTGTCCTCCTGGGGACACACCAGGGACTGGGGAGGAAGAGGAGGCCGTGGGCAGCCCCATGGGTGCTGATGGGCTGGAGGAGGAAGATGATGGCGTGGAAGAGCTGGGCCTGGGTGGGGGCAGCACCGCGGTGCTGGGCTGGTCGGTCCTGGTGACCCCTGTGTCCCTGTGCCACCCACACGTCACCCTGCGTGTCCCAGGCCTTTCTGTACCCCCGGAGCTGCCCCCTGTGTCCCCAATTCCCCTGCCCACCCCCCGTGCCCATGGCTCCCGGGAGCGTCCCCGCAGGGCACCCGCTCTGCGAGGCCCCTGGTGACACCGATGACGGTGGCCTGAGCTCCTTCACCCCTGCACCCGTGCTGTACCCCTGGGGTGGGGCTTTGGGGGGGACCCCCTGGGCGTTGGGGCACCGCTTTGGGCTGGTGCCACCACCTCACTCCTCTCGCTTCATGAGCTGGGGGTCGGTTCCTGCCCCTCCCTCCCTGCGGGACAGAGTGGGGTGCCCCCTGTAACCCCCCACCGTGGTCACCCCACCCTGTCTCCAGGCACCCACAGGTGAAACGTCTGCCCTGGGAGGGGGGTGATGGGACTGAAGTTAAATCACCACTGGCCCCAGAGACCCCAGCCCCCCCCAGCCCCCAAAATGTTCTTTCAAGGCTGGGGGGGTTTTGGGGTGCTGGGGGGGTGCTCAGCAGCACCCAGCGAGGCTGCAGAGGTTGGACGAGGCTGGAGACAGACCCAGAGCAGGACGTGACCCCAGTGTTTTGGGGGGAGGGGTGTCCTCGTGGAGTGGAGACAGGCTGGGGGTGCTCCAGAGGCTCCTTGGGGAAGGTGTCCCCACCCATCCACCCCTCCAGGGAGGTGGAGGTGCCCCTGCCACACACTTGGGTGCTGTTGCCCATCCAAAAAACCCCCCAAAACACCCAAACCGGTTCCTGCTGGAGCCTCCAGCGTGCCCCCCCGCCCCCAACCCCCAGATGGACACCACCCCCCCACCCTGCTGCAGCTCCACCACCCCCTTCCTCCTCCTCAGCCACTTCAACAGAACCGCAGACACCCACAAGAAACAAACACCCCCCCCCCTTCCCCCCCTTCCCCCGGCCCTGGGAGGAAACCCAACCCACATCGCTCGGGGGGGCACAGCCGCGGCTGGGGGTTCCCAGGGAGGGGGGGGTCGGGGGGGGGCTGGGCCCGACCCCTGCATCAGCATGGAAAAACACCCCCCACCCCACCCCTCCAATCAGGGACCTGCGCACCCTGGTCCCGAACCCCACCGCACTGGGATCCCCCATCCCATACCCCAGTCCCAGGAGCCCCCCAACCCGAACCCCCCTGGCCCTGGGCGCCCCCCATCCCAAACTCACTGCACTGGGATCCTCCATCCCAAATCCCGCCCCGGCCCCGGGAGCCTCCCCATCCCGAACCCACCCAGCCCCGGGTGCCCCCTCCCCTCCCTCCCAGCAGCCCCCCCCGTCCCCCACCCCCCCCAATCAGGCACCTGCGCACCCCGGCCCTGTGCAGCGCCCCCCCCCCCAGCACGCCCCCCCCTTCTCTGAGCTCCCCCAGCAGGATGGGGCGGGCACAGTCCCAGGACCACCAACCCAGCACCCACCACCCAAAGCTCCCACTCGTGGGGGACCCTGAGCCTCCCCCCCACCCCGTGCAGACCCCCAGCGAGCCCTGAGCAGCTCCCAGTATGCTCCCAGTAAGCTCCCAGTAAGCTCCCAGGGCCTCCCAGCGGGTTTAAGAGCCGCTGGGCTTGGGACCCTGCCCAGACCCCTGGATCACAGCTCAGGGGGTGGAGGGGTGTCCAGCCCGGGCAGCGGGGGGAGGGGGTAGCACGGCCGGTCCCGGCAGCCCCAGCACGCAGCCGGGGGGTGGGGAGGAAGGGGGGTGCTGCTCTCTGCCCCCCCGCCCCGGGTGACCCATCGCCAGCCCAGGCAACACGTCCCGGCGCTGGGGGAGGAGCGGGACCCCCCCGGGGCACGGCGGGGCTGGGGGGGCCCTTCCTGGGAGCGGCACCCCCAGGGTGGAGGGATGGGGGTGCCAGGCTGGGGGGGGCAGTGCGGGATGAGGCTGCGGGATGCAGGATGCGGGTACCACACGTGGGTACCGGGGGATGCAGCGGGGGGTGCGGGGTGCAGTTTGGGGGGTGCGGGGTGCAGTTTGGGGGTGCTGCCCGACGGTGGCGGGTGCAAGGGGAGGATGCTGCCCCTGGGAGGAAGGGTGGGGGGTGGGGGGGGCTGGTGGGATGTGGCGGTCAGTGGAACCCACCTGTCTGCAGAGGAGCCGCGGCCGGACCCGGGACCACCCCGAGGGGGGTGTTGGGGGGTGCTGAGCCCCGGCCCAGCTCCGTGCCGGCCCTGCCCATCCTGCGCCCCTTGCCACGGCACTGGGGGGCTGCAAGCAGGGCTGGGACCCTAGCCCAAACGCAGTGCTGAACCCCACCGCACCAGGGTCCCCCATCCCGACCCCCCCGGCCCCGGGAGCCCCCCATCCCGACCCCCACCGCACTGGTAGCCCCCCCATCCCATACCACCAGTCCAGGGAGCCCCCCCATCCCGACCCCCCCGGGCCCCGGGAACCCCTCAACCCGAACCGACCACACTGGGTGTCCCCCATCCTGAAACCCGCTGGCCCTGGGAGCCCCCCAACCCGAACTCCCCAGCCCCGGGAGCCCCTCATGCTATTCCCCACTGCACCGGGAGCCCCCCCACCCCTCCCAGCAGCACCAGGAGCCCCCCATCCCAAACCCCACCACACCGGGAGACCCCATCCCATACCTTGCAGCCCTGGGAGCCCCCCCCAATCCCAAACCCCACCGCACTGGGCGTCCCCCACCCTGAACTCCCCAGCCCTGGGAGCCCCCCATCCCTCCATCCCTCCATCCCAGAGGCCCTGGGAGCCCCCCATCCCCAGGAGCCCCCCATCCCGAACCTCGCAGCCCCAGGAGCACCCCCAACCCGAACTGCACCGCACTGGGAGCCCCCCCATCCCAAACCCCGCGACCCCTGAAGCCTCCCATCCCGAACTCCACTGCACTGGGAGCCCCCCAACCCAAACCCTGCGGCCCTGGGAGCCCCCTATCCTGAACCCCACCGCACTGGGAGCCCCCCCATCCCATACCCCCAGTCCCCGGAGCCCCCCATCCTGAACCCCCCCAGCCCCCGGAGTGCCCCCCCCCCCGCTCCCTCCCAGCGGCCCCAGGTGCCCCCTCCCCCCCCACCCCAGCAGCCCCCCAGCAGCCCCCCCAGCAGCCCCCCAGCGGCCCCCCCAGCGGCCCCCCCAGCAGCCCCCCAGCGGCCCCCCCAGCAGCCCCCCAGCGGCCCCACCTGCGTTTCTCTTCCATAACGAAATAATTTATTTCCCCGGCAGCCGCCGCGTCCCAACAACTGCGGGAAAAGCACCATGGGGGGTGGGGGGTGTGACAGGGGGCTGGGAACAGGAGCTACAGCGGGAACCCAACGCCTGGGGCCAGGATTCCCATTCCCATTCCCCGCCGGCTCTCGACTCCCCTTTCCCGGCGGCGGAGGGGGCAAAGAACCACCCCAAATACACCCCCAACCCCCCCAAAAACCAGGAGAAGGAACAACAACAACAACAACCAACAACAACAAGAAGATGGAGAAGCCCAAAGAAACCCTGTGGGTGAACCCCACTGGTTCTGGGGTGGCACGTTGGGGTGTCCAGCCCTGAGACTGCCCCAAACCAGGGCGGGGTGATGCCTATTGCTACGTGGAGGACACACAACCCCCCTCCACCCCCCAAAATCAGGGAGGAAAGCACCAGGGCAGCGCTGGGCTCTGGGCTCCAGCTCCAGGCCTGTTCCCATTTCTCTCCAGGGATGGTGGGTCGGGGATGTGCCCTCTGCAAGGTGAGAAAAGCACAGAAAAACAACCCCAAAACCATGCGGTTTCACCCCACATCTGTGCAAGGAGCTGTGGTGACCACGGTGTGTGAGTGGCTCCTCCTGCTCCTGGGTTTTCCTGTTTTTTCCTGTTTTCAAATATTTTTAAATATTTTTTCCTTTTTTTTTTAAATCACAACCTACAAAAATGTCTCTTCCTGCAGCTTATTTCTTAGGAATGCTGGTGGATCAGTGAATTCCAGGAAAAGGCTGGCACAGCCACCGGGCACCTCGGTTGATAGAGACACCCAAAACCACTGGGAATGGTCCCAGGGGGGTGCTCACTGGGACTCAACCATCAGCTTTCCAGCCTCATCCCAGGTTAGTGCATCGTTTCAGAGGGTTCCTGGTTCTCTTGTCCCTCAGGCTGGAAGAGGAGCACGTCCCAACAGTGCAAAGGTCCCATGAGGATCGGGACAGGAAGGAGAAACCCCAAACAAAGAGGGGAAAACAGGGGGAAGAACAGAAAGAAACCTCCAGAAGGCACAACACTGAAAGGAAGGAGTAATAACTTAGGCCGAGGAGGCTCTGGGGAACTCGCTCAGGCTACACAACAACCACAAATAATTAAGATTAATTAACTCTTTCCTGCTTCCCATCCAACCCTGGCTACGCTCACCCGACGTCTGACATCGGTTGCCCTTCCCTGCTCTGGGAAGCTCCAAGAAGCTCCAGTAGGATTGCACTCCAGGAGGTGGTTTCTGGGAGAGGGTGAGGCCTCCAGCCTCCAAAGTGCTGCTGTTTCACTTGCTTCTGCTCTGTGCTTTTTGGTTTCCCCCTCTCCTGTTGGGTTTTGAAGCTCAGGGGTTCAGAGCTGGCAGCCAGGCTCGGGGGTCCCCATGTTAAAAGCACCCAAGCCAGGGGGGGTCAGTGCAAATCTGCTGGATGTGGAAAAATTCCAGCTGCTTTTAAAAAAAGAAAAGAATCATAAAAATTTCAACCAACCAACCAACAAAAAAGCCCTTGTGGGTTTGATTATTTTGGGGGTTTTTCTCCTCTTTTAAAACCCAACATGGGCTGAAAATAAAGAAGAGCTGGAGCTGTGGAGGGGTCAGGGATCTGCTAAGCCCCAACTCCCTGCCCTCCCAACTCCTCTTGCTTCTCAAAGACTTCAAGTGACCCAAAAAAGAGCTGAAGGGTGTTTAGACCAAAGACCCACCACTGAGAGTAAAGAGCAATGGAGTTTTGGGTTGGAGGGTCGGTCATGTCTTTGGGGAGAGCACCTCAGGGGCTTTTGGCCCTGCGTTCCCTGAAGGGATCTGGACAGATGACGTGGGGCCACCTGGGTTTGTCTCCCACCTTGAAGGAAAAGCCCTTGGAGAGTGAAGCGGCTCCTTGCTGAGTGCTGGAGATGGAGTGAGAGGTTTGCTGAGGGGATGGAACAGCCTTTTGCTGGCTCCAGGGAAACAGGACCCCCTGGCCATCAGCTGGCTGTGTATCCCAGTTTCTGGAGCATCCAGAAAAGCAGCAAGTCCTGAGGATGTTTCTCTCCAGCACGTAGGAAGATGAATGAACACCACGTAGAGCTCACGTGCTTTCCGTGTGCTCCCGGGCTGTGGGAAGGGCTCTGCTGCTTCCTTGGTGTGTTTGGGTGTTTTTCCTTCCTAAGGCAGCGACCAAAATCCTCCAAGAGCCTGTTCCAGTGACCAGAGAGCTCCCTGTGGGCTGGAGCAGCGTGCGGGATGTGCTGGTGGAGGCCCTGGGGCTGCCCCTGGCTGCTGGGGGTTATTGCTACACTGTCAGGTGGTGGGATGGACTGGGCTGGGTGTTGCTGCCACAGATCAATGGAGGCACGGTCTGTGTGTTTGTTTTTGTGCTAAAGGGGAGGAGATAAATCTTCATTCATCTCTCCGAGGTAGAAAAGGAATTGTCCCCGAGACAAGAAGAGTGAGGAGGAAACTCCAGGAGCGCTCGCCGGCGCTGTGCAGCCGTGACGGGAGGAGGGACATTGCACCAGATCGGGACCAGGACTGGGACTGACTGGGTTTGGGGTGGACAGAAAACTCCCCAGACCAAAGGTGCCTGACCCCACAGTTGGTGTGAGGGGTGGTGATGGCTGCTGGGCCCTGCAGCCCCCCCGGAGTGGCATTCCCCATGTGAATAAAGCTCCGGGCATACGGCAGGGCCGGGCTGGGGTCTGTGTGGCTGCACCGTTACCCTGAGTACCTGGGGGAGGTGGAGATGAGCCCTGTGCCCGATGTGACGTGTCCCTGGTGCTGCAGTTCTTGTGCCTGGGCAAGAAGCCACGCAGCTGAAAGGCTCTGCTTGCTGCTCCCCAGGGCTGAGCTATGGGAAGGGCCTGCTCTACCTTGGGATCCTCACCCCAGAGCTCCACGGTTCGGCTCGGCCTCCTGTTACCGGCGATGTGACATTGCTGAGCAAACGTGGAGAAGATGTGGATACCAGGCAGTGAGAGCCAGAAATCCTGGGGCTGTGGGGCTGCTGGGACATTCTCAGGCACAAACGTGGCTGGAATGTTCAGTGTGGCAGAGGAGGAGTTTCCAGATGGGAAGAGAAGCCGGCGGACGCTCCAGGAGCAGCATGGCACCCGCAGCCCCACGCCGTGTGCCGGGACAGGGGCCAAGCTCCGTTTCCTTTCGGTCAACAGTACATGAACATTTCATTTCCTTGCTGCTTTTTGATGTGCAAGAGGCTGTGGCTGGGCCAGTGTGTCACCTAACAAGATCCAAAGGGAAACAGCAACAGGAGTGGCTTCTTAGGGACAGACACCAGGCTTGTCACTGCTCTGTGACTTCAGCTTCTTGATGCTGGAGCTGGAATAACCCTCGTCGCTGCAGACGCTCTGCAGGCTGCCCCTCTCATCCGAGTCGCTCGGGCTGCTGCTGCTCCAGTCGAGGTCTGCAGGGAGGTCATCCATACCCTCCACATCCACGTTGATGTCTTCTGCAAGAGGAGCAGTACAACGTGAGGAGGTGGCTGGGCAGAGCTCTCACCACCCCCCAGCGCGGCGGCGGCTCACCTCTATCCGAGTTGGAGCGTTCTGAGGAGATGGTGGAGCTGATGCTGTCCATCCTCACCCTCTCCATCCCCAGCTTCTCCAGCTGCCTTTTCAGGTGCCGCTGCTCCCGCTGCAGCTGCTCTATTTGGTGTAGGGCTTTGCGGTCCCGGTCTTCAAGCTTCTGCAGGGGACGACAGAGAAAGCAGCCTGAGCTCCTGGTGCACCCAAAACGTGACCAGTGCCAGCAACCAAGGGGCTCCTCAGCTTCAGCACCTCAGGATGTTGAGTACAAAAGTCATAGGGACACCTCAGGATGTGGAGCACCCAGGTCATAGGGACACAACTCGCACCACCCTGCACGCAGCCGGAGGGTGAGGCAGTGACGTGAGGTCCGGACGCACCCCAAGGCTGCTGGAGAGGGCACAGAAAGGACATTTCCCCCTCCAAAGCATCCAGCTGGAGCAGCCCCACCCTGTTTATATATATTTAGAGTCTCTGATAAGAAGGAGTGATGCCAGCACTGCCTGGGTTATCGCTCTGAAGACGCCCAGAGAGGAGAGCCCTGCTGAGTCAGGGTCTGAAGGGCAAAGGGCAGGTAGGAACTGCTCTGGGAGAGAAAGGTGTCCTCTAGCCCTGCAGCCAGGTTCCTCCTGGGGCCTTCAGGCATGGCTGTGGCACAGGGCACAGCCCTGAAATTTGGCTGCAGAGCAGCACCGCCACCCTCCATGAGCCCCAAGAGAAGGGAGGGAGACACTGACCTGCAGCAGCACCAACCTCTGTTAGGATTTCCAAAAGGACCTGGCTGTTACCTTCATCCCAACGTCCCCATGGGGATGTTGGGATGAAGGTAACAGCCAGGTCCTTTTGGAAAGTCCTTTTGGAAGGTTGATGGCACCAACCAAGCTCCCATTCACACTCACCTTGATGTGCAATCTGGCTTTTGTTAGTAAACTCAGGGTGGTGTGTTTCCTGGTTTTGTGTCCAAGTGGCACCAGTCCCTTCAGCTTCTCCAAACACAACCTCAGGTGGGCACGCCTGGAAGGAAACCCAACCACAACGCTGAGCCTGTGGGTACCCACTGCCCAAACAGTGTTTCACAGTGGATACTTGGGGGCAGTTGGACTTGAAGCTGAACCAGATGCTTTCCCACTGCAGCCAGGCAAAGGACCTCCCCAAAAACCCAGCTCTGGCTTCAGCCAACCCCACTGACACAATCCTGCCAGCATGGGTGAGGATGCTTCCTGGGGAGGAGCTGCCAAACACCTCGACTGTTTGGGGTGAGGGTATCCACTTTTGGTCTTTCTCTGCCCAAAAAAAGCTTTGCTACAGGGATGTTTGGTCACCACACTGCTCCATCAGGAGCTAAAGCCACCCAGGCTGACACCCAGCAGCTGCAAACCCAGCACAGCCCTCATGGGTGCTGCCTTTCCTTCTGTTTAGTGGGAATGGGATGGGTGGATCTGGTTTTGGACCCATCTCCTTGGCACGTGCAGCTCTGGTACCTGAGCGGCACCACGCTCCTCAGCCACCCCAGTGCAGGACCCTGCTGGGAATCCTTCCCTCCCTGGTTTGTGGTGTGAAAAACCTGGATTTTGTCTGCAGTACCACATAGATTAGTGCTTTATCACTCACATCCTGCTGCCAAGGGGAACCCCAGCTCCTGGAGGGAGTCTCTGTGTCTGCAGGTAACCGAGATCACAGAATCACAGGGGTGGGAAGGGGCCTTCAGAGCTCATCAGGTCCAACCCCCTGCCAAAGCAGCTCCCTAGGACAGGTCACACAGGTCGGTGTCCAGATGGGGCTGGAATCTCTCCAGAGAAGGAAACTCCACACCCCCTGGGCAGCCTGTCCCAGGGCTCCCTCACCCTCACTGGGGAAAAGTTCTTCCCCATGTTGGTGCAGAACTTCCTATGCTCCAACTTGCAGCCATTGCCCCTTGTCCTGTCCCCACAGACACTGAAAAGGGGCTGGCCATTTCCCCCTGCATCCCACACTTCAGATATTTATAAACATTAATAAGGTCCCCCTTCAGTTGTCTTCTCTCCAGGCTGAACAGCCCCAGCTCACTCAGCCTTTCCTCACAGGGGAGATGCTCCCAGCACGGGGCCCTTTTCCCTCACGTTCAGATTTAGGTCACACTCTCAGGCACAGGTTGCAACAACATCCGTCTCTGCAACACCCCATCCACACCAGCAGCTGCACACTGGGATTTTGCAAGTACCTGCCTATCTTGTTCCAAGGGCTGGAAGTAAACAGGCATTTGCCTACACAGGAATCACCATGCAAACAAACACATGGTCACTACTCCTGGGGTAAATCCCAACCACCAACGGGCTCAGAGATGGAACCTTCACACAAGATTCTTTCCCCCAGCAGGGATGAGGAAGAGCTGCCTGGAGCAGTGCAGACCTGTCCAACCATGCTGTGCCAGCTTAGGAGGGATTTAGCCCTCAGATCTATGGATAAGGAGCTGGCCCAGCTGTGCTCCACAGGGGCTGTGGCAGCAAAATCTAAATTCTCAGCTACCTCTGCTAGGAAAAACCCCTCCAAACCCCCAAATGTGCCTTGTCACGCTGGCTGTTTGCTCAGGCAGATGGAGAAACCCCAGCTCGCCCTGCCCAGCAGAAGTTCCGCAGCGGGGGGAGAGCGGCAGCGCCCCGCTCAGCCAGCACTGAGCAAGCTGCTGGATTACACAACAGCCCAGTGCAAACTGGGGCTCCCAGCTTCAAAGGCAAGAGGTGCAATGTCTCTATCATAGAATCACAGAATCACAGGGGTGGGAAGGGACCTCCAGAGCCCACGGGGTCCAACCCCCTGCCAAAGCAGCTCCCTAGGACAGGTCACACAGGTCGGTGTCCAGACGGGGCTGGAATCTCTCCAGAGAAGGAGACTCCACACCCCCTGGGCAGCCTGTCCCAGGGCTCCCTCACCCTCACTGGGAAGAAATTCTTCCCCAGATTGGGGGGGAACTCCCTGTGCTCCAACTTGAGGCCATTGCCCCTTGTCCTGTCCCCACAGACCACAGAAAAGAGGCTGCCCATTCCCCCTGTGTCCCACCCTTGAGATATTGATAAACATTAATAAGATCCCTTCTCAGGCTTCTTCTCCCACGGCTGAACAGCCCCAGCTCACTCAGCCTTTGTTTGTAGGGGACATGCTCCAGGCCCTTCATCATCTCTGTAGCCTCCTCTGGACTCTCTCCAGGAGATCCCTGGCTGTTTGATCCCAGGGAGCCCAGCACTGGACACAACACTCCAGGTGGGGCCTGACCAGGGCAGAGCAGAGGGGGAGGATCCCCTCCTGTGACCTGCTGGCCATGCTCCTCCTGATGCCCCCAGAATCCCATTGGCTCCAAACACCTTTCTGCCAAGCTTCACCCTGGCCAAAACTGCTGCCCTGCTTAAACCCCCCTGAAATCCCCATAATAGTAATAATAAACCACCCCAACTACTTAATTTCCCAGGCAAAGGCCCCATCAGCTCATGTCATCGTGCTCATCCTTATGGTCCATGAGACAGGCTGTGGGGGGACCTCATTGCAGCCTTCCCGTTCCTGAAGGGAGCAGAGGAACAGGAGGGGAATCAGCTTGTTAAAGGGCAGAGACTGGCAGGACAAGGGGGATGGAGTGAAGCTGGAGGAGGGAAGGGTTAGAGGAGATATTAGGGGGAAGTTCTTTGCAGAGAGAGTGGTGAGGGGCTGGAAGGGGCTGCCCAGAGAGGGGGTGGGTGCCCCATCCCTGGGGGTGTTCAAGGCCAGGTTGGCTGGGGCCTTGGGCAACCTTGTGTAGCTCCAGGCCTGGAGGTTGGTGGCCCTGCCTGTGGCAGGGGGTTGGAGCTCTGTGATCCTTGAGGTCCCTTCCAACCCAGACCAGCCTGTGATTCTATGATTCTCTGATCTCTGTCATCCCATTGCCCTCCCTGCTCCTCGTGCCAGGGCGGGGAGAAGCCAGCAAACTTTGGTCAAGGCCAAGATTCATTGGCTGGGCCACCCCAGGCTGGGACTGGGGCAGCTTTAACGAGGAGCGAAGGCCAAAGGGGTGTGAAGGAGCGAAGCTCATTCCTCCAGCCCCTTGCAGGGGCGGAAGAGCCGCAGCCTTTACTGCTCCTGCTTGTGCAACGTTACGGGCAGCATTTTGACACGGGCTCTGCACAGGGTGAGAAGGATGCAATGTGAGCCTGAGGTAATCAGATGCTGGTTTTCTCCCATCTTTTCAAGCAGGGAAGATGTCCCTGGTGTGTTCTAAGCCTGTTCTAAGTTGTGTCGCTCGGGACACGGGCAGTTCTGCTGCCTAAGGACTGAACCGACTGAACTCCTGCTGGCAGCAGGATCTGAGCAGTGTCCCAGCAGCACCAGGAGCAGCCTCACAAGGACACAGAGCCACCTTTCAGCTGGACAACAAAGGCCACACCGTTGGGTCACAGCCATGTGCCTGCACCCCAACCGTGGGCAAGCAGAGGATGGCAGCCATCCCATGGGTGTGGGATTGCTCCAGGAATTGGGAGAAGGCTGGAATCCCTCCTTCCCTAGCAAGCTGAGAGGTGGGATGAAGGGTTTTACCAGCAACCCATGTGTTGGCAGAGGAGATAAGCATCACTCCCAGCTCCTCAGTGCAGAGCTGCTCAGGCAGACGAGGCTGGGGAACGCTCCAAGTCCCAGTACCCACCTTGGGAACCCCCTTGGTGGCTGCTTTACCCAGCCATCCCATCCCATCCCTTCCCACCTGCTGCCCCCCCAGTGCTGCCTCAGCTCCCCAACCCCAGTTCCCAACCCCTGGGAACACAGTGACAGCCTCCAAGCTGGCTCCAAACAGCCTCCAACACTGACCTGTTCTTCTCCATCTCATTGTGTGTCGACCTGAAAAAGAAAGAACAAGTTGTTAACTCCTCTGCTCTCCATGGTCAGAAGCCATGTGCTGGCACAGCAAAGGGTCCCTGGGAAAGCTACAAACCTCAGGGGAGTTCAGAGCAGCTCAGTGCCCCAGGGACAGGGAAAATGGCAAGAGGGACACAGACAGCCCAGCATGATGGAGAAATTGCTGGATAAATGGGAATGAAAGGGTTGCTGTGGCTGTAAGATGGGATTTTAGCACAGAGAGGGTGATGATGGAGGTGGCTCTGCAGCAGCTCAGGTGCTCGTGCCGCTGCTTTTTGAAGGCTGAGGGGATGTGTCTTGCACCAGGAGCCCTGAAGCAGCTCAGAACACACCAGCCATACAAGGCAGCAACCAGGAGCCCCTGAACTCATGATGCTGCTCCTGCTCCTCCCCGCTGCTCAGCTGGTGGGTTGTCTCTTGGCAAAAGTGGGATGTATAAAGAAAAAGGTTCCCTGCACCCAACAAGGCATCAGCACCTCCTAAAGAGAGATGCCAAACCCAGGCAGGCATTAAGTCCATCTCCAAATTCCCCTGAAGCTCCTAATTTTGACAGAGCTGCTGCTTATCTTTCTCTCTGTTGAAACCCAGGACAGCTCCATGAGCCCATGACACCAGGACTGACGTGTGGGGAAGAGCTGGCCCCTGGCTGGGGCTTCCTTAATAGCTCCAGAGGCCACTTGATTTGTCTTTGTTTGGAAAAAATGTCATTATGTGCCCAGAAATTTGTGGAGAAATCCTAGCAGGGAGCCCTCAGGTCCTGATGCCAAAGGAAAAATGAGAGATGCCACCAGCTTGGCTGTCAGAGACATTCATGCTGCAGCTGCCTGTTCCCTTCACTCTGCTGCTGGGATTCACTTGGGTGAAGAACAAGCTCCAAACCTTCCAAAAAGGAAACTCTGAGTGCTTGGGGGCAGAAGGAACACCCACAAATTCCCTTGGAGAGGAAACCAAGAGACTTCCCCAGCCTCCTGCTCCCCCAGTAGCCCCCCAGATGCCCCCAGGCTGGGGGAGACGCCGGGATTCGGGGTCCGACTGAAACTCGCCGGGTGTTCCAGCTGGTGTTTGTTGTGATGGGTGATGGCAGCTCTCCCAGGGCAGCTGTCACAGCGTCACACAAACAAGCCTGCCCCTGAGCAGGAAAAGGTGACATAGGCAGTGGCATTGCTGGGGTGCTCCTCCCTGAGCAAACAGCCTAAAACAGGGTAGTGAGAGAGGAAGCGATCAGCCACCGGTGACGTGTCGGGATGCGCCTGGCTTCCTTCTGCCCCGTTTCAAGGGGCTGGATGTCCTGGTGCAGAGGAGGCAGCCCAGAGCCTGCCCTGCCAAAATAACTCCTCCTCAGTGCTCCCTGAGTGATTTTAATGTTATTAAAGTGGCTGAATAAACCACAACATGCACTGGGAAGCAAGAATTCCACACGGTGCCTCTGGTTTGACACAAGCAGCAGCTCTGAGGAGGTGGTTTCTGTCCTACAGAGAAGAGGGAGCGAATCCAAGGAGACACAACAGGGTTCAGGAATTAATCCATCAGCCTGGGAGTCATAATTAAACACCCCCCAGAAAAAACACCCTACCCCCACTGAGGCTGAGCGATGCTGCTGCTCGGATCCCACCTCAGCTCGGTGGGTTTGTGTTCCTGAGTCTGGGATATTTAAGGGCAGCGGGGAGAAGTCGTGCCGAGGGTGGCTTTGGGCAAGGATAACCGACTGAGAGAGCTTTTCAAAAGCAAACAGGACCCGGGGGGTTAGTGGATAGGGCTGGGCAAAGCCCCTGAGCCCGGCTGAAAGCCGTGTGGGGAGCTCTTGCTGGTTCTCAGGGAGAATCCCCGCGGCCCCGGAGCGGTTTCGCTTCCTGAGCTTTGGCGCAAGCGAAGCCCGAAATCAAAAGTCCAACTTCCACATTCCCTGCGGCAAACCCAGCCGCCACGTCAGGCGGCGGCAGGCTCCGGCCCCCCGCTGCCCCGACCCGGCCCGGCCCGGCCCGGCCTGGCCCGGCCCGGCCTGGCCCATCTCCCGGCCCTGTGTCCCGGCCCGTGTCCCTGTGTCTCATCCCGTGTCCCTGTGTCTCATCCCCGTGTCCCTGTGTCTCATCCCCGTGTCCCTGTGTCTCATCCCCGTGTCCCGTCCCAGCGCGGAGACACCGACCCGAGTTGGGGGCCCGCCGTTGGGGGTGGCAGGGTGCCGGCGGCGGGGCCGTGAGGGCAGGCCGGTGACGGAGCCCCCCTCAAGCCCTGCCACACGCCCCGGGGCGGTGGGACCTTACCGGGCCTCCCAGTGACAGCCCCGCCCCCCCCCCCCCGCCCCTTCCAGCCCCTGACAGCCCCCGGCACCGGCCGGGCCGGCCCCGTCAGGCCCCTCCCCAGCCCCCGGTGCCGGGACCCATCCCCCCCGCCCGGTACCGGCCGCTACCTGCTGCCGCTGCCGCTCTTCCTGGCCTTGAGACGGCGCCGCGCGGCCTCCCCGTCCTTCCCGCCGGGCAGCAGCGAGGCGTAACCGTGCTCGGCCTCTGCGGAAACACAACCGCGGGGCGCCCGTCACCGCCGGCCCGGCCGAGGCGCGGGGACACCGGGCCGGGGGGTGCGGGGGGGGAAACCGGTACCTCGCTCCCGTCTCTCCAGGTACTCGGCCGCCTCCAACAGCATCTGGATGTTGAGGCCGCCGGAGGCCGCCATCTCGCCGCGCTCTGAGGGCCGGGCCAAGAGCAAGAGCAAGAGCAAGAGCAACAGCAGCGGCGGCGGCGGCGGCGGCGGCGGCGGCAACGGCAACGGCGGCGGCGTCTGTCCGCCTCGCCCGGCCGCTCTGCCAGGCCCCCGCACGCGGCCCCGCCTCCCGCCGCCGCTGATTGGACGAGGCTCCTGCCGCCGCCGCTTGGAGGAAGCGGGAGGGAGGCCCCGCCCCGCGCCGGCACGGCGAGACGGGCGGGGGGCCGTGCCCGAGGCCTCGCCCCTCGCTCGCTCTGATTGGCCCAGAGCGCCCCGCCCTCCCCGCTGGCCCCGCCTCTCCCCGCCCACCCAGCCGGCTGCGCGGCCGCTCCCAGCCCCGCGCCCCATTGGGCGGCCCCGCCCCGCCCGCGCTGACTCACTTCCTGCCCGCGCACCAATGGCTGCGCGGGAAGGGGAAAGGGGCGGGGCGCAGGCGGGGAGCGGGGCGGGACCCCCGGGCGGAGACACACAGGGGCCCGCCGAGGTCAGGCACCCCCCGGGCAGGGCTGGAGAGGTACCCAGAGCCCCGGCTGGGGCACCCCGTGTCCCCTCCCCGTCCCCTCCCCAGCAGCAGCACCACCCCCGGTCTCCAACCGCCGGGAGCTGGGGCACCCCCCGTGTGTCATCCCCCACCACCCCCTGGGCAGGGGCACCCCCATCCCTCCCCCTCACCCCCAAGCAAGGGGCTCCCCATCCCCACATCCTCCCCAAACTGATAAACAGCTGGGGGAAACCCAGCCCCCAGCCTCCCCCCTATTTTGCCCCCACAGTGGGGAAGAGCCGGGTGTTAATTAGCCAAGACAGGAGTGAAGGAGGGAGGGGACCAGCACCGCGCTGCTGGCAAACAGCCTGGCTTTATTCCTGAGGGGAAACAAATACAAGGGGGGTGCTGGGGGGGACACCGTGACACGGGGGGTGACACAATGCCCGTGGGGGATAAACCTCAGGGGGTGGAGTAAGAAATAAACTCAACATTAACGACTGTGGGGAACAGTGAGCGGCACCCAGGGCAGGGTGAGGGGGTCTGCCAGGGACACCCCAAATCCGCCCTCCAGCTCCTGCAGCCTGGCCACTGAGCCCCCACTGGCGCCTGAGGGGAGCAGTCCTGCCCAGTCCTGCTTCAGGCCGCTCTGCTCCCCCAGAGCCCGGCCTCAGGCGATGAAATCCAGGGGCCTGTTGAATCCTCCTTTCCTGTTCATGTACTGCCTGCAGCCAGGGGGAAGGGATGGGGGTCAGGGACGAATCCTGACCCCCCCTCAGGGAGCTCATGGCCATGGGGGAATAGGATTCCCTGCAGATTTGCACCCAGGAGGGTGGGAGGACCCTGGCACGTGCCCTTTGCCTCCTCATCTCTCCTTGTTTATCACTCCCAGCAGAAAGCAGAAGCCTCCCACCTCTCCTCATCAGCAAAGCCCCCACATTTGGGGCTTTTTCTGAAGACCTGAGCAGCTGGGTAACACCCCATCCATCCCTGTCCCACCCCCCCAGAGACTCCAGGCTCAGTGTTTCCTCTGTGCTGTGTTATGGGCTCAGGGAAATCCTCTTCCCACCAGGAACCAACCCAAAGGGCTGGTGGGCACCAACCTGTACTTCCTCTTCTGGGACACGTTGATGGCATACGCGTTCGCTGCGCCGTCCACCTTCTTCCCCTGAAGAAGACATGAAAGGAAGGTCCCCAAACTCAGTGTGTTACCCCTCCTCTCCCAAAAAAGGGGCAAGGTGATGCTGCTGAGCCTGTTGGAGGCAGCTGTGGCTCCGCTGGGCTGATCCACACTCACTTTGGTTGTGTCAAAAGAGGCAAAGCCCATCATTTTCATCATCTCGATTTCTTCTTCTGTCTTGCCCTGCAGGTCTTCCTCTGCCCAGGGATGAAACAAAAACAATTTGTCAAATGCAGCCATCAGGGTTTGCCCAAAACATCTTAAATGAGCCCCCTGGGCCGGTCCCAACCCAAGCAGGGAAGCCAGGATGTATGGGGGTGAGCTGTTGGAGAGCAGCTCTGCGAAGGACCTGGGGGTCCTGGTGGGTGACAGGGTGGCCATGAGCCAGCAGTGAGCCCTGGGGGCTGAGAGAGACAATGGGATTCTGGGGGCATCAGGAGGAGCGTGGCCAGCAGGTCACAGGAGGGGATCCTCCCCCTCTGCTCTGCTCTGGTCAGGCCCCACCTGGAGTGTTGTGTCCAGTGCTGGGCTCCCTGGGATCAAACAGCCAGGGATCTCCTGGAGAGAGTCCAGAGGAGGGTGAGGGAGATGATGAAGGGCCTGGAGCATCTCCCCTACAAACAAAGGCTGAGTGAGCTGGGGCTGTTCAGCCTGGGGAGAAGAAGCCTGAGAAGGGATCTTATTAATGTTTATCAATATCTCAAGGGTGGGACACAGGGGGAATGGCCAGCCTCTTTTCTATGGTCTGTGGGGACAGGACAAGGGGCAATGGCTGCAAGTTGGAGCACAGGGAGTTCCCCCCCAATCTGGGGAAGAACTTCTTCCCAGTGAGGGTGAGGGAGCCCTGGGACAGGCTGCCCAGGGGGGTGTGGAGTCTCCTTCTCTGGAGAGATTCCAGCCCCGTCTGGACGCCGACCTGTGTGACCTGTCCTAGGGAGCTGCTTTGGCAGGGGGTTGGACCCCATGGGCTCTGGAGGTCCCTTCCAACCCCTGTGGTTCTGTATCATAAGGAGGAAAATCCAGCCCCTCACCTGTGATCTGTCTCTCTTTGCTTTTGGAGTCCTTTATCTCCTTCTTCTCTTCATCCCTCCTCTCCTTCAGCCGTGGTGGGGAGGAGGAGCTGGATCGGTGCCGTCTCGGTGACCTGACGTGTCAAACGCAGGCTGGTTTGCAGCTTCCCGGCTGGGCCGTTATGGCAGATGGTTTGACAGCATTAAGGAGTCCCCACCGTCCCTGTGCCACCCAAATGTGCCACCCAAACCGCCCCCTCCACCCCTCGCCTGGGGTCCCCAGCTCGTACCCACCCCAGCATGGGTGTTCCTGTCCCTCACCTGGACCGTCTCCTGTGTGGGGAGCGAGAACGGCTCCTCCTCCTGTCCCTGTCCCGGGATCGCGATCGCTCTCTTCGCCTCCTCTCCCTCTCCCGGGAGGCGGAGCGTGAGCGCCTGCGCTCTGCCCGGAGAAAAGCGGCGCTGGGTTCAGTTTCCGCTGCTTCCACGCAGGCAGAGACCCCACAGCTCCCCTGCGCCTCCTGCCCCGGGCACAGGGATCCCGCCCAGCGCCCGCGGGCGGGGGAAGCAGCAGCAGGATAACGCCCGTTGGCGGGGACCGGGCCGCAGGACCCGGGGGCCGATCGGCCTGTGGGCACGCCGGTCCCCGAAAGGCTGAGGTGCGTGGAGGGGGACGGCGGCCCATGTCCAGGAGGAGGATGAGGAGGAGGGGAGCCTCTGCCAGCCCCAGAACGAAGAACCGAGGCCTCCTCGCCGCCCTGGCGGGGGTCCCCCCTCGCCCCAGCTCCCAGCACCCTCCCCACCCCCGGGCTCGGCTCCTGCGCCCTCCCCTCAGGTTCCCGCACCCCTCTCCCCCCGGCGCAGCCCCGTCCCGCCGCCCCTCTCCTCCCCCCGTCCCCTCTCACCGCGCCGCGGCGGCGAGCGGGAGCGGCTGCGGCCCATCGCCGCCCCTCACAGCGCCCGCGCTTCCGGCCCCGCCACCCGCGCTTCCGGTTCCCGCTCTTTCCCCGGCCCCCCCGAGACGCCGCCGCCGCTTCTTGGTTCCGGCGTCAACGCGGCCCGGTGCCCCCAGCGCGGCTGCGCCCCCCGTTCCCCCGCCGCTCCCCCAGTTCCACAGCCGCGCCTCTCCGTTCCCCCGCCGCTTCCCCCAGTTCCCCCACCTCCCCCCCCGGTTCCCCCGCCTCACCCACCCCCCCCTCCGGCTCCCCCCGGTTCCCCCGCCGCCCCCCGCGCAGGGCCGCGGGCACAGACCCTCTGCGAGGCGCTGCGCTCCCTCCCCAGCCCACAGCGGGGCCGTTCCCTCCTCCACTCCCCTCCAGCCGCACGGGGAGGCCGCCCCGGCCTTCAGCCCCCAGCTCCGCAGCCGGGCGGGTGCCAAACACGGGGTTTATTTACAGGCAGGCGGAACGCGGCGATTGTCAGACCCCGGCGGGGCCGGGGGTGGGCAGCCACCCCTCGCCCGCATTCCGGGGCCGTGTCTGCCAGCCCCGGGCGAAGCCCCGGCCAGCTCCTCGCCCTCCTTCCCCGCAGGGGGAAGCTGGGAACCCGGCCTCTCTGCAGCTGCGGGCGCAGACGTGGGAGGCGAATGGAGGCCCGTAGGTGGCAGTCGGCACCTCCCCGGGCACTGCAGCCTCGCAGCGGGCTGCCGGGGATCAGTCGCTGCCTCCACGCCGTAGCAAACCCACTCCCGGAGCCCGGCCTGGGGTGCTGGGGCGCGGGCAGCGTTGCCTAAAAGAGGGGAGAAGAAAACAGCGAGGCGGGGACCTGCCCGGGGCAGCAGGCGGGGCGCTGGCAGGGAAGAAGGGAGAGTTATCCAGAGGTGCTGAGTTATCCAGAGGTGTTTCCCGGGGATGCCCTGGCAGGTGGGGGATCCGTGGCCTGAAGGTGATCCTGTATCTCTTTACTCTGAGCCAAGTGGTGAGGACCCATGTGGCAGCAGCCATCTGAGCTCCCTCCCTGTGAAGGCACCGGCCTGGCTCGCTTCCCTGTGCTGCAGATGTCAAACACACCCTGGGTCACCGTGGCAGGGGCAGAATAAATCAATCTCTCCCCTGTATCCTCTGCAAAGCCCCTGGGCCTTGGGGAAAAGGGGCTGCAAAGCTCTTGGCGATGGGCCTTTGGAGAAGAAGGGGCTGCAGCTTCCCTGTGGTCAGGCAGTGGGTGCAAGGCAGTGCTGTAATTCAGGTCATCACCCTGAGACTGACCAGACCACCCGATGCAGGCTGCCCTGGGGGGCTTTCCTGGCCTGGGCTGTGCAGGGGGACAGGCTCAATGGCAAAAATGGCCTCAAAAAGCCTTGAAATCAGTGGCAGTAAACAAAGGCCCTGTGGGAAATGGTTACAGGGCTGTGGGTTGTGTCTCAAAGGCTGGACCCACACACAGGGCTGATGTGCATGCTGATTCTGATTGCTGCTAATTCACACAGGGTGAATTTAGGAGCTTGGGGTTCCCCTCCCCACTCTCCCCTGTCCTTACAGGGGCATGATGGAGTCACAGGCAGGGCAAATGCAGCCAGCAAAGCCTCCAGCTTGTGGGAGGACCCAAGGGTGGCTTTATCCCCTAAATTGGGGTAGCTGTGGGGTACAGGGGCATCACAGGTTTTCTTCTTCCCTTGATAGTAGTTGTGTATCGCTGCTGGGAGAGCTGGAGTGGGGGGGAAAGGAAACGCTGGGGAGGGTTTCAACTGGTGCTTGGGAGTCCAGAGCTGGGGAGGGGGGTTGGTGCAAGCAGAGACCCATCCCAGCCCCAGCAGGGGTGGGGTAGGTGGGTGGGGGTGATGGTGTCGGCAGTGCCTCTGAGTGAAGTGAGTGGGCAGCTCGTGTTCATCCCGAAGTAGCACTTAGTGAGTGAAGTTTTGCTCAGTTTTAAGTCAGACAGGCGCTTCCCAGAGACTCTTTCCTTCCCCCTTTCTCAGGTGTGGGGCAGGGGGGGCAGCAGGGGCTTTCCTGGCAGCGTGGGATCCTTGTACAGCAAATAGGTGAGATGGTGGCACCAGGAGAAGGGAACTGAACGTGGCTCTTCAGCCTGGGGAGAGGAAGACGATGATCTGGGAAGGGAAGGCTCCCAGGCCCAGCACCTCAGCCTTTTTGGGGAGCAACACCCCACATCCAGCTGGATCCGCTTCCCCTGGTGAAGCCAGCGCTGTTCCATCAGAGCTTGAAACAGAAGGTAAAGAAAACCCCCAAAACCAACAAAACCACCTTTTTCTTCCTCAAACCAAGCAGGGATCCAGGCTGTGCCCCACATTTCACAAGGACTCTGCAAGCAGCAGGTGAAGGGGGAAATCATAGACCAAAGAGCCCTCAGCCCGCTTGTGGGATGGGGCTGGTGCCCAGGAAGGAGAAGGGAGAGCTCTTGGGAGGAGGGAGGTGGCAGCAGGGATTTCCCCAAGCAGCAAACAGGGGCCACAATCTGTTTGTGAGCTCAGTGATAGGGGGTGAGGTGCCTCGTGCCTTGGGGTACCCAGCAAACAGCTCGACTCCAGGGTGTTCGGCTGCGCCTCGGCCAGACGCACGATGCAGGAGCCGTCCCTTCACCCCGGTGCCTCTGGCCAGAGAGGAGCCTGGCTGTGGCAGGAGGCCTCTGAGGAGGCTCAAGATTCGATCTTTTCCTTCTTTTTGCCTTTTTTCAGGAAGGATGGGGTCCGGAATTTCTTCTTCTTCTTCGAGGGGGATTTGGAGGGTGACCCTTCAGGGGAGACGGGGCTGCTGGTCACTGTCTCCTTCTCTTTGGGGGCATCTGGGTCAGTGTTTGGGGTTGTCCGGTCTCCACCTTTGCCCAGACTCTCCTCGGTGCTCTGCTCCTCGTCCTTCCCGTTCACCACCGCTGGGGGCTCCTTCTCGGTGGTGGAATCAGCCGGCACTTGGCCACCGTCCGCCTCCTTGTCACCTTGGTGGGGGAAAGAGCAGACGTGAGGGGTTGGGGCACCCAGGGCCGGTGGCACAGAGGTTTTTGATCCCCCCCACCCAGCCCAGCTCACTGGTTTGGCCTGTGCAGGAACAGGATTTGGCCCCCACAGATGGAGGGTGCTGGATGTAGACCCCCTCCTGCCACAGGCACTGCTTTTCCTGATCCCCCCCCTTCCCTCCCCGCAGGACAAGCAGGATGGAGAGCGGGGAAGAGGCAGACAACAGGGAGGGCAGCTGGCTCCATCCCAGCCTCGCTGCTGGAAGTGAAGCAGGCAGCAAAGAACAGGAGGCAACCCAAGGCAATTCCTTCTGCCAAACCCAAAGTGGGGTGGTGCTCCCCATGGGGGCGCATCCGAAACAGGCCACGGAGAGCAAAGGTGACCCCCAGCTAGCGGGGAGCGTGGTGGCCCGTGCCCCTCCTCCCGCAGCGGGGCTGCAGGGCGGCCTCTCCGTACTTACTACGGTGACAAGTATTCAGAGGTAACTCCTGGGGTGAAAGCCACACGTGGAGGGAAGAGAAAGGAAGACGTTGTGGAGACAGACAGACAGACACACACCATGAGACACGATGAGGAAGCCAGAAGCCCCACGCGCCCCGCTGCCCGCGCCCCGAGCCCCACCGCAGGCTGCAGCAGGGCTGGGAGGCACATCCCAGGGGAGGACAGCAGCATCACGCCCACTAGTGTGTCAGGACAGGGACAGAGGTGTCCCCTGCCCCACAAAGCCACCAGCGGATGCTCAGGCCTGTTCAAGGCTTTGGTGCCTCTGTGGTGACACCCCCACCCCTCACCCCAGGGAAAGGCAAAGGGTCACCTCGTCCCCTGGCTGGACACCCGGCTCCTTGGCCCCGCTCGTGGCCCCACTCACCCTCCGCGGGCTCAGCGGGCGGTGGGGCCGGGCTCTCAGCCGGCGCGGCAGGGGGGCTCTGCGGTGGGGAGGCGGGGGTAGGTTTGGCAGGGGGAGCTGGGCTCTCCTCAGCTGCAGCGTCCTTCTCACCTGTCAGCAGAGACACACGCTGGCCCTGAGCTCTTTGGGGTGCCAACCCCCCCAAAAAAGGAGAGGGGATTTGGGTTCAGGGCTCCCCCATACCCCTCCTACCCTGCAGCCCCAGCTTTTTCCTCTCCACCTCCTGCTTGTACTCCTCCAGCTCCTGGTCGGTGAGCTGGCTGAAGGGGTTGGGGGGCTCTGGCTCAGGGGGTGCCTCCTCCTGGGATGGCTCTTTGGCCTCTGCATCCCCCAAGTGACTCTCTGTGGACTGAAACAGGCCCCCCCAGCCCAGAGTGGTGTCACTCCCTCGCTGGTGGGGTGCTGGGCGCTCTGAAGGGGGGGAACTGGGCTGACAGGACACGTACAGGGCTGCGGCTGGTCTCGGCGATGACACTGGCCAGCAGCTGCGACTGGGGCCCGGCCGACTTCACATCCTGGCGGTTTTGCTCCCGGATCTGTGGGTGAGGCACAGAGTGAGGATCAGGAACACCCCCCCCCCACCTCATCCTGTGGTCTGCAGAGACCCCCTGAACCCCCATGTGAAAACCTCAGGGGCTGTCAGGATGGGACTGTACCTTGTTCCTCATCTCCAGCACCTCCTGCGGGTCCGTGTAGAGAGGCACGAACTGGTTGGGGTTCTCGATTCGGATGGGGGTCCCGCTGCTGCCCTTTTCCACTTCGTCTGCTTTCAGCCACTGCGAGTTGTGGGGACAGAAGCCCTATAAATACACTTCAGGGGGAGAGGGGACCCCAATGAAGCCCATGGTGTTTGACCCCTGCCCCTCCTGGGTTGGGGAGGTGGGATTTTAGAATCAGTATTATGGGGTGGGGGAACAGGGGAGGAAAGAGAAGCAGCCACCAGATGAAGCATTTCTCACTTCTAGGGGATCCCTGGGTGTTTCTGTGCCTCAAATTTTGGTGAGGCCAAGCATCCCAGGCATCTCCCCATCAGCCTTGTTTTGTTATCCCCCCTCCCCATCCAGCTGCTGAGCTAGACCCATTCCCAAATGCTCCCCACACCCCTCCCCAGGGATGCCACAGCAGCCCCACACCGTCGTCTTTGTCCTCTGGCTGCTGCCCTGCTGCTCCTCAGCCACATTGACCCTCATGTAGGTGTTGGGGGTGTTGAGCCACCGTGTCTTCTCCTTCTGCTGCTTCTGGGCATGCTGCCGCAGCGCGGGGACTGGGGCGGCCTCCTCTTCGAAGACGAAGGCCGTCACCGTGGCGGGGATCAGCACGTCACTCTTGGGTTTGCTCTTCTCCTGCACGAAGGGGTAGCGGTACGTGTAGCCCGTGCGGTATCCCTGGGAGGGCAGGAGGAGCGATACAGGGATTAAACAGGAAAGCCGAGCAAAGGGAAAGGTTCCTGTGTGTCTGGGGGTTCCTCGCCGCGCTTTGGCACCCGCTGCCCCTCACCAGGTTGTCCAGCATCCTCATCAGGGCTTCGAACTCGTGTTCGCCCAGGCGGCTCTTCTGCATGGGCCCGAAGGTGCTGCCGGCCCAGCGCACCGAGCCCACCTCGTGGGGCCGGTGCTTGGCGCGCTCCAGCACGATCAGGTTCTCTGCGCCGCCCGCGCTCGCCAGCGCCGACACCTGCGGCCAAGCACAGGGACACAGGGCTGGGGGGGAAGCGCTGGGACGGGCCCAGGGCTGCCCGTGGCTCTTCTGGTCTGTTCCCCACCCAGGGCACTGCAAGGGCTGCAGAGACCTGGCCAGCTCAGCACATGCTCCTGGGGCACCATGGGGGCTGCAGAGACCTGGCCCAGCTCAGTGCATGCTCCCGGGGCACCGGGAGGGCTGCAGAGACCTGGCCCAGCTCAGCACACCATGAAGGCTGCAGAGATCTGGCCAGCTAAGCACATGCTCCCAGGGCACCATAAGGGCTGCAGAGACCTGGCCCAGCTCGGTGCATGCTCCCAGGGTGCGGTGCTGAGACCGTGCACAGCTCGGTGCTTATTCCTGGGGCACGGTGCTGGCAGCTGAGGCCACGCACAGCTCAGTGCAGGCGCCGGCTCTCACCTGGATCTCACAGGCCGCCTGCAGGTGGAAGATGCTGTAGAAGGCCTCCTCAGCTGTGTCGCCCAGCGCCAGCACCCCATGGTTGCGCAGCACCAGGATCTGCAGCACCCGACACACGGGGGGGTGGGGGGGAACATCAGCGGTACGAGAGGAAAGGATGGGGACCCCCATATGTGTCCCCCCGGGGTGTCCCCCACCACCCTCCCCTCACCTTGCAGGTGGGCCCAAGGGATTTTTGGAGCTCGACCCGATCAGCTTCGTCCTCCACCTCCCCGCGGAAGTCGAAGTAGGCGACGTCCCCCAGCAGCAGCGCAGCACGGGAGATGGGCAGCACGCCGCAGCGCATGGCCGACACCTGCAGCAGGGCGGGCAGGGTGGCACCCCACTCCCCCACACCCCCCCCAGACCCTAAAAATAAGTAAGAAATCCCCTCCAAACCCCCCCTTCCCGAAACCTCACCGCGGCGGTGGCTGGCGTGTGCAGGCGGACGATGCAGCGGGCGTCGGGGCGTGCGGCATAGATGGCGGCGTGGAGGCTGAAGCTGCGGGTGTCGGGGGCAAAGCTGGTGCTGCCCTGCTCCACCACGGCCCCCAGCACGTTCACCTTGATCTGGGGGGGATCGGGGGGTTTGGGGGTTCAGAACCAGCCGGTGCATTTCTCCGGGGTGGGTTTTGGGGGGGGACATGGGGCGCTCACCAGGCTGGCTGCTGTCACCTCGCTGCATGCCAGCCCCTGCGGGGCCACCAGGAAATGCTCCTGCTCCTTGCTGACCCGTAGCTGGACATGGAACAGGGATGTGGGGGTAAGAGAAATTAAAACCTCTAACCCCCCCCCACATAAAACCCCTACCCCCCCCAAAAAAAAAAGCCCTACCCCTAAAGAAAACCCCACCTCCACCCCTAAAAAATCTGCACCCCAAATAACCTCATAAATCCCCCTTAAACCTCCACAGCTCAACCCCAGAACACCAAACACACCCCTAAAGACCCCCCAACAAACCCAGCCCCCCCAAACCCCATGCCCCCTCAAAACCCCTCCACCATCCCAACCCCCCTAAAAAACCAGAACCCTCCAACCTGCCTAAAACCCCTCTCAATCCCCCCCAAAACCCCACAAACACACCCCACCAACCCCCCCACCCCCACAGCAGAACCCCCTGTTCCCCAGCAGTGGGGTGCTCACGGTGACGGCGGCGTGTCCCAGCTGTGCCCAGCCGTAGAGGTCGAGCAGGCGGTGGATGCTGCCCACCTTGCAGCGCATCAGCCGCTCGCCCTTGGCCAGCGCCGGCACCTCGGGGCCGTGCAGGTCATTGATGGGGGTGACAGCTGTCAGCCCTGGGGACGTGCCACCCCCCCACCCCAGTGAGTGGGAGGAGGAGGAGAGAGGGGGCGACACCCCCTTACACCCCCCTGAACCTGGGGCTTTCCCAGGGATGGGGGAGCCGGGGGGTTATGGGGTTGGGTGGCCCCTGAGGCTTGGTGGCACCCCGTTTTCATAGGCACCCCCAAAATTTTTGAGGGCAGACAGTTAGGGGGCTGCAGAGGAACCCTCCCCTCTGTACCACAGCCCCCAGTCCCCTCCATCCCCCTTTGCCTTCTCCCGTTTTGGAGAGAAAAAGCAAGCCAAGCACGGAAGCCCCCAGGGTGTTTCTCCACCCGTGACCCCAAAACCAAAGCAAAACCCCTCAGGAGCTTGGCCAACCCATCCCACATTGTCCCCAGAAAGCCCTCAGCAGGCGTGGCCGTACCCATGGGGGAGGTGGGGAGGGTGGCAGGGGACGTGGTGGCCATGAAGTCAGCGATCTGCCGCAGCGCCCAGATGTGGGACGAGTTGTTCCCCTTCTTCATCTGCTCCTGGATGAGACTCTCCAGCTCCTCCCTGAAAGACTGTGGCATCCCGGGGAAGGGACACGGTGACCAAATGGGGACCAGGGGGGTTGGGGGTACCACCAGGATGGCAATGGCTTGGTGGGAACAGCACTGCTGGCTTAAGCAGCACAGTGACGGTGGCACAGTGATGGTGGCACCATGGTGGCATTGGCAACTCGGTGCCAGCAACACCACAGGCTCAGCGGCAGTGACATCGCCAGCTTGGTGGCACCACCAGCCAGGCAGCGCCATGCCCTGAGCCCGGCGGCATTTGCTTGGGGACAGTAGGGCAGGGGTCCCCGAGCGGCACGCTCCCTCACCGGGCTCTGCAGGATCATGGTGACCCGTTTCTTCTGCTCCATCATGTTGAAGTCCTGCCGCAGGTCGGCCGCCATGTTCCGCGCCCGCAGGTACTCGGCCTCGTCCTCTGCCGCGCGCTCCAAGTACTGGGGGACAGGGGGCGAGGGCAGGGGCTCCGGGCTGACGGCCGTGCTCATCCTGCTGGTAGGACAGACGGACGGACAGTGTTGGTCTTGGCCACCCTCGTCCCCTCCAGAATAGAGATTGCGAAGAAGCCACCCCAAAATAGCCCCAGCTGCACCCTGTAGATAAGTCCTGGGCAGCCACCGCCCTGCTTGAAAGCACAACCCATCAGTGTGATGAGTTGGCAGAGGACACAGGGGTGACATCCTCTGCACCACCTGGGCTGAGTTACCCCCCCCTCCCTCGAGGCCGTGGTAGCTGAGAACTGGCAGCTCGGTGCACTGATGAGAGCGGCACCATTGACACCTGCACTGGGGCAGCTCAGAGCTGGGGCCATGTGCTATTGGGGGGGTCAACACCACGGTGCCACCCCACTTGTCTGGGGGCAACCCCAGCATCACGGACCCCAAAACACCAGCTCTGCTCCCCCACCCCCCCAGCTGAGGGCATCACCAGTGGGGGACTTTGGGGGTGCTGCTGCTGCCAAGGGGGCTCAAAAAACCAGGGCCCTGATCGCCCCCCAAGATACAGGGGGTACACATGAGCAGGAGACAGGTGCCCAAACACAAGCTACTCCCCCAAATCCAGGGGGCCACCCCTCAACAACCCCCCCCCCCCATATCTCTCAGTGCTTTTCACCCCACCCACCGCAGCCCCCCCGTGTGCCCCCCAACTTTTGTGGCTGTGGGACCAACCTGGGTCAGAAGGAAGCGGGGAGCCTTGTCCAAGCTAAAAATCCCCGGGGGGCGGTGCGGGGGTCCCGCGGCGACCCCTGGCCCACGCCGGGGGATGAGCGTCAGGCAGCAGCGAGGTCCTGAGCATCCCGGGGAGATTTTCCCCCGGAGAGAAGGGGGGAGAGCAGAGGGGTCCCTAAGTCGCCCCCCCCCCCCCCCCCCCCCCCCCCCCCCCCAATCACTCTGTACCTGGAATAGGGGGGGTACACCCCCTAGTCTGCACACATCCCCCCCTCCCAGCCCTCGCCCCCCCCCAGCATCCCCGGCCGCCTCCGCCCTCGCCGCACCCAGTGCCGCTGCGGCAGCCGCAGGGATGGCGGATGAGGATTAAAAAATAGGGATGGGGGTTGGGGGGGAGGATGCAGCATTGCACCCCCCGGGTGGGGATTGATTTGGGGGGTGGGGGGTGTTGGGTACCCACCACCCTCCTAGGATAAAGGCCTTTGGGGGGAGGGAAGGATGCTCCATATCCCCCCCCCCCCCCCCCCCCCCCTCATATCAGCATGCAGCTACCTTGGGGGGGAATAAAGAAGATAAGGGGGGGGGCCACCCAGCTGGTACCCCCCAACCCCCCCCCCCAACCCCTCCCCGGGGGAGGGGGATGCTACGGCCGGGAAGATGCTGCCATCACCCACCTCCTCCTCCTCAGAGCATCCTGACAAAGGGCCGCCCCCCCCCCCACACCCCTCCTCTCCTTTCCCCTCCCCACCCCCCCGCGCAGGTCCAGCTCCCTCTGCCGACACGCCACGCGTGGCCCCGCCCCACCCACGGCTGGGTGTGGGGGGGAACCCCCCGGGAAATTCGATAGGTACACATAAACAAGGAGAAAGGGGGGTCAGCATTGCTAATTATATTCTCATGGAGTCATTCATTACAGCTCTTGCCTCCCCACCGTGTTTTAAGGGTGATGGACACCCCCCAAACCCCCCCTTACACCCCATTCCCCCCCATGAGGGTTTAATGGGGAGGGGGCTGCCCCTCCCCCAGATCAGCGCTGGGACCCTGAGCGTTGTCGTGGCTGTGGGTCCCCACACTGTGCGGGACACCCGGGAGCTCGGGGGGGGCAGGAGACACCTGAAAAAACACAAGACAAAAGGATTTGGGGTTCCCCCCCCGCCTTTGGAATAGTTTTGGGGAGTAATGCTGAGGCTCCCCAAAACCCCCAGCCTGTTTGGGGGGAGCTCCCTGCAAGTCCCATGGGTGATGCCCCCCCCAAGGGTGGGTGTCACACCGCCCCCTCCCAGGGTGAGCCCATCCCCACCACTGCCCTCAGCCGGGGCTGACCGCAACTCACCAGCCCCCCACTGTCCTGTGGTGGCCCTGGGCAGGGCGGCAGGATGGGGGGACCCCAGGAGCACGGGGGGGCATCACCAGGCCATGTTGCAGGAGCCCCCGCCGGGGGGTCCTGACTGCTGTTCTCCAGCTCCTGCTTAGCACCAGTGTCCTGCTGCTGGGGAACGGGGGTGGGGGGGGGGGGGGGGGAAGGCAAAGCAGAGTGAAAAGACATTGGGGTGCCCCCCCAAGACACCCCTCACCTCCCCCCAGCCTCACAACCTGATTCATTATTGATCTTTAATTTAATCACAGCCTGAAAAACATCAAGCAAGAAAAAACCCCTATAACCCCTCCCACCCCCCCAACCCCTCATGCAGGGTGCTGGGGTGTGGGGTGCCCCTCCCCAATACCTGGAGGCCCCCTGTCTCCTCCAGCACCAGCTGCAGCAGGCGGATGTACTCGGCTGCGGCCTTCAGGGTGTCCACTTTGCTGGGCTTGCGGTCGTGGGGCAGCAGGGGCACCAGGGCCTTCAGCTTTGAGAAGCCACTGTTGAGGTTCCTGATCTGCTCCGGGGGGGGGCGGACATGACACACAGCAAGTTACACCCGGGGGGGGAACACACCCAGCCCCCCCCCAGAGTTAAATGGGACTCCAGGGTTAAACTGGGCCCTCCTAAAATTAATCCATCCCCCCAGGTGAAACAGGGCACTGACAGATTAAACTGGGGCCTCTCTAGGATCAAAGTACCCCCCCAAGCATTAAAGTGCGCCCCCCCCAATTGAACAAGGACCCCCAGGTGCAACACCCCCCCCCCCAGTAATCTCAGGTGCCCCCCAACCAGAGCAGCCCTGGGTGCCACTCCCATGGGACAGCGCCTGCAGCTGCCTGGGGCACAGATTTGGGGGTGTCAGAGGGGTGCCAGGGGTTCCTCCCTCACCCTCTCACGCTCCTTGGCGTTGGCCGCTTGCCGTCGCTCAAGCATCTCAGCCAGGTCCTCGGCCTGCTGGTACCCCCCGGCCGGCTGCTTGCGCAGACGGGTGATGGCGGCAGCGCGGGGCAGGGGGCCGTAGCGGTGGCTCAGCACCACATCCAGCACCTCAGGGGCCGGGGTGGGCAGCAAGACCCCCACCAGCCTCTCCCCAGTTCCACTGGCCTCCCCCATACCCAGGGCCAGACCCTCCCGTGCTGCTCAGCAATCAAAATCAGGTGAAAACAGTTACAAAAGGGCTTTAAATACTCTGGGAAGCAGCAGGTGGGGCCTGTCCCGGCCTAACGAGGGTGCAGGGTGGAGGGGGTTGGGGCTGTGCCTTAGTTTCTCCATGCAGCAGCTGGGCCCACAGGCTTGTTTGGCCATGAAGCATCAACCCAAAAGGGTCCTGGGGAGGTTCCCTGGGAACAGGAGGGGATGTTCCTGGAGGATGAGGTCTGAGACCCCGGGGATGGGCAGCTAGCACTGCCCCCACAAGGGGTTTGGGGGGGCTTTGGGTGCCCCCCAAGGTGCGGGAAGGCTTTCTGTCTCTGAAGGGGAATGAACTCCAGCTGGAGGCCGGTCACGAGTGGCGTCCCCCAGGGCTCAGTCCTGGGTCCAGTCTTGTTCAACATCTCTATCAATGACCTGGATGAAGGGATTGAATGCTCCCTCAGTCAGTTTGCAGATGACACTAAACTAGGAGGAAGTGTTGATCTGCCTGAGGGTGGGGAGGCTCTTCAGAGGGATCTGAACAGACTGGACCGATGGGCTGAGACCAATGGGATGAAGTTTAACAAGGCCAAGGGCAGAGTGCTGCACATGGGACATAATAACCCCATGCAGCGCTACAGGCTGGGGGGGACTGGCTGGAGAGCTGTCAGGCAGAGAAGGACCTGGGGGTGCTGGGTGACTGCAGACTGAATATGAGTCAGCAGTGTGCTCAGGCGGCCAAGAAGGCCAATGGCATCCTGGCTTGTGTCAGAAATAGTGTGGCCAGTAGGTCTGGGGAGGGGATTGTGCCCCTGTACTGGGCATTGGTGAGGCCACACCTCGAGTACTGTGTCCAGTTCTGGGCTCGTCACCACAAGAAGGACATGGAGGTCCTGGAGCGAGTCCAGAGAAGGGCAACCAGGCTGGGGAAGGGGCTGGAGGGCAAATCCTCTGAGGAGCAGCTGAGGGAGCTGGGGGTGTTCAGCTTGGAGAAGAGGAGGCTGAGGGGAGACCTTCTCCCCACTGACAACTATCTGAAGGGAGGTTATAGAGAGGTAGGTGATGGTCTCTTCAGCCAGGTGACAGGTGATAGGACAAGGGGGAATGGCATGAAGCTGTGCCAGGGCAGGGGCAGATTGGATGTTAGGAAAAAATTTGTTACTGAAAGAGTTGTCAGGGCTGGAACAGGCTGCCCAGGGAGGGGCTGAGTCACCTTCCCTGGTTGTGTTCAAAAAAGGGTAGATGAAGTACCTAGGGATCTGGTTTAGTTTAGGATGTGAATGGTTGGACTCGATGATCTTAAAGGTCTTTTCCAACCTTATTATTCTGTGATTCTGTGAACAGGCGAAGGGTGCGATGGCGGCGGGGCCGCTTCGGTAGGTGGCAGTGTCAGACCCGCGGCGCTGGGAGGCTCGGTGCAGCCGCAGCAGAAAGGGGAAATTGCCCTTTTGCCCCCCAAAACCCGGGGCTGGCGGCCACCTCCTCACCCCGCGTTATTCACGGGGGGGGACACCTCACCTCTGCCCCATCCCCAGGGGGTTTGCCGATCCCTCCTCTTCTCTTTTGGGGAGAAAAGCCCCCCAAGGCGGCTCACTCTGCTTTTCCCTGGCGGGTTTGGGGGGCTGTCAGTGGGGAGTAGGTGCCCTGTGGGGTGCAGGTGGATATGTGTGTGTGTGTGTGTGTGCCCCGTGCCTCAGTTTCCCCAAGCCTAAAAGCCCTTGGGGGTGAGAGGGGCTGAAAACGACCCCGGGCTGTGCCCAGGTCCTGCCACTGAGCTCATGGCCCAGAGGGAGAGCCAGGCTGGGGGTGCAAAATGCAGAGACCCCCCCAAATGAGCCCCGAAATGACCCTCAGACACACCTGGGAGGCAAAGGAGTTTTATCAGCACCTCAGAGACCCCTTTTCCCTCTTTAATGCTCCCTAATGAGCTTCCCCATCCCACAGCCCGATCCAGATAATCACATTACCCCTGCCCAGGTTGGGGGGGTGGGAATCTTAGTGAGGAATCCCAGGGCTGGTGGGTTTAAAGCCACTCCCCACCCCCCAAAAAAGAGATCTGTGTGGCCACTCGATTTTACTTGGAGCATCCGAGGGGGATGAGGCTGTGAAGCTCCCAGCATCCCGGGAGCTCCTTTCCCCTGGCCATAGAGCTGGGGAAAATTGTCCTGGTCTGGCTGGTTTGTGGATTAAAAATTGAGGGAAAAATGGGAAATGGGGGGGGGTTAGTGTGTGATGGAGGGGTTTGGGGGCTGCTAGTGCAGGTGTTTCGCCCCAAAGGGTGGGGAACAGAGCTGGGGGTGATCAAAATTCTTAGGGGTCGGGTTTATTAGGGGTCATGGTTATTTGGGACCAGGGTAATTAGGAGGCAGAGTTATTAGGGACCATTTTCTTTAGAGGTCACAGTAATTAGGGGTCATGGCTATTAGGGATCCAGGTTATTAGGGATCAGGGTTAATGGGGTCATGGCTTTGACTGGTCACTGGTGTAAGGGGTTGTGTTTTAGGGGTCACAGTCATTTGGGGGTGCAGCTATTGGGGCTTAGAGCTCTCAGCCCCTGCTCACAGCAAGGGACAGTGTCTGCAGGGGATGAGAGGCGCTGCCAAGCCAGACAGGGCTTTATTTTTGGGGGGTTTCCCCCCATTTTCTGCCTCTGCCAGCCCAGGAAACACCCCCATAAATACAGCAGCAGCCTGACAGGGCCAGTATGAATGGACACAAGGATGGAGCTCCTCTGGCAGTCAAACCTCTCTGGTGGGTTTGGATAAGGACTCCAGTTGCCCAAACCTGGGCTTGGGTCATCCCAAAAACTCAGGATTTGATATTTTGAGGGATCCACCCCAATTCTCACCCCCTCCCCAGGGTCACAGCCTGATGTGCTCCAGGCTGAGCATCCTCTTGCGCATCTCCTGGCAGGGATGGAACTTGGGGAGCATCCAGGGCTGAATTCCTAGGAAACAGCAGCTGCTGGGTGGTTTGTCCCTCAGGAACCCTTCAGCCTGAAGATGTTTTCCAGCCATTCCAGCTCAAACATGCCCTATTTTCCCTTTCTTTTCCCCTGTTCTGAGCGTGGCCAGAGCACGAGCTGCCTTTGGGTGCGTGAGGCTGCCACCCCCGGGATGCTTCTGGAAGCCAGGTAGCTCCATCCCATCACCTTCACTCCATCCCATCCCTATCCCAGCCGGCAGTGCCGACACTTCCTTGGGACCTGGTGTTTGCTGTTATCATGAGACTGGAAAAATTACCCGTTGGTTTCTAATTACTGCAGTGTGGGGGGTGTGGGGGGTGCTGGGAAGGTCAGGGGGAGGGTTGGGGCTGGCTCCTGGAGCAGGGCAGCTGTCAACATGTGATTAATCCTCATCTTTCTTGGCGTGGCCCCAAAGGTCTCAGAGGCAGCAGGAGCCGCCGGCCTCGTGTGGGCTCCGTGCTGCTGGTGGCACCCATGAAGGGCCAGGTCCCAGCCAGGGGTGGGCACCATGGGAATAAAACTCTTTGAGGTGCTTTGTGGGGCGGTGGGATCATCTCTGGCCACACAGAGGATGCAGGATCTGTGGTGGCATCTCCTCCTCCTCCTCCTCCTCTTCCTCATGCTGTCAAACCCATCCCCAGCCACTCGCTTTGCTGGGCAGCTGCACCCGTGGCATCGCTTGCAGTGGGATCCCTCATGGCTGCCAGACCACAGAGCCCGTGGGGACATCCAAGCCCAGCATGGCCTCGGGGACACGGGGTGCCTGGGGATGGGGCTTGCAGCTGCTGGCGTGGGGAGCATGGCAAAAGCTTTGATCTGACCATAAAAGCCATAAAATCCTCGTCTCAGACAAGGTTTCCCAGCTCACCTGCCCATCCCAGCTGGATATTTGGAGGGGTATTTGCCAGGGGAAGGCACCCCCAGGCACCCCAGCCTGGGCATCGTGGCATCGTGGGAGTTACAGCCAGGCGGGTTCCTGGTGTGATGCCTGGGTGCTGGGAGGACATCACCCCCCTGCCTGTGCCCCGATCAGCCACCCCTTTGCCCCCTCTTCACACCGGGGTGGAATGAAAAGCAGGAGGGGTGCTGACAGTCCCCAGTGTCCCACTGAGGCCCCTGCCTCGCTCATGCTGGGAAAGGGCAGGTCTGACCCCCGCCATGGGGAGGGATGCGAAGGGAGTTGATCGGCATGTGCTGCAGTGGGGGATTCTGGGGTGGGCACGGCAGGAACGGCCCCATCCACTGGCCCCTGGTCACGGTGGGAGATGAAACCACCCCGGTGAGGTTAAACAGAGCGGGCAATTAAAGTCCTGCTGGGGCTGGGGGGGTTGGGTGGGGGGGCAGCGAACACAGCCAGCGATGCCCCCAGCCCCTTTCACTCCCCAGCACATCACCCATCACCGCCCCTCACTCGGTTTGCCCGGCCCTGGAGACTCCCGGTGGGACGTGCCGGGACGAGGAGGCGCCGAGCGCTGGGTACCGCTCCCTCCGCGCCCGCAGCAGCGGGAGCGGGGAGGAACAAAGGCGGCTCTGTCCTCCCGGCGCGAAGGAGCCGCGGTGGCAAAGCCACCGGCCAGGGGAGGGACCAGCCCCACCGGAGCAGCCGTGGTTCTTCCCCTTCCGAGTGTTTGAGGAGATTAAAGGCGTTTCCAGAGGCTGAAGGTGCTGCCAAACTCGCCCCTGGCATGAGGCAGGTGGCTGCTGGGGGGCGGCTGGGAGGCTGGGGGGGTTGGGGTCCACATCAGTTCTGGGCTGTCCCCAGCAGCCACGTGTCCCAGGGACAGGGACCAGGTTGGGGATGGGGATGGGGATGAGAATGAGGTGGGGGTGAGATGGGGACAGGGTCCAAGACAGGGATGGAGCCAGGGATGGGATGGGTATGGGATGGGGACCAGGATGGAGGTGGGGATGGGGACAGGGATGGGGATGGGACAGGGATGAGGATGGGATGAGGATGGGGATGGGGATAGGACAGGGATGGGACAGGGATGGGGATGGGGATAGGACAGGGATGGGATAGGGACAGGGATGGGGATGGAGATGAGAATGGGGATGGGGATAGGACAGGGATGGAAGAGGGATGGGGATAGGACAGGGATGGGACAGGGATGGGGATGGGGATGACACTGTGGCTTAGCTCTGCCTCGGTCTCCCCAGCCACTGCAGCACCTTGCAAAGGGAAGGTGCTGAGCTTTGAGGCCAGCCTAAGATTTCAGGCTGAGTTTAACCTTCAGCACATCCAGGCAGTGCTCGAGCCGAGCTGGGGAGGCTGGTACCCCCAAAAACAAGCCTTGCCCCTTCTCTCGAGTCTCCTGTGACAGGGAGTCCTGGGGTCTGCAGCTCCGTCCCACTCCTCCCGGCAGCGATTCCTGCCCGGCCCATCCTGGATCAGCGGTGCCGGTGCCGGTGCTGCCTGACCTCCCCTGGATAATCCCCGTTTGACAGAATTAATAAGTGCATCGACCTTAAACCCCTGAGCCTGGCTGCTCCTGCCTGGCAGCAGGGAGAGGGGCCTCCTGTGCCCACGGTCACATAGAGACGCAGCCACAGAGCCACGGGGACAGGGAGGCTGCCAGGCCACTGCAGCAGCAATTCCCCCTCTCATTTTACCCCCAGTCTGTCTCTTTTTAGGGGTTCTCTCAGGTGCCCAAAGCTCTGTGGAGGCAGGAGAGCAGCCGCCACCACACCAGCTGCCCACAGATCCAGATTAAGCCCTTGGCCAGGTAAGAGCCTTGCAGGAGGCCACGTGTCCCTGCCGCACACGCCACATGCACACGTGTGCGCCCACGTGCACGCACACAGTCCCCAGTCCCCATCCCTGGTACGGGACCCAGCCCAGCCTGGAGCTCCCAGCCCTGCCAATGCCCCTGGCAAACTACCCCCTCCTGCCCCAGCGTTTCCCCCTCCCTGGGAGGAAGGAGGGAGGGTTCATCAGTGCTAAAATTCGGGCTGGGGACAAGCAAACCCGGTCACCCCCCACCCAGGGATGGGGCATCACGGGGGGGGGTTCATGATCTGGCTGCTCTTCATTGGTGCATGCAGGGGTATGGCGTGGAAGGATGCTCCCCAGGGGATGTCAGCCAGGGCGATGGCACATGGCATGTGGCAGGAGGAGCCCAACCCCCCCTCCCTGCAGCGCTGCACACGGAGCATCACATCCCAGGCAGCTCCACATCCGGCGGCGCTGGGATTACACTGGTGCTGTGAGTCCCCTTGTCCATCCCCCCAGCACTCAGCCAATGGCTCTGGGGCTGCCACATGCGACCCTCCTCCGCAGGGATCCGAGGCCATAAAGCTCTCCCAGCCCCAGCTCACTGTGAGGTGTGAGCTCCCAGTCCCACCAAACCATCCTGGGTGCTGTAGGGATGATGCCTGAGCACATGGACGGGATGGACAGCGAGGTCTTCGCCCAGGTAAGGGGATTTTCTCCCTGGGTTTGGGATTTTGGGGTGGGGGTTATTGGCTCCTCATGGATGGATGGTGAAGGAGCCACCGTGGTCGCTGTGCAGGGGGATGTGAGGCTGAATTTAGGAGAGGGGTGGCTGTGGGCGTCACAGGACAGATGCTGCTGAAGTAATTCATGGGAGGGGGTAGAAGAGACACTTCCAAAACCTCTGTCCCCAGCTGGGTGGGGTGAGGTTGGAGCAAGGCAGGATGCAGCATTCGGGGTGTGATTCTGCCTGGAGAAGGGGATTGAAGAAAAATACCCAAGCTTTGGGACAAAGCCCTCCCTGTGGGGAGGGATGCAAGGTACTGCTTGTGGGGGAGCTCCTGCATCCCAGGAGAGCTGGCCCAGCACCTGGATGGGCTTGGGGATTGCTTTTCTCACCCGGAACAGCAGCATTTCCCTGGCAGGATGCTGAGCATCCACACTCGGCTTGGAACTGCCCGGCAGCGTCGGCACTGGCAGCGTTGGGAAGTTTCCCTGGAAAAGGAGCTTTTCCAAGCACCTCAGCAGCTGTCAGCTGGTCCAAAACCAACTTTGCTGGGAAGTGCAATTAAAAAAAAGGCCAAAAAAGCAGCTAGTTTTCACTTCTGACTTCCCCCTGTTTCACTGGAGCAGCGGGAATGGCTGGGAGAGTGGGAGTGGGAATGTGAGGGAACCCCCCACCCCGTGCTCCAGGTTTTAAGAGGCTGCCCAGCTCCTTCCAGCCTTTCCCCCAGACACTGAGATTGTGTCTGGGGGTGCATCCATCCATCCATCCACACGTGACTTCGGTGTGGTGATGTGGGTGCTGTCCTTGCTGATGCGGCGGCTTCCCCTGCCGTAGCCGTGTCCCTGGGTTTCCCTTGGTGCTGAATTTCAGGTTATTCCCTCTGACCCCCAGTGCTGGGTGGGAAGAAATCGGCAGGGACCAGCCCAGTGCTGCCCCTGTGCTCCCGCTGAACCTTCAGCTCGTGTCATCCTGGCTTGGCTTAAGGCTTCCCATGTGCTCCTGGGGCTTCTGCTGGTGGTGGCTTGAGGGCCAACCCTGCACTGAGCCTGGGGTGGATGAGGCTGGGGTGTGGGGGTGTTTTGGGGCTCCTGGGTTACCTCAACTCTCAGGGAAAACCCAGGGAACATTTTGAACTTAGCATGGGCTGTGCATCCCCCCCTGGCACGCTGGTACCCAGAGCTCTGGGAGGAAGCATGAGGGGTCCCAGGGAGGAGGCAAAGGAAAAGCCCCTGGCACCAAGCTCCTCTCAGCCTCCTGCCTGCTGCCGCTCACACCCCGGCTCTGGTTTGGGGACAGCGGGGACGTGTGCTCACCCCATGCCATGGGAGGTGGTGGTGACCCAGCTCTGCTGCTGCTGGCAGCTGGGAAAGCACCCACAGGGTGCCTGAGAAACCTCCTGCTCCCCTGCGATTGAGAAAGTGCCACACGTGGGAATTATTCATCCCAGGGCAGCGTGACTCAGGGGCCTGTGTCCTGACTGGGACTTTTGACCTCAGAGGTGTGCCCAGCTCACACACTGCCTGGCATGGCCCTTGCCAGCCCCAGGACCCCCTTAGGGCTGGGAGATGGCCCCCAATTCTCCCTGAGTTTGGCCATGAGAGCTTCTGGGGACACCTACCCTCTTGCCAGGGCTCCTGCCAGCTCCAACAGACCCTTTGGGGTTTAGGGAGCTTGCTGGGACTTTGGGGACAGTGCTGCTCCTGGAAATGGAAGGGACTCAGGCATCTTCTCTGCAGCCCTGGGACACTCCAGGCTGGCCCCATGGGGGATCTGATGTCCCCTCAGCTCAGGAGACATCTGATGGAGCTGTCAGGCTCCTTGGCAGCTCGATAAGCCGAGGGCTTAGAGCCAGCGCCGCGCCGAGGGAGGTCAAGGCAGACAGCAGCCATCAACCTCACAGTGATGCAGCAGGAGGCAGAGGGGTGGGCACGAGGGGGGCAAACTGGGATTCACTGGTACTGAGGTTCCCACCATGAAAAGCCTCCTCTCTGGGATGGAGATGCTCCCAGGGAGGAGGGTGGCCATCACCAGCCGTCCCCTGGGCAGTGCTGCAGCGCCCGCCGGTGCCCCCCGCGCATCACACGCTGCTGGGTACCACTTCCCAGCCAAACCCTGTCTGGTGTCCTCCTGTCCTGGCTGGTGGCTTTGGGGGCAGCGCGGGCCGGGTCAGAGCAGGGCGCCTGTGCCATGTGAGGGAGCTAAAATTAGGCAGCCACATCTAATCTAATTTAATCTCCCCTTTTCCGTCTGTGTGACAGGGATCAGCCTGGACGTGCGGGCTGGGGAGTCTGGGCTGCAGGAACTTGAGGTGGCCCATCCCGGTCCCCATCTGTCCAGTGGGGAATCCCTCTGGATGTTTAGGGGGAGGACAGGCTGCTTGAGGGGACGACAGCCTTGGGATGCAGCTGGATGTTTTAGGGTGGGTGGGTTGGAAGGCAGCTGGAAGATCTGCAGAGTAGCAGTGGTGGGATGGATGGACAGACAGACAGCTTCCCAGCAGCCCCCCAGCACAGACAGAGCCCAGTCCTCCCCTCTCATTCCACCTTTGCAGAGGGGTTTGGGATGGGTGAACCCCATCCCTGGCCATGGAGCTGGGGAAAGGCTGTTTCACCCAGCTCAGCCCCAAGGTCACGCGCTCCCTCCCACAGCTGCCGAGAAGGAAAAGTCCTCAGACCGGTTTTCTCTCCCCAGCACTGGGCAGGGCTGGGTCTGGCTGAGTTCAAGGCTTCCGGTGTGTTGGGTGACCAGGTGGGGTAAATAAATGGTCACTGGTGTCATTCCTCTGCCGATGGGTTCACTGGGGATATGTGTGAGTGTGTGTGTGAAATGAAGCCTTGTTGGAAACTATGTAGAGCACTGAGGGAGCGATGAATCACAGGCAGGTGATCTAAGGAGAATTAATGCCTCTCCTGGAGCTGCTCCAGCTCTGGGATCATCCCGGATGCTCCATGCCACAAAGTGGCCTCGAAAAATCAGAGCAACTGGGTCTGGCTCACGATCCCTCTCTCCCCATCCTGCTCCGTGCCTCGGCTTCCCAGTACAAGAAGTCAAAGATTTCCCTCACCAGGTTTGTAATACTCCCTCCTGGGGGTCCCCAACATCCCCCCCACCCCAGCAGGTGTCCTGGGAGGGGGGTGGGGCTTTTCCCCATGCCATGACCCTGCTTGCACCAAGAGCTGCTCCCAGGACCTAGGGATGCTCTGGCTGCTCAGCACAGCCCCTTCCTTTCAAGCCCCAACGTTGTCATTCCCACAATCACTGGTCTTTAAAGAATCTCCTTGGAGAAATTAGGGTATTGGAGAAACTAAGGGAGTTCAGCCCCTGCAATCAGCCTGTTCCCCTCTGCTGGGACGTGGCACTAAGCACTGATAGACTCTGACAAGCCCACACGAGGCCAGGAAGCAGCTGGGAGGCAGGGCCTGAGAAAGTTTCGGTTCTGAGGTTTGTTATGTGGAAGGAATTACGAAACAAGTCAGAAAAACTCATTTTAAATTACCCCCCCACCCCCAAAAAGCTTGGAACACACTGCCCAGAGCCCAGCTCCTGCCTTTCCTTCCCTAGGCAAATACATCGAGTCATGGGGATTATACCCCCCCAAATTAACTGGTTTTGTAGAGAGAAACTGAGGTCCTGAGCGGGACAGACAGCCAGGACAGGCCCCTCATTCTGCACATACAGTTGCTCCCTTCACCCAGCCGGGGAGGCAGCGGGTGGGGAAGGGCGGACAGATGCGCCTGGCTATTTTTAAGCTGAACGCTGCTTTGGTTTCCTCTGAGCTGCTGAGCCTGTGGGTATTTAGGGAAGAAACAGCTGGGTGGGGGGGTGAAATGAAACGTGGGTGCAGGGAGAGATTAAAAAGCATCAGCTGCAGAGATGGGGCTTTGACTGAAGCCCTGGCTGGGCAGCGCTGCATTGCCCAGGAAAAGGAGCCGGGCAGCGTGGTTGGCTCGTGTCTGCATCCCTGCATCCCAGTTGCTGCTTCTCCTCCCTCTTCCCTCTGTGATGGTGTGCCAGTTCCTGGGGGAAACAAATAATAAGGGGGGAAAAAAGGAAATAAAGGAAGAGAAAAAAAAGCTGTAGGTGACCACTTGGAAAGAAACCCTTCGAGGTAACATGAGAGGAGCTGGAGCTGCTCGGGATGGGTTGGGAAAGCGCGGCCGGGAGCAGGCAGACGGGTTGGGTAACTCCTGCCCAGGGCGGCTGGGACCGGCTCTTCTGGGAGCAGCTGGGGCAGAAGCTGCTCCGGAGGGCACGAGGCCCAGGACGTGCCGCTGCCCGCGTCCGGCTCCCCGCGACCCCGCTGCCCAGCCCGGAGAGGGGATGGGGGTGATGAGGAAGGAGGGATGGTGGAGGAAGATCCCGGCCTTCGCCTGGGGTAACGTGGGCAGAGGAGTCGCAAAGCTTCGGGGTGCAGCGAGCCCCCTTCCCCTGCCCTCCTGCCCCCTCCATCCCTTTGCCGTGCCCGCGCCGGGGCCGCCGCGGGCTGAGGGCTGACGGATGGATGCTGACGGGTGCACAGGGAGCGCACGTTAAGCCACATGTGAGCGGGCGCCACGCAGCTGCCGGGACACGCCGGGGACCAGGGCTGTGTGCACGGACACGGGGACACCAGGGTGCTGTGCACACACGTGTGCACACACCCCCCTGCACACGCACACACACGTGCACGTGCTGCTGGGCCCCCCCCGGGGTCCATGACCACTGGTGTGCACGCACAGGCAGCAGCGCACCCACCCCCCAAGGCAAGGCCCTGTCCCACCCCAGTTCACTTGCACCCCCCCCAAGTGCCTGCACATCACCCCAGTACATCCCCCCAGTACACCCCCAATGCCTGCACCCCTCCAGTGCACCCACACCCCCACAGTTCACCCACTTATGTCCCCCAACCTCCCCAGTGCCCTCCTGAGATCCTGTCCCCCCTGCCACCCAGCGCACCACACCAGTTCACCCCAGTGACCCCCATTCACCCCAGTGACCCCCATTCAGCCCCATTCACCCCCTAATTGCCCCATTCCCCCTGTGACCCCCATTCCCTCCATTCCCCCCCAGTGACCCCCAATTGCCCCCAGTCACCCACTAATTCACCCAGTAACACCTCCATTCCCCATCATCCCCTAATTCACCCCAGTGCCCCCCCAATTCCCCCAGTAACCCCCCCATTCCCTCCAGTCACGCCAATTTCCCCTGTAACCCCTCCATTCTCCCCAGTCACCTTCCCATTCCCCCCATTCCCCCAGTTGGCTCTCAGTCAGCCTCCCAATTCCACCCAGTGACCCTCCTCATTCTCCCTATTCCCCCCAGTCACCCCCTAATTCTCCCCAGTGACCCCCCCATTTCCCCATTCTCCCCAGTCACTCCCAATTCCCCCCATAACCCCCTTATTCCTCCCAATTCCCCGTCACCCCCAATTCCCCCCATTCCCCCAATCACACCCAATTCCCCTGTAACCCTCTTATTCTCTCCAATTCCTCCAGTCACCCCCAATTCCCATGTAACCCCCAATTCCCCCCATTCCCCCAATCACCCCTAATTCCCCCAGTCACCCCCGATCACCCCCAGTCACCCCCATTCCCCCCATTCCTCTCCAATCACCCCCAATTCCCACAGTGACCCCAATCCCCCCATAACCCCCAATTCCTCCCATTCCCCCAATCACCCCCAGTCACTCCCATTTCCCCCATTCCCCTCCAACCACCCCCAATTCCCCCAGTAACCCCCAATTCCCCCATTCCCGCAATCACCCCCATTCCTCCCATACCTCCCCATTCCCCCCATAACCCCCATTCACCCCCCATTCACCCCATTCACCCCCCATTCACCCCATTCATCCCCCATTCACCCCTCACCCTCTCCCGCCCCCTAGCGGCGGGCGCCGCCCCCCCCGCGCACACACCCTCGCCGCTCGACCAATGGGAAGGCTCCGCGGGGCCGCGTCACTGGCCGGGGGAACCTCCTCAATGAGCCACATTGTCGCGGCGAGTCCCGCGGCACACGCTGCTCCGGGGCCAGCTCCGCTCCCCTCCGCTCCCCTTCGCGCAAGATGATCGCTTCCCACCTGCTCGCCTACTTCTTCACCGAGCTCAACCATGACCAGGCGCAGAAGGTGAGGGGAGAGCGCCTGGGGGGTGTGGGTGTGTGGGGGGTGGGATGCGCGGGACAAAGGGGAGAGAAATGGGGGAAAAGGAAGGAAAAGGGGGGGAAATAAAAAATGAGAGGGGTATAATTAGGGGGAGGAGGAAGGAAAAAGGAGAGAGGAAGGAAAAAAGAGGGAAAGGGAAGAAGGAGAGGGGAAGAAAGTTAAAGAGAGGAAAGAAAAAGTGGAAAGGAAGGAAAAGGGGAAAAAAAGAAAAAAAGGAAAAAAGGAGAAAAAAGGAAAAAAGGGAAGAAGATAAAAGGAAAAAAAGGGGAAAGGAAAAAGGAGGGAAAAGGAAAGAAAGTGAAACAGAAGGAAAGGAAAAAGGAGGAAAAAAAAAAAAGCAAAAACCAAACCGGAAAAAAGGGGAAACGGGGGGAAGCGGAATCGGGGAGGATGGGGGGCGGGCGGGAGACGCCGTTGTCGCCCCTTGGGCCCCAGCGCTGCCCGGCCGGTGCCGCCGTGCGGTACGTGCCGCGGCGGGCGGCTGCGGGACCCCGCGTGGCCGGGCGCCCCCCGCGGGCCGGCGGCGCGGAGCAGCGGGAGGAGGAGGATGAGGAGGGTTGGGGGAGTTGTGTGTGTCTGTGTCTCCGCTCCCCGTCCCGGCTCCCCCCGCGCAGCCGGACCCCCTAGGCCGCCCCGCGCAGCACGTGTCGCCGCTTCCTGCCGCCGGCGCGGAGCATCCGCGGGCGCGGAACATCCCCCGGAGCCGGGACCTGCTTCAGCCCCTCGGCGGGACGCTCCCGCCTCGCTCCATCTCCCCGCTCCCGGGCTCCGAGCCGAAGCCCCTGCGGGGAGCAGGTTCCCCGGCGCTCGGGATGCCCGAGGGGGTCGCTCCGAGCTCGGCTGCGGATGCAGCACCTTGGGCACCCCTTCCTGTACCCCCAGAGTCCCCCGCGCTGACCCCCGTGGCCAACATCTTCTTATCTCTCCCTCCCTCAGTGTGCGGGACCTGAGCGGGCAGAGCCTGGTCCTGGCCCCTGTCGCGGTGCCCCGTTGGGATGCGCCGAGCGTTCCTCACCCGCCATTCAGGACTTGGGACACTTGGCAAATACAAGCGTGTCCCCTCTGCTGTGGCCGGAGCAAAGCAGCCGGGCTGCCCTTTGTCTGGCCGGGACAGCGCCTCGCGTTAAATAAATGATTCCCGGGAAACAACCTCCCCCGCCCCCCCAAAAAACCGGCTGGGAGACTGTGGGTGAAGAGCCGGGCTCTGCCCCCAGTGCTCGGGGCATCTGGGGATATGTCAGAGAGGGTTTGTGCTGAGGCTGTGTGGCGTTAGGGGTGTGGAGGGGGGGCTGTGCGGCGTTAGGGTTGTGGAGGGGGGGCTCTGGGATCTGTAAATTCCCTCCTCAAAAAGCCAGCAAGCTGCAGAGTGTGGCTGCCCGAAAAGGCACCGCTCACATCGGCTGGCGCCCGAGATGCTGCCGGGGAGACACAACTCACCCCATGGGCTGAGCAGGAAGTAAAGCACGAGGAGGGAGCATAACATACACCCCGCTGAAGTCAGGGGAATCACTTCCCATGCAGAGCCATCCGTAAAGAAACACGGGCTCAGCTTCTCCCTCCGCTCGCCCAGCGTCCCGGGGTTGTGCAACAGCCAGATCCGCGGGCAGGGGTTGTGTAACCCGCCGGCAGAAATAGGCCAGCAGCACAGCCCCGCTCCTGCCTCTCGGGCTCGCCAGTTCCGTGCCGGCAGCTGGAAGTGATGGAGAGGGGAGGGTTTGGGTGTTCAGCTTTGTTACCCACTGGGAAAAGGGTGTGTAAAGCCTCAGGGACTGGCTGCGTTTTCCTCCTGGCTTAGGAGCCCAAGGAAAATGGGTTGTTGAGATGCAGGGGGGTGAATAGGGGGGGAATAATCCCGGAGCTGTCAGCTGGGTGCTGTGGGAGATGCTCTGCCCTCCCAGCCTCGAGCACTCACCTCTGCAACTGGATTTTCTCTGGGTTATTTTTAAACAAATGCTGGTGGATCCTTGTGGTGAGGCAAAGCCGGGGTGGGCACAGCCCCCGGTGAGCGCGCAGGGAGAAGGGGGGGAGCAGCTGAGCTGGATGCTTCTGCCATGGATGCAAAAGTTATTCCTGGCTTATAAACCTTCCCAGTGCAGGGACATGTAGGGGTGACGTTCCTGGGAAGCTGGGATGATTTTTAATATCAAACCCAAAGGCTTTATCCTGACTTGGAGGCTGTACGTGGGAAGAGGTGTTTGGGCAGCAGCCTGGGGGGTTTCCAGTCGTCCCTCTTGTTGCTTTGGGGTGGGCAGGAAAGGGGCTTGGCTGTGGGGAGAGCAGCCCCCAGAACAGGGTTTCCCTTCCCAGCCTGTCACAGAGCAGCTGCCCACCTCGGGGGGGGGGGGGTGCGTGTGTGTGTGTGTGTGTGTGTGTTACACACATCCCCAAATTCCTCGCTTTCGCCCTGGAAAGTGGGTTCCAGACCTGACTCCTCTGACCCCAAGGGACCACACAAACTTTAATTAACCTCGGCAGTCCCTCGAGATCCCAGCTTGAGGGTTTGCTGTGGATGAGCCACCTTCCCTTTGGATGCGCCGGCTTGGGATGGGTTTCAAGGTCCCTGAACCTCGGGAGGAGTGGGAGGTGAATGAGCTCAATGACCTGTCTGGCAGCTCCCCGGGAAGAAGGGAAACACTGGAGATGGAGTTAATTTGCCTTTATCTGTGGCTGTTCCCAGGCAGGGGCAGGTTTCCCTCTGTTCTTGTGATTTCCCCCTTGCTAGGGGGATTAGCTTTATCTCGTGGGTGTCTCCCTGGCTGCTCTCACAGGCTTCTCTGCACCCGTGGGAGGGGTGCCTGATGTTAAATTCCTGGAAACCAACCTAACACCCTTCTCTGGAACCTGCCAAGGGCAGCAGCAGGATGACCTTTCCCAGCCTTGGTGCCTTTGGGGATTCATACTGTATCCCCTTCGCCCCTCAGCTTCTCATTCCAGTTACCCTGGGGAGCCCAGGCAGGGCGCAGCCTCAGTTTCCCCAACTGCAGTGGGATGCTCCCAGCAGCTGAGGCTGGGGGGGCGTACATCTCTTTCCAATCCAGCAGCAACTGCGGCGGATGCTGCCTCTTCTGGCTTTAAACCAGGAGAGAAAGAGGCTGTCTCAGGGGCTGGGGCAGCTTGGGGCTGGTGGGAGACGGGAGCAGGCTGATGTCTCCCACTCCCAAGCTGGAAGCCAGAATGTTTTCCTGGTTAAATGGGGCTTGTAGTGGGGCTGTGGAGCAGCAGGGTCACCTGAGGACGGGCCCCCAGCTGCCGCTGATGCTCGTTGGTGTGATTTCTTTGCCATGTGCCCTGCTCCACCTCCGGCATGGGGTTCAGCTGCCACCCCGGGGAGGTGAGGACGGGAAGGAACCGGCCGAGCAGGAAACCATCTGACTCACTCGGGTTCAAGATGACTCCAGGCGTGTGTCATCAGAGGCTTGGCTGCGGCAGGGAGGGCACGTGGGGTTTAATTCGGCCCAGAGCCCTCAATAGCAGCCAAGGACGTGGGTGCTGGCGGGGTCAGGGCTGGGGAAGGGTGGGTGCAGCCCAGCATCAGTACTGTGTCACTGAAGGTGGGGAGTTTGGGGAAGGGGATGAGCCGGTTCCCCGCGCTGAGTCGGCCCAGGCTGGGTAACGGCGCGGTGACACGGCTCTGGGGAGCGCTGGTTTCCAGGGGCTGAGGACGCTGCCTGGGGTCTGTCCTGTGCTGTCTGTCCTGTGCTGCACTGCCCATCCCCAAAATACAAGTTACAAAGTGCATGCTGGGTTATGGTCCTGAGGTAGAAAGTGAAACACCCTCGGTGCTGGGTGCTTTCCCAGATTCACCCGGCCACCTCGGTGAAGTGCTGCCACTCCCCTTGCCTCAGTTTCCCCCAAATGTGCCACATCCCAGCACAGATCCAGGCAGAACAGGGGCAGAAGTGACCCTGGTGAGAGGACGGCCTGTGCACCCTTGTGGGTTGGGAGTGCTCCAGCCACCCCAAACTCCAACGTCTCTCTGGTGTTCTCACACACAGCAAATATTTGACTTCATTGCCAAAAGGGGAAGGGATCCAGCCCAGAAGCCAGCTGACCCCTCCCAGCGTTACGCCTGCCCCGCCATGCTGCTGCAGTTACGCACATCCAGCTGAAAACAACAGCAAGTGGCTACTGGGGGACCGGAAACACGCGGACACGTGGCTCTGAGAGAGTCCTGGGGCAAAGCTAAAGCTAACCAGGAGCTGCTTCGCCTTCCCGGGGCCTGGGGTTGTTAGTGGGCAATATGTGGCTGAGAGGAGGATATTGCAGGAGAATAAACCCCCCCGAAGGCCTTCCCCTTCCCCGCCACCGTTCACCGGGCAGGAATTGGCTGTGCTTTGCCGGAAGCCACTGCCGCGCTCTCACTTCCACCACCGGCACCAATCCTGCCCCATGGCCACACTGAGCCATGGGGAGAAGGGTCCCTGCTGCCCCGCTGAGGGAAACAGCATCCTTCATCCTCCCTGCGCAGAGCACAGCCACACCACTGCTGGGTACCCTGTGCCAAGGGGGACAGGCACATAGGGTGGGTCTGTCAGAGGGGGCTTGCCCACCCTTGCCTTGGTGGGACCACCCTGCAGACATAGAAGCTGAGGATCTAACTGTTCTCCCTGTGGATAGTGGCCTTGAGTTGCAGTGAGGTTATTGGCAGGCTGTAGATAGAGGGGTTGGCAGCAGGGACCCCTTAGGGTTTTGCACTGGTGGAAGGGTTGGGAGAAGTCTCCAGGTAGAAGAGCATCATCCAGCGGCGGTGCTGGGGCTGGAGCCACGAGCTGTTGCTGTCGCTGCGGTGGCAAACCTAGTTTTTGGGGTGCTGGAAGCTCGGCTGAGCACAGTGCAGCTCACCCAGCTTCCAGCTGACAGCAGCCGTTGGGCAACTCTACGTTTCTTCATCCTTGGCCTGGGTGAACTTTGCCCAACGGCAGCCTCGCAGATGGGAAGGGCGGCGCTGGGCACTTCCCCACCACCCGGCCTAGACACCAGCAGAGCTGTTGGAGGCAGCCCCGAGCCTGGAGATGAGGGTCTGCTCAGTTTTAACTCCCAAAATAAATCCATTGAACCCATTGCACCTACAGCAGCTCTAATGATCCTGTTCTTTAACGAAGTGTCCTGCGCCCTGGGTGCGACTGGCCGGGGCTGGGAGTGTGCCCAGCGCTTCCCAGCTCAAAGCTGTTCCCCCTCTGTTCAGTTGATTTAGGGAAATGTGATTATTTAGGATGGAAACTAATTTCCAGAGATGAAACTGCCCCATTCTAGATCCCAACCCAGTGGCTTTGTTTGGCACTGATGATGATCTTAAAAAGGTTAAACCACTGAGAAGGTTGGTTGTCTTGAAAGAAACCCAACACCTCGGCACCATGGACATGAATTTCCCCCTCTTACCTGCTCTTTGCCACAGCCTGAGGTGTGCTTGGCTGTGGGGTGGGGGGAACTGGAGGAACAAACAGGGCTGTGTGGCTGGGAAGGCTTGGGCATGAAGGTCTGTCTCCTTGGAGGAGATCTCACTTGGGAAAGAGCTGAGCTGCCCTGGAGCCATTCTGCAGGACGCCCTGACCTGCCTTAGCTGCCAAGCAGGACGACATCTATGTTCGTAGGAGATGATCCAGGTTTTAAAGGGCTTTGGAGATTAGAAGAAGGTCACCCTATTTCTCACCCTGCTGATTATTCTTGGAGCAGTGAAGCCTGGAGGACAGGGGGAACGTGCTGAGTGGTGCCTGTCCTGGAGAAAGGGGGTGAAACTTGTGTGTCCCTTTCCCACAGTGGGATTTTGGGGACTGGTGGGTTGTGCACACAGCATCTTCGCTGCTCCATGCCCTGGGCAGGGGTGGAGGAGCAAAGAGTGATGGCTTATTGCGCAGCCAAGCTTCCAGAGCCACCAGCTTCCCTGGGATGAGACCTTCCTCCTAGCAGCATCTTGTCTAGGAGGAGAAGCAAACAAAGCCAGGGTGTTGGATAGCAAACACCAGCAGTGTGGGGTTTGTGTGAGGATGAAGCTCTGTGCCCAGCTGGGCTGGCACAGTACCCCGCCGCTGGGATGGGGACACCTCACTGGGACCCTGTCCCCACTCTCTGTGGTCTCCCCAGGACCCCCTGACCACTGGAGGTTGCCCCAGAAGTCCAGTGAAGAACAGTCTTGGGGTGGCAGGAGGCTGCTGGGAGGCTGAGCACCCCAGCACCAGCCCCTCTGAGGCCACGGGGTCTGGTTGAGCCCCTCCCTGTGCGTGGGGCAGGCCGGTGCCTCCCAAGGGGGTCAGGAAAAGCCCCCATGAGCTGGGATAACATTGAGGAACGGGGGTGGGCATCTGTCCTGGTGCTGCCAGATAATGGTCAGGCAGCTCATGGAGGTGGGCTCCAGCCCTGGGGCCCCTCTGGAACCTGGAAGAGGAAGGAGAAGGTGGAGGTGAGCTGGGGCAACGTCCACCTTCCCCGTGCCAACGTCCACCTTCCCCGTGCCAGCAACCGCGGCCTCAGGTGACAATTTTCAGCAAGTGAAAGCAAACAGGGGAAGGAGGGGAGTGTTTGGCATCCTGTGGCTGGGGCAGATAAGGAGGGAGGGGCTGGTAAACAGCCGGCACCGGGAAACCTCGCAGCACCGGGAAACCACCACCTCCTTATCCTTATGCTTATCCTTATTCCTCATGCCAGCCTGCTCTCCCAGCTGCTGGGGGCTCAGTCTCCACTCCTGATTAATGGGAAGGAGCCAAAAGCCCCAAGAAGAATTGGGAAGAGGCCCCCAAGCCCTCACACTGGCAAGGACACAGGGAACACAGCATGTCTCCCAGAGCACACTGAGCCAGGCTCCCCTCCATCCTGCCGCTGGGGTGCTTGGCTTCCAAACTGCCAGCACGGTCCAAAACACAGGGAGGCCCGACCCACAGCAGAGCTGTTTGGCTCAGCCCGGGGTCGGAGCAGCTGCATCCGTGCAGGAGGTCACGCTGGGGCTATTACTCGCCCGCAAAATGCCCATTTCCTATAGCGTAGCCCCATAAAGAGCAACCCCTGTGCTTAATTCCTGATGACCTTATGTTACGTGCCTACAGACAGGTGAGCTAACCGGGTGGAGTTTTCCTCTTGACTTTGCAGCTGCCCTTTAATTAATTCTAAGTTCAGTTAATTGAAGCAGGGCATGGTTTGGGAGCTGGCAGGCCAGCCACCTCTCTGTTTCCTTTCCCTGCTCTGGCCAGGCTGTGTGCAGTGCCAGGGGAGGGCTTGGGGAGTTCTTCCCTGCCTTTCTCAGGATGCGGGGGGGACAAGATGCTTATGTCATTTATAGAAGAAGCCTGGCACCGCCATCACCTCAGCGTAAGGGAATAAACGGCTGTGGGAGTTGGGGGTGGATTTCACCCCTTTCCAGCCGCAGCACCCGCGTTGTGTCACCCAGCGTTGTTGCTCAAGGGGCTTGAGGAGCTCTCTGTGCCGTAACCCTTGTCAGGGGTGATCTCAGCAGCTGAAAAGTGGATGGGTGGTGGGTTCCTGCCAAGCATTCCAAGGAGAGGCCCTGGGGGGGTCAAGGTTGAAGCACGCTGTGGCGCAGGAAGCGCTCCTCCAGCACCGGCCTCCTGACTCGCAGCTGGGGTGGGGAAGGGTGTTGGGTTTGGGGCCCACTCCTGTCGCAGCCCGTTGGGGTGCCTGTGGGCGCCCGAGCAGAGAGGATGCTGAGAGCAGCATCGCGAGCAACTTGGGGTTTGGCGTCCCCAGGTTGGCACCCACTGGCTGGGCAAGGGGGTGCTGCTGAGGGGAGCATGGGGCAGCATTCCATGAGGGGTTTGGAGAGCAGCCCTGGTGCTCTGGAAGAGGGGGAAGAGGGAGGAGCAGCGGTGAGTGTTGGTTATTGGCGTGTCCAGTGATTGTGGGCGACGTGCTGGTGGTGCCTTGTTCTGCCTTTTGGGGTGGGTCACAACCTGCTCCAGCTTCTTACCCAGCAGAGGTGGGAGCGGGGTTGGGTTGTACGCTGTGCCGACTGTGTTATGGGGGCTGTGCCTGTGTGTGACCCCCACCCTCCAGCTGACTTTCTGGCCTTACCTCCACTTTTCAGATTGACAAGTACCTGTACGACATGCGGCTCTCCGAGGAGACCCTCCAGGAAGTGTCCCAGCGTTTCGGGAGGGAGATGGAGAAGGGGCTGGGGGCAGACACCAACCCCACCGCCTCGGTGAAGATGCTGCCCACCTTCGTGAGATCCACCCCGGATGGAACAGGTACTGTGGGACAGGAGATGCTCCTGGCTGGGGGAGGGCTGAGGCCACCCATCCCACAACCACCTTCACCCCTGGTTCTTGGGGCTCCGTCCTGCTTCTGCTGAGCAAGGCTTTGTGTGGGGCAAGCTCTCGTTCTCCTCTCTGTGCTGGGACTGGGGAGGGGTCCCAGTTGCCATTGGTGGGAGAGAGGGTGGGAACGAGCCCTGGTGTGCCCTTCCTGGCAGGACAGAGGCAGTCACGGGTCCGGCTCATCGGGTTTCATTAGCGCTGAAGCGGGTGGCGGTGCCAGCCGCTCTCTGAATGCCACGGGGGCCACGGGAGGAGAAGGGGGCTCTTGGACTCATCTTCTTTTCCTCCTGCTTCCCACCAACCTGCTTCCTTGAGCATCCATCTGGGACCTTTCCTTCCTCCTCCCTGTCCTACCCTGGTGTTTAGGGAGGAGCTTTCTCACAGTCCCTGCTGGCATGCAGTGGGATGCAGACATCACTCGGGACTTGCCGCCTCTGCCAGTGCTTGAAGCCAGTGGAGCAGCCCCAGCTGGGGAGGCCAGAGAGCCCCAAGCAGCCAGAGCCACCCTTGTCTCTGTGTCTGGGTGCCAGGGACATCCCCGGGCCGGTCGGTCGTGCTGGCTGGTGTCGCTCAGAGCTGGGGGTGCTCGACCTTCAGCACCTTCTCAGGGGTCCTCACAAAACCTCTGCTGATAGTCAGAAGATGAAAAGACCCATCTTGCCTTCCCTCCCCGTGCCCAGATGTTCTGCCACTGCTGTATTTTCATACCCAGCTTCTGGAGATGCTGTGGGGAGCAGTGACTGAGCAGCCTGGATTCAGAGAAGCGTGCCGGTTGGGTGATGGTGTTAAATCACACGTACCCATGAGGCAGCCATGCCCAAACAGCCAAAAAGCCCATTGCTGCTGGTGCTCTGCTCCCTGTAGACAAGGGCTGAGGGGATGGGTGAAGGTCTGTGTCACCAGCCAGCGCCGGCTGGGCGAGATGTCTGAGGGGACACGTCCCTGGGGAGTCCCAGGCTAGTTTGGGTGGGAAGGGACATTTAAAGGCCATCCAGTCCAACCCCCTGCCCTGAGCAGGGACATCTCCCAGCCAGATTGGGTTGCTCAGAGCCTTGTCTGACCTGACCTTGGATGGTTACAGGGACAGATCATCCACTCCCCCCTCCCTGAGCACCCCCCTCCAGTGCCTCCCCACCCTTACTGTAAAAACCTGGTCTGAATCTCCCCTCTTTTAGTCTAAAACCATTTCTCCTTGTCCCATCACTACAGGCCCTGCTAAAAAGCCTGCCCCCCTCTTTCCCATCAGCCCCCATTAAGTATTGGAGCATCCCTGCACCCAGCACCATCCTGCCTGCTGCATCCCGTGCGCTCGCCCTCCCTCTCCCACCCCAGTGCATGCACCCCAAAAGCTGGACCTGGCTGCCCACTGGCTGAAATTGAGATTTCCACCTGTTTAAATGTTTAAGCCTGGTTTTAATGACAGGGAAATCCAGAATGGCACCCCTGGGCATAGGAACTGGTGCAGCCAAAGGTGCTGGGTGCTGGCAGGAGCTGTCGGAGCTCCCAAGAGGCAGGAGCAGAGCTCCCAGCACCCTGACCCGTGTTGGGGAGAGAGTGTAATCCCTCTCCTTGCCCTTAAAAGAGTGAGTCTTGGCTTCCTTCACCACATCCTCCCCCTCTGCAGCTTCTCCAGTGTCCCAGCTGGCACTTCTCACTCAAAGCAAGCTCAGTGCAGGGGCCAGAGGGGCACGGTGCATGGAAAGGGATGCTCGGGCTGTCACGGGTCTGCAGCTGCCCAGGGATGGGACAGTGAGAGGTTTTCAAGCAAGTCCTGGGAAGCCAAGAGCTGGGATTCCCTGCACGGGTCCAGCTGGACCCAGGTGGCAGCGTCTCTGCCTGTGGGTTTTAGGAGGGGGACACTGGCAGGTCAGTGGCACGGGGTGACCTGAGGCCAGCCCAAGGCAGAGCTCAGAGCCAGCTCCCCAGCACGCTGCTGTGTGAAGGGACAGTGTGACAGTGGCTGGGGAATTGCTCCATGCCCAGGGCTGCATCCTTCCTTCACCACTTTTTAGGTTTTCCTTTTAAGCTGGAGGCTTTGGCTGGGCACCAAGTCCCACCCTCCCACCCCTCCCCTTTGGGTGTCAGGGGCTGCTTCCCTCCTGAAAGATGGGGTACCTGAAAGATGGGGTGCCACATCAGCTGTGGGGCTCCACCCCTCCTTCCTCCAGAGCATCCCTGCCTCTCCTCCTCCTCCTCTGCCTGGGGATTATGCCCCATGGGATCGGGGGGATGAGCAGCGCTTATGGAAATACAAGGTCACAGCTGTGGGCTGGAGTCACAACACAGCCCCAGCTCCCCAGCTCCCCAGCTCTCTGCCCTCCTCTGTGCTGCTCTGAGGGGCCACTGCTCCCAAATCCTCACGTTGTGCTCGGCTCCAGCACCCACCCAAACACCCGCTGCGCTGTGAGCATCCCACTGCTGGCTGGGGGGGAACAGCCCCCACCGAGCTTTTCCTTGGAGCCCCAGGGACTGGGTGAGGGCTCTCAGCACCACTTTCCTCCCTGCTCCTTTCCTGGGGTTTTTTTTTTCCAGGATTTGGAAAAAATTCCCTCCTCCACACTGCTGTTGACACAGGGATCTCCCAGGGATACTCTGTTAAGCTCCAGCAGCTGAGTTCTGTGGCCAGGGGGGTTCAGGAGGGTGTTGCAGGACTTAGGTGGTCAAACCCCTGGAAGTTCAAGGGATGGTTCTTTGCAGCACCCTCCCCTTGGCCGGTGGGCTCAGCTTCTGTCAGTAATCATTGGATGAGTTAAAGGCCATCCAGTCCCACCCCCTGCAGTGACAGGGACACCTTGAACTAGATGAGGTTGCTCAGAGCTTCATCCACCCTGACCCTGAATATCTCCAGGGATGGGGCCACCACCAACCTCTCTGAGCCACCTGTGCCAGTGATCCACCACCCTCAGAGGGAAGAACCTGCTCTACTCTAACACCATCAACCCTCTTCCTATTGCTCCATGTCCTTACAGTCCTGCCCAGCTTTCCTGTGGGTTCCTTCAGGGACTGGAAGGCTCCTAGAAGGTCTCCCCTGGGCCTTCTCCAGGCTGAACAAGCCCAACTCTCAGCCTGTCTTCACAGAAGAGGTGCTCCAGCCCTTGGATCATCTTTGTGGACTCCTCTGGACCCACTCCAGCAGGTCCATGTCCTCCTTGTGCTGAGGGCTCCAGAGCTGGACACAGCACTGCAGGGGGGTCTCACCAGAGCGGAGCAGAGGGGCAGAATCCCCTCTCTTGACCTGCTGGGCACGCTTCTTGTGATGCAGCCCAGCCTGCCATTGGGCTGTGAGTGCCCATCGTTGACTCATGTCCAGCTTTGTGTCCATCAGGTACCCCAAGTCCCTTCCCACAGGGCTGCTCCCCAGCACATCCTCCCCAGGCTGTACTGATAACCAGGGTTGTCCCTGCCCAAGTGCCAGACCTTGCACTTGGCCTTGATGAACTTCATGGTGTTGGCATGGACCCACCTCTCTACCTGGCCCAGGTCCCTCTGGATGACATCCCATCCCTCTGACCTGTCAACCCACCACTCAGCTGGGGGTCATCTGCAAACATGCTGAGGGTGCGCTCGATCCCACTGTCTGTGTCACTGATGAAGGTATTAAACACCACTGGTCCCAGTACGGATCCTTGAGGGACACCACTTGTCACCCCTCTCCATCTGGACGTGGAGCTGTTGACCAGGACCCTCTGGATGTGACCACACAGGCGGTTCCTTATCAACCAGACACTCCACCCATCGCATAACCCGCTGCTGCTGCAGGAAAACCATCTCACGTGGCCTGTGGTCTCCAAGGGCGTTATGGAAGATGCCTTTGTTGTGCCTGGAGCCCCTCACCCAGAGCCCCTCACCCAGAGCCCCTCACCCAGGGATTTGCTGGAACTGTGCTGAGGCCTCGCTGCCAGGTGACTCTTGCCATGGTCAGCGTGTGCTGCTCTTTGCTGGGCCCAATTCTGCCCCAAACAAGCCACCAGGTTAATCCCAGGTCTTTTGGTGCTGCAAGGCCCGTGTTTGGTGCCCAGCACATCCTGGGCCCCTCTGCTGCTCTCCGGTGCAGCGTGGGGATGCTGCTGTGAGTGCCGGGGCTTTTACATTCCCTCTTCGCCCTGGATCCGCTCACCTTGCTGAAAGGATCTGGGAAGGGTGCTGCAGGCAGGGATGGAGCAGGGAATAACATCCACCCTCAGCAAGTACGCCGATGATCCAAAGCTGGGAGGAGTGGCTGACACGCAGGAACACTGCGCTGCCATCCAGAGAGACCTGGACAGGCTGGAGAGCTGGGCAGGGAGAAACCAGATGAGGTTCAACAAAAGCAAGTGTAAAGTCTTGCACCTGGGAAGGAACAACTGTTTGTATCAGTACAGGCTGGGGGATGACCTGCTGGAGAAGAGCTCAGTGGAGAAGGACCTGGGGGTCCTGGTAGATGACAGGTTGGCCATGAGCCAGCAGTGTGCCTCGGTGGCCAAGAGAGCCAATGGGATCCTGGGGGCATCAGGAGGAGTGTAGCCAGCAGGTCAAAGGAGGTGATCCTCCCTCTCTACTCTGCCCTGGTCAGGCCCCACCTGGAGTATTGTGTCCAGTGCTGGGCTCCTTGGTATAAAAAGGACAGGGATCTCCTGGAAAGAGTCCAAAGAAGGGCTACGAAGATGATTAAGGGCCTAGAGCATCTCCCCTATGAGGAAAGGCTGAGTAAGCTGGGACTGTTCAGCCTTGAGAAGAGAAGACTAAGGGGGGACCTAATCAAAGTTTATAATTATCTGAAGCAGGGGATGCAGGGGGAATCAGCCAGCCCCTTTTCAGTGTCTGTGGGGACAGGACAAGGGGCAATGGCTGCAAGTTGGAGCATAGGAAGTTCCGCACCAACATGGGGAAGAACTTTTTCACAGTGAGGGTGACTGAGCACTGGAATAGGCTGCCCAGGGAGGTGGTGGAGTCTCCTTCTCTGGAGATATTCAAGACCCATCTGGACGCCTATCTGAGCAATATGAGCTAGGGAGCTGCTTTGGCAGGGGGGTTGGACCCGATGATCTCTCGAGGTCCCTTCCAACCCCTACAATTCTGTGATTCTGTGATTCTGTGACTGCTGGGGTGCTGGGGTCTGCACCTCCACTTCCCACGTCTCCCTCCACCGGTTCTTTTCCTCTTATTCATTTATATTCATTAAGCCCCTTGGCCTGAGCATTCCTCACACACAAAATGAGGCTGCAGCCAGGTGGGAGCCTTGAGGTTGGAGGGTGTAGGTCTTGGTGGGGGGGGATTCATTCCTCACCCCTTCCCCTGCTGCTGCACCCTGGCGTCCCACCCACAGCAGACAGTCCTACACCAATGTGAGTCCTACCCCGTGGGGCTTCAGCTCTTCGCCAGCTGCCCCAGTGTGGGTCCCTGCTATGGGTGCAGTCACCAGTCACAGAATGTCTCTCAGGCCCAATCTACTCCAGCCTGGTCCCCCCATGGGGTCACAAGCGCCCCCAGCAAACCTGCTCTGTGGTTCTGTCTGTCTCATCTCTGTGTCTCTGTCTCTCTCGACGGGCTGCAAGTGCTGGCAGGGCCTTGCTCCAACCTGGGTCACAGCATCTCCTGTCTGTCTCCCCCTGCTCCATCCAGCGTGGGGCCTCTCCAGGGGCTGCAGGTGGGGTCTGGGCCTTGTCCATGGGCTGTGGGGGGACACCTGCCCCACCATGGTCTTCTCCAAGGGCTGCAGGGGCATCTTTCTGCTGGTACCTGGGGCGCCTCCTTTCCCCCCTTCCCTGCCCTTGGTCCCTGCACAGCTCCTTACACCTTCTCACTCCTTCTCTGGGGGCGCAAAGCAGCTCCTGGGGGTTTTGTTCCTCCTCACTGTGGTTCCCAGAGGTGCTGTGACCATCCCTGATGGGCTCAGCCTTTGTCAGCGGCGGGTCCAGCCTTGAGGCAGCTGGTGTTGGCTCTGTCGGACGTGGGGGAAGCTTCTAGCTGCTCCTTGCAGAAGCCCCCCTGGCTGTCCCCCTCCTCTGCCAGAACCTTGTCACCCAGACCCACAACACGTGACCAGCCTCCAAGACACTGGGGCGCAATCCTGCACACAATGCTGCGGTCCCCAGTCCCAGCCCCAGCCCCAGCTGGATGTTTAAGGATGCAGAGCTCAGCCAGGTGCTTTTTCCAGGAGACACAGAGATTGTTCCAGGCACTAAACACTCCCCCTTTGGTGGTTTGCTGGGAGCAAACAGACCCTTGAATCAGAGCTCCATGTTTGCCCATGCCATGAGCTCAGCCTCTATCTTATCATGTAAGGAAGGAGACCTAATCAAAGGGAGGACCCAGACGTGCTGTTGGCCAGTGGAGTCCATGGACACAGACATATTCCTTGGGGCTGGGGACTTTCCAAGGGAGAGCTTGATGCATTTTTCCCTCCTGCAAAGCCGGTCTGCCCAGAATCCACCCCTCACCCCAGCAGTCGCTTGTACCTCTCCTGAGGCTGTGGAGCAGCTTGTGGGGGGCACTTCGGTTGTCAGGCCAGGTCCTGCTGCTGCGTTGCAGTGAGGGTTGGTGGGCAGTAGGTCAGGGGAATGCCAAAACATGGGGGCTGCAGGGGGGTGGAGGATGGGAGGACACCCCCATCCCTGCTCCTCGGCCTCTTGTTCCCTGTGTGCCTGCTCCTCCTGGGTTCCCTGCCTTATCTCCAAGGAGCTGAACAGCCCATGACCCTCTTGGCTCCAGTGCCCTTGGCCCTGGTGTATTTATTAGTCCCCTGAGGTATTTTTCATGCTCTGCTGGGAAGCAGAATGGCTCAGAGGGTGCTGATCAGTGGAGTACAGTCTGACTAGAGGCCTGTGACTAGCAGTGTTCCCCAGGGCTCGGTGTTGGGTCCAGTCCTGTTTAATATCTTCATCAACGACCTTGATGAGGGAACAGCATCCACCCTCAGCAAGTGCTGATGATCCAGAGCTGGGAGGAGTGGCTGACACGCAGGACATGGTCCTGCCATTCAGCAAGAACTAAAAAGGCTGGAAAGCTGGGCAGGGAGATACCAGGTGAGGTTTAATAAAAGCAAGTGTAGAGTCTGGCACCTGGGAAGGAATAACCACTGGAATCAGTACAGGCTGGGGGTGACCTGCTGGAGAAGAGCTCTGTGGAGAAGGACCTGGGGGTCCTGGTGGGTGACAGGGTGGCCATGAGCCAGCAGTGTGCCCTGGGGGCTGAGAGAGACTATGGGATCCTGGGGGCATCAGGAGGAGTGTGGCCAGCAGGTCACAGGAGGGGATCCTCCCCCTCTGCTCTGCCCTGGTCAGGCCCCACCTGGAGTGTTGTGTCCAGTGCTGGGCTCCCTGGGATCAAACAGCCAGGGATCTCCTGGAGAGAGTCCAGAGGAGGCTGAGGGAGATGATGAAGGGCCTGGAGCATCTCCCCTGTGAGGAAAGGCTGAGTGAGCTGAGGCTGTTCAGCCGTGGGAGAAGAAGCCTGAGAAGGGATCTTATTAATGTTTATCAGTATCTCAAGGGTGGGACACAGGGGGAATGGCCAGCCTCTTCTCTATGGTCTGTGGGGACAGGACTAGGGGCGTTGGCCTCAAGTTGGAGCACAGGGAGTTCCCCCCCAATCTGGGGAAGAACTTTTCCCCAGTGAGGGTGAGGGAGCCCTGGGACAGGCTGCCCAGGGGGTGTGGAGTTTCCTTCTCTGGGGAGATTCCAGCCCCATCTGGACACCAACCTGTGTGACCTGTCCTAGGGAGCTGCTTTGGCAGGGGGTTGGACCCGATAATCTCTGGAGGTCCCTTTCAAGCCCTGTGATCCTGTGATTCTATGATCCATGCCGGCAGTGAGGGGAGCCAGAGGATGGCTCGAGCCTGTTTGGGGCAGAGGGTGGTGCCCAGCCTGCATCTGCCCTGGGCTCACTGCAGCCAGGAGCTCACCTTGCCCACTGCCTTCTCAGCATCCCTGCCAAGGGATGTGCCCAAGGCCAAGGCACGTCCTGGCTGCAGACTGGGCCAGCAAATGGATTTAAACCTCGTCCCTGCAATGCAGGAGCAGGGTGAGGAGTAAAAACGAGTGTCCAGGCTTTGAGCATCCTCACACAGCTCCGGTGCTCTGCCGGCTCTGTACCGTCGCCGTGAGTCCTGAGCAGGATGGGTCTTGGCAGCGCTGCCTCACATGGGGTGATGCCAAGGGCTCGAGGAGGGATGGATGGCAGAACTTCCAGGTTTGGGGTGCTCTGGGATTCTGGGTTAAGGGGTCTCATGGGGGCAGCCTGTGCAGAGGGCTTGGCATTGTCTGACACCCGACCTGCCCTGTGTCACCCCTGGGGTGATGCGCTGATCCCTACAGTGTTCCCCCCCATTCTCCATCCTGAGCACCAAGGCTGCTCAAGGCCTCTGATCCCTCTCTTACCCCTCCCCTCATGTCCTCGTGCACAGGGGCTGCTTTTAATAGACCCTGATGGCCACAGAGGGACTTTATAAAGCTGCTCTCAGCCCCGAGTCTGTCACCACCCACGGTTCCCTCGGCCCAAGTCCTTGGAGGGTCAGCCCCAGGAAAGATGCCAGGACAGATGGACACCCCACGGGCTTGGACTGCGAGCTGCCTTTTCAGCTGGAGTCGCTGGAGATGCTGGCTGGCCTGGTGTCATTTGAATACTAATAAACCACACTTTTTGTTTCAACTGCAGCCCCTTTGTGAAAGCATCGGCAGGCACAATGCGGCCCCCGGGTGCTGTAATCTGGCTGGGGGAGCCAGCACAGCACATTTAATGCATTCAGAAATCAAACAGTGCTGATAGAGAGCTTTCCCCCAGCCCTCTCCCCACACTGCTAGGTATATAAAATAGCCAGCTTGGCACTTTTCCCACATCCCAGGTCTCGGTTCGTCCGAAATTCAGTGAGCTGCCTGGTGTGGTGAAAACAAAACAGGAGGTGAAACCTCTGGGGCTCAGTCCTTGGGTCTCCTCTTGGCCAGTGCTGCCTGGGGAAGGCAGCAACGAGACCCCCAAGGTCTTTGGGATTATTTATTTCTCTCCCTGGTTTCCTGCTCACAGCTTCCAGGCTTGGTCTTGGTGAGAAGCCACGTGCTGGGATGCTCACAGGATTCCTGGGGCAGGGCTGGGGATGCCGTCCTGGGCTGCAGCAGCCAAGGCTGAGCATGAGGGTTGCTTTTTTTCCCCATATATCCAATGGTTTGGATATATATCCAGGGGGTTTTCCCCCTATATATCAACTGTTTAGCCAAACTCCAGTGTTTTGACAGCTGGCTAATGGGGGTTTAACCACTTGGGCTGGAGCTTTGGATGCATTCCGCATCAGCAGGGTCAGGACTGGCTCCCCAGCCTTCTTTATGGAGCCCGAGGCTGGAGCTCTTCAGCCCCAAGGGCTTGTCTGGATGGGGCTGGTGGGATCTGTCCTTCCATCAGATGATGTGCTCCTAGCTCAGCCACCACCTCCACACACCCTGCCTGGGGCATCAGGGCACAGCTCAAGGATGTTGCTTTGGACCCTGCCAGCTCTGGGGGTGCTGGGGGTGCAGAGGAGGGGCAGGAGGTGCAGCTACAGCTGGGGGAAAATATGAAAAAAAACAAAAGAGAGAGAAAATATCTAAAGTCATCCTTTGTGCTGGTAGTAGAGAGGTGGCTGGTTGCTCCCTTGCCTGCGCTGGGGCTGAAGGGCTGTTCTTGTCTGGGCTCCCACAGAGGACGGGGACTTCTTGGCGCTGGATCTGGGCGGCACCAACTTCCGTGTGCTGAGAGTGAAGGTGTCTGACAACGGCCTGCAGAAAGTGGAGATGGAGAATCAGATCTACGCCATCCCTGAGGAGCTCATGAGAGGCAGTGGGGTGCAGGTGAGTTCAAACACCCCCTCCCACCCCCCTGCCCTCACCCCTGCTCTCCTGGGCAAGCCCCCCAGCTGCAGGACTTCCCCCAGGTGGGGAACCACTGGAAGAAGGGCTGGTTTTCCCCCCAAAACTGTGTCATGGGGCTGGAGCAGGGCTCTGCACCCTGTCACTGCCTTGCCTGGCAGGACACGGGTCAATCCTGCCTTCCTTTACCCAGAGCAGTTCATTCCCCACACCAGGAATGGTGATGGGTGAGGGCCATGGAGGTGTGCCGTGGGTGGCAGAGGACTTGTCCCAGTCAGAGCAACCAGCTGAGGGCTCACCCTTGCCTTTCTCTCCCTCCCCCTCCCCCAGCTTTTTGACCACATCGCTGAGTGCTTGGCCAACTTCATGGAGAAGCTGAAAATCAAAGACAAGAAGCTCCCCCTCGGGTTCACCTTCTCCTTCCCGTGTCACCAGACCAAGCTGGATGAGGTGAGCCAAGGTCTCTCCTCCTGGCGAGGGTTGTGGCTGAGCCTGGGATGCGGTGGGACGCGGGCGAGCTCCCACTGAGGGGATATAGCTGTCCCACCCAATTTGCCTTGTGCTTTTAATTAGGCTCATTGGGTTTGGGTAGTGTGTAAGGTCTGGGTGTGGATGGGAGCACAGGCTGGGTGCTGGGATGCACAGAGGTCTAGGAGGGGATGTTGTGGGTTGCTCCGTGGGTGTCTCTGTGGAAAGCAGCTCTCTGCCCTCCGCAGACAGAGCTGGAGGAGAGCAGCTGTGGTGGGGAGAGCAGCCCCAGCCAAAGGCTGCCCAGACGTGCCGAGCATCACATCCCCCGTGGTGCAGGGAAGGGGGGGTGTCACCCGCCTCGCTGCTCGCTGTGCCGCAGGCGAGCGGGGAATTGGCGGCTGTCAGCTCCGCTCAGCCGTGCCGGGTCTGTGCCGGGAGCTGGTGACCTCGATGGGAGACTAAACATCCCGCCAGGCAGAGCCCGGCCCAGGCACGTGGCCCCTCTCCTGCCACCCACAGCCTCGGCTGGGCTCTGGCTCTTGGAGGGGAGAGAGGGAGGGGGGGATGCTGCTGCTTTCTTTGCCCTTATCTCACCCGGCTTCCCAGGAAGGATGGGAAAGGAGGGCGGCTCCATGGCGTGCTGGCAATCCAGCACGTCCTCCCCGTGCGGGAATGCGGTGGTGTTTTGTACCAGGGATGGGGCAAGTCACGCTCTCGTGCCTGAGCAATTCAGCAGAAGTAATGAGGAAGATGGTTAATGTTTTCCTCGTGGCAGAAGCGGGGCTGTAAAATTAAAATAGAGAAGCTGGGAGGGGAAGTATCTGCCCCCAGCGAGCTTGTCCAGTTTGCTGCTCTCTGTGACTCAGTTTCCCCATCAGTAGGGCAGATGGGGCTAAGGCATCTGGGGCTCCAGGGCTGAAGAGTTTGAATGCAATTGAGCACGTTTCCTTCCCTCAAGGCTCCCACCCGAAAGGCTGGTGGCTGTGAGGGCTCTGTAGGGTGGGGACACGCCAGGTGCCTCGGGCTGCAAGGCACAGCTCCTCATCTTGCAGGGGTGGCTCAAGGGGTGCTCTGCAAGCTTGGTAACAGGTTTTGCTTCAGGGCCCCATAAAACCCAGTCATGGGAATCGAGCTCCATCCTGCCAGCAGGAACAAGGAGCCATAAACCTTATCTGCCCAGGGATGTGGAAGTCATTGCTGATAGCACAGCTCGGGAGCTGATAACAGGGAGGGACTCGCCTGCAGCGCTGTGTGTCCATCCAGCCCTTGCCCAGCACTGGGACGTGGGTTGGGAGTGGGGAGCCTATGAGATGCACAGCTCAGTGGGTCCATCCTCCAAGCATTCCTTCCTGCTGCTTCTCCACAGAGCATCCTCGTCACGTGGACAAAGGGATTCAAATGCAGCAGCGTGGAGGGGAAAGATGTCGTGTCGTTGCTGCGCAAGTCCATCAAGAAAAGAGGGGTAAGAGCTTGGGCAGGTCCAGCAAGAAAAGAGGGGTAAGAGCTTGGGCAGGTCCATCACCTCCTGGGGCAGTGGGACAGGGCACAGGACACTGAAAGCTCTGCAGCTTGGCTCCCCTGTGGCTGACAGCAGAGATGTTTCAGCCTGTTTTGGCTGAGCTGACTCTATCTCTCTCCTCTCCATCTCAGGACTTTGACATCGACATCGTGGCTGTGGTGAATGACACCGTTGGGACCATGATGACCTGTGGCTACGATGATCATAACTGCGAAGTTGGCCTCATCGTTGGTGAGCTGCAGCAAGAGGGGGGCAGAATTGGGGTCCACCTCTCCATGAACTCCAGAGGGAGATCATGTTTCTTGCAGGTTTCAGGGTCTTTTTGGGGAAAAAGAAAGGGGACAGTGATGTTGGAATACCAACCTTGCCCCTTGATTGTTTTCTTCCGCCTCTGCTTTCGGTGGTGCATTTGGCTTTTGCTCATTACGGGCACTAAGGGGAGGGCAGCTCCTGGCTCACGGCATCCTTCTGCTCGGTCCAGGTACCGGTACCAACGCCTGTTACATGGAGGAGATGAGGCACATTGACCTGGTGGAAGGGGATGAAGGTCGGATGTGCATCAACATGGAGTGGGGAGCCTTCGGTGACGATGGTGTACTCAACGACATACGGACCGAGTTCGACCGGGAGATAGACATGGGCTCGCTCAACCCTGGCAAACAACTGTGAGTTCTTGGCTTTGGGTCAGGCATGAGGTTTGCTCTGCACTGTCTGTCCTCCCACTGCGCTGCCGTTAGTGGCACCGAAGAGGTTGTCCCAGTTAACTAGGTCACCACGTCCTCCCCCGTGCCAGCTACACCAGCACAAGCAGGGGCTGTGCTGCAAGTTGGGGTTGGTCCGCCCAACCGAGCCACGCAGCACCCGCTTCCCCTTGCATGTCTTTCCTTGGTTTCTGCTTCTTTCCCCGGCCAAAGAAGTCACCTGTCAGCCAAGGGAACACCACCACCTAATGTCCACATTCGGGTCCTACAGATCTCCCATTCCCCAGGTGGTTTCTGGCAGCATGGGTGGGATTTGGGGCAAACTGGCAGAGCCCTGACCCCCCCAGGTAGCCATAAGTTCTCCTTGCAGAATGATGGGTATTCCAGTGTGGCTTTGTTTTCTCACTGGAGGGATAAGCTGCTCTGGAAGAGATGACTGGAAGGCTGCCCAGTGTATTTAAGCTCAACCTGTGTCCACCTCCTGGCACACACAGCCTTACAAATGCTTCTCATGCTTCGCCCGTTGGCAGGTTTGAGAAGATGATCAGTGGGATGTACATGGGAGAGCTGGTCAGACTCATCCTGGTGAAGATGGCCAAGGAAGGGCTCTTGTTTGGAGGAAGTCTCACACCAGATCTGCTCACTACCGGCCACTTTGAGACCAGATACGTCTCTGCTATTGAGAAGTAAGTAGGGTGCAGATGGTTTCCTGGGGTGCCAGCCCATCTCCTGCCATCTGTGCTGGGGGGGAACAAGACCCATCACAGGATCATCCACTGAGCAAACCAGGACCCTGCAGATGCCACAAAAGTCACATTATTTCCAGGCACGAATCCTTTTTTATTCTTTGTTGTGCAGGGAGAAAGAAGGGCTGCAGAAAGCCCACGAGATCCTCACCAAGCTGGGCCTGGAGCCATCCCATGAGGACTGTGTGGCCACCCACCGCATCTGCCAGATCGTCTCCACCCGCTCAGCCAACCTGTGTGGAGCCACCCTGGCAGCCGTGCTGCGCCGCATCAAGGACAACAAGGGGCTGGACCGGCTGCGCTCCACCGTCGGTGTGGATGGCTCTGTCTACAAGAAGCACCCTCAGTGAGTCCGTGAGGATGGGCGAGGCTGGTGGGGAGAGGGGGCGTGCAGCTCTGTTCCTGCCAGTGGTGGGTAAAGCTTGGCACAAGCAGAGCATCTACAAGCATTCCCTTGGCCACCTCTGGATCCCAAAGGGGCTGCAGCCATTTACAGCCCTTGGTCACCTCTGGATCCCAAAGGGGCTCCAGCCATTTACAGCCCTTGGTCACCTCTGGATCCCAAAGGGGCTGCAGCCATTTACAGCCCTTGGCCACCTCTGGATCCCAAAGGGGCTCCAGCCTTTTACAGCCCCCATGGGTCACATCACCTGTGGTGCCCTTCTCAGGTCCTCTTCTCCTCCATAGCTTTGCCCGGCGCCTCCATAAGACGGTGCGGAAGCTGCTGCCGGACTGCGAGATCCGCTTCGTGAGGTCAGAAGATGGCAGTGGCAAAGGAGCAGCCATGGTGACAGCTGTGGCCTACAGACTGGCTGCCCAGCACAAGGCACGGCAGAAGATTTTGGAGGCACTTAAACTGAGCCACGAGCAGCTCCTGGAGGTGAAGCAAAGGATGAGGATAGAGATGGAGAAGGGGCTGGGCAAGGAGACACATGAGGAGGCGACGGTGAAAATGCTGCCCACCTATGTGTGCTCGACTCCGGATGGGACAGGTGACATACCACGTGCATGAGCCCACACGTGTCCTGCGTAGGGCAGAGCCACCATCGGGGCTCCCAGCATCTGCACCGCTTAGGGAAGGGCTGGGACCTTTGCCACGGCTGGGAGTGACACAAAGCTTTTTAACCTCCAGTACGATACTGGGAGAAGTGGTTGAGCCTCTGGGATGTTCTGCACCTGACTTCACACAAAGCCTGGCTTTTGCTGTGGTTTTCTCCACCAGTGGTTTCTCACCACCATTGCCCTGGGTTGAGCTCCTGGTTCGGTTGGTTTGGCTTGGGTGTGCACCTGCCCCTTGGCTTGAAGTCCTGAGATCTCCCTGAGTCTGGAGCAAACCTCTCCATCACTCTCCTGCTCTCCATTCCCAACCATGCCTTGGTTTCCAGCCTTCTCCTAAGGAAGAATGAAGATGTGGGTTGGCTTTGTGCCCGTGCTTGGGATCTCTGTCCTAATGCTTGTCTCCTGGGTTTCAGAGAAAGGAGATTTCCTTGCCCTGGACCTGGGAGGTACCAATTTCCGTGTGCTGCTGGTGCGCGTGAGGAACGGGATGAGGCGCGGCGTCGAGATGCACAACAAGATCTACTCCATCCCAGTGGAGATCATGCAGGGCACAGGAGAGGAGGTGAGGATGTGCAGCTGGAGGTGGAAAACTGGGGCATCTTCTCTGGGGTGGCAGCAGAAGTGGTGGTCTGTGGTGCTGGTTGACCATGGGAGCTGGTTTTGCCTTGTTCACTTTCCAGGATGCAAAACCAGGGGGGTGGAGAAGGCAGCTGCTCTCCTGCAGCAAGTCCTGCCCAAGGCTCTGGAGATTATGTGCTTTAGGAAGCTTGAAACTGGTTTTTAGGTTAGAAACCGTGTTATTCCCAGACATCAGTGAACCCCTCCCTGAATCCCACACACTCCACAAGTGCAGACAAGCATCATCCCTGTTTCCCAGATAAGGAAACCACAACACAAGCAGTAGGAGATGTCTCCAGAGCCTTATTTGTAGATGGAAAGAGTTTCACAAACCACTCCGGGCGGTGCTCAGGGACTGGGAGTGTTTCTAGCAGACAGGTTCTGGGGATCCCTTGCTGAGGGCTGGCGAGGTGGAGGTGTCACAGTGATAGGACCCCATTGTCGGTGGGGAAGATATTTCATCATCTGGATCTGTTCCAAGCCCTCCTGGCTTGGGGAGGGATCAACATCCCTGGCAGGCTGGGCTGGCATCCAGCTGAGCTTCTTGCTGTGATGGTGATTCCTCCTCTTGGATTTGTGCCCCCAGCTCTTCGACCACATTGTCCACTGCATTTCTGACTTCCTGGAGTACATGGGGATGAAAGGTGTGCAGCTCCCACTCGGATTCACCTTCTCCTTCCCTTGCCGCCAGACCAGCCTGGATGAGGTAAGCCCAGCCCACGTGTCCTGCTCCCAGTGCCAGCCGGAAGGCCAAGAACACACTGGAAACCGTGTGCCAGCACTGAGAGCCACGTGGCAGGTCGGACAGGGACCCAGGGGTGGGGGAAGGCTGGAGCTCAGAGCTGCCCATGCTCCTGGAAAGCTCCTTTGCTGCATCAAAGCGAGCGCAGATCCCTTGAGCTCTAGAGCCAGCCCAGCCAAGGTGACCCCCCCCACGCAGGAGGATCTGACCTCCACAAGCCAGGCAGTGCCCACTGAGAGCTGGGGGGTTTGGGGTTGCTGTCCCTCCTGCCCAGCAGCCTGGGGGACTGACCATGGGGGTCTTCCCACAACAGGGGATTCTCCTGAAGTGGACAAAAGGGTTCAAGGCGACTGGCTGTGAAGGAGAAGATGTGGTGAGCCTGCTGAAGGAGGCAATCCACAGGAGAGAGGTGAGTGTCCACGTAGCTGCAAGAAGCTAGCTGCTTGCTCTTGCACCCCGGCTGTCTTCAGCATATTTAATTGGCCTATGAAGGAAATTAATGGGCTGAGCCCAGGGCTAATGAGTGTCTGAATTTTAACAACCACCCTTAGTCATCTCCAGAGGTTGGAATTTTAGACCCTGGAGCTAAGAGCTGGCTCCTGGCCAGGGCTGGAGCAGACTTGTCTTGCCATGAGTTAGGAAGATGCCGTGCCCGTTTCCTCAGCACAGACGCCCCCCAGCTCCTGCCCCGGGGGCTGTTTCTGGAGGGGCTGCCCCAGCACACTGGCTCTTCTGCAGTTGTCTCTTGAGGTCCAAGGGTCCACCAGCATGGGGCTGTGGGAGGTCCTTGGGTGCCCAGAGGACTCTGATGCTCAGCACAGGGTCCTTTCCCAGGCATGGGAGCTGTGGGAAGCTGTCCCCTCCAGCCATGCCACTCAGGGCCAGGTTGGATGGGGCCCTGGGCAACCTTGTGTAGCTCCAGGCCTGGAGGTTGGTGGCCCTGCCTGTGGCAGGGGGTTGGAGCTCTGTGATCCTTGGGGTCCCTTCCAACCCAGACCAGGCTGTGATTCTATGATTCTATGACTCTATGCCCTGTCCTATCCTGTCCTCCCTTCTGCAGGAGTTTGACCTGGACGTGGTTGCGGTGGTGAATGACACCGTTGGCACCATGATGACCTGTGGGTACGAAGATCCGTATTGCGAAGTTGGGCTGATAGTCGGTGAGGACTGAAACCTTCTGAGGCCATTCCTGTGCCCAGGGTCCCAAACCTGCCCCGTGGGGGGGTGGTCCTACCTGCAGAAGGTGTCCCAGGGCTGTCACCTTGCATATGCACCCTGCTCTCTGACAGCCCCATTGACAGGTGCTTCTCTCTGCAGGCACAGGCAGCAATGCCTGCTACATGGAGGAGATGAGGAACGTGGAGCTGGTGGAAGGGGAGGAGGGCAGGATGTGTGTCAACATGGAGTGGGGGGCCTTCGGTGACAGCGGGTGCTTGGATGACTTTCGGACAGAGTTCGACGTGGCGGTGGATGAGCTGTCTCTCAACCCTGGGAAGCAAAGGTGTGTGGTGGCTCCAGGGGCTGGGAAGGGACCCCCTGTGAGGCTGGGTGTCCAGTGGTGCCCCCCAGCCTTGTGGTGGAGCATCAGGAGATGATGAGCAGAGCAGAGCCTGGCTTTGCGACGCATCAATGTGTCCCTTGTCCCCTTGGGGACTGTGCTGCAGGGTGTCAGGCCAGGGGGTTGCGTTGAGCTGGGATCCTGGTCCAGACCCAGTGTCCCTTGTCCTCATGTCCAGCCTTGCCCTGTCCTTCCCAGGTTTGAGAAGATGATCAGTGGGATGTACCTGGGAGAGATTGTCCGAAACATCCTGATGGATTTCACCAAGCGAGGGCTGCTCTTCCGGGGCCGGATCTCAGAGAGGCTGAAGACCAGAGGGATCTTTGAGACCAAATTCCTGTCCCAGATAGAGAGGTGAGGTCCAACAGCCAGGCCGAGATATAGCCTGGGGGAGGCATTCCCAGAGATGTGGCTTGGGGAACACGTCCCACATGCTCAGCCTGGAGCTGGGGTGACACAGGGGGTGCAGAAAAATCCATGTGGTTCTGACAGCACCAACACTTAGATGTGAGAAAGGTGGGGTTGGAGACATGGACACCCCTTTATCTTCTGCCCTGGACAGAGGGGCCACAGGTTAAACCATCACTGTGCTCCAGGTCAACAGCGTTGTCCTGGCAGAGCCTCTCTGATTCGGCCGTGACATCAGAGCCATGTCCAGGGCTGAGGGCTGAGGTTGGAGTGGAGCAGCAGAGTCCCCCCAGTGTCAGCCAAGCCCTGGGCTCTGCGGGCTGTAGATAGGAAAGGAGAAGCTGGAGACCCAAATTGCTCCATCTCCTAATGCCACCTGGCCTCCTGTCCTCCCCAGCGACTGCCTGGCCCTGCTCCAGGTCCGCTCCATCCTCCAGCACCTGGGCCTGGAGTCCACGTGCGATGACAGCATCATCGTGAAGGAGGTGTGCACAGTGGTGGCCCGGCGGGCGGCGCAGCTCTGCGGGGCCGGCATGGCGGCCGTGGTGGACAAGATCCGGGAGAACCGTGGGCTGGACTTCCTCAAGGTCACAGTCGGTGTGGATGGGACACTCTACAAGCTGCACCCTCAGTGAGTTGCTCGGCGCTGTGAGGTTGTCCTCCAAGGAGGCTCATGCTGGCACACCTGGCCCAGCTAAGTTAGAGCTTCATGGGGTAGTTGGAGAGGAAGGGAGATGTTTTGGGGTCTCCAGGGCTGCTGGTAGATCTCTGATCTAAACTCTGCCAAGGCACAGAAAGGACCAGCTGCTCCCTGAGGATGGGGCACCATGACAAGCAACAGCAGGGACCTTGCACCAGCCAGGGCCCAGTCCTGAACCCAGAGATGGTGACCAGGTCCTGAAAGTCATGGGGGTGAGGCAGGTCTCGACCAAGAGGTCAGTCCATGGACTGGATCAAGAAGGCTGGTAGCCACACAGAGATACAACTGGGGAGGCTGGAGCTCCTGAGAGAGCATTGCTCAGGCAGGGGCTAACAGCACAGGGCTGAGCTTAACAGGGCTCAGGGCCTCCTGAGTGTGGGGAGGGCTCTGGAGATCCCAGATGGGGCTGCTCAGGTTTAGTGAGACTGTGGGTGCTTGGTGGGACCAGAGAAGGGCTCGGACTTGGTCCTGAGTGGAGGTGGGATGTGAGTGTGTTTGGCTCACTTAAAGCTGCCATGAGGAGCCTTGAGCTCTCCTGAGCCTCCACCCGGAGCTTCTCCCTCCACCCACCTTTTCCTCCGTGCCTGCAGCACGACGCTGCTGTGGGCAGCCAGGCAGATGGGTAGGGAGCAGTCTGCTCCCCACGGGGCTGGCACCCCCAGCCCACAGCAGGGTCGCTCAGCAGCTCTTCCTCCCCCTCGTGTCCCCGCAGCTTCTCCGCCGTCATGCAGGAAACAGTGAAGCAGCTGTCGCCGCGCTGCGAGGTGACCTTCCTGCAGTCGGAGGACGGCAGCGGCAAGGGCGCAGCGCTCATCACGGCGGTGGCCTGCCGCATCCGGGAGGCCGGCCAGCGGTAGAAGGAAGGTTTGCTGAAGAGCTTGGTTACAGCAAAACAGGACGATTGCCGCCCTTCCTTCCTCCCCTCCCTAGTCCCTCCCTCCGTACACACACACACACACACACACACACACACACACACACACACACACACACACACACACACGGCCTCCCCTTGCAAGCAGACTTCCAGCTTTACTCGTCCTCTCGAGGTACTACCGGTGGGAGCAGAGATGCTGTGTGCTCTGTACAAAGGATTTTCACCACATGCCATAAACCCACACACTGAGTGAAGCTGAAAGTGTCCTTTGGCTACCGATGCTTCCAGCTGGACCTGCTCTGCTCGCAGCCCCTGTCAGACACCAGCTCTCCTCCCCACGTCTCCTAACCACTCACATCTTCCCTAGCAGCAGAAAAAAAGATAATGCTAAAGTAACTAAGTCACTGCATTGTCACTTTACAGTAACTGGTACCTATTTATGTGTGTCGGAGTCGTAGCGTGTCCGTGCTGTAGAGCAAACCTCTTAAGATTGGGCTAAAGACCTCCATTAGTCTTTTACCCTGATCAAGGCTGTATTATTTCCATGAAAGTCATGGTAACTCCTAAAGCACAGGGTGCAGAGCTTGAACTCGGGTGTCCCAAGCCTGCACTGAGAGATACCAAGTATCTCTGTTGGTGAGCAATATTAGAGAACCTGCTGGATCCACATTAGAGGTGTCCCTTTAACTGCTCCAGCAGAGCACGTGCCTGGAAATAATTGGGGACTCAGGGTCGAATCCCATTTCCCGACTTCTCACCCGCACCCCAGGCAGAGTGTAGTAACGTGGCATGTACGTATGGTTGTGTAACACCCTGGGAACCACTAGCACCCTTCCCTGGTGCACATGTGGCTACAAGGAACCACCACTGAGGTGGGTCCATCTCTGTCCTGCAAATACACCCCCCTCACCCCCTCCATCCCCCCCCAACCATCGCGGCCGTGTCCCCTCGCTTGGCGCGGCAAATTTGGTTTGCTCTTTGTCTGTGAAATAGTTCCATGTCCTCAGCCTTTTAGGTGACCCCTGGGTTTAGACACTGTGTATTTATGTTTCAAGAGATCTCACATCTTTCCTGTATATAGATTTTTGGGGGGGGGGGGGGGATGGGATTAGTTTTGACTTAGTTTTGCCTTCACCTTTTAGTGTTGTTTAAGATCGGTACCCAGGACTTTCTCTTTTTTTTCCTGTGTTACTTTTTTTGAATTTAAACTCTTCTTGGGGTAGAACTGGAGAGAGAGAGAGAGAGACCCAGATTCCTGAGAATGGCTGCACAAGAGCTTTGGGCATTCTGAATTTATCACCAGAACAAAAGGGAAACTGGAAAGCCAGGGGCGCGATGCGCAGGAGCAGCGGGGGCCTGCGGCAGAGCTTTCAGGGTTAGGCTGGGTTTAAGCTAAGGAGAAGGTTTTATCTCATCCCCTTGCCCTCCCCAGCCTGCTTTGCTCTGGCAGGATCGCTTCCCATTGCAGCGTGCTGGGAATAATCCCAGGCTCTGCAGGGACCGACCCGTGTCTGAGCCCTTACCCCTCATGCCACTGGGCCAACACACGCCTGGTACAGGCTCGAGTGCCACCTCTGAGCCCGGGCGAGCTCGACTCCTTCGAGGAGTTCAGCAGCAATAATCAGTGTCCCCTCATTTCCACTGGGCATCCTCAGAGCTGTTGTGGGGCATCCCAGTGACCTGCGTGCCCGCAGCGTCCCTTCGGTGCCCGTGGTGAAAGGCAGCGGCTCCTTTCGGCCACGGGAACAGCACAGGGCTGAACCAAACCCTGCAGCTCTGGGGCAGAGGCACAGGGGTGGGGTGGGTGTGTTCCTGTAAATATTTAACACGAGATACTGAAAATCCCAGTGATGTACAAAGAGATTTAATAATCCCCACAAACAGGCCTTTGCTTTGGAGGACAGAGTTCTTGTCTATTTTTATGTATGTTTTTATACTGCTCGGGGTAACCTCATTACCAAAAGTCTCTCTTCTACCTTGGGGGGGTCAAGTTCAGTAGCACAATTTTAAAGCAAAATTACTCTTTGGGCATTTAAAATGCTTATTATTGTTCTTTTTTATAAGCCTCAAGACAAGTCTAACAAGTGAAATCTGACTGTGTGTAGAAATAACGTAAGGGAAGAAGCTTAGCGGGAGTTTTAGAAGGATGTTAAATGAATTTTGGGCAGATGATACAGCAATCCCCCAACCCAGCACCCAGCAGGGTGTGATTCTTTCCTCAGCCCAGCACTTTGCCCGCTGGGAACCTGAGGGATGTGAAGCTCTGCCCCACCGTGCAGGAGGCTGTGAGGGTGGCCGTGGTTTTAAACTCAGCCAGCTATACCGCTGGGGAGATGTGTAGCATTTGTGTCAGGTAGTGAGCTAAATTTTATACAGCTGCAGTTTTGGGGGGGAAAAGGGGAAAGATGGGGACTACAGGCAGCCCTGCTGAGGGAGCTGCTCCAGTTCTGTGACTTGTTGGATGAGAAGATGCCGTGGGTGGTTAAGGAGCTGCTTAGTGAGGAGGGGGAGGAGGATGACCCAGCTGCCCCTGCCTTGGGACAGGCTGTAACTTCACAGGACTCACTCCCAGGGCCGGGGGGGAATTGCTGAGCGGTTTCTCCTCTCCTGGAACAGAGGTGGCAAAGGCAGCAGGTTACCTGGAGCCACAGCTTCTTCTGGTACTCACCTGGGGACCCTCCAGAAAGCTTCTGCTTCCCCTTTGCTTTGAGTCAGAAGGAAGTGGGGTTGGAAAGGTTCCCAGTTCAAAGCAATACTTGAGGCATTAGGAGACCACCGTGTTACCCTGGGGCTGCAGCTGCACCCGTGGCTGTGAGAAAGGATTTTACTCTGAGGAGTTAGTGCTGCTCCTCATTTTGGAGGGGATGAGCACCAGCAACATTCGCTGTGCAGGCAGGTTGTAACACCAGTGGAGCTGCAGCCTCCCACTGGAGCAGTGCCACAGGGTGTTCCATGAATGCGTTTAAAATGAAGAAGGGAAGATTAAACTGTAACTAGTGATATGAAGGGAAGATGGAATCTGTTCTACGCAGGGAGAGAGGGACAGGCTGATTGTCAGTCTGTCTCCTCCTGCCAGCAGCGCTGCTTTTCGGGTTTAGGATGGCTTTAGTTTTGCTTGTTCCCATGAGGATGCATTTTCTTTGCACTCCTGGTGTCACATCGGCACGTTCCCTGGACACTCCCTGGCCACGCAGCAGCTGAACAGGGTCTTCCGTGGCCTCAGGTGCTGCGCTGGAGACACCAACCTTTCCACCCCAGCACTTCTCTCCTCCCTGATACTTCAGAGAGGAGTTGATTGTTTCTGCTTCTTCAAAAAACACCCCAAACAACCCAAATCCCAACACACAAGCAGTGAATTATTGAGCTTTGAGAGGAATTTGCCCCTTCCCTTCTAGGAGTCACAGGCTGTGTAGAGAGCATCATTATATTCAGTCACCCAAGGTGTATGAGGAGCATTAGAGGTCTCTGCTGGCAGTGGCTCGGAGGTAGCTTGACCTTGGTGCCCCCGTGCTGCTTGTTATCAGGCAATCCAAACACGCCCAGAGATAAGAAGGTGGAGAGGTTCAGTGTGTGAGGGCAGCGGGGACAGGTGTAGAACAGTGACAAAACCCACACAACAGGCAACAAGGTACAGGACAACACGAAAATAACCTGCAGTGGGGGGAGCCTTGGTGCCCCCCCATCTCCTCCCCTCCAGCAGGTAGAGAGGAAAATATCTTCTTGTGACAGATGATTTTGCTTGCTCTGGTAGAAAAGCAGCCACTGAAGGGGAAAGAGGCAATCCCTGGTCATGAGGAAATTTGGAGCAAGAGTGAGTCAAATCATTTCCCCTGTGACACCCCCACAAGTCAAGTCTGAAGCAAAGAAAATGCATCTTCCCCGTGCGCTGGCTCTGCAGGGGGCTGGGGGGGGTCAATAAAGCCAAAGACTGTTCAGCTGCTAGCAGAAACATGTGACTGTAGATTCACCTGATGTTGTCTTTTTGTGTTTACAATATTTATTTGTAGTGATTGACTGCAATTCTATGATATATAGGCTTCCTTATTTTTGTACTTTTCATACCGTTTGCCCCCAGTGTGGCGTTGTCCTGCTCGGCTCCCCTGTGCCACCATTGCTGCTCCTAGTCAGTGACAAATAAAAGAGAATAAACCCCAAACCTGCCTGTTTCCTGGGGTAACTCGTGATGTGTTTGGGTTTCTGTGCTCCTCCCCTTAGGAAAGGCACCTGTGCTGCTTCCCCATCCCAAATCCCTCATTGCATCCACTGGGAAGAAGGATCAAAGCTGGGAAGGGATTTCTTTCTTTGCACCAACCAGGAGGGTGAGGGAGGGCACAGGTAGGATCAGGACAGGCAGAGATCAAGGGGAAAAAGGTGTTCCTATCTGGAAAAGCCCCACAAGATGCATAGGGGTGTGCAGGTCAGGCTTGGAGGCCCTAAGTGAGCAGAGGCAGAGTAAGGTCTGGACTGGGTGGGTGGGTGCCGAGCCCTCAGCACAAAGCAGGAGCCCCCTGGCAGCTCAGCCCATCACTGAAGCTGAGATTTCAACCCTGGCATCACATAAGGACACCCCAAACCCAAACCCCAGCTGGTTTCTATGTACCTGTCCTGCCATTAACGAGCAGCCTGTATTTCTCTCCATTTAATTAACATGTTTTAAAGCCTTGGTACTTCTAGTCTGAAAAACTGCTTGGCATCTAAATACCAAGTCTGAGGCTGTGGCACCTTAAAACCTTGTGTGAGGTGTGACACAACCCAAGATTACAGAGAGGTGCATCCCTGGCCTGAATCCAACCAGAAAAGCTACTTGTGGCAGAAAGAGACAGACACTTGTGAGTATCCCACTCAAAGTCATTTATTGACAAGTTGCCATGTTCTTCTGTCTTGCCTGACACATTATCCTTGTTATAAAGTACAAATGGTTGTATACTTTTCTGACAACATTAAAAAAACAGGCTAAAGAGGCAAAATTCTCACTTGGAATCCAAAAATCCTGCTGTAAGAATTCAAAATTGCCAGAGACAAACATAAACCCCAACACATATGAGAAAGAAACGCAGGGCACCTCTGACACTGGACTCACTCAAACCAACTGAAAAGGAATCCCTTGTTCCCAGCTCTTCCCGTGGATCCTGTGACCTTGCTTAACTGATGGGAAGTTTGTGTTAACACATACAACTCAAAAGGCACTCAAAGGTCACAAGTTCCTGAGCTAAAATGGGATATATTCCCAGTGTAATGGTTAAAACAAGTCACAAAACTCCAGGATGTTTAAAAACTGGCATTTGGTTCATGTGGGTATAAGTAAGCATTCAGCAGAACCCCAGCTGAAAGCTGCTGCCATGGAGCAGGCTCCAGTGATGGCAAGAACATTGAGAGGATCTGCAGTACATGGAAACAAATCATTTCCTTAGAAGCATCTGTATTAGCAAATTCCTGTGCTAAAAAAAGGCAGATTATTTGCTGCAACGTTAAAAGAAACCCAAGCAAGAAGACGAAGAAGGAGTTGTATGAGTATGAGATGCAATAAAAAACTTAAAGAGGTTCCAAAGTCTGTAACAGTTCAATGAGTAACAAAAGCTGAGAGGCAGTGCTCACAGGGATGGATCCAGCCCTAATGGACAGGGGCCACAGAAGTAAGTGGAATATGGATCTGGTATTTACAGATCAGTTATTACCCCTCAAAACACACTAACAGAAGCCACATGTCCTACAAGGTGTGCTTGGAATCAGGCAGATAAGTTCCCAAGATGCCGATCCCAATTTGGCTCAGTTTTTGCCCAGAACACCCAACATGTTTCTTGACTGCGGAATGGCTGCTGGCTGAAGATGAGGAACAGAAACAAACACATGAGCAATGGGATAACTAGTTTTGGCCTGTATCATTGCTGATCTTCTCTTCAGATATGCATAGGAGTATGTATTAAGGCCGTGTCTATTTGCTACAGCGTAAGGCCTGCGCTGTCAGAGCTCTGTGCATCAGCAGGGCGCTTCTCTTCAAGCAGGGTGGCACAAGTGCTGCTGGATTCCAGTGAAGAGGTCTCAGGCTTCTGAATTCTCAGGCAGCACCCGACCATCAGCCTTCTCTGGGGACGTGTACAAGAAGTTACAGCAGATGTAGAGCGGGAAGATGAGGAGTCTGCTGTCCAAATTCATCACCACCTCCTCCTGTAAAACAACCGTGGGGGGTGTTTGCACAAGCGGTGCTGTGAGAGGGAGTTACATCAGAAACCACCCATGGGTGACATCAACAATAACTCTGTACATTTTAATTGCCACCTAATAAAAAGCTGAAGACTAAAACCCCTGCAAGACAGGAATTCACCTTCACCTTAAGCAGATGGCTTGTAATAACAACACTGATAAGATATCCTCAACGTGCTCACAAGCCTGCGGCCCAGCGCTGCCAGCCCTTCTGCAGAGAGAACAGGTCTGCACCCAACGGCTCAGCAAACTTCACCTCCAAGCTCACTGGAGAGAGGGGCAGACTAGGCAACCACTATCAGTTTCAGAAGGTTTAATCAACCCAGAGCAGTCTATATGTCACAGCACGTCTCAGTTTGTTGGTAGGAACACTTTGGGTTTACTCTAGGAACTGGTTTTGGGGTAGCAAAATTAAAACTCTACCCTGCAGTGAGAATGGTTTTTACAAGGATGAAGTTTTCTATGTACCACTGCTGACTGTGGTATAAGAAACTTGATGCTCAAGTCCCTCACATTCCTTGCTACATTCTGCTGGATGGAAAGAGGCACATTTCCTCTGAGCCTCTTCTCTGAGGCTTTCAGTTTAACAGAGTAACAACTGCCACCCTTGAATATCATAGAATCATAGAATGGCACAGGTTGGAAGGGACCTCAAGGATCACAGAGCTCCAACCCCCTGCCACAGGCAGGGCCACCAACCTCCAGGCCTGGAGCTACACTGGGTTGCCCAGGGCCCCATCCAACCTGGCCCTGAACACCCCACAGATGGGGCACCCACCCCCTCTCTGGGCAGCCTGTTCCAGCCCCTCACCACTCTCTCTGCAAAGAACTTCCCCCTAATATCTCCTCTAACCCTTCCCTCCTCCAGCTTCACTCCATCCCCCTTGTCCTGCCAGTCTCTGCCCTTTAACAAGCTGATTCCCCTCCTGTTCCTCTGCTCCCTTCAGGCACTGGAAGGCTGCAATGAGGTCCCCCCACAGCCTTCTCTTCTCCAGGCTGAACAAGCCCAGCTCCCCCAGTATATATATAATATATTATAAAAATATAATGCAGATATTCTTTTAACTCTTCAGCTTACAATACAAGGGAGTCTTCAAATAAACTCCAAATTTGCCTCTAAATAAGCTGGAGCCCAACAGACATCTTAGGTGGGTAGTCTCACCAGTGCTGGAAGCCTGGGAACACAAGCAGTGGGCCAGCAGAACTCTACACTGCCAGCAGATCACTGCAGCAGCACCATGGGAACTAATTCCACCATCAGCAACACCAACAAACCCTGTGCTGTCCCACTCCGTAACACAACTACCTTCATCCCCCACTGCCTACAAAAGGAGCACTTGAAACCCCATGTGAGCAGGAAGAGGAACAACACCTCTGCAAAAGCACTGTTGGCTTCTCAGCGTGACAGCTCAAAAATCCAGACATACCTGGTCCTTCTCAAGGGTCAGGATCCTGTACCCCGTTGTCCTACTGCAGATAACCTTCCCACTGCTATCAAAGGAGGCGAGGCGTAACCTAGGGGTAGAACAGGAGTTAAGTTACTCAGGCTCCATTAACTCAGCTTTTCCAGCACAAAGAGTCTCTCTCAAGGAAACTGAGAAACATTTTCACATGTAACTAACTTGGTGAGAACAAAATTTAACCAAGCAGAGATGGAAAGACTCAACTAGGGTAAGGTATTTTGGGAGAGAAGACCGGGTGTGCCCTTTGGTTGCCATGTACCTGAAAGCTATGCTTCTCCAGAGGCGCAGGCTGACGGAGCCGCTGCAGGGCTGGTTCAGCGTGTTCCGCTTGAAAATGATGTGACGGTTCGTGTAGGTCACAAGAAGGTCAAAGCCAAAGTTGAAGCCAGTCCAGCGCCAGCAGTACTGAGGGATGTAAATGAATCATAGAATCCCAGCCTGGTCTGGATTGGAAGGGACCCCAAGGATCACAGAGCTCCAACCCCCTGCCACAGGCAGGGCCAGCAACCTCCAGGCCTGGAGCTACACAAGGTTGCCCAGGGCCCCATCCAACCTGGCCTTGAACACCCTCAGGGACGGGGCACCCACCCCCGGTCTGGGCAGCCCCTTCCAGCCCCTCACCACTCTCTCTGCACAGAACTTCCCCCTAATATCTCCTCTAACCCTTCCCTCCTTCAGCTTCACTCCATCCCCCTTGTCCTGCCAGTCTCTGCCCTTTAACAAGCTGATTCCCCTCCTGTTCCTCTGCTCCCTTCAGGCACTGGAAGGCTGCAATGAGGTCCTCCTGCAGCCTTCTCTTCTCCAGACTGAACCAGCCCAGCTCCCTCAGCCTCTCTCCATAGGGGAGCTGCTCCAGCCCTCTGAGCATCTTTGTGGCTCCTCTGACCCCTCTCCAACAGTCCCACATCTTTCTTGTACTGGGGCCCCAGCTCTGGACACAGGACTCCAGCTGGGACCTCCCGAGGGCAGAGCAGAGAGGGACAATCCCCTCCCTGTCCCTGCTGCCACCCCTCTGCTGATGGAGCCCAGGATCCCATCGCCCTTCCCAGCTGCAAGAGCCACTGCTGGCTCAGGGGAAGTTTCTCATCCCCCATGTCACCCAGGTCCTTCTCAGCAGGGCTGCTCTCCAGGAGCTCTTTTCCCAGGCTGGATCTATGGCTGGGATTCCTCTGGCCCAAGTGCAACACCTGACACTTGGCAGTGTTGAACCTCATCAGGTTCACCTGGTCACACCTTTCCAGCCTGTCAAGATCCCTCTGGATGGCTCCTTTCCTTCTGTTGTCACCCACCCCAATCAGCTTGGTGTCACCCCCAAGCTTGCTGAGGGTGCACTCAATCCCATCATCCATGTCACTGATACAGATGTTAAAGAGCACCGGTCCCAAGACAGACCCTGGGGGACCCCGCCTGTCACCGGCCTCCACCTGGACACAGACCCACTGACCACCCCCCTTTGTCTACGTTCTGTCAACCAGTTTCTCATCCACTGGATGGTCCATCCATCAAACCCACATCTCTCCAGGTCAGAGATAAGGATGTGGTGGGGCACTGTGTCCAAGACCTGGCACAAGTCCAGGTAGATGACATCAGTCACCTTCCCTTTATCCCCCGATGCTGTCACCCCATCAGAGAAGGTCACCAGCTTGGTGAGGCACGACCTTCCCTTGGTGAAGCCGTGCTGACTGTCCCGGGTCACACGCTCATCCCTCATGTGCTCCAACATGTCATCCAGGAGGATCTGTTCCATGCTCTTCCCAGGCACAGAGCTGAGGCTCACCGGCCTGTAATTCCCTGGGTCTTCCTTTCTTATAAATGGGAGTGACATGACCCTTTCTCCAGTCCCCAGGGACCTCTCCTGACAGCCACAACTACACAAACCAACCACAAAACACCATACACAGAGGAGTGTGAGGATTTGCCACAACACCAATCTAAGTGCTACTGCTCCACCAAGTGAGAAGTGGGAATGGGATTCTCAGCCAGAGTTGTGGTGGGTTCAAGGGTCCCTGCCAACACCCATGTGAAACACAGGTGTCTTGCTAAGCAGCCCCCACATCAGCAGCCAGCCCTTGCAGGCAAGACAGGCTTACCATCAGCTGCCTTCCCAGTGTCCAACACGAGTGGCTCTCCAATACTCCTGGTATTACAGGGCACCTGGTGCTGTGTTTGGGAGCAGAACTCAACTGCAGGTCCCACTCATGCACTAAGCTGGGGAATCCAGCATCCTTACGCTGATCTACTTCAGTGGGAAAAACATTCCCATTTCCTGTTCTTGGGAGAACAGGCACCCGAGCACACACACCCCTGTAGGGACACACGGGCCTCTGGCTGTGACTACTGCACATTTTACCTAGAAAGCCTCCTTTTCCATCTAAAAGGAGACACACCACTGCTCAGAGCTGTGTTGTAACCCAGACATTTTACAAGTCTCAGGTGACAAGTGATGGCTACACTCCCTCCTAAAAGTTCCTCCTTGAGCACAATTCCAACACCCCATTCACCAGAAACACAGCAATGTTTTCATCCTTTTAGGGAGAACAAAGTAATTTCCTTCACCTACTGCCTCCATTCCATCTTTCTGATGCAGCCTGACAATGAAGAGCAACGTGGTTTTGGGAAAGCCTAACGTGGTTTTGGGAAAGCCTAACGTGGTTTTGGGAAAGCCTAACGTGGTTTTGGGAAAGCCTAACGTGGTTTTGGGAAAGCCTAACGTGGTTTTGGGAAAGCCTAACGTGGTTTTGGGAAAGCCTAACGTGGTTTTGGGAAAGCCTAACGTGGTTTTGGGAAAGCCTAACGTGGTTTTGGGAAAGCCTAACGAGGTTTTGGGAAAGCCTAACGAGGCTGAGACACATCAGCTATGCACAGACTCAGCTACACACTGCACTTACCTCACCATCCTTTGCAAGTCTGCGACCACACCTCATGCTGTTTCCTTCCAGTTCCTCTTTGTTTATTTCTTGAGGCCTACAAAAAACCCCAAGTGCATCTTTAAGGCCACTTAAACCAGTTTTGTACAGCACTGTAACGTGGGAAAGGTGAATGGGCCTGAGTAAACTGGTCTGACCACACAACTGACCCTTTCTTTGAGCAGGAGTTAGACTAGATGACCTCCTGGGATCCCTGCCAACCCAAATTATCCCCATGAGCATCCTACTGCTCTACAGAACTGCAACACACACCTCAGTTAGGAAGGACTTTTACAAAAGAACCTTGGCAGGAGAAAATAACAGCAGCTGCAAGGAAATACATTCCTCAAGCCTCCTAAAAACCCCCAAGTCCTTTCTAAAAGCAGCAGTCCCTACGTTAGCAGGCACAAAGAGCAGTGCTATGCAGCAGCACCCACAGAGACATGGCAGAGGGATTTCTCAAGCAGCTGGTTATGCAACTCATCTAAAAAAAGTTCCCCCACAGTGATGGCAAAGTGCCACAAGCCCCTCGATTCTGTCACACTACACCCAAGTGAACTTGCTTCACTCAACAGTTTCCACTGGCACTTGCACATGTAGAACCACCTTGCAGAGCCAGCATTAAGTAAAGCCAGTCCCAGCTCTCCAGAGGTATGTTACTTACTTCAGTTTAGACAGGATGACACCATTCAGCAAATACACAACCACTGCCAGAAAGTCTTCAAGTTACACTGAGGATAAAAGCTTTGAGTATTATAAATCACAGGGAAAGGCAACTCCCCCACCATGGAAGTTTAATTAAAATCCCACAATCCCCAACAAAATGCTTCCAGCTATAGAAGCAAAGAGAAACACAGCATCTGATCTCTTCCTACTGCACACACACCACGAGAGCTTACAGCTATAGCTGTTACAGACAAACCCAGTCTGTGGTGTTTTTCCCCTGTTTCTGTAAAAACAAATCCTGGAAGATGAAGTATTTTATGAGTAAATTAAGCAAATCAGCTAATCATGCTAACCAAATTCACCTGAGAACTTCCCAGGTGCTTTTTTCCCTCCCCCCATCTTCTAGCTGAACTGGTTATGTAGCTGACCTAAATGCAGTAATGGTGATAGAAGATTTATTTCTGTGTAATTAGTGACAAATTTCACAAACATCAGTACATAATGTAGTAGGTACATAACCAGTACACAGACAGACATTAGCATCCCCCCAGTTCCTCAAGAAGCTTCAGAGGATGCAAAACTTCAGCTTTAACCACCTACACTGGCCTCCCATGTGCTTAGTGAATACTCAGGTTCTCCTGTTTCCTTCCCAAACGCTGCCAACGAGATTATTGGAGTAGAAAAACGATTCCAGACACAGACCTGAAAGATCTGTCTCACACCTGACACAGCACAAGTGTTTAATGAAAAACAATTTTAAAAGTGATGCAATTTAGCACAAGGAAACTGTGAGCAGCCCCAGCTTACAGTCACAAACTCCAAAAAAACAGTCAACCTCCAATTGTGAAGCGTGATGTTGAGTCTGTGTAACCACCAACTGCCTGAAGTGGAAGGGAAATGTTTTCTTCTCCTCTCTACAGTTATCAGCACAGCAAACCACACCACACACCTCAAAGTGGCTTTAATGCCATGTTGGTGGTCTTAGAATAAACAGGTGCAGTTATGGCATGCACCAGGTGGGATATGAGAGCAGCCTTACTGGGGCTCACTGGGAGCCAGGCTTCACTTCTGCTCAGCTCCCTCTGCCTGTGTCCTTATCTCTGAGGGGAGAGCTGCAGGAAGGCACTGACAGAGGCAGTGAGGTGTCAGGGGAAAGGCAGCAGAGCTGAGTGAAGGATGGCCTTGTAAAACCAGACTTCTTTCCCTCCAGCTACAGGCTGGTGTTCTGCCCAAACTCCTGGGGTACTCCAGAGGAATGGCTGTGTGTCTGCCCTTCTCCAGCACCAGTCACGAACCCCCGGTCTCTCGCTGCAGGGTGACACTACAGTCGCTTACAGAAAAAGGGATCTCAAGCCTTCAAGTAACACAGACCTTCTCAGGGACTGCATGCTATGGACCAGGGACATCACAGCTGAGCTGTGTGTAGCTGCAGGGAAGCTCTCCACACAGCAGTGAGCACACACCCTGCTCAAAGACAATCACTCCACTCTGGATTATTAAAGAAACAGGAACCGCAGTAACCTTGACCCATTCAGTTTGTAAAGTGCTGGAGTCAGAAGCTAAGACACACTGAGAAGAAAACAGTACAGCTAACTCACTGTTGCCATCACTGAAAGCCCTGGGCAGTGAATGCCAGAGAGAGACTGGGGCAAACAGAAGTCTATTGTTCAGTACAACTTTTTCTGCCTGAGATTTTTGGGTTTAGCTATCTTGTAAAAAAAGAATTTAAAAATAAATAACCCCACACTGCAGAAGAGAAAGCTAGACAAGCAAGAAAACTGTGGGGAAATACTCTGCTCCTTCCTAAGTAGCTGAAAGCATCAGTGCTGCAGCCAACACGAAAGCTGCTCCTTCTGAAAGCTGGTACCATCCCCGTCACCTTCATTCCACTTCTGTACCAGAAGCACATCTATCTGATGGCTGACAATTCAAGTACTCCTACTGCATTAAGGAGCTGCCAAAAAGACATCAAACCCAAGCAAACCCACGGGCTAATCTTGTGACAGAATTCTGATGACTCTGTTAATAGTCAAATTCAGAGGCCCTGTGGTTCCCCCAGCAGCTGGAAGGTAACACACAGTGCAGGGTGCCTGTTAGACACACCAACAGCAGCATGAGGAGAAGTCACACTCACATCAAAAGGAAGCAATGAAGGAAATACTTCCTATATACTACACAATTAAGCCATGGAAGCCCCTGCCACAGCGTGCTGGGGCTGAAGGAAGCTGTTTCAGAACTGAACTGTATGTATTTCAGAACAGGCCATTTAGTACTGATCCAGCCAGAGCATCCACCCAGATCCTGAGCCACTCGCTGCCAGAGAACACTCACTCTCACCTGACAGCAGGTAACTCTACACTGAGCACTACCACAGACTGCAAGGCCTTTGGTTTGAATCAGGACAAGGGTCCTTATGCTCTTCACACTGCAGCTGATGTGGGGAGCCTACCTTGCAACTGAACATGCTCCCCTTCAGCAGGGCAAGTGCCCGGTGAACCAGAACCCAGGGAAGGAAACAGAGAAGGGCTGGTGGGTTTTGGAAGGTAACACTTTGCAGTGACTTGACCTGATGTTTATCCTCCACAAAGCACACTAAGAACTAGGAGAGAAGACAGAGCCAGGAGTAACTCCCCTGAGCTGTGTTTTGCCAGAGTTGGAGGTCACAGGACCTCAATGCAACATGGCAAAAAGCAAGCAGGAGGAGGAAGTGTGCATACATGAGTCAGCACACTGTGCTGCCCGAGCCACCACCTCCTGAGGCACAGGCACAAGAAACCCACGTACGCATTGTACACACACAGACACCAGTCGGGGTGTCACACAACATACAGCTACAGGCCAGTCTCTGAGAAGGCACAGAACCAGCAGAGGCATGCTGGTAGCTGGGACAGGATTTCCTCAGTGGCAGTGCAGTGCCAACGCAGGGCAGCACACAGTCTAGGGAGAGGAAAAGGTCGGAGATAAAATAGGATGCCCAGGGTCTTAGCAGTGGAGGAGGCGCTGCCTGGGAAAAGCAGGGGGTGCTGGCAGTGAGAGAGCTTCAAACACAAACACTGGGTGGGGGAAGGCTGTGAAATCACAGAATTACAAGGTTGAAAAGACCTTTAAGATCGAGTCAAACTGTTCCCATCCTAAGCTAACCCATATCCCTAAGTACCTGATCTACCCATCTGTTAAACACACCCAGGGGCAGGGACGCAGCCCCTCCCTGGGCAGCCTGTGCCACAGCCCCACAACTCTTTCCAGGAAGAACTTTTCCCTCCCATCTGCTCTGCCCCTGCCCTGGCACAGCTTGAGCCCATTGCCCCTTGTCCCATCTCCTGTCCCCTGGCTGAAGAGACCACCACCCACCTCTCTGCACCCTCCTGTCAGGTCAGTGGAGGTGGGGACAAGGTCTCCCCTCAGCCTCCTCTTCTCCAGGCTGAACACCCCCAGCTCCCTTAGCTGCTCCTCAGAGGATTTGCCCTCCAGCCCCTTCCCCAGCCTGGTTGCCCTTCTCTGGACTCGCTCCAGGACCTCAATGTCCTTCTGATGGTGAGGAGCCCAGAACTGGACACAGCGCTCGAGGTGCAGCCTCACCAATGCCCAGTACAGGGGCACAATCCCCTCCCCAGACCTACTGGCCACACTGTTTCTGACACAAGCCAGGATGCCATTGGCCTGCCTGGCCACACTGCTGGCTCATGTTCAGCCTGCAGTCACCCAACACCCCCAGGTCCTTCTCTGCCTGACAGCTCTCCAGCCAGTCTCCCCCCAGCCTGTAGCGCTGCTGGGGGTTGTTATGTCCCATGTGCAGCACACTGCCCTTGGCCTTGTTAAACCTCATCCTGTTGGTCTCAGCCCATCGGTGCAGCCTGTTCAGATCCCTGTGAAGAGCCTCCCCACCCTCAGGCAGACCAACACTTCCAAGGAGAAGGGAACAGGCAAACAGGTCACAGGGTGCCCAGCCCTGCTGGGTGCCGGACCCTCGCTTGCTGCCTGGGAGGCTAGGATGGGAGAGGCAGGGACAAAGGTTGGCATGGAGTTATCCCTGCGTAAACAAGAAGAGACAAATTGCCTTCTACACCACTACAGTTAGTTCCATTGCATCATGACCTCCTGCCCACCTAGCCCAGGGAGCACAGAGGCAGGAGAAAATACCTCTTCTCCATCTGCAGCGCGTTTCCTAAAGTCACCCTTAAAACAGGAGGCTAAGAAGTTCACTTGTTCACAGCCTCAACACACACATCATGGCACAGTACCAGTGAGAGGCAGCAAGCAACACAAAAGGCAATGCAGCACATCCCGCCCCAGCATTTACCTCTGGCAGCACCATGCCAGTTTGCCAGAGTTCTACTGCTTAAAGGACAGGAGATTGGCCAGCCCAAGGGAGCAGATGGCTCCACGGGGAACTACTGAGTTTAAAACTACTGAAGTATGCTTAACCCCCCCACTCTTCTTAAGGTCAACTCCAAAAAGCTAAGCATGTCAGCATTTAGGAGAGGAAGGTTGCTAATTTGAGAAAGAAATAAAGGAAAGCCTGTAATATACCTACCCAATATCACTGCCTTGTTCTGCTCTGAGCATGGCAAACCACTGCTGTTTGTAAACAGAGGACAGCCATTCTAAAATTAAAAACAAATAAAAATAAGCTTGGTGTTGTCTCTGGAGCTGGGAATTGGGATGGTCATAAATATTTGAAATATAGAAATAAAATGACATTGAAATAATAAGGTTACACTCATTAACTGGACAGCCTCTGCAAACCCATTGCCTGCTAACACGCTCGTGTTACCCATCTCCACACCTCAACCACAGATGATGTGGTACAGATAAACCAACAGCTGTAACTCAGGACTACATTCATCTTGTCAAGTGTTCACCGTTGCCAGAAGTGATGCAACACCACATTTCTTTGGTGTGCCAAGTTCCATTAAGCCAAGGAGCTTGTTAACCAGCTCTTGGGGGAAGAAGATGCTGTTTGCTGAATCCCCTACGGACTCCACATGAGTTAAAGGAGAAGAAAGCAGACTCAAAGAATAAAGGAAACAGTAACTTATCACAGATACGGTAAAAACAAACAGAAATGCTCCCCTACTAGGAATAAGCATAAATCATGTCTTCCTGTGAGAAGAGCATAAAGATTTTATCAGCTCTATTAACTGAACAACTGCAAACAAGAAAGAAAATAGAACAAAAACTAAGAGCTTGTAAGACCATTACATAAAAGGGATCACAGCCACTCAAAAGTACACTCTGTGAGTTCCTCCTCCTCAAGATACCAAACAGGGCGAGTAGGCAAGGTCATGTATGAGAACAAGGTCTGCAAAGCGAGGGACTGTGGCGATAGGAACAGTGAGAACCACTGCTGACATGGAAACAGAACAGGCAGGTGATGAATATTATAGAAGAAGTGAGATTGTAGTGTTGAGATGGCCTTACAAGTCCTATGTCCCAAAATTAAAACCAGACCTTGCCCTACCAACTCTGGTTAATCTGAACCTTAGGTCTAGAGTACAGCAGAAAGTCTAAAAAGGAGCTAAGGAAAACTCCCCAGGCAAGGAGAAGAGAGTGGATGTGCTAGGAAGAAAAATAGTTTAAAGAAAACAGGAGATTAAAAAAAAAAAAAAAATCAAGGAGATATTCTACTTCATACATCATATTTCAACTGTACCTCATCTGTTGAGCTGTAAACAGCAGGATGGAAAATACCCCTTAGGAAGCGTTTAGAAGCCACCAGGTAAAACAAACCAACAATCAACCTGCTTGACGTGGTTCTGCCTCTTACATCTTTTCTAGGGAAACAAGCCCCAACTCTGTGCTGTAAGCTCCTGCTGCAGAGCTGCAGTTTTCTCCTGGAGGTCCCATGCACGTACAGGGTACAAAAAAAAATAATTACACCACTTCTCTCACCTATTCCTGAGGATTTCCTTCTTATCCTCCTCGAGAGCAACTCCCTCCAGACAAATCTCAACTGCTCACACTGTGACACAAACTACCCAGCAATTTCCACACCTGCAGTCCCTCTCAGGTACGATGCAATCACATCAAACACTGGCTTCTGGCAGCCAATCATCTGTTTGGACGTGCACCAGGCCAAGATTTATCTGAGCCTCCTGTTACAGGACAAGCAAACGTTCCTGATCTTCACACAGCTTCTGGCTACAAACCGTTATCAACACACTACAAGGGCTATCGAACAGGAAACTCTACCAGTGCCTCCACTCCACATTATGCTCTTCTTCCCTCCCCCTTCTCCCAGTTCTCTTGGAATTCAAGCTTTTAAAAACAAAATTGATCATTAGCAGTAGAGCACAAACACCATATACTGCATTAAACACACACTAGCCATGACACTGCCTTTCCCACTGTACCACTACAAGGCCACCCAGCTTATTCAGCATTTATCACAGCTTATGAACTGCTGAAGAATAAACATTCTGCTCTCCAATGCCTTGTGAATTAAACATTCTTGTTCCATAAGCACAAGCAAATCAGCCTCAAAGTTGCAATTAATCTTGTAACAATTTAAGAAACATCCTTCCTCTGGCGAACGTCAATAGCAGCTTCTTGGTTTGAGTTTCGACACAAAAGTCAGCTAGTGAAGAACAGCAAGAAAAGGCCACCCACCCCAGTGCTGGGAAGTGATAACAGCAACAACCTTCACAGAAGGAAATCAGCTGTAGTGGTTTGCAACACAGAATCACAGGGGTTGGAAGGGACCCCCAGAGATCATCAGGTCCAACCCCCTACCAAAGCAGCTCCCTAGGACAGGTTACACAGGTCAGTGTCCAGACGGGGCTGGAATCTCTCCAGAGAAGGAAACTCCACACCCCCTGGGCAGCCTGTCCCAGGGCTCCCTCACCCTCACTGGGGAAAAGTTCTTTCACATGTTGGTGCAGAACTTCCTATGCTCCAACTTGCAGCCATTGCCCCTTGTCCTGTCCCCACAGACACTGAAAAGGGGCTGGCCATTTCCCCCTGCATCCCATCCTTCAGATATTTATAAACATTAATAAGATCCCCCCTCAGCCTCCAGGCTGCACAGCCCCAGCTCACTCAGCATTTGTTTGTAGGGGAGATGCTCCAGGCCCCTCATCATCTCCCTCACCCTCCTCTGGACTCTCTCCAGGAGATCCCTGGCTGTTTGATCCCAGGGAGCCCAGCACTGGACACAACACTCCAGGTGGGGCCTGACCTGGGCAGAGCAGAGGGGGAGGATCCCCTCCTGTGACCTGCTGGCCACACTCCTCCTGATGCCACCAGGATCCCATTGGCTCTCTCAGCCCCCAGGGCTCACTGCTGGCTCATGGCCAACCTGTCACCCAACAGGTCCTTCTCCACAGAGCTCCTCTCCAGCAGGTCACCCCCAGCCTGTACTTGACAAGGAAACGATCCCCAGTTCTCCTGTGTCAACATTAAGTTAAGGATCTAATGGGTCACTCACCCAGAGTTCTCTCTTTATTACAGACTGAAGATGCCTTTGCCCTCTGATAATAATCTGCACCAATGTCAATCTTAAAATAGATATTTACTCTGCAGATCACTTCATCATATAAACTATCACACAGCAAAGATCAGATCCATTCTTCCGGGATTTTTACATCACATTTTATCACTTGCACGAGGTCAAAACCTGCCCCATCTCCCGGCCAGAACTGAGCGGAGCGCGCAGCCCAACGCGGCTGGGCTCCAGCAGCGCCTGGAGCGCGCTGCCTCCACCTGCTGGGCACAGCCAGGCAGCCAACAGACCTTCTGAAGGCAGGAGAACAGCCTTCAGGCCTGACTGGATGGAAGAGAGACGGAATGAAGCCAGCCCACAACTGCGAGGAGGGAACCGGCACACTGAAGCAGGAGTAGCTGTCTACTTTCACTCCAAATCAAGAGGTTTCGAGCGAGGACAGGACTCTACCCCCTCCCCACAGGTTCCCCTTACCACAGAGGGTCGTAGCTCAGCTGCTGACAGCTGCATCCTTCAGACAGTGAGAAAGAGGTGCTCAAAGTTAGGCAGATACTCAGCTACAAAGAGCAACTAAACTCTTCCTTCCAGCAGAGACAGGACATCTAACAGTCTGATCAGGCTTCCAGAGAAACACCCCCCAACCCCCCCAAGTGTGCTGTGGCATTACTGAAATCCACGGTGGCACAAAGGACAAAGCCCACTGGAGGTGACACCAGCAGTGTCACTGCAAACCAGGTTAAATATTTATGGATGGTAGGAGGCCAAAACGACCCCCAAGGCTACAGGTATGCACAGATGACAGGGCATCACAGACACAGACCAATGGAGGGTTATGCTGTGGCTGGATATTAAAATAATAAATCAAAGCTGTGTACGTGAAACCTGGGGAAAAAACCCTGCCAGAGGGTAAGATGCCAGTTTGAGTGCTGTGATTCAACTGTGGTAAGGTTACACTGAACAGAGTGAAATGTGCAACAAGGACACCAGACACTGAATTCAAAGGCAGAGGAAGAGAAGTCCAAACATTGCTGAAAGGAGTACAGCTAACTCTGAGGAAGGGAAAATAAAAATACATTTAAAAAAATGATGAGAAAGGAGGGGCAGGTGCTTCACATGGTAAAAAGATAGGAATGAGAGTGGAAAGATACATTCAAGTGAGTGCCCAGCTTGGTAACTCATTTCCAGCCTTGCTCATCTGTCAGCAGCCAGGTTACAGAGCTTCCAAGCAAAGAACAATGTCTGTGAACTCAGACTTGAGCAGCAAGATGAGAATGGGGCTTTTTCAGCGACAATGTGGTGTTAACAGCAGCACCTGTAACAACATTACATGGTGCTTCACTCTCTGGGCTTCAGAAAGCACCAGGCCCTAGAATAAGGATGTATTTTCTACAAGTCAAAATGCAGACAGAAGAGCAGAATACATAACCATCCTATCTCCTCCAAAAACACCCCAAATCTCTGCTAGTAAGTAACACCTGTCTTTGAAGATGGGAGAAGAGTTCTTGTGCTTTTGGTGTTCATTTTCAGGTACTATTGCAGATCCTATCAAAAGCTGCCCAGCTGCTTTTGGAAGGATAATGACTAGAAAACAGTTGAGTCACAGCATGTTTTGCTCTCTTCAAAGGAAAAGGCTTTGGCATGCCTGGGGCTCTGGGGTTAGTGAAACCCTGGTAATGCACTGTGTATTGAGGGCAGAGCACTCTGATAAACTGACCCACAAAATGCTTAACTCACCTATGTGTGTGTCTATTACCACTTCTACACACGTAAATTTAACATTGAACCTCTGCTGAATCTTCAGACATTGGTGATAAAGAGGTGAGTGAGAAGACCAGGAAATACACCCAGACTCTCCCAATTACTCCAGTACAGGGCAGGCTAGAAAAGGCACTCAAAGGGCACAAAAAAAACCCACCCCACAAAAGCCTGAGCACTCACCTGAGGGTATTAGGGAATCTCTCTCAATAATCCTGGCTGATTCCAAGTCGCTGATGATATATTGCAGCCTCAAGTGTGTGAACACTGTCACAAAGGCCTTCCCTTGTTCTGACTCCAGGAATGCAATGTCACTCTCAAAATCTGCAAGGCAGAGCACCTGTATTACAGTTCTTTTTCCCAAGGTTTTTCCAGACCCTATCTATCTCTGTTGGAGAGGGAGCGTTAACTTTTTTGTTGAGAAAGCTGCTACAGACAGGAGAATCATCTGCAGGTAAAATTCAGGTACTGCTGGAAGGGTCTGACTGTCAGCAAAAGTGCCAGATCAAACTTCTCCTCTTTCAAAATACACTAGTGCCTTCTGGCAAGAAAGCAACAACAGCTTCTCCTAACCAAACAACAGCAAAAGCAGCAAAGCAGAAGCAGGGACCATGTCTGCTCACTTGAAAACACAGCGACAAAACAGTGAGCAAGCCATCAGCGTGGACAGTCTGGTGCCAGGGACTGTTGGCAGAGGCAAACCTTCCCAGGAGAAAAAGAAAGGTTGGGAGTGGAGGAAGACTACTGATTTTACTTCTAACCCACACCTTTCCCAGTCCCAGGCCATGCCAACCAATCCTACCTTTCCTACGCTTGGCAAACCAGGCATCAGCGTCGGTGAGGAGCTGTTTCAAAGACCCATTCCAAGAAGGCACTAGCTGAAGGAACATCCACTAGGGAAGAGAAGCAAACTCCAGTGAGTTAATTAAAGAACTTTTCAAACCAGGAATACATGTTTTAAAGAGACATCCTCATAATGCATTAACTCCTACAAGATTCTGACACTGATGTTAAATACTTTCAGTTAAGTCCCAGTAAGACTAAAATTCTCATCATGTTACAAATCAACTACTACACAGGAGTTCAAGGTCACCAAGCACCAGCCAGACCCTTTGCCAAGTACCTTTTTGAGAACACTATACACGTCCATTTCCACTTGCATTACAAACAGGTTAGAAGAGCTGATCAGCTGTTTCATGAGGTTTATGCTTGGGGAAAAAAAAAAAAAGAGAAATCAAAAAAGAGAAATCACAGGAGTTCTAAAGAGAGAACAGACAAAACCAAGACAGGAAGCAAGGTAACAAACATCATCAGTAGCCCAGGAAACCCTGTCATGAGCTCTATGCTTTGGAAGACAGCGTATTTCATCACTCAAAGTTAACTGAAGCCTGAATACCTGAGATCTTTGAAGAGTTCAACGCTCTGGTGAGTCATCAGGTTATTCAAGAGCCATTCAAGGCACCTGGATTAAGCACAAGGAATTAGCACCTTCATTCAACATGTCTGCAGCAGGTGCTCAGGCTCACAGAGCCTGAATACTACCCCACTGATTCTGAAACACTGCTGTAGCTGAGGCACAAATATACAAAAACACCCAAGTTATTTCAAAACCATAGAATTGTTTTTTCAAACTTTTCTATAACTCCAAAGTTGCATTTATGTTTCTCTCAGGGTACAGTGAAAGCTAAATTCAAAGTACTGCCAATGCCACCACAAGCCCTGAGAACACACTAATCCACAGCAGAAGGAAGCAGTTCACACTGCCCTCAGCCTTCTGCTCCTAAACGTGTCGCTATCCCTCCTAACTGAGATAAAGCTAAGCTTAAATTCAGAATATTAAAGCGGCTTTGCAGTAAGAGTTAATGAGTACAATTTCACTGTCACACTGAAGACCAAGCATACTGTCTTTATTACTTAGTAATTAACTCATTCACAGTGTAGGGCAATCTATCTGTTACAGCCTACTCTGATTGGAAGGCAACTGGTTAGAGTAGAAACTCAAAAACTAAACAGGGCAAGCAGTGCCCAAGGCAGACAGTGTGAGGAAAACCAGCTTGGGCATTATTTCACTGTTTGCAGACTCCCACTTGCAATGAGCAATGCACAAAGCAGCCTGGAGAAAGGAAGCCTTACTTGTTCTTCACAGAGTCTAACCCGTACGTCCCCGCTGAACTGTAGTAGCCACACACAGTCTTTGCATTAATGGTTTCCTTCATTGTTTCACCACATTGCTGGATTAAGCCATCCTGTGGAGAGGGGAAAAACAAGCCACAAATATTCAGAGTTGTCATTTCCAGATAGGAAGTGCAGGTCATATACATTTTCATGGATTCCCAAAGTCATACACGCTGCAGTGACCTACGCTGTGCTACCCAAAAAGTTAGACCAACATGCCTGAGAAAAAGAGATTTGTCTTAGGAATACATCACATGAAATCACCTGAATGAGTCCCTTCAGGGTAAAACAAATCACAGAAAACAGAACCATAGGGGAAGGGACCTACAGAGCCCATGGGGTCCAACCCCCTGCCAAAGCAGCTCCCTAGGACAGGTCACACAGGTCGGTGTCCAGACGGGGCTGGAATCTCTCCAGAGAAGGAGACTCCACACCCCCTGGGCAGCCTGTCCCAGGGCTCCCTCACCCTTATGGGGAAGAAGTTCTTCCCCAGATTGGGGGGGAACTCCCTGTGCTCCAACTTGAGGCCACTGCCCCTTATCCTGTCCTCACAGACCATAGAAAAGAGGCTGCCCATTCCCCCTGTGTCCCACCCTTGAGATACTGATAAACATTAATAAGATCCCTTCTCAGGCTTCTTCTCCCACAGCTGAACAGCCCCAGCTCACTCAGCCTTTGTTTGTAGGGGAGATGCTCCAGGCCCTTCATCATCTCCCTCACCCTCCTCTGGACTCTCTCCAGGAGATCCCTGGCTGTTTGATCCCAGGGAGCCCAGCACTGGACACAACACTCCAGGTGGGGCCTGACCAGGACAGAGCAGAGGGGGAGGATCCCCTCCTGTGACCTGCTGGCCACACTCCTCCTAATGCCCCCAGAATCCCATTGGCTCTCTCAGCCCCCAGGGCTCACTGCTGGCTCATGGCCACCTTGTCACCCACCAGGACCCCCAGGTCCTTCTCCACAGAGCTGCTCTCCAACAGCTCACCTCCAGGCCTGTACTGATAGAAGCAGTTATTCCTTCCCATGAGCTGTTAAGACATACTGCAATCTACTTCTAGAGACGATTCTGAAAGCAGCATTTAATATTACAACTGCATCTTAGAGCATTTTTAACTAAACCCACTGCATTGTGATTGGGTTTTCCCCCATGTAGCCTGCAAAGAGGATTCATTTCCCTGGGTGAAACAGAACACAAGTGTGTGAGCCTGTTCTGAACTGTTACCTTGATCTAAAAGGAAAACATCCAAATATGGCACATTTATTACTCACAAGCTGCAACATGCAGGCTGCTGCTAAGAGGGCAACTACCCGGCTGGGTTTTATTAACACATCATCTCTGTAGAAGGAGCCAAAAGCCACCTGTAGAGCTGCAAAGAGCACAAGTGTCAAACAAGGGAACTAAAAGAATCCTTCAGAATAACCAAACCACTTGAGTGAGGGCATTTGATACCATCTTATTTGCTCTGGTTAAAAAGCCAGTGTTTACCCACAGAGAACATGGCACTGACCAACACAATACAGTTGTTTGCACTATTTCAACAGAATAACCATTGGGAGCAGTGGCACTAGCTAAGAACCTAAATCTCACGATCCCACTCTGCATCAGCCACTAGCACAATGGTCAGGCCCCGCTGTGAAGTCACAAGTTCCTCTACAAGTCTCCTGAAGAACACTGCTTCTTCACTCCACGGTGGCTGGAAGCACAGAGAAACGTGCTGTCCACTCCCAGCAGCCCCCTGTGAGCACAACACTCAGCAGCTTTTCCAGCCCACACCAGAGGAAGATGCAATTCAGACTCTGACACTTGGGTCTCCACAAGAGCCGCACACATCCATCTCCAGAGCCCCGGTGCCGAAACAACCGGACACGGGGCTGCTTCTCAGCTTCCCACCTCAAGAGGTACAGGAATGAATTCAACTCCACTGGTGACCCAAGTTAAGCACAAAACTGAGTGAGGACAAAACAAATTAGCTCAGTTTGCTAGTTACAACATTATTAAAACCTAACTTTTAATATTTCAAAAATACTCAGGGTTCTTTGGTAAGGTTCAGCTGAAGCTCTACCTTCAGAGTTCAGGTGAGAAGAAAGGTTCCCACTTACCTTCTATATCAATATTTTGGTCAGGAATCTCCAGCTCTATAACATTCATGCTGGATTCTTTCCAAGACCCACTGAACATGCTGGAAAAGTAGCCTGACTGTATGAAGGAAGACAAGTAGAACTCAAGTAAGAGATTTCATTCCAATTCAAACTGCCAAAAGCAGCACATGGAACAAAACAATGGTTAATATTCCCCTTGATGTGGAACAAAATGTGGTAAGGGAACTTTTCACAAGCTAAAACTTTCTGACATGCTTGAGCAAGGGCTCACTGGGGTTGTTGCCCTATTTTCTGCAAGTGAAAACACCCACAGAACATCTGGACTGCACATCTGCAATCAGCATTAAGTCATGACCTTTCAGGAGCCAGAAAAGCCACAGAGGCCCTTTTCCTACACACAGCACCACCACTGGGAACCAGTTAGTCCCAAAACTAAGTTCTTGATGTTCCCAGCACATAACAAGGAACACCAGCCTGGGTAACCAAAATACCCAAAGCAAGAAAGAACATGCAAGACACACGTATGAAGGCACAAGGGTGCAGCCTCATACCAAGGACACACACACACACACCAACCACTTCTGTAAATACACCTTTTATTATAAAGCCTAAGGCATATAAAACTAGAATTGGATAGGTTTCCATCCAAATGGAGTGAAATACACTGCTCTACTAGGCTTCCTGGTTTCCCCTGCCAGCAGCAGCTGTGCCCATTATGGGATGGTATCACTCAGTGAAGTTTACCAGAGAGATTAACAAAATAAAGGCAATTTGTACAGATTCCCTGACCCCTTCACTCCACATGTCGACTCAGGGCAGCAACCAACACAAAACCCAATTCTGTTTATGTAGAAGCCCTTCAGCATAGCCGCTAGCTACGATGACATACACCACACTGCCCTCAAAACCAGCACCCTAGGTGTTTTACCAGTGTTCACGAGGCCACCTTAGCTTCGCTGTGTGGAGCAACTCCTCCATCTCATGAGGGTTAAATACCCTTGCAGTAAAGAGAAGCAGAAAAGGGAACAGCCCAGCACCTTACCACCACTTCTCAAACTAACTGCAATAACCTGAGATGCCAGAGGGATGGCAACATTCACACTCAGGCAGTCTGCTCAACAAGGCAGAGGAGTCATCATCATTTCATGAAGAGAGTTATTTGTAACCTCCAAAAACATTCAACCTATGGGAACATAATTCCAGGGACAGAGCATGAATGGAAACAGCAACCTGACCTCTGAGCATGGTTAATGTAACCAGAGTTTCACCTCACAAGGGTGTCACTTGTACAAGGCCTCTACAGAAGGAAAATGCAGCTTTCAAAGTCTCTTCAGCGATTAGCATTAAATTCCAGTCATCAACCCGCTTGAAGGAGTAACTTCACCAACCTGACACACAGCCACAACACAATCCCAATGCTGATTACAAAACCCCACTGCCAGCAACAGCCTAAGGACAAGCCAACAGCGTGCCCGCCCTGCTGATGGTGCCCAACCAAAGTCACAGAATCCCAGCCTGGGCTGGGTTGGAAGGGACCCCAAGGGTCACAGAGCTCCAACCCCCTGCCACAGGCAAGGCCACCAACCTCCAGGCCTGGAACTACACAAGGTTGCCCAGGGCCCCATCCAACCTGGCCTTGAACACCTCCAGGGATGGGGCACCCACCCCCTCATCCCCCATGACACCCAGGTCCTTCTCAGCAGGGCTGCTCTCCAGGAGCTTTTCTCCCAGGCTGGATCTATGGCTGGGATTCCTCTGGCCCAAGTGCAACACCTGACACTTGGCAGTGTTGAACCTCATTAGGTCACCCAGGCCACCTTTCCAGCCTGTCCTCTGGATGGCTCCTTTCCTTCTACTGTGTCACCAACTGTACAGCCCACTTCAAGCTGGCCCGTGTTGTACAGAGGCAAAGCGAGCAGACAGGTAAAGCTGTGCCTGCCAGCTGCCCTCCCCAGTCACACACAGACACTGTTCTAGCCAGAGATGGCTACCACTGGCCAGTCTTTGGTTACCCACAAACAACATTGCTGCCCTCCTTTTCTGCTCTTTCCAAGCTTTTAACACATGTAAAACAGAAGGCCTTTTCCTACAGGAAAGCAACAGAACTGGCCTCGCTGGGGCCAGCGCAAGGAACTGCTGCACCTGTGCTGGATGCATGGCATTAACATGAGAGAAAAACATACATCAACCAACCCAGAATTCACTTCTGCCATCACTTATTGCAGCAGAGAAACAGCATTCAACCTGCCAAGCATCTCACAGCGACAACTTCGCCTTCTCACACCCAGAACTGCTGTGTTTGACTACAGACAACAAAGAAGGGTGGATGTTTCCAGGTCTGGTGCCCGACAGTCCCTTCTCTTCCTGCATCAAACAAACTGCTTTCAAGATTAGAGTCCCACTCTAAAGTTAATGGCACAACTGAATCAGGTTTCAAGAAAAACCCACACTTTGTCCCCACAGCGAGAAAGGAAAAGTCATCCAGTCATCACAAGATGGACAGTACTTCATCAACTGCTTACAGACAGCACGAGAACAGTAGCTCTTCACTCTGGAAGAGGAAGGGGAGGGGAACACTTAACACTGACCAGGCATTGTTTTACACGAGTAAGAAAAGCTGCTTACCTGACACAAGTAGATCTTATGCAGGTTCCACTCCTCTCCCAGAGCACAAATTTTGATGTCACTGTTCTCCCCGTTCAAAAACAGAGTCTGGTAAATATACTTGGAAGTGCTTTTCAACTTTTTCCTACACCAAGAGGCAAACAGAGACACATTCCTTCCATGGTTTCCCTTCCAGAAGCAGCACCAAACATCAAGTAGTGCACAGGGGTTTTTCCCTCCCCAGAAGGGCCTGACACCCCCCCGCCCTAACCCAGCACTTGCCGCCTCACTTCCCGGCTCTCCCGCTTCCTGCAGCCGCTGCTGGGATCTTCCCAAAGCAAACAAGCCCCAGCCCCACGACCGAGCTCCAGCACAACCCTCTTTGCTACAGCTCCCCCCGCCTCCTTCCCGCACGACAGGCCCCTGAAGACCGGGCTCGCTGCTCCGGCATGCCCAGAAGCCGCAACCCCCCGCTCTCCCCCGCCCTTGTCGGGACCCTCAGCCCCACGCAGCCCCTTCGCCTCGCCTCGTCAGCCCACGGCCGCCGCGACCGCCGGCGACACCGCAGCCCCTCCCCGGCACCCTGACGGAGCCACGGCCGAGGCCCGCAGGCCCCGCAGAGGCGGAACCGCCGCGTCCCCTCGGCTGAGCGCGGCGCAGCCCGCACCTGCGGGGGGTCTCGAGGAGCCGCTCCTCCCGCTCGGCCTCGCCGTCGCTGTCCCCGGGCCCCTCGGCCCCAGCGCGCTTCCTCTTGCCGCCCCGCCCGCCGCCGGCCCCGGCCGCCCCCTCGCCGCGAGGGAGGCCAACCCGCCGCCTCAGCACCCGGCTGCTCAGCGAGCCCATCGCCGCTCCGCCGCCGCCGCCGCCTCTTCATGGGGCCGCCCGGAGCGGATCGAGGCCGGAGCGGAGCCGGCGCCCGCGGCGCCTCAGGACCGGCCGAGAGCGGCCGTTGCCTCTGCGCCTGCGCGGGGAGGAACCGAGGCCTCCGGACGGAACCCGCATTCTGCGCCTGCGCGGGCGCCGGGGCCCGGAGGCGGCTGGAAGAGGCGTAAGCGCAGCCCCCGCGCGGCGCTGGGGGAGCGGGGGGAGCTGTCCGCGAGCCCGAGGCGGCAGCGCCCCCGCGTCCAAACTCCTCACGGAGGGAAAAGGCCTCATTCGCTTCATGCTCCAAGCCTTGTTTGCAGCCGCCAAAGGGCCGGTTTTAGGCTGCCACGCAGCGCCTGAGGGCGCCAAACCCGGTTTCGGGGTGGAAAGCCACATTTTCATTCCTAGAGCTCCACTGTCCGCACCCAGAGTCCTGTTCTGAAGGCCAAACCGCTGCTTTTGAGGGGCCAGACTCTCCAGTGTGGGGCCCAAAGCGCTGTTTTCCAGCTCTACGCCTCCTTGTAGAGCCCGAGGCCCTCTGTTACGGAGCAAAGCTTCATTTGGGCAAGGAGAGGCAAGAGCCTGGTGAGGGGACTGGAAGACAAATGTTGTGAGGAGCGTCTGAGGGAAGCGGGGCTGTTCAGTCTGGAGAAGAGGAGGCGGCTCAGGGGAGACCTAATGGCTCTCTGCAACTCCCTGAAGGGAGGCTGTAGGGAGGTGGGGGAGCTGACCTCTTCTCCCTAGTGGCAAGCAATAGGACAAGAGGAGATGGCCTAAATTGTGCAAGGAGGGGTTTAGCTCGGATGCGAGGAAGAATTTCTTCCCAGAGAGGGTTTTTAGGCCTTGGAAGGGGCTGCCCCGGGAGGTGGTGGAGTCGCCAGCCCTGGGGGTATTTAAACAATGGGGAGATGCAGTGCTTAGGGACAAGGTTCAGTGATGGCTTTGGCAGGCCATCTTGATGGTGGGACTTGAAGATGTGAGGTCCCTGCCAGCTAAGACAGCTGAAGGATTCTGTGGTTCTATGATGCCTTGTGGCCATCGAGGAAGCAAGAGGTTCTCCCCATTTACAGGGCCCAAAGCGTGGTTTATAGCACCTGTGTCATGTTGGGTGGGTCCCATGTCCATCTGCCCGACTGCTGCCCCTGTGGGCATTTGTGGCCCTGGGTGCCCCAAGGTGCAGTTTGGCCCAGGGAACTCCTGGGTTTGCTGCTGTCACGACCCAGACAATTCTGCTCCAATCTGTATTTCTCTCTACAAGTTTATTCAGGGTGGGGAGGGGGATTCCATTCATTGGAGGGCTGGTAGGTGTTGGGCTGGTCCTGCAATTCATGGCTGGACAGCCACTGAGGTTGGGGTGAAGGTGGGCAGGGTGGGGGCATCCCTGGTCCAGAGGGAGCAGGTCCACCCTTGGTGCTCCATGGCAGCCAGGCGGCTTTTGCAGATAGAAGAGATGGCTGTTGGTGTTGATGCCACCTCTCAGAGGTGCCAGGGTCCGTTGTCTGTCCTTCGAGCAGTGAGGTGGAGCTGCTGGTTTTGGACTGGGCAGCGATGCGCCTGTGGAGACAGGAGGTTTCTGAGGATGTGTCCCGGCTGCCGTGTTAGGGGGGTACAGGGTGGGCTTCAACGCCATCCGCACTGTGGGATGCAGGCACTCAGCTGCATGTGGAGCTGTGGGCACAGGGGGCTCTGTACAGAGGACGGGGTGCTTCGCACCCTCTGGCTCCTCCGGGGCTCTGCTCACCGGCCGCTGGCTCGTCTCCTCTCAGAGACAAATGGGAGTTGGGGTGCAGCTGGGACAGCCTGGCTCTTCTCTTTCTCTGCCCTACCTCTAATGGCTATATGGCTAATAGCAGCCATGGAATACAGAGGTTTGGAGACCACCCGCCCCCCACAAGACCCCATCAACTCACTTTTGCCTCTTCCTCCATAGACAGATGGCCCAACACAAGCCCATTCCAAACAATACGGCGCTCAGGATGGCCACAGACCCTTCTAAACAGTATATTTTGAAATCATCTGCACTCATTGGATGTACAGTTCTCCTGGGTTCCGCACCTGGAGGAACAATGCTGGACGTGAGCGTGTCCCATGAACCACTGATAATCTCCCAGGTGTCCAGGAAATGTTCTTTCGGACTTTTCTAGCCTCTCTGAAGCAGTGAACATCCTGGGGCTGCCATGTTCCCTCGGTTTCAGAAGCAGCAGAGGAAACGCTGCAAGCCTCCCCTTCTCCTCTCAGGTCTCCTTGAGCTCTGGGATGGCCTTAATCCACTTTTCCCAGTGCCCTGGCTTTGTTCCCCCTGGGGGCTCTGTCTGACCCTTTGGGCTAAGTGGGACCCCCAAAGAGAGGTGCTGAGGCCAGATGGGGAGCACGTGGGGGAGGGCAGCTGCTTGACCGATTGTCCCTTTGAGCGAGACAGACAAAGACCATCCCTGGGCCCGGGAGTGTCACCCCCAGCTCCCCCTGCCCAGCCCAGCACCCACACCCCCAGGGGATGCAGTCAGGCCCCCAGGGGAAGGCACCTGAACCGCCCTCTCCCTCTCAGCCTTTTCTATGGCATGGGCACAGCCTGATTGCCCCCGTTTTAGGACTTGCTTCCCCTTATGGCCCCTGCAAGACAGCCCAGTACCTGGGTTCAATGGAAACTGTTCATCTCTGCCGGCACGCCAGGCTTCCCCGGGCTTGGACAGCGCTGCCAAGGATGAGGAAAGGTAAAGCCTCAGCATGGCTCAGGCACAGAGGGTGCAGGGGGACGGTGCAGGTTCTCTCTGAGCCGTGCCCGATCTGGCAGGGCATCCCTTTGGGCCTGACTTCACAGGAGGGAGCCGCTCGCCTCTCTTGTGCCCAGGACTCCTCCAGGCAAGCTCTGGGATGCTCCTGGCTCCTTTCCGAACAGGCACCCTGTACTCACAGCCTGGCTGCTGATGCCATGAGCAGCAGCGGCACCGGGGGAAGAGCTGGCACACACACAGGGGGTTGTTTTGTGACACTGCACGACTGAAGCACAGCAATTACCTGGCACGATGTCTGACTGACTTGTCCTCATGTTGTTGTCAGAGCTTGGCACTGGCTGGCTGTGTCCCTCCTGAAGCACCTCCTTCTCCATGGCCTCACGGTCCATCTCTTTAGAAAGAAAGTGAGCCAGATGCACCCGTTCCTCATAAGGAGCGTGGGCTCTTCAGGAGGCAATACTTCTCCAGGGACATGGGCAGTGCTTAGAAGCAAAGCCTGGGCATTTATCTTCTGGTCACCACCTCGTCACACCGTGTCATTCATGGAGGAGCATTTAAGTGCCAGACACTTTCCTGCTTCCCAGTGAGCAGCAAATCCTGACCCGCTGAGACACTAGGAGATTGCATGCCATCTTCTTGTTTGCCTTCCTTCCTACCCCTGCTGTGTAGGCCACGGCTTGTCCATACGTGCACCTAAAACCCCAGCTGCCCACGTCTCCTGGTTAAGAGTGATGGAGACCCACCTTGTGGTGCTTTGTCCAAGTCCCTCATCATTGCCTGTAGCACTTCTGATGGGCCCTGGTGAGATTTGCCCCTTTCAGCACTGGGCCTTGCTCTTCGAGGACCTGAAGGAACATTTAAAGTTACGTTTCTCCTGACTGAAATACTGACAGCAAGCACTCAGGCTGTGAAGTCAGTCGAGACGGATTCCTCACTCACCCCTGGGACGCCAGGTGAGCTCCAGTGCAGGATCCGGCCTGGGGGCTGGAAAAGCTCTTCCTGTATCCACATCTGCAACCAAACAGCCACGAGAAGTTTTTCTCATACACTGTGATATAGCCCCTCATAACCCAATGGCAGAACCTGTAAAGGGATCACGGAAGGACACGGCACACGAGACGCAGGTCTGGATTCTCCCACCTGCCAGAGACACCTCGTTCCCCTTTGGGCTTTGAGCTGGCAGCTCTCAAAGAAAGTGAAAAGCCACCACGTACCCATGCGACCTCCCTGTACTTCAGTCCTGGTAGCCAGCTGGGAAGCTGGACGCCCGTCGCCTCCATCCATGCCTGTAAACAAAGCGGTCAGCTTTGTTTACACGGCTTCAGATCTGACCGGCAGTGAGTGCCGTCCAAACGCGGCCTTGCTCCCTGCGCTCCTCTCTCCCTTCCACACAGCAGCGTTGTGCGGACAGTTCCTGGCTGCCTGGAGCCAAGCATGCACAGAGCTGTCGGGAGAACGGACTCCCTGGAGCTTATACCAACTCTGACCTCGGCCCCAACAAGCCCGCTGGCTTTGGAGCAGGCCCAAGAAAGCCTCGGAGAGATCACTTTGTGAGCGCTGGGGCACATCCCTGCCCCTGACCCATTCCCCCTCTGCTCTTCTGCGTGTCTGAGGACACGCCAAGACAATACAGGGAATCCACCTGAGCGACATACGGAAACCTAAACGCTGGCGCATTAGCGTGACGTGCCCCTGCAGTGCCGCTCCAGCCCGGGCACACAGCCCCAGGGAAGCTGCCCCAGGGAGTGGGACACAGGGACAGCTCTAGGGACAAAGGTTTCTCACTGCTCCCGGCCCCATCAGTCTCCTGGAAAACGCCCGTGGCATTTTCTGACCACAGCTCACCCAGCCTGCCCAGCCCCACTGCTCTCCCAGCCCTGCCCCACCACAAGCTCAGCCCCACTGTCACCCAGAGGAGCAGTGGGTTCTGCTCCATGCTGCCAGGGCTGGCTGCTGCCCTCGCCTGCCACCTACCTAATTCACGGGATTGCAAGGGAGCAGCCCCGACCTCCTGGGCTCGCAGGGCCACCAAGAGAAGGATAAGGAGGCAGGTGGGAGCCATGGCCCTTCCTGCCTGAGCAATGCTGCTGCTACTGCTGCTGCTGCTGCGGCCACTGCTGCCGCCAGCACTTCTAGCACTATTGTGCTGGTCCCCGCTGCACAGCACCACATACCATGGCAGGGCTCTGTGACATCACCACCCTGTCCTGCACCATGGCAGGGCTCTGTGACATCACCACCCTGTCCTGCACCATGGCAACGCCCAATGGCCCCTCCTGAAGCTGCTCGACCTTGACATCATCTGCATAGAGGAGGAACAGCATCCCTGCCACTGAAGGCCAAAGTTTGGTGCAAGATTCGTGTGATGACATGCCACAGAAAAGGTCATTTGCAGAAACAGTCTCCGGGGAGTGGTTGGTTTCGGGGATCTCAGGTGTCCCCGATGTCTGGAGGCAATGCCTTGCTTCTCTCAGCCCTTTCCAAGGAGAGGGAAAGGGCTGCTAAGCAAGGAAGTTGAGGGCGGCCGCTGCCTTCTCCTCCCCAGGGATAATCTCTGTGGGGCACTTGAGCCCCCCATCCAGAACTAGTCCTGGCCAGCTGGAAGATGGGTCTGCGCACCACAAACATCTCCTCTGTGCCGCAGGGGGAAAGGTGGGAAGCTTTGCAAAAGACACTTCTCTGCTTTGTCTTTCTTCAGCACCCCCACACCTCCCTCAGCTAGAGGAGACCCTGGGGTTTTTAACACAGGGATCATCCCCTGGGCTGACTCCCAGGAATTCTCCTTGGCATGACCCCAGGGTAACCCTGATCCCTCTGCTTGGTCTCCCTGCTCTGACCACAGGGAAGGGTGGAGACTGAGAGGGTGCAAGCCCTTTCTCGGACTGGACCTGGACGTTGTTTCTCTGCTGCTTGGCCAAGAAGCTGCTCTGGGCACACGGGGTTCTCCCAGGGTGCTGCTGTGGTGCTCAGGGAGCGATTGCTCCTCAGGCCCAGCTCTCAGGAGCACTGAACCCTGCAGGGCGAGGGTCCCCGGGATGCCAGCCCAGCCTGTCCAGCTCCAGCTGCCCCAGGATTACAGGACAATTACATGTCCAGTTACAGACATGGCCTCCCAGGTAGCCAGGATCTCTGCAAAGCCAGGAAAAGAGCTGTCAGACACACAGCTCCTGGGCAAGCTCCTTGCCCAGGCTGGCAAATGCCAGCGGCTAAACCAGTTCAGAAAATCACCGCTGTCACAGGCATTGAGGAAACCACCAAAGCACAGCCCCAGCATGCCAGTGCTCCTGAGGGGAGGGAGACTGAGGCTTCCCCATCCTGCCCCACGCCTCATGGACCGTTCCTGGGCATCATGGCTGGCTCTGCCCAGCACTGGGGCGGCCAGCACAGCCAGGAGCAGCTCTCTCCAATGCCACTGCTGTGTCTCCTGGTGCAGGCAGGTGCTGAGGCACTGCAGAGAGGCCGGGCGGCACCGGCATGGGGAACGCTTGTCCTGCACCCTGGGGCTTCTCTTGGGAGCTGCTCTGGCGTGGGAGCGTTGCAGCAGCAAAGGCTCCAAAGCCACCTTCTTTTTGCTGCCTAACGGCTCAGTTTTAGTGGCAAAGTGTCATTTTCAAAGTCCAAAGAGGCTTTCTTGGTGTCCCAATCCTCATTTTCTAGCTCCATAATGTCACCTAGCTCCATAATGCAACACCTGACACTTGGCAGTGTGGAACCTCATCAGGTTCACCTGGTCACACCTTTCCAGCCTGTCAAGATCCCTCTGGATGGCTCCTTTCCTTCTGTTATGTCACCCACCCCACTCAGCTTGGTGTTGATCTGAGGGTATAGAGTCAGGATTGTATATGTAGTGTAGTTATACAAGAGCAGCTCTTGCAAGTTAGCTAGGTAATCATGTAAGAACGGCTTGTGAAGGAGCAGGGGAGTTTTTCTTTCCATAGCAAAGGGATTACTCCTGAAAGCCTTGTACTATCTCGAGGAGAAGAGAAAGAGCAAGAACTCGAGGATGGAATGATATCCATCCTAAATACATCAGTTGTCTCTTTGTTAAAGAAAACAGGAGGCTGACAAAGGACATGATTAGAGGAAAACAAATAGTTAACAAGGCCATGAATTAGCTCAGAATGATAAGAACACTGCAAGCTTGCAAGACCAGCACATTCCGGCGAAAGGTGATAAGTACATCCTGAGGAGGCCTCCGGGCCTTCCTCCCAAGGACCACCGAAGACCCATTGCCCACAATTTTTGGAAGAAACTGCGCAACAATCACAAAGGACTGATAAGCTGATTAGCATAAGAAGCGAGAGTAGGCGGGTTTAGTTAACGACCATGTATATGCATCAATTGAATATTCATTGTTTCATTGTATAAATATGGGATGGTTTTGCTACTTCGGGTATGCACGTTTGTGGTGGAGCGATCCCCCGTGCATCTGCGCGCATTAAACATACCTACTGTATAACTTTCGAGTTATAGAGTCTATTTCCGTACGTCAGTGTCATCCCCAAACTTGCTGAGGGTGCACTCAATTCCATCATCCATGTCACTGACATTTGAACTTGTTCAGTTCAAAAAGAAGACAGGACATTGCCATGTCCAAAACAGCACGAGGCCTGACAGGGACTCCCCACCGCTGCCCTTGGGAGCTGCTCCATGGCTGGGAGCAGGGTCAGGCGGCAGTGGGGATGCGCTGGGGGACCCCCACTGACAGACAGGAGAAGGAGCAGTCAGAGAGAAGGTTTAGGCAAGCAGCAAACACATGGCTGCTGCACCGTGGTGACGTACGGAAATAGACTCAAATAGACCGTGAGTCTGTTAAATTTCCTGGGACTACAGGGGTACCGGGTTTCTAAGAAAAAGGCACAGGTAGTGCTACAACAGGTTACGTACCTGGGGTACAAGATCAGCGCTGGACAACGGGTTCTAGGACAAGCCCGGAAAGAGGCCATATGCCAAACCCCCCGACCACGAACTATAAAAGAATTACGAACATTCGTAGGCATGACAGGGTGGTGCCGACTTTGGATATGTGATTATGGTCTGCTTGTGAAGCCTCTATATTCCCTGATGACAGCTAACCAGAAGAACCTCCAGTGGGATGCGGAGTCGGACCGAGCTTTCCATCAGCTAAAGAAAGCTCTAATGTCAGCACCAGCATTGGGGCTTCCCGATGTAAGTAAACCATTTTTCCTATTCTCCCACGAAAAACAGGGAATGGCATTAGGAATATTGGCACAAGATTTTGGACCATACAGGCGGGCAGTAGCGTACTTTTCTAAACAGCTGGATACCGCTGCAAAAGGGTGGCCTGGCTGTCTGAGAGCAGTGGCAGCTGTCATTTTAAACATCCAAGAAGCCCGGAAATTCACCCTGGGCCAGAAAATGACTGTCCTGGTTTCCCATACTGTATCCGCGGTCCTTGAAGCAAAAGGAGGGCATTGGCTTTCCCCACAGAGATTCCTGAGATATCAAGCCATAATGGTTGAACAGGATGATGTTAAAATTGTGACTACAAACATCATCAATCCGGCTTAATTCCTCCATGGGAACATCGGGGAGCCGGTGAGTCACGACTGCTTGGAAACAATTGAAGCCACGCATTCTAGTCGCACAGACCTTAAAGACGTTCCAATTGATGGAGTCGAACACTGGTTCACCGATGGAAGCAGCTATATGCTGAACGGAAGGAGACACTCCGGATATGCTGTTACCACTTCTGAAAAGGTAATAGAGTCAGGGCCACTGTCAGCTGTTGTCTCAGCCCAGAAGGCTGAGATTATAGCCCTCACCAGGGCCCTGGAGATAGCCCAGGGAAGGATTGTAAACTTTTGGACTGACTCTAAGTACGCCTTTGGGGTGGTACATGCTCACGGAGCAATATGGAAAGAAAGCAGATTGTTAAATTCTCAAGGAAAAACCATCAAACACGCAGAAGAAATTTTGAGACTCCTGAATGCAGTACAGCTTCCTGAAAAGGTGGCAATTATGCACATTAAGGCACACCAGAAGGTGAGCACAGAATTGGAAAGGGGAAATGAGCTGGCAGACAGGGAAGCAAAACAAGCAGCCAGAGAAGCAATCAAGGTAGAGGGTGCGCTAATACCTGACGGACAAATAACTTTAGGGGATAAACCGGAATACACAAAAGAGGACCGCAAACTCATTAAGGACTTGGATCATATAATGAGGAAGGGTGGGCTATAACCTCGCAAGGGAGAATAGTGATCCCTTCCTATATGATATGGTCAGTAGTCCGTGAAGAACATAGGAAAATGCACTGGGGGGCAGAAGCCCTATATAAAGATCTTACTAAAAACATAATAGCGCGGAACTTATATACTACCGTAAGACAGGTAACCCAACAATGTAATCTTTGCCTCCAGACTAACCCTAAAGTAATGAAAGGGCCAAAATTTGGAAAGATTGGGAAAGGAAACGGTCCGGGACAACACTGGCAGATTGACTTTTCGGATCTCCCTAGAAAAGGGGGGTACCGATATTTGTCAGTACTAACAGATACCTTTTCAGGCTGGCCAGAACTGCTAAAGCCCGGGAAGTAACCAAGGTATTGCTCCAAGAAATAATACCCAGATTCGGAGTCCCAGCGGTAATGTCCTCGGACAGAGGACCACATTTTGTGTCTAGAACACATTAGCCACCATCTAGGAATAGATTGGCAATTACACACCCCATACAGACCACAATCAAGTGGTCAGGTGGAGAAAATGAATCATCTAATCAAACAACAGATTGTCAAGTTAGGGCAGGAAACTAATCTAACTTGGCCTCAGTCTCTACCATTGGCTCTTATACGAATACGAACTAGACCAAGAGTAAGAGAAGGGCTTAGCCCATTCGAAATTTTATATGGGCGGCCTTATGGGGTGCAAAAAGGAACATCTTCACAAATTGGTGAAGAAATAATGACCTCCTATATGGTGGCACTAAACAAGCAATTAAAAAGAATTGAAAAGCATGTAATGGGAACACGTAGTAGGGGTCTGGATGGGCCTGTTCATGATATACAACCAGGGGACTATGTATATGTTAAGTCTCTTACAGAAAAAGCCCTGGAACCACAGTGGACTGGACCCTTTCAAGTCCTTCTCACTACCTACACGGCAATCAAGGTCGAGGGACAGAATTCCTGGATTCACCATACCCGGATAAAGAAAGCCCCTGCAACTTCGTGGAGAGTAATTCCAGAGAACAGAGGATTGAAACTCAAGCTTGTTTGGGCAAATAAGTGCAGAAACAATGTGGGTAACGAGTAAGTGAACTAGAAGTTGGGGTTTGAGCTGCCAAAGAAAGTTTAGGTTAGTAACCGATCCAGGCTCAGAATGATCCGCACCAAGTTGAAAATATTAATCTGCTTCAGCATCCTTTCTATAGCTTATAACCAGACGCTTACCGAGTGGCCATGGTCTCAAGCATACATTGGGTATACTGGGTCCATGGGAAAATATTCCACTCGGGAAGATTTAAATCTGTCTACCGTGGTTATGCGTGGAAATCAAGAATACACGAAGGGAGAATGGAGCAGGGATATAGAGCAGAAAAATTATAAACTTCAGGGAACCATAGGCGAAGAAATCAGAATAGGGTTCCGACTGATTAATGGAACTACTCACAAAAAGGCATCCCAGATTACTGTATCAGTTATTCCTACCATTAAGAATACCAAAAGATGTACCACTGAGGAGCGAGACTGCTGGCATAACTTCACTCTGGTACAGACCATGAGAGTGACCTGTCTTTGGGTCAACGATACCATTGGCCTCTCATTTAAATTTGAAATACAGGCCATCAGCAGACCCACTACAACAAAAGATCCTGAGATCACAATACCTACCACACAACCTCTCAAACTTAAACCCCATTGTGGTTCTACTAATTAGCTTAGGGATTTTAGTAATATTAACCATTATGTTGTACCTATGGCTTTGAAGAATGTCTAAAAGGATAACTATTATATACGATACCTTATATCATTCAGGAAAGCTGTTTAAGTAAAAGAATTTACTTAGTGTAATAGAAAGGGGGGAATTGATCTGAGGGTATAGAGTCAGGATTGTATATGTAGTGTAGTTCTACAAGAGCAGCTCTTGCAAGTTAGCTAGGTAATCATGTAACAACGGCTTGTGAAGGAGCAGGGGAGATTTTCTTTCCATAGCAAAGGGATTACTCCTGAAAGCCTTGTACTATCTCGAGGAGAAGAGAAAGAGCAAGAACTCGAGGATGGAATGATATCCATCCTAAATACATCAGTTGTCTCTTTGTTAAAGAAAACAGGAGGCTGACAAAGGACATGATTAGAGGAAAACAGATAGTTAACAAGGCCATGAATTAGCTCAGAATGATAAGAGCACTGCAAGCTTGCAAGACCAGCACATTCCAGGCGAAAGGTGATAAGTACATCCTGAGGAGGCCTCCGGGCCTTCCTCCCAAGGACCACCGAAGACCCATTGCCCACAATTTTTGGAAGAAACTGCGCAACAATCACAAAGGACTGATAAGCTGATTAGCATAAGAAGCGAGAGTAGGCGGGTTTAGGTAATGACCATGTATATGCATCAATTGAATATTCATTGTTTCATTGTATAAATATGGGACGGTTTTGCTACTTCGGGTATGCACGTTTGTGGTGGAGCGATCCCCCGTGCATCTGCGCGCATTAAACATACCTACTGTATAACTTTCGAGTTATAGAGTCTATTTCCGTACGTCAGTATCATCTTGAGCTACTTGGTGAAGAATCTTTGTTTGCTTCCACATCTTATTTAGATCTGTTTCAATTTCTTTTTCCTGATTTATGTATGCACAACAGCTTTGATTTATTACCATGCACACACCTCCTTCTTTGGCCAGTAGCAGATCTAAGGCCATTTGATTTTGTCTAACTACGTTACTTAAGGAGGAAACTTCTAATTGCAATCTATGGATAGCATCACTTGTGTCCCTTTGGAATAACTCCATGCTAGCAGATATGTTAACTATAGCCTTTTCCAATTCACTTACTCCGAGCCATGGGAGGAATGCCCCTGCGAAACCATGAAAAGCAGTTGGTCGTACTATTAGGGGATTTATTCCCCTTTTATATATTTTCCTCCAAGGGGTTGGTAAAATTCCTGGTGGAGGGTGTGAGTGATTAAATATCCGGTCTCCAGGAAATGGGTATCCTAAAGTACGTGTTCCGTTCCATTTATGTGGTAATACTTTTCGGGCCCTTCCATCTCCACATAGCCAGCATAATCCTTTAGGAATGCCATCAAATGAAACATCTCCCCTCAACCCCTGAATAACAGGGAGTGGACACCCACTTGGTGTGGGAGTGTTTTGGCAAGTAGCTTTCCCTTTGCATGGGTCGAAACATAAACTCCAACTTAGGGCTGTATAGTTCACATTAAAGTTCCCTAATTTTAAGGCCCCCATATCATTTTTCATTATGATTATGGCTTTTCCAGACTTTGCAGCTCAAACTTGGGATTGACATTCCCTAATTTGTTATTTTTACGCTTGTATGGTGTCGGGATCTTTGACATCATTGCGGCTGTGCCCCAGCATAATGTTTTTCCACTAGGGAGTTGTGTCAATTTTTGACCAGGTAAACATTCAGTCTCTTGAGAGCGTACAGGCTCTCTGCTCTCTGGAACTAGAGAATTCTGCGAGGAGTTAGAGGGCCAACTCCAATTAGCGTATGCCACTGGTATTCCAAAGAGGGGCAGTTCCATGTTCTCCTTGGGCAATGCTGTACATATCCAACAGTCAGGTAAGTTCAAAGCTCTCCCAGTGGCTTGTGTCAGTTGTACATAAGTGCTGTCCTTCCAGGCAGTAACAGTTGGAGAGAACCAGATTATTAAATATATACAGTCATTTCTCATGTTACTGTCTCCGCAGTTTCAGCCTTAAGATCCTTGAGGTTCAGAGGTCAATTGCTCTCCTGGGGCTCTCTTTACTCGGGAGTAATGGATCCAGATGGCTCACTCTCAAACCTTGATGGCTGTGACAGTTGTCAACAGCACCTGGTATGGTCCATCCCACCTTTCCTGAAGAGGATCACCTGACAAATTTTTCATAAAAACCCAATCTCCAGGATTAAAAGGGTGTATAGGGTAATCTAAACCTTTGGCTCTGGTTTCTAAAACTCTCTTACTCATTTGTTTCAATTGTTTTCCTAGAGATATCATATAATTCTGTAAATAAGCATCTCCTAGCTGATCTAGATCCTCTCCTTTATATCTGGTGTGATATGGTCTTCCATATAACATTTCAAAAGGATTTAGATTCTCTTTAGCTCTAGGCTTTACACGTATCCTGAGGAGAGCTATGGGCAATGCTTGATACCAATACAAGTTTGCTTCTTGGCAAATTTTAGCTATCTGTTGTTTTATTAAATGGTTCATCTTCTCCACCTGTCCGCTCGCTTGTGGCCTGTAAGGAGTGTGTAGTTGCCAGTCAATTCCCAATAGCTTGCTCCCTTGTTGTACTACCTGTGCAGAAAAGTGTGATCCCCTGTCTAAGGAAATGACTGTAGGTACCCCAAATCGAGGTACGATTTCATTTAGCAGTACCTTAGTTACTTCTCTTGCTTTGTTAGTTCTGCAGGGGAAAGCTTCTGGCCATCCAGTAAAAGTATCTGTCGGTACCAACAGGTATCAATAACCCCCTTTTCTCTGGAGTTCAGAAAAATCAATTTGCCAGGTTTCTCCAGGAGTGTTTCCTTTTCCAATTGTACCCAATTTTATTCGATTCCCTGTATTAGGATTATTCCTTAAGCACACTGGATGTTGCCGTGTGATTTGTTGAACAGTTGTATACGTATTTTTCCCTATCCACTTTTGACTTCACTATTCATATAAAGCATCTGCTCCCCAATGGGTTTTATCATGTTCTTTCTTAACCAAATTCTAAATCAGAGTGGAGGGTATAATTATCCTCCCATCCTCTAAAAGTGGCCATCCTTTAGAGGGGATTTGTATTTTAAGTTCTGACATTAATTCCTGATCTGATTTAGAATATTTAACATGTTCCTGATCACATAATTCCAGTTCATAGTCTTTATTGGTTGGAATCAGAGTTAAAATTTGATGTTCAGATGTCCTTTCTGCAGCCTGCTTAGCTTCATTATCGGCCAACCTGTTACCTTGTTCTGGATCAGTGTTACTTTTGGTACGTCCCCGACAGTGCATGATGGCAACCTTGGCTGGTAGTTGTACCGCTTCTAATAAGCGAAGTATTTCTCCTGCATGCTGAATGTGTTTCCCTTGACTTGTTCAAAGTCTGCCTTCTTTCCACATCGCTCCATGTGCATGTACAACTCCAAAGGCATACTTAGAGCCTGTCCATATATTTATCCTTTTTCCTGCTGCAAGTTCTAGTGCTCTGGTCAGGGCAATACTTTCTGCTTTTTGGGCTGAAGTTCCAACAGGTAAAGGATTGGATTCTATTCCCTGGTCAGTAGTGGTCACTGCATACCCAGCCTTACAGATACTTTGTCGGACCAAACTACCACCGTCCGTGAACCAGGAATCTTGGGCATCTTCTAAAGGTTCTTCCTTCAAATCAGGTCTGCTCTTTACGTTTCTCCTCCATGCTTATCTGGGCTCCCAACACCTGCACTGACTAGTTAGTGCTTCACTGAAAACAAGATAGACTCTGTCTCCTAATTGGTCGTTAGTCTTATTATTTATGACTCCTCTATCTCCTGCTTCCTCGAGTTTCAAGGCTGTTGCACAATTGGTCAAATGCATGCAGGTATCATCCTGAGAGAGGAAAGTGAGAGACTTTCATTTACAGTGAGCCACACGGCACCAACACAAACAGCTCACAGACACCCCTGAAACACCTTCTGGGAGGAGGAGGAAGAGGTACAGAGGGTGCAAAGAATGGGAAAGAAGCAAGCTGCATGCCATGAAACACACCAGACTTGCCTTTTCTAGCGGGTTGCTGGTGTTTGGGGGTCCCCAGTGCCCAGGTCCCTGCATGGAACAGTGGGTGCTATCTGACTGGCTGCTTGTCCTGCAGGTTGGATGGCAAGCACGTTGTCTTTGGCCGTGTGAAGGAAGGGATGAATGTGGTGGAGGCCATGGAGCGCTGTGGCTCCAAAGATGGCAAAACAAGTAAGAAGATCACCATTACTGACTGCGGGCAGCTCTCGTAAATGCTCCTCTCAACTGACCCTTCCTTCAGCAGCCTGGGTGCCAGGCCCTGCTGCAGCTCACCCCATCCCACCCTGCTCCCCACTTACTGCTGCATTTCTACGGGGTCTCAGCCCCATGTGCATGGTCCAGCCAGACCACAGTTACCTTGTGAGTCTAAATAAAATGAGTTAAACCACAGTGGCCCCCTTGCTCTTACTGTGGGGTATGTGTGTGACCTGGGACAGCTGATCAGAGTCACCCTTTAAGATCGAATCCAACTGTTTCTGTCTTACTCTAACCCATATCCCTGAGCACCTCATCTACCCTCTGTTAAACACACCCAGGGTCAGGGACTCGACCCCCTCCCTGGGCAGCCTGTGCCAGGCCCTGACAACTCTGGGTGTGATTCTGAGGTGTTGGGAAGGGAACTTGTCCCCCACCATTGCTGCCCCTTGCACCTGTGGGGGTGTCCCTCAGGCATGAGGGGGTGGTGCCCCCTCCCACCTCAGAGTGCTGTGTTTAATGGGTGGGTTGGGGGGAGGAGTGGGCATGGGGGGTCTGGTCTGGAGGGTGCTGGGGTACCAGCAGTCCTGGTTTTCGGGGGGAGCTCTGTGGCAGTCGTGTGGTCCCTGTTGGGTCAGGAGCTGGGTGTGGAGGTAGATCCCTGTACCCTGTGGGGTGCAGTGCTGCCCACAACCCCTTGTCCTGCTCAGTTTTGGAGCCGGGCCCGGTGTTGGGGCTGTGAAAGGGCTGCTGGGGGGGGGGCCGGCTGCTTCTGTCTGGGCGCGGAGAGGGCGGCTGGGATCCGGAGCGCTGGAGCGCCCGCGGGGCTGGGCCTGGCCCTGGGGAAGCTGCCGGCCGGGAGAAGGCTTGTTTGAGGCACCGAGGGGCGGGGGGAGGCGTTCAGCGCTGTAACAAGGACAGTGGCTGTGCTCTGCCGCCAGGTGGAAGCCTCTGGGTGCGGCAGTGGGTTTGTGCAACCGGTGCCCCCTGAAGCACAAGGGTCCTTGTGGTCCTCCTTGAACCCCCCCCGCCCGATGTTCTCTCCTTCCTCTGCAGTTCAGCGGGTTTGGAGGAGCCCTGTGTCCCTTACACGGTTCTCAAGCAGGGGTCTGACTGCCCTGCGCTCCAGAAGCTCCTGTCCAGCCCTGTCAGCCTGCCCAGCTCCACCCATCACCTACCAGCTGCCTGAGGCCCCCTTCTGCTGGGGGTGCCAGGGCCCAGGGCCAGCTGATGCAGGCCCCTGGTGTGGGGCTGCTCCCCTTGTTGTGGGTTGCAGCTGCCCCACGGGGTGCATGTTCACTGCAGTGTGCAGGTACCCCATGGGGTGCAACTCTTGCTCGTGGCTGCTCCTTGTCCCCCTGCCTGGGGATAGCAGGAGGTGATGGGGATGCTGGTGCCCCAACAGCCAATGGGGTTGGGGCGGTGGTCCAGGGGGAGCCCCTGTATGCCATGGGTGTCGTGGTTTTAACCTCAGCTGGCAACTGAGCACCAGGCAGCAGCTCACTAACTCTCCCCTGGTGTGATGGGGGGAGGATTCAAAGGGTAAAAAAGAGAAAGAAACTGATGGGATAAGAAAACACCAGTTTAATAAGCAAAAAGCAACTTTTAAAAGGGAAGAGAAAAAAACTCAAACAAGCCACAGCAAAATAACCCAGCACAATTGTTCCTCACCATCCAGGCCCTGGGAATGTCAGGCCTGGGTGACCTCCCCAGTGTTACTGCTGAGCACGGCGTTGTATGGTAGGGAATCTTCCACTTGGGGCCAAGCTGTCCTCACTGTGTCCCCTCCTAAAGTCCTCATCACCCCCAGCCTTACTCATCAGCTGTTTCCAGCACTGGCCACTCACCCCAGGTTCACAAGCGAGTTTTTGCCAGAGGCCATCTCCACCCTGCTGCTGGGCTCAGGGGCTGTGTCAGCCCAGCTCTGCCTGGCTTCTGTCCTCACCCAGACCCTCAGGCAGGGTTTTTGCAAATGCCCACCTGGGATGGAGTTGGAGCAAGGCAGGGGTCAGGTGCTGGGGGAAGCTGCAAGAGTAGGTACCTCATGGGAGCAGGGTGAACTGAGGGCTGTCAGCAAACTGAGGAATCATCAGGGGTGGAATTTCCTTCTCCCCTCGAATGCACCCTTCCCATGCTGTGCATGCAGAGCTGGTCTGTGGGCCCATGGGATGGGCAGTTGGGCAGGGTCAGCACAGGGAAAAGGCTCTGGCAGGCGCCAAGAAGCAGCTGCTGGGAGGTAGGAGCAGTTTGGCCCAGGGAACTCCTGGGTTTGCCGCTGTCACGAACCAGACAGTTGTGCTCTGACCTGTATTTCTACCTACACGTTATTTGGGGTGGGGAGGTGGATTCCATTCATTGGAGGGCTGGTCCTGCCACATGTGGCTGGCTCTGCTGGATGGCCACTGAGAACAGGGTCATTGAAGCCTGGGTGGATGTGGGTAGGGTGAGGGGGTCCCCAGTCTGATGTTGGTTCCAGTTCTCAGAGTTGTTGGGGTCGGTTGTCCACCTGTCCGGCAGTGAGGTTCATCTGAGGAAGGATCGGGCAGCGCTGAGCCTGTGGAGACAGGAGGTTTCTGAGGATGTGTCCTGTCTGCAGTGTTGGGGGGGTACAGGGTGGGCTTCAACGCCATCCGCACTGTGGGACGCAGGCACTCAGCTGCATGTGGAGCTGTGGGCACAGGGGGCTCTGTGCAGAAAACGGGGTGCTCCGCACCCTCTGGCTCATTGGGGTGCAGGTGGGACAGCCTGCCCCTCTCTTTCTCTGCCCTACCTCTAAGTGCTTCATGACTAATAGCAGCCATGAAATACAGAGGTTTGGACACCACCTGCCCCCCACAAGACCCCATCAACTCACTTTGACTTCTTTTTTTTCCATATACAGATGGCACAACACATTGCCATCCCATACAGCATGGAGCCCAGGATGGCTGCAAAGCCTTCTAAACAGTACTTTGAGAAATTCTGATCCTCCTCAGTGTCTGTGTCGCTTCTTCCTTCTGCACCTGGAGGAACAATGCTGGACGTGAGCGTGTCCCATGAACCACTGATAATCTCCCAGGTGTCCAGGAAATGTTCTTTCGGACTTTTCTAGCCTCTCTGAAGCAGTGAACATCCTGGGGCTGCCATGTTCCCTCGGTTTCAGAAGCAGCAGAGGAAATGCTGCAAGCCTCCCCTTCTCCTCTCAGGTCTCCTTGAGCTCTGGGATGGCCTTAATCCACTTTTCCCAGTGCCCTGGGTGCCCCAAGGTGCAGTTTGGCCCAGGGAACTCCTGGGTTTGCTGCTGTCATGACCCAGACAATTCTGCTCCGATCTGTATTTCTCTCTACACGTTTATTCAGGGTGGGGGAGGGGGATTCCATTCATTGGAGGGCTGGTAGGTGTTGGGCTGGTCCTGCAATTCATGGCTGGACAGCCACTGAGGTTGGGGTGAAGGTGGGCGGGGTGGGGGCATCCCTGGTCCAGAGGGAGCAGGTCCACCCTTGGTGCTCCATGGCAGCCAGGCGGCTTTTGCAGATAGAAGAGATGGCTGTTGGTGTTGATGCCACCTCTCAGAGGTGCCAGGGTCCGTTGTCTGTCCTTCGAGCAGTGAGGTGGAGCTGCTGGTTTTGGACTGGGCAGCGATGCGCCTGTGGAGACAGGAGGTTTCTGAGGATGTGTCCCGGCTGCCGTGTTAGGGGGGTACAGGGTGGGCTTCAACGCCATCCGCACTGTGGGACGCAGGCACTCAGCTGCATGTGGAGCTGTGGGCACAGGGGGCTCTGTACAGAGGACGGGGTGCTTCGCACCCTCTGGCTCCTCCGGGGCTCTGCTCACCGGCCGCTGGCTCGTCTCCTCTCAGAGACAAATGGGAGTTGGGGTGCAGCTGGGACAGCCTGGCTCTTCTCTTTCTCTGCCCTACCTCTAATGGCTATATGGCTAATAGCAGCCATGGAATACAGAGGTTTGGAGACCACCCGCCCCCCACAAGACCCCATCAACTCACTTTTGCCTCTTCCTCCATAGACAGATGGCCCAACACAAGCCCATTCCAAACAATACGGCGCTCAGGATGGCCACAGACCCTTCTAAACAGTATATTTTGAAATCATCTGCACTCATTGGATGTACAGTTCTCCTGGGTTCCGCACCTGGAGGAACAATGCTGGACGTGAGCGTGTCCCATGAACCACTGATAATCTCCCAGGTGTCCAGGAAATGTTCTTTCGGACTTTTCTAGCCTCTCTGAAGCAGTGAACATCCTGGGGCTGCCATGTTCCCTCGGTTTCAGAAGCAGCAGAGGAAACGCTGCAAGCCTCCCCTTCTCCTCTCAGGTCTCCTTGAGCTCTGGGATGGCCTTAATCCACTTTTCCCAGTGCCCTGGCTTTGTTCCCCCTGGGGGCTCTGTCTGACCCTTTGGGCTAAGTGGGACCCCCAAAGAGAGGTGCTGAGGCCAGATGGGGAGCACGTGGGGGAGGGCAGCTGCTTGACCGATTGTCCCTTTGAGCGAGACAGACAAAGACCATCCCTGGGCCCGGGAGTGTCACCCCCAGCTCCCCCTGCCCAGCCCAGCACCCACACCCCCAGGGGATGCAGTCAGGCCCCCAGGGGAAGGCACCTGAACCGCCCTCTCCCTCTCAGCCTTTTCTATGGCATGGGCACAGCCTGATTGCCCCCGTTTTAGGACTTGCTTCCCCTTATGGCCCCTGCAAGACAGCCCAGTACCTGGGTTCAATGGAAACTGTTCATCTCTGCCGGCACGCCAGGCTTCCCCGGGCTTGGACAGCGCTGCCAAGGATGAGGAAAGGTAAAGCCTCAGCGTGGCTCAGGCACAGAGGGTGCAGGGGGACGGTGCAGGTTCCCTCTGAGCCGTGCCCGATCTGGCAGGGCATCCCTTTGGGCCTGACTTCACAGGAGGGAGCCGCTCGCCTCTCTTGTGCCCAGGACTCCTCCAGGCAAGCTCTGGGATGCTCCTGGCTCCTTTCCGAACAGGCACCCTGTACTCACAGCCTGGCTGCTGATGCCATGAGCAGCAGCGGCACCGTGGGAAGAGCTGGCACACACACAGGGGGTTGTTTTGTGACACTGCACGACTAAAGCACAGCAATTACCTGGCATGATGTCTGACTGACTTGTCCTCATGTTGTTGTCAGAGCTTGGCACTGGCTGGCTGTGTCCCTCCTGAAGCACCTCCTTCTCCATGGCCTCACGGTCCATCTCTTTAGAAACAAAGTGAGCCAGATGCACCCGTTCCTCATGAGGAGCGTGGGCTCTTCAGGAGGCAATACTTCTCCAGGGACATGGGTAGTGCTTAGAAGCAAAGCCTGGGCATTTATCTTCTGGTCACCACCTCGTCACACCGTGTCATTCATGGAGGAGCATTTAAGTGCCAGACACTTTCCTGCTTCCCAGTGAGCAGCAAATCCTGACCCGCTGAGACACTAGGAGATTGCATGCCATCTTCTTGTTTGCCTTCCTTCCTACCCCTGGTGTGTAGGCCACGGCTTGTCCAAACGTGTATCTAAAACCCCAGCTGCTCATGTCTCCTGGTTAAGAGTGAGGGAGACCCACCTCGTGGTGCTTTGTCCAAGTCCCTCACCATTGCCTGTAGCACTTCTGATGGGCCCTGGTGAGATTTGCCCCTTTCAGCTCTGGGTCTTTCTCTTCGAGGACCTGAAGGAACATTTAAAGTTACATTTCTCCTGACTGAAATTTACCCCTGCATCCCATACTTAAGATATTTATAAACATTAATAAGGTCCCCCCTTAGTCTTCTTCCCTCCAGGCTGAACAGCCTCAGCTCACTCAGCCTTTGTTTGTAGGGGAGATGCTCCAGGCCCCTCATCATCTCCCTCACCCTCCTCTGGACTCTCTCCAGGCGATCCCTGGCTGTTTGATCCCAGGGAGCCCAGCACTGGACACAACACTCCAGGTGGGGCCTGACCTGGGCAGAGCAGAGGGGGAGGATCCCCTCCTGTGACCTGCTGGCCACGCTCCTCCTGATGCCCCCAGGATCACATTGGCTCTCTCAGCCCCCAGGGCTCACTGCTGGCTCATGGCCAACCTGTCACCCAACAGGTCCTTCTCCACAGAGCTCCTCTCCAGCAGGTCACCCCCAGCCTGTACTTGACAAGGAAATGATCCCCAGTTCTCCTTTGTCAACATTAAGTTAAGGATCTAATGGGTCACTCACCCAGAGTTCTCTTTTTATTACAGACTGAAGATGCCTTTGCCCTCTGATAATAATCTGCACCAATGTCCATCTTAAAATAGATATTTACTCTGCAGATCACTTCATCATATAAACTATCACACAGCAAAGATCAGATCCATTCTTCCGGGATTTTTACATCACATTTTATCACTTGCACGAGGTCAAAACCTGCCCCATCTCCCGGCCAGAACTGAGCGGAGCGCGCAGCCCAACGCGGCTGGGCTCCAGCAGCGCCTGGAGCGCGCTGCCTCCACCTGCTGGGCACAGCCAGGCAGCCAACAGACCTTCTGAAGGCAGGAGAACAGCCTTCAGGCCTGACTGGATGGAAGAGAGACGGAATGAAGCCAGCCCACAACTGCGAGGAGGGAACCGGCACACTGAAGCAGGAGTAGCTGTCTACTTTCACTCCAAATCAAGAGGTTTCGAGCGAGGACAGGACTCTACCCCCTCCCCACAGGTTCCCCTTACCACAGAGGGTCGTAGCTCAGCTGCTGACAGCTGCATCCTTCAGACAGTGAGAAAGAGGTGCTCAAAGTTAGGCAGATACTCAGCTACAAAGAGCAACTAAACTCTTCCTTCCAGCAGAGACAGGACATCTAACAGTCTGATCAGGCTTCCAGAGAAACACCCCCCAACCCCCCCAAGTGTGCTGTGGCATTACTGAAATCCACGGTGGCACAAAGGACAAAGCCCACTGGAGGTGACACCAGCAGTGTCACTGCAAACCAGGTTAAATATTTATGGATGGTAGGAGGCCAAAACGACCCCCAAGGCTACAGGTATGCACAGATGACAGGGCATCACAGACACAGACCAATGGAGGGTTATGCTGTGGCTGGATATTAAAATAATAAATCAAAGCTGTGTACGTGAAACCTGGGGAAAAAACCCTGCCAGAGGGTAAGATGCCAGTTTGAGTGCTGTGATTCAACTGTGGTAAGGTTACACTGAACAGAGTGAAATGTGCAACAAGGACACCAGACACTGAATTCAAAGGCAGAGGAAGAGAAGTCCAAACATTGCTGAAAGGAGTACAGCTAACTCTGAGGAAGGGAAAATAAAAATACATTTAAAAAAATGATGAGAAAGGAGGGGCAGGTGCTTCACATGGTAAAAAGACAGGAATGAGAGTGGAAAGATACATTCAAGTGAGTGCCCAGCTTGGTAACTCATTTCCAGTCTTGCTCATCTGTCAGCAGCCAGGTTACAGAGCTTCCAAGCAAAGAACAATGTCTGTGAACTCAGACTTGAGCAGCAAGATGAGAATGGGGCTTTTTCAGCGACAATGTGGTGTTAACAGCAGCACCTGTAACAACATTACATGGTGCTTCACTCTCTGGGCTTCAGAAAGCACCAGGCCCTAGAATAAGGATGTATTTTCTACAAGTCAAAATGCAGACAGAAAAGCAGAATACATAACCATCCTATCTCCTCCAAAAACACCCCAAATCTCTGCTAGTAAGTAACACCTGTCTTTGAAGATGGGAGAAGAGTTCTTGTGCTTTTGGTGTTCATTTTCAGGTACTATTGCAGATCCTATCAAAAGCTGCCCAGCTGCTTTTGGAAGGATAATGACTAGAAAACAGTTGAGTCACAGCATGTTTTGCTCTCTTCAAAGGAAAAGGCTTTGGCATGCCTGGGGCTCTGGGGTTAGTGAAACCCTGGTAACGCACTGTGTATTGAGGGCAGAGCACTCTGATAAACTGACCCACAAAATGCTTAACTCACCTATGTGTGTGTCTATTACCACTTCTACACACGTAAATTTAACATTGAACCTCTGCTGAATCTTCAGACATTGGTGATAAAGAGGTGAGTGAGAAGACCAGGAAATACACCCAGACTCTCCCAATTACTCCAGTACAGGGCAGGCTAGAAAAGGCACTCAAAGGGCACAAAAAAACCCCACCCCACAAAAGCCTGAGCACTCACCTGAGGGTATTAGGGAATCTCTCTCAATAATCCTGGCTGATTCCAAGTCGCTGATGATATATTGCAGCCTCAAGTGTGTGAACACTGTCACAAAGGCCTTCCCTTGTTCTGACTCCAGGAATGCAATGTCACTCTCAAAATCTGCAAGGCAGAGCACCTGTATTACAGTTCTTTTTCCCAAGGTTTTTCCAGACCCTATCTATCTCTGTTGGAGAGGGAGCGTTAACTTTTTTGTTGAGAAAGCTGCTACAGACAGGAGAATCATCTGCAGGTAAAATTCAGGTACTGCTGGAAGGGTCTGACTGTCAGCAAAAGTGCCAGATCAAACTTCTCCTCTTTCAAAATACACTAGTGCCTTCTGGCAAGAAAGCAACAACAGCTTCTCCTAACCAAACAACAGCAAAAGCAGCAAAGCAGAAGCAGGGACCATGTCTGCTCACTTGAAAACACAGCGACAAAACAGTGAGCAAGCCATCAGCGTGGACAGTCTGGTGCCAGGGACTGTTGGCAGAGGCAAACCTTCCCAGGAGAAAAAGAAAGGTTGGGAGTGGAGGAAGACTACTGATTTTACTTCTAACCCACACCTTTCCCAGTCCCAGGCCATGCCAACCAATCCTACCTTTCCTACGCTTGGCAAACCAGGCATCAGCGTCGGTGAGGAGCTGTTTCAAAGACCCATTCCAAGAAGGCACTAGCTGAAGGAACATCCACTAGGGAAGAGAAGCAAACTCCAGTGAGTTAATTAAAGAACTTTTCAAACCAGGAATACATGTTTTAAAGAGACATCCTCATAATGCATTAACTCCTACAAGATTCTGACACTGATGTTAAATACTTTCAGTTAAGTCCCAGTAAGACTAAAATTCTCATCATGTTACAAATCAACTACTACACAGGAGTTCAAGGTCACCAAGCACCAGCCAGACCCTTTGCCAAGTACCTTTTTGAGAACACTATACATGTCCATTTCCACTTGCATTACAAACAGGTTAGAAGAGCTGATCAGCTGTTTCATGAGGTTTATGCTTGGGGAAAAAAAAAAAAAAAAAGAGAAATCAAAAAAGAGAAATCACAGGAGTTCTAAAGAGAGAACAGACAAAACCAAGACAGGAAGCAAGGTAACAAACATCATCAGTAGCCCAGGAAATCCTGTCATGAGCTCTATGCTTTGGAAGACAGCGTATTTCATCACTCAAAGTTAACTGAAGCCTGAATACCTGAGATCTTTGAAGAGTTCAACGCTCTGGTGAGTCATCAGGTTATTCAAGAGCCATTCAAGGCACCTGGATTAAGCACAAGGAATTAGCACCTTCATTCAACATGTCTGCAGCAGGTGCTCAGGCTCACAGAGCCTGAATACTACCCCACTGATTCTGAAACACTGCTGTAGCTGAGGCACAAATATACAAAAACACCCAAGTTATTTCAAAACCATAGAATTGTTTTTTCAAACTTTTCTATAACTCCAAAGTTGCATTTATGTTTCTCTCAGGGTACAGTGAAAGCTAAATTCAAAGTACTGCCAATGCCACCACAAGCCCTGAGAACACACTAATCCACAGCAGAAGGAAGCAGTTCACACTGCCCTCAGCCTTCTGCTCCTAAACGTGTCGCTATCCCTCCTAACTGAGATAAAGCTAAGCTTAAATTCAGAATATTAAAGCGGCTTTGCAGTAAGAGTTAATGAGTACAATTTCACTGTCACACTGAAGACCAAGCATACTGTCTTTATTACTTAGTAATTAACTCATTCACAGTGTAGGGCAATCTATCTGTTACAGCCTACTCTGATTGGAAGGCAACTGGTTAGAGTAGAAACTCAAAAACTAAACAGGGCAAGCAGTGCCCAAGGCAGACAGTGTGAGGAAAACCAGCTTGGGCATTATTTCACTGTTTGCAGACTCCCACTTGCAATGAGCAATGCACAAAGCAGCCTGGAGAAAGGAAGCCTTACTTGTTCTTCACAGAGTCTAACCCGTACGTCCCCGCTGAACTGTAGTAGCCACACACAGTCTTTGCATTAATGGTTTCCTTCATTGTTTCACCACATTGCTGGATTAAGCCATCCTGTGGAGAGGGGAAAAACAAGCCACAAATATTCAGAGTTGTCATTTCCAGATAGGAAGTGCAGGTCATATACATTTTCATGGATTCCCAAAGTCATACACGCTGCAGTGACCTACGCTGTGCTACCCAAAAAGTTAGACCAACATGCCTGAGAAAAAGAGATTTGTCTTAGGAATACATCACATGAAATCACCTGAATGAGTCCCTTCAGGGTAAAACAAATCACAGAAAACAGAACCATAGGGGAAGGGACCTACAGAGCCCATGGGGTCCAACCCCCTGCCAAAGCAGCTCCCTAGGACAGGTCACACAGGTCGGTGTCCAGACGGGGCTGGAATCTCACAGAGAAACGTGCTGTCCACTCCCAGCAGCCCCCTGTGAGCACAACACTCAGCAGCTTTTCCAGCCCACACCAGAGGAAGATGCAATTCAGACTCTGACACTTGGGTCTCCACAAGAGCTGCACACATCCATCTCCAGAGCCCCGGTGCCGAAACAACCGGACACGGGGCTGCTTCTCAGCTTCCCACCTCAAGAGGTACAGGAATGAATTCAACTCCACTGGTGACCCAAGTTAAGCACAAAACTGAGTGAGGACAAAACAAATTAGCTCAGTTTGCTAGTTACAACATTATTAAAACCTAACTTTTAATATTTCAAAAATACTCAGGGTTTTTTGGTAAGGTTCAGCTGAAGCTCTACCTTCAGAGTTCAGGTGAGAAGAAAGGTTCCCACTTACCTTCTGGATCAATATTTTGGTCAGGAATCTCCAGCTCTGTAACATTCATGCTGGATTCTTTCCAAGACCCACTGAACATGCTGGAAAAGTAGCCTGACTGTATGAAGGAAGACAAGTAGAACTCAAGTAAGAGGTTTCATTCCAATTCAAACTGCCAAAAGCAGCACATGGAACAAAACAATGGTTAATATTCCCCTTGATGTGGAACAAAATGTGGTAAGGGAACTTTTCACAAGCTAAAACTTTCTGACATGCTTGAGCAAGGGCTCACTGGGGTTGTTGCCCTATGTTCTGCAAGTGAAAACACCCACAGAACATCTGGACTGCACATCTGCAATCAGCATTAAGTCATGACCTTTCAGGAGCCAGAAAAGCCACAGAGGCCCTTTTCCTACACACAGCACCACCACTGGGAACCAGTTAGTCCCAAAACTAAGTTCTTGATGTTCCCAGCACATAACAAGGAACACCAGCCTGGGTAACCAAAATACCCAAAGCAAGAAAGAACATGCAAGACACACGTATGAAGGCACAAGGGTGCAGCCTCATACCAAGGACACACACACACACACCAACCACTTCTGTAAATACACCTTTTATTATAAAGCCTAAGGCATATAAAACTAGAATTGGATAGGTTTCCATCCAAATGGAGTGAAATACACTGCTCTACTAGGCTTCCTGGTTTCCCCTGCCAGCAGCAGCTGTGCCCATTATGGGATGGTATCACTCAGTGAAGTTTACCAGAGAGATTAACAAAATAAAGGCAATTTGTACAGATTCCCTGACCCCTTCACTCCACATGTCGACTCAGGGCAGCAACCAACACAAAACCCAATTCTGTTTATGTAGAAGCCCTTCAGCATAGCCGCTAGCTACGATGACATACACCACACTGCCCTCAAAACCAGCACCCTAGGTGTTTTACCAGTGTTCACGAGGCCACCTTAGCTTCGCTGTGTGGAGCAACTCCTCCATCTCATGAGGGTTAAATACCCTTGCAGTAAAGAGAAGCAGAAAAGGGAACAGCCCAGCACCTTACCACCACTTCTCAAACTAACTGCAATAACCTGAGATGCCAGAGGGATGGCAACATTCACACTCAGGCAGTCTGCTCAACAAGGCAGAGGAGTCACCATCATTCCATGAAGAGAGTTATTTGTAACCTCCAAAAACATTCAACCTATGGGAACATAATTCCAGGGACAGAGCATGAATGGAAACAGCAACCTGACCTCTGAGCATGGTTAATGTAACCAGAGTTTCACCTCACAAGGGTGTCACTTGTACAAGGCCTCTACAGAAGGAAAATGCAGCTTTCAAAGTCTCTTCAGCGATTAGCATTAAATTCCAGTCATCAACCCGCTTGAAGGAGTAACTTCACCAACCTGACACACAGCCACAACACAATCCCAACGCTGATTACAAAACCCCACTGCCAGCAACAGCCTAAGGACAAGCCAACAGCGTGCCCGCCCTGCTGATGGTGCCCAACCAAAGTCACAGAATCCCAGCCTGGGCTGGGTTGGAAGGGACCCCAAGGGTCACAGAGCTCCAACCCCCTGCCACAGGCAAGGCCACCAACCTCCAGGCCTGGAGCTACACAAGGTTGCCCAGGGCCCCATCCAACCTGGCCTTGAACACCTCCAGGGATGGGGCACCCACCCCCTCATCCCCCATGACACCCAGGTCCTTCTCAGCAGGGCTGCTCTCCAGGAGCTCTTCTCCCAGGCTGGATCTATGGCTGGGATTCCTCTGGCCCAAGTGCAACACCTGACACTTGGCAGTGTTGAACCTCATTAGGTCACCCAGGTCACCTTTCCAGCCTGTCCTCTGGATGGCTCCTTTCCTTCTACTGTGTCACCAACTGTACAGCCCACTTCGAGCTGGCCCGTGTTGTACAGAGGCAAAGCGAGCAGACAGGTAAAGCTGTGCCTGCCAGCTGCCCTCCCCAGTCACACACAGACACTGTTCTAGCCAGAGATGGCTACCACTGGCCAGTCTTTGGTTACCCACAAACAACATTGCTGCCCTCCTTTTCTGCTCTTTCCAAGCTTTTAACACATGTAAAACAGAAGGCCTTTTCCTACAGGAAAGCAACAGAACTGGCCTCGCTGGGGCCAGCGCAAGGAACTGCTGCACCTGTGCTGGATGCATGGCATTAACATGAGAGAAAAACATACATCAACCAACCCAGAATTCACTTCTGCCATCACTTATTGCAGCAGAGAAACAGCATTCAACCTGCCAAGCATCTCACAGTGACAACTTTGCCTTCTCACACCCAGAACTGCCGTGTGTTTGACTACAGACAACAAAGAAGGGTGGATGTTTCCAGGTCTGGTGCCCGACAGTCCCTTCTCTTCCTGCATCAAACAAACTGCTTTCAAGATTAGAGTCCCGCTCTAAAGTTCATGGCACAACTGAATCAGGTTTCAAGAAAAACCCACACTTTGTCCCCACAGCGAGAAAGGAAAAGTCATCCAGTCATCACAAGATGGACAGTACTTCATCAACTGCTTACAGACAGCACGAGAACAGTAGCTCTTCACTCTGGAAGAGGAAGGGGAGGGGAACACTTAACACTGACCAGGCATTGTTTTACACGAGTAAGAAAAGCTGCTTACCTGACACAAGTAGATCTTATGCAGGTTCCACTCCTCTCCCAGAGCACAAATTTTGATGTCACTGTTCTCCCCGTTCAAAAACAGAGTCTGGTAAATATACTTGGAAGTGCTTTTCAACTTTTTCCTACACCAAGAGGCAAACAGAGACACATTCCTTCCATGGTTTCCCTTCCAGAAGCAGCACCAAACATCAAGTAGGGCACAGGGGTTTTTCCCTCCCCAAAAGGGCCTGACACTCCCCCGCCCTAACCCAGCACTTGCCGCCTCACTTCCCGGCTCTCCCGCTTCCTGCAGCCGCTGCTGGGATCTTCCCAAAGCAAACAAGCCCCAGCCCCACGACCGAGCTCCAGCACAACCCTCTTTGCTACAGCTCCCCCCGCCTCCTTCCCGCACGACAGGCCCCTGAAGACCGGGCTCGCTGCTCCGGCATGCCCAGAAGCCGCAACCCCCCGCTCTCCCCCGCCCTTGTCGGGACCCTCAGCCCCACGCAGCCCCTTCGCCTCGCCTCGTCAGCCCACGGCCGCCGCGACCGCCGGCGACACCGCAGCCCCTCCCCGGCACCCTGACGGAGCCACGGCCGAGGCCCGCAGGCCCCGCAGAGGCGGAACCGCCGCGTCCCCTCGGCTGAGCGCGGCGCAGCCCGCACCTGCGGGGGGTCTCGAGGAGCCGCTCCTCCCGCTCGGCCTCGCCGTCGCTGTCCCCGGGCCCCTCGGCCCCAGCGCGCTTCCTCTTGCCGCCCCGCCCGCCGCCGGCCCCGGCCGCCCCCTCGCCGCGAGGGAGGCCAACCCGCCGCCTCAGCACCCGGCTGCTCAGCGAGCCCATCGCCGCTCCGCCGCCGCCGCCGCCTCTTCATGGGGCCGCCCGGAGCGGATCGAGGCCGGAGCGGAGCCGGCGCCCGCGGCGCCTCAGGACCGGCCGAGAGCGGCCGTTGCCTCTGCGCCTGCGCGGGGAGGAACCGAGGCCTCCGGACGGAACCCGCATTCTGCGCCTGCGCGGGCGCCGGGGCCCGGAGGCGGCTGGAAGAGGCGTAAGCGCAGCCCCCGCGCGGCGCTGGGGGAGCGGGGGGAGCTGTCCGCGAGCCCGAGGCGGCAGCGCCCCCGCGTCCAAACTCCTCACGGAGGGAAAAGGCCTCATTCGCTTCATGCTCCAAGCCTTGTTTGCAGCCGCCAAAGGGCCGGTTTTAGGCTGCCACGCAGCGCCTGAGGGCGCCAAACCCGGTTTCGGGGTGGAAAGCCACATTTTCATTCCTAGAGCTCCACTGTCCGCACCCAGAGTCCTGTTCTGAAGGCCAAACCGCTGCTTTTGAGGGGCCAGACTCTCCAGTGTGGGGCCCAAAGCGCTGTTTTCCAGCTCTACGCCTCCTTGTAGAGCCCGAGGCCCTCTGTTACGGAGCAAAGCTTCATTTGGGCAAGGAGAGGCAAGAGCCTGGTGAGGGGACTGGAAGACAAATGTTGTGAGGAGCGTCTGAGGGAAGCGGGGCTGTTCAGTCTGGAGAAGAGGAGGCGGCTCAGGGGAGACCTAATGGCTCTCTGCAACTCCCTGAAGGGAGGCTGTAGGGAGGTGGGGGAGCTGACCTCTTCTCCCTAGTGGCAAGCAATAGGACAAGAGGAGATGGCCTAAATTGTGCAAGGAGGGGTTTAGCTCGGATGCGAGGAAGAATTTCTTCCCAGAGAGGGTTTTTAGGCCTTGGAAGGGGCTGCCCCGGGAGGTGGTGGAGTCGCCAGCCCTGGGGGTATTTAAACAATGGGGAGATGCAGTGCTTAGGGACAAGGTTCAGTGATGGCTTTGGCAGGCCATCTTGATGGTGGGACTTGAAGATGTGAGGTCCCTGCCAGCTAAGACAGCTGAAGGATTCTGTGGTTCTATGATGCCTTGTGGCCATCGAGGAAGCAAGAGGTTCTCCCCATTTACAGGGCCCAAAGCGTGGTTTATAGCACCTGTGTCATGTTGGGTGGGTCCCATGTCCATCTGCCCGACTGCTGCCCCTGTGGGCATTTGTGGCCCTGGGTGCCCCAAGGTGCAGTTTGGCCCAGGGAACTCCTGGGTTTGCTGCTGTCATGACCCAGACAATTCTGCTCCAATCTGTATTTCTCTCTACAAGTTTATTCAGGGTGGGGAGGGGGATTCCATTCATTGGAGGGCTGGTAGGTGTTGGGCTGGTCCTGCAATTCATGGCTGGACAGCCACTGAGGTTGGGGTGAAGGTGGGCGGGGTGGGGGCATCCCTGGTCCAGAGGGAGCAGGTCCACCCTTGGTGCTCCATGGCAGCCAGGCGGCTTTTGCAGATAGAAGAGATGGCTGTTGGTGTTGATGCCACCTCTCAGAGGTGCCAGGGTCCGTTGTCTGTCCTTCGAGCAGTGAGGTGGAGCTGCTGGTTTTGGACTGGGCAGCGATGCGCCTGTGGAGACAGGAGGTTTCTGAGGATGTGTCCCGGCTGCCGTGTTAGGGGGGTACAGGGTGGGCTTCAACGCCATCCGCACTGTGGGATGCAGGCACTCAGCTGCATGTGGAGCTGTGGGCACAGGGGGCTCTGTACAGAGGACGGGGTGCTTCGCACCCTCTGGCTCCTCCGGGGCTCTGCTCACCGGCCGCTGGCTCGTCTCCTCTCAGAGACAAATGGGAGTTGGGGTGCAGCTGGGACAGCCTGGCTCTTCTCTTTCTCTGCCCTACCTCTAATGGCTATATGGCTAATAGCAGCCATGGAATACAGAGGTTTGGAGACCACCCGCCCCCCACGAGACCCCATCAACTCACTTTTGCCTCTTCCTCCATAGACAGATGGCCCAACACAAGCCCATTCCAAACAATACGGCGCTCAGGATGGCCACAGACCCTTCTAAACAGTATATTTTGAAATCATCTGCACTCATTGGATGTACAGTTCTCCTGGGTTCCGCACCTGGAGGAACAATGCTGGACGTGAGCGTGTCCCATGAACCACTGATAATCTCCCAGGTGTCCAGGAAATGTTCTTTCGGACTTTTCTAGCCTCTCTGAAGCAGTGAACATCCTGGGGCTGCCATGTTCCCTCGGTTTCAGAAGCAGCAGAGGAAACGCTGCAAGCCTCCCCTTCTCCTCTCAGGTCTCCTTGAGCTCTGGGATGGCCTTAATCCACTTTTCCCAGTGCCCTGGCTTTGTTCCCCCTGGGGGCTCTGTCTGACCCTTTGGGCTAAGTGGGACCCCCAAAGAGAGGTGCTGAGGCCAGATGGGGAGCACGTGGGGGAGGGCAGCTGCTTGACCGATTGTCCCTTTGAGCGAGACAGACAAAGACCATCCCTGGGCCCGGGAGTGTCACCCCCAGCTCCCCCTGCCCAGCCCAGCACCCACACCCCCAGGGGATGCAGTCAGGCCCCCAGGGGAAGGCACCTGAACCGCCCTCTCCCTCTCAGCCTTTTCTATGGCATGGGCACAGCCTGATTGCCCCCGTTTTAGGACTTGCTTCCCCTTATGGCCCCTGCAAGACAGCCCAGTACCTGGGTTCAATGGAAACCGTTCATCTCTGCCGGCACGCCAGGCTTCCCCGGGCTTGGACAGCGCTGCCAAGGATGAGGAAAGGTAAAGCCTCAGCATGGCTCAGGCACAGAGGGTGCAGGGGGACGGTGCAGGTTCTCTCTGAGCCGTGCCCGATCTGGCAGGGCATCCCTTTGGGCCTGACTTCACAGGAGGGAGCCGCTCGCCTCTCTTGTGCCCAGGACTCCTCCAGGCAAGCTCTGGGATGCTCCTGGCTCCTTTCCGAACAGGCACCCTGTACTCACAGCCTGGCTGCTGATGCCATGAGCAGCAGCGGCACCGGGGGAAGAGCTGGCACACACACAGGGGGTTGTTTTGTGACACTGCACGACTGAAGCACAGCAATTACCTGGCACGATGTCTGACTGACTTGTCCTCATGTTGTTGTCAGAGCTTGGCACTGGCTGGCTGTGTCCCTCCTGAAGCACCTCCTTCTCCATGGCCTCACGGTCCATCTCTTTAGAAAGAAAGTGAGCCAGATGCACCCGTTCCTCATAAGGAGCGTGGGCTCTTCAGGAGGCAATACTTCTCCAGGGACATGGGCAGTGCTTAGAAGCAAAGCCTGGGCATTTATCTTCTGGTCACCACCTCGTCACACCGTGTCATTCATGGAGGAGCATTTAAGTGCCAGACACTTTCCTGCTTCCCAGTGAGCAGCAAATCCTGACCCGCTGAGACACTAGGAGATTGCATGCCATCTTCTTGTTTGCCTTCCTTCCTACCCCTGCTGTGTAGGCCACGGCTTGTCCATACGTGCACCTAAAACCCCAGCTGCCCACGTCTCCTGGTTAAGAGTGATGGAGACCCACCTTGTGGTGCTTTGTCCAAGTCCCTCATCATTGCCTGTAGCACTTCTGATGGGCCCTGGTGAGATTTGCCCCTTTCAGCACTGGGCCTTGCTCTTCGAGGACCTGAAGGAACATTTAAAGTTACGTTTCTCCTGACTGAAATACTGACAGCAAGCACTCAGGCTGTGAAGTCAGTCGAGACGGATTCCTCACTCACCCCTGGGACGCCAGGTGAGCTCCAGTGCAGGATCCGGCCTGGGGGCTGGAAAAGCTCTTCCTGTATCCACATCTGCAACCAAACAGCCACGAGAAGTTTTTCTCATACACTGTGATATAGCCCCTCATAACCCAATGGCAGAACCTGTAAAGGGATCACGGAAGGACACGGCACACGAGACGCAGGTCTGGATTCTCCCACCTGCCAGAGACACCTCGTTCCCCTTTGGGCTTTGAGCTGGCAGCTCTCAAAGAAAGTGAAAAGCCACCACGTACCCATGCGACCTCCCTGTACTTCAGTCCTGGTAGCCAGCTGGGAAGCTGGACGCCCGTCGCCTCCATCCATGCCTGTAAACAAAGCGGTCAGCTTTGTTTACACGGCTTCAGATCTGACCGGCAGTGAGTGCCGTCCAAACGCGGCCTTGCTCCCTGCGCTCCTCTCTCCCTTCCACACAGCAGCGTTGTGCGGACAGTTCCTGGCTGCCTGGAGCCAAGCATGCACAGAGCTGTCGGGAGAACGGACTCCCTGGAGCTTATACCAACTCTGACCTCGGCCCCAACAAGCCCGCTGGCTTTGGAGCAGGCCCAAGAAAGCCTCGGAGAGATCACTTTGTGAGCGCTGGGGCACATCCCTGCCCCTGACCCATTCCCCCTCTGCTCTTCTGCGTGTCTGAGGACACGCCAAGACAATACAGGGAATCCACCTGAGCGACATACGGAAACCTAAACGCTGGCGCATTAGCGTGACGTGCCCCTGCAGTGCCGCTCCAGCCCGGGCACACAGCCCCAGGGAAGCTGCCCCAGGGAGTGGGACACAGGGACAGCTCTAGGGACAAAGGTTTCTCACTGCTCCCGGCCCCATCAGTCTCCTGGAAAACGCCCGTGGCATTTTCTGACCACAGCTCACCCAGCCTGCCCAGCCCCACTGCTCTCCCAGCCCTGCCCCACCACAAGCTCAGCCCCACTGTCACCCAGAGGAGCAGTGGGTTCTGCTCCATGCTGCCAGGGCTGGCTGCTGCCCTCGCCTGCCACCTACCTAATTCACGGGATTGCAAGGGAGCAGCCCCGACCTCCTGGGCTCGCAGGGCCACCAAGAGAAGGATAAGGAGGCAGGTGGGAGCCATGGCCCTTCCTGCCTGAGCAATGCTGCTGCTACTGCTGCTGCTGCTGCGGCCACTGCTGCCGCCAGCACTTCTAGCACTATTGTGCTGGTCCCCGCTGCACAGCACCACATACCATGGCAGGGCTCTGTGACATCACCACCCTGTCCTGCACCATGGCAGGGCTCTGTGACATCACCACCCTGTCCTGCACCATGGCAACGCCCAATGGCCCCTCCTGAAGCTGCTCGACCTTGACATCATCTGCATAGAGGAGGAACAGCATCCCTGCCACTGAAGCCAAAGTTTGGTGCAAGATTCGTGTGATGACATGCCACAGAAAAGGTCATTTGCAGAAACAGTCTCCGGGGAGTGGTTGGTTTCGGGGATCTCAGGTGTCCCCGATGTCTGGAGGCAATGCCTTGCTTCTCTCAGCCCTTTCCAAGGAGAGGGAAAGGGCTGCTAAGCAAGGAAGTTGAGGGCGGCCGCTGCCTTCTCCTCCCCAGGGATAATCTCTGTGGGGCACTTGAGCCCCCCATCCAGAACTAGTCCTGGCCAGCTGGAAGATGGGTCTGCGCACCACAAACATCTCCTCTGTGCCGCAGGGGGAAAGGTGGGAAGCTTTGCAAAAGACACTTCTCTGCTTTGTCTTTCTTCAGCACCCCCACACCTCCCTCAGCTAGAGGAGACCCTGGGGTTTTTAACACAGGGATCATCCCCTGGGCTGACTCCCAGGAATTCTCCTTGGCATGACCCCAGGGTAACCCTGATCCCTCTGCTTGGTCTCCCTGCTCTGACCACAGGGAAGGGTGGAGACTGAGAGGGTGCAAGCCCTTTCTCGGACTGGACCTGGACGTTGTTTCTCTGCTGCTTGGCCAAGAAGCTGCTCTGGGCACACGGGGTTCTCCCAGGGTGCTGCTGTGGTGCTCAGGGAGCGATTGCTCCTCAGGCCCAGCTCTCAGGAGCACTGAACCCTGCAGGGCGAGGGTCCCCGGGATGCCAGCCCAGCCTGTCCAGCTCCAGCTGCCCCAGGATTACAGGACAATTACATGTCCAGTTACAGACATGGCCTCCCAGGTAGCCAGGATCTCTGCAAAGCCAGGAAAAGAGCTGTCAGACACACAGCTCCTGGGCAAGCTCCTTGCCCAGGCTGGCAAATGCCAGCGGCTAAACCAGTTCAGAAAATCACCGCTGTCACAGGCATTGAGGAAACCACCAAAGCACAGCCCCAGCATGCCAGTGCTCCTGAGGGGAGGGAGACTGAGGCTTCCCCATCCTGCCCCACGCCTCATGGACCGTTCCTGGGCATCATGGCTGGCTCTGCCCAGCACTGGGGCGGCCAGCACAGCCAGGAGCAGCTCTCTCCAATGCCACTGCTGTGTCTCCTGGTGCAGGCAGGTGCTGAGGCACTGCAGAGAGGCCGGGCGGCACCGGCATGGGGAACGCTTGTCCTGCACCCTGGGGCTTCTCTTGGGAGCTGCTCTGGCGTGGGAGCGTTGCAGCAGCAAAGGCTCCAAAGCCACCTTCTTTTTGCTGCCTAACGGCTCAGTTTTAGTGGCAAAGTGTCATTTTCAAAGTCCAAAGAGGCTTTCTTGGTGTCCCAATCCTCATTTTCTAGCTCCATAATGTCACCTAGCTCCATAATGCAACACCTGACACTTGGCAGTGTGGAACCTCATCAGGTTCACCTGGTCACACCTTTCCAGCCTGTCAAGATCCCTCTGGATGGCTCCTTTCCTTCTGTTATGTCACCCACCCCACTCAGCTTGGTGTTGATCTGAGGGTATAGAGTCAGGATTGTATATGTAGTGTAGTTATACAAGAGCAGCTCTTGCAAGTTAGCTAGGTAATCATGTAAGAACGGCTTGTGAAGGAGCAGGGGAGTTTTTCTTTCCATAGCAAAGGGATTACTCCTGAAAGCCTTGTACTATCTCGAGGAGAAGAGAAAGAGCAAGAACTCGAGGATGGAATGATATCCATCCTAAATACATCAGTTGTCTCTTTGTTAAAGAAAACAGGAGGCTGACAAAGGACATGATTAGAGGAAAACAAATAGTTAACAAGGCCATGAATTAGCTCAGAATGATAAGAACACTGCAAGCTTGCAAGACCAGCACATTCCGGCGAAAGGTGATAAGTACATCCTGAGGAGGCCTCCGGGCCTTCCTCCCAAGGACCACCGAAGACCCATTGCCCACAATTTTTGGAAGAAACTGCGCAACAATCACAAAGGACTGATAAGCTGATTAGCATAAGAAGCGAGAGTAGGCGGGTTTAGTTAACGACCATGTATATGCATCAATTGAATATTCATTGTTTCATTGTATAAATATGGGATGGTTTTGCTACTTCGGGTATGCACGTTTGTGGTGGAGCGATCCCCCGTGCATCTGCGCGCATTAAACATACCTACTGTATAACTTTCGAGTTATAGAGTCTATTTCCGTACGTCAGTGTCATCCCCAAACTTGCTGAGGGTGCACTCAATTCCATCATCCATGTCACTGACATTTGAACTTGTTCAGTTCAAAAAGAAGACAGGACATTGCCATGTCCAAAACAGCACGAGGCCTGACAGGGACTCCCCACCGCTGCCCTTGGGAGCTGCTCCATGGCTGGGAGCAGGGTCAGGCGGCAGTGGGGATGCGCTGGGGGACCCCCACTGACAGACAGGAGAAGGAGCAGTCAGAGAGAAGGTTTAGGCAAGCAGCAAACACATGGCTGCTGCACCGTGGTGACGTACGGAAATAGACTCAAATAGACCGTGAGTCTGTTAAATTTCCTGGGACTACAGGGGTACCGGGTTTCTAAGAAAAAGGCACAGGTAGTGCTACAACAGGTTACGTACCTGGGGTACAAGATCAGCGCTGGACAACGGGTTCTAGGACAAGCCCGGAAAGAGGCCATATGCCAAACCCCCCGACCACGAACTATAAAAGAATTACGAACATTCGTAGGCATGACAGGGTGGTGCCGACTTTGGATATGTGATTATGGTCTGCTTGTGAAGCCTCTATATTCCCTGATGACAGCTAACCAGAAGAACCTCCAGTGGGATGCGGAGTCGGACCGAGCTTTCCATCAGCTAAAGAAAGCTCTAATGTCAGCACCAGCATTGGGGCTTCCCGATGTAAGTAAACCATTTTTCCTATTCTCCCACGAAAAACAGGGAATGGCATTAGGAATATTGGCACAAGATTTTGGACCATACAGGCGGGCAGTAGCGTACTTTTCTAAACAGCTGGATACCGCTGCAAAAGGGTGGCCTGGCTGTCTGAGAGCAGTGGCAGCTGTCATTTTAAACATCCAAGAAGCCCGGAAATTCACCCTGGGCCAGAAAATGACTGTCCTGGTTTCCCATACTGTATCCGCGGTCCTTGAAGCAAAAGGAGGGCATTGGCTTTCCCCACAGAGATTCCTGAGATATCAAGCCATAATGGTTGAACAGGATGATGTTAAAATTGTGACTACAAACATCATCAATCCGGCTTAATTCCTCCATGGGAACATCGGGGAGCCGGTGAGTCACGACTGCTTGGAAACAATTGAAGCCACGCATTCTAGTCGCACAGACCTTAAAGACGTTCCAATTGATGGAGTCGAACACTGGTTCACCGATGGAAGCAGCTATATGCTGAACGGAAGGAGACACTCCGGATATGCTGTTACCACTTCTGAAAAGGTAATAGAGTCAGGGCCACTGTCAGCTGTTGTCTCAGCCCAGAAGGCTGAGATTATAGCCCTCACCAGGGCCCTGGAGATAGCCCAGGGAAGGATTGTAAACTTTTGGACTGACTCTAAGTACGCCTTTGGGGTGGTACATGCTCACGGAGCAATATGGAAAGAAAGCAGATTGTTAAATTCTCAAGGAAAAACCATCAAACACGCAGAAGAAATTTTGAGACTCCTGAATGCAGTACAGCTTCCTGAAAAGGTGGCAATTATGCACATTAAGGCACACCAGAAGGTGAGCACAGAATTGGAAAGGGGAAATGAGCTGGCAGACAGGGAAGCAAAACAAGCAGCCAGAGAAGCAATCAAGGTAGAGGGTGCGCTAATACCTGACGGACAAATAACTTTAGGGGATAAACCGGAATACACAAAAGAGGACCGCAAACTCATTAAGGACTTGGATCATATAATGAGGAAGGGTGGGCTATAACCTCGCAAGGGAGAATAGTGATCCCTTCCTATATGATATGGTCAGTAGTCCGTGAAGAACATAGGAAAATGCACTGGGGGGCAGAAGCCCTATATAAAGATCTTACTAAAAACATAATAGCGCGGAACTTATATACTACCGTAAGACAGGTAACCCAACAATGTAATCTTTGCCTCCAGACTAACCCTAAAGTAATGAAAGGGCCAAAATTTGGAAAGATTGGGAAAGGAAACGGTCCGGGACAACACTGGCAGATTGACTTTTCGGATCTCCCTAGAAAAGGGGGGGTACCGATATTTGTCAGTACTAACAGATACCTTTTCAGGCTGGCCAGAACTGCTAAAGCCCGGGAAGTAACCAAGGTATTGCTCCAAGAAATAATACCCAGATTCGGAGTCCCAGCGGTAATGTCCTCGGACAGAGGACCACATTTTGTGTCTAGAACACATTAGCCACCATCTAGGAATAGATTGGCAATTACACACCCCATACAGACCACAATCAAGTGGTCAGGTGGAGAAAATGAATCATCTAATCAAACAACAGATTGTCAAGTTAGGGCAGGAAACTAATCTAACTTGGCCTCAGTCTCTACCATTGGCTCTTATACGAATACGAACTAGACCAAGAGTAAGAGAAGGGCTTAGCCCATTCGAAATTTTATATGGGCGGCCTTATGGGGTGCAAAAAGGAACATCTTCACAAATTGGTGAAGAAATAATGACCTCCTATATGGTGGCACTAAACAAGCAATTAAAAAGAATTGAAAAGCATGTAATGGGAACACGTAGTAGGGGTCTGGATGGGCCTGTTCATGATATACAACCAGGGGACTATGTATATGTTAAGTCTCTTACAGAAAAAGCCCTGGAACCACAGTGGACTGGACCCTTTCAAGTCCTTCTCACTACCTACACGGCAATCAAGGTCGAGGGACAGAATTCCTGGATTCACCATACCTGGATAAAGAAAGCCCCTGCAACTTCGTGGAGAGTAATTCCAGAGAACAGAGGATTGAAACTCAAGCTTGTTTGGGCAAATAAGTGCAGAAACAATGTGGGTAACGAGTAAGTGAACTAGAAGTTGGGGTTTGAGCTGCCAAAGAAAGTTTAGGTTAGTAACCGATCCAGGCTCAGAATGATCCGCACCAAGTTGAAAATATTAATCTGCTTCAGCATCCTTTCTATAGCTTATAACCAGACGCTTACCGAGTGGCCATGGTCTCAAGCATACATTGGGTATACTGGGTCCATGGGAAAATATTCCACTCGGGAAGATTTAAATCTGTCTACCGTGGTTATGCGTGGAAATCAAGAATACACGAAGGGAGAATGGAGCAGGGATATAGAGCAGAAAAATTATAAACTTCAGGGAACCATAGGCGAAGAAATCAGAATAGGGTTCCGACTGATTAATGGAACTACTCACAAAAAGGCATCCCAGATTACTGTATCAGTTATTCCTACCATTAAGAATACCAAAAGATGTACCACTGAGGAGCGAGACTGCTGGCATAACTTCACTCTGGTACAGACCATGAGAGTGACCTGTCTTTGGGTCAACGATACCATTGGCCTCTCATTTAAATTTGAAATACAGGCCATCAGCAGACCCACTACAACAAAAGATCCTGAGATCACAATACCTACCACACAACCTCTCAAACTTAAACCCCATTGTGGTTCTACTAATTAGCTTAGGGATTTTAGTAATATTAACCATTATGTTGTACCTATGGCTTTGAAGAATGTCTAAAAGGATAACTATTATATACGATACCTTATATCATTCAGGAAAGCTGTTTAAGTAAAAGAATTTACTTAGTGTAATAGAAAGGGGGGAATTGATCTGAGGGTATAGAGTCAGGATTGTATATGTAGTGTAGTTCTACAAGAGCAGCTCTTGCAAGTTAGCTAGGTAATCATGTAACAACGGCTTGTGAAGGAGCAGGGGAGATTTTCTTTCCATAGCAAAGGGATTACTCCTGAAAGCCTTGTACTATCTCGAGGAGAAGAGAAAGAGCAAGAACTCGAGGATGGAATGATATCCATCCTAAATACATCAGTTGTCTCTTTGTTAAAGAAAACAGGAGGCTGACAAAGGACATGATTAGAGGAAAACAGATAGTTAACAAGGCCATGAATTAGCTCAGAATGATAAGAGCACTGCAAGCTTGCAAGACCAGCACATTCCAGGCGAAAGGTGATAAGTACATCCTGAGGAGGCCTCCGGGCCTTCCTCCCAAGGACCACCGAAGACCCATTGCCCACAATTTTTGGAAGAAACTGCGCAACAATCACAAAGGACTGATAAGCTGATTAGCATAAGAAGCGAGAGTAGGCGGGTTTAGGTAATGACCATGTATATGCATCAATTGAATATTCATTGTTTCATTGTATAAATATGGGACGGTTTTGCTACTTCGGGTATGCACGTTTGTGGTGGAGCGATCCCCCGTGCATCTGCGCGCATTAAACATACCTACTGTATAACTTTCGAGTTATAGAGTCTATTTCCGTACGTCAGTATCATCTTGAGCTACTTGGTGAAGAATCTTTGTTTGCTTCCACATCTTATTTAGATCTGTTTCAATTTCTTTTTCCTGATTTATGTATGCACAACAGCTTTGATTTATTACCATGCACACACCTCCTTCTTTGGCCAGTAGCAGATCTAAGGCCATTTGATTTTGTCTAACTACGTTACTTAAGGAGGAAACTTCTAATTGCAATCTATGGATAGCATCACTTGTGTCCCTTTGGAATAACTCCATGCTAGCAGATATGTTAACTATAGCCTTTTCCAATTCACTTACTCCGAGCCATGGGAGGAATGCCCCTGCGAAACCATGAAAAGCAGTTGGTCGTACTATTAGGGGATTTATTCCCCTTTTATATATTTTCCTCCAAGGGGTTGGTAAAATTCCTGGTGGAGGGTGTGAGTGATTAAATATCCGGTCTCCAGGAAATGGGTATCCTAAAGTACGTGTTCCGTTCCATTTATGTGGTAATACTTTTCGGGCCCTTCCATCTCCACATAGCCAGCATAATCCTTTAGGAATGCCATCAAATGAAACATCTCCCCTCAACCCCTGAATAACAGGGAGTGGACACCCACTTGGTGTGGGAGTGTTTTGGCAAGTAGCTTTCCCTTTGCATGGGTCGAAACATAAACTCCAACTTAGGGCTGTATAGTTCACATTAAAGTTCCCTAATTTTAAGGCCCCCATATCATTTTTCATTATGATTATGGCTTTTCCAGACTTTGCAGCTCAAACTTGGGATTGACATTCCCTAATTTGTTATTTTTACGCTTGTATGGTGTCGGGATCTTTGACATCATTGCGGCTGTGCCCCAGCATAATGTTTTTCCACTAGGGAGTTGTGTCAATTTTTGACCAGGTAAACATTCAGTCTCTTGAGAGCGTACAGGCTCTCTGCTCTCTGGAACTAGAGAATTCTGCGAGGAGTTAGAGGGCCAACTCCAATTAGCGTATGCCACTGGTATTCCAAAGGGGCAGTTCCATGTTCTCCTTGGGCAATGCTGTACATATCCAACAGTCAGGTAAGTTCAAAGCTCTCCCAGTGGCTTGTGTCAGTTGTACATAAGTGCTGTCCTTCCAGGCAGTAACAGTTGGAGAGAACCAGATTATTAAATATATACAGTCATTTCTCATGTTACTGTCTCCGCAGTTTCAGCCTTAAGATCCTTGAGGTTCAGAGGTCAATTGCTCTCCTGGGGCTCTCTTTACTCGGGAGTAATGGATCCAGATGGCTCACTCTCAAACCTTGATGGCTGTGACAGTTGTCAACAGCACCTGGTATGGTCCATCCCACCTTTCCTGAAGAGGATCACCTGACAAATTTTTCATAAAAACCCAATCTCCAGGATTAAAAGGGTGTATAGGGTAATCTAAACCTTTGGCTCTGGTTTCTAAAACTCTCTTACTCATTTGTTTCAATTGTTTTCCTAGAGATATCATATAATTCTGTAAATAAGCATCTCCTAGCTGATCTAGATCCTCTCCTTTATATCTGGTGTGATATGGTCTTCCATATAACATTTCAAAAGGATTTAGATTCTCTTTAGCTCTAGGCTTTACACGTATCCTGAGGAGAGCTATGGGCAATGCTTGATACCAATACAAGTTTGCTTCTTGGCAAATTTTAGCTATCTGTTGTTTTATTAAATGGTTCATCTTCTCCACCTGTCCGCTCGCTTGTGGCCTGTAAGGAGTGTGTAGTTGCCAGTCAATTCCCAATAGCTTGCTCCCTTGTTGTACTACCTGTGCAGAAAAGTGTGATCCCCTGTCTAAGGAAATGACTGTAGGTACCCCAAATCGAGGTACGATTTCATTTAGCAGTACCTTAGTTACTTCTCTTGCTTTGTTAGTTCTGCAGGGGAAAGCTTCTGGCCATCCAGTAAAAGTATCTGTCGGTACCAACAGGTATCAATAACCCCCTTTTCTCTGGAGTTCAGAAAAATCAATTTGCCAGGTTTCTCCAGGAGTGTTTCCTTTTCCAATTGTACCCAATTTTATTCGATTCCCTGTATTAGGATTATTCCTTAAGCACACTGGATGTTGCCGTGTGATTTGTTGAACAGTTGTATACGTATTTTTCCCTATCCACTTTTGACTTCACTATTCATATAAAGCATCTGCTCCCCAATGGGTTTTATCATGTTCTTTCTTAACCAAATTCTAAATCAGAGTGGAGGGTATAATTATCCTCCCATCCTCTAAAAGTGGCCATCCTTTAGAGGGGATTTGTATTTTAAGTTCTGACATTAATTCCTGATCTGATTTAGAATATTTAACATGTTCCTGATCACATAATTCCAGTTCATAGTCTTTATTGGTTGGAATCAGAGTTAAAATTTGATGTTCAGATGTCCTTTCTGCAGCCTGCTTAGCTTCATTATCGGCCAACCTGTTACCTTGTTCTGGATCAGTGTTACTTTTGGTACGTCCCCGACAGTGCATGATGGCAACCTTGGCTGGTAGTTGTACCGCTTCTAATAAGCGAAGTATTTCTCCTGCATGCTGAATGTGTTTCCCTTGACTTGTTCAAAGTCTGCCTTCTTTCCACATCGCTCCATGTGCATGTACAACTCCAAAGGCATACTTAGAGCCTGTCCATATATTTATCCTTTTTCCTGCTGCAAGTTCTAGTGCTCTGGTCAGGGCAATACTTTCTGCTTTTTGGGCTGAAGTTCCAATAGGTAAAGGATTGGATTCTATTCCCTGGTCAGTAGTGGTCACTGCATACCCAGCCTTACAGATACTTTGTCGGACCAAACTACCACCGTCCGTGAACCAGGAATCTTGGGCATCTTCTAAAGGTTCTTCCTTCAAATCAGGTCTGCTCTTTACGTTTCTCCTCCATGCTTATCTGGGCTCCCAACACCTGCACTGACTAGTTAGTGCTTCACTGAAAACAAGATAGACTCTGTCTCCTAATTGGTCGTTAGTCTTATTATTTATGACTCCTCTATCTCCTGCTTCCTCGAGTTTCAAGGCTGTTGCACAATTGGTCAAATGCATGCAGGTATCATCCTGAGAGAGGAAAGTGAGAGACTTTCATTTACAGTGAGCCACACGGCACCAACACAAACAGCTCACAGACACCCCTGAAACACCTTCTGGGAGGAGGAGGAAGAGGTACAGAGGGTGCAAAGAATGGGAAAGAAGCAAGCTGCATGCCATGAAACACACCAGACTTGCCTTTTCTAGCGGGTTGCTGGTGTTTGGGGGTCCCCAGTGCCCAGGTCCCTGCATGGAACAGTGGGTGCTATCTGACTGGCTGCTTGTCCTGCAGGTTGGATGGCAAGCACGTTGTCTTTGGCCGTGTGAAGGAAGGGATGAATGTGGTGGAGGCCATGGAGCGCTGTGGCTCCAAAGATGGCAAAACAAGTAAGAAGATCACCATTACTGACTGCGGGCAGCTCTCGTAAATGCTCCTCTCAACTGACCCTTCCTTCAGCAGCCTGGGTGCCAGGCCCTGCTGCAGCTCACCCCATCCCACCCTGCTCCCCACTTACTGCTGCATTTCTACGGGGTCTCAGCCCCATGTGCATGGTCCAGCCAGACCACAGTTACCTTGTGAGTCTAAATAAAACGAGTTAAACCACAGTGGCCCCCTTGCTCTTACTGTGGGGTATGTGTGTGACCTGGGACAGCTGATCAGAGTCACCCTTTAAGATCGAGTCCAACTGTTTCTGTCTTACTCTAACCCATATCCCTGAGCACCTCATCTACCCTCTGTTAAACACACCCAGGGTCAGGGACTCGACCCCCTCCCTGGGCAGCCTGTGCCAGGCCCTGACAACTCTGGGTGTGATTCTGAGGTGTTGGGAAGGGAACTTGTCCCCCACCATTGCTGCCCCTTGCACCTGTGGGGGTGTCCCTCAGGCATGAGGGGGTGGTGCCCCCTCCCACCTCAGAGTGCTGTGTTTAATGGGTGGGTTGGGGGGAGGAGTGGGCATGGGGGGTCTGGTCTGGAGGGTGCTGGGGTACCAGCAGTCCTGGTTTTCGGGGGGAGCTCTGTGGCAGTCGTGTGGTCCCTGTTGGGTCAGGAGCTGGGTGTGGAGGTAGATCCCTGTACCCTGTGGGGTGCAGTGCTGCCCACAACCCCTTGTCCTGCTCAGTTTTGGAGCCGGGCCCGGTGTTGGGGCTGTGAAAGGGCTGCTGGGGGGGGGGGCCGGCTGCTTCTGTCTGGGCGCGGAGAGGGCGGCTGGGATCCGGAGCGCTGGAGCGCCCGCGGGGCTGGGCCTGGCCCTGGGGAAGCTGCCGGCCGGGAGAAGGCTTGTTTGAGGCACCGAGGGGCGGGGGGAGGCGTTCAGCGCTGTAACAAGGACAGTGGCTGTGCTCTGCCGCCAGGTGGAAGCCTCTGGGTGCGGCAGTGGGTTTGTGCAACCGGTGCCCCCTGAAGCACAAGGGTCCTTGTGGTCCTCCTTGAACCCCCCCCGCCCGATGTTCTCTCCTTCCTCTGCAGTTCAGCGGGTTTGGAGGAGCCCTGTGTCCCTTACACGGTTCTCAAGCAGGGGTCTGACTGCCCTGCGCTCCAGAAGCTCCTGTCCAGCCCTGTCAGCCTGCCCAGCTCCACCCATCACCTACCAGCTGCCTGAGGCCCCCTTCTGCTGGGGGTGCCAGGGCCCAGGGCCAGCTGATGCAGGCCCCTGGTGTGGGGCTGCTCCCCTTGTTGTGGGTTGCAGCTGCCCCACGGGGTGCATGTTCACTGCAGTGTGCAGGTACCCCATGGGGTGCAACTCTTGCTCGTGGCTGCTCCTTGTCCCCCTGCCTGGGGATAGCAGGAGGTGATGGGGATGCTGGTGCCCCAACAGCCAATGGGGTTGGGGCGGTGGTCCAGGGGGAGCCCCTGTATGCCATGGGTGTCGTGGTTTTAACCTCAGCTGGCAACTGAGCACCAGGCAGCAGCTCACTAACTCTCCCCTGGTGTGATGGGGGGAGGATTCAAAGGGTAAAAAAGAGAAAGAAACTGATGGGATAAGAAAACACCAGTTTAATAAGCAAAAAGCAACTTTTAAAAGGGAAGAGAAAAAAACTCAAACAAGCCACAGCAAAATAACCCAGCACAATTGTTCCTCACCATCCAGGCCCTGGGAATGTCAGGCCTGGGTGACCTCCCCAGTGTTACTGCTGAGCACGGCGTTGTATGGTAGGGAATCTTCCACTTGGGGCCAAGCTGTCCTCACTGTGTCCCCTCCTAAAGTCCTCATCACCCCCAGCCTTACTCATCAGCTGTTTCCAGCACTGGCCACTCACCCCAGGTTCACAAGCGAGTTTTTGCCAGAGGCCATCTCCACCCTGCTGCTGGGCTCAGGGGCTGTGTCAGCCCAGCTCTGCCTGGCTTCTGTCCTCACCCAGACCCTCAGGCAGGGTTTTTGCAAATGCCCACCTGGGATGGAGTTGGAGCAAGGCAGGGGTCAGGTGCTGGGGGAAGCTGCAAGAGTAGGTACCTCATGGGAGCAGGGTGAACTGAGGGCTGTCAGCAAACTGAGGAATCATCAGGGGTGGAATTTCCTTCTCCCCTCGAATGCACCCTTCCCATGCTGTGCATGCAGAGCTGGTCTGTGGGCCCATGGGATGGGCAGTTGGGCAGGGTCAGCACAGGGAAAAGGCTCTGGCAGGCGCCAAGAAGCAGCTGCTGGGAGGTAGGAGCAGTTTGGCCCAGGGAACTCCTGGGTTTGCCGCTGTCACGAACCAGACAGTTGTGCTCTGACCTGTATTTCTACCTACACGTTATTTGGGGTGGGGAGGTGGATTCCATTCATTGGAGGGCTGGTCCTGCCACATGTGGCTGGCTCTGCTGGATGGCCACTGAGAACAGGGTCATTGAAGCCTGGGTGGATGTGGGTAGGGTGAGGGGGTCCCCAGTCTGATGTTGGTTCCAGTTCTCAGAGTTGTTGGGGTCGGTTGTCCACCTGTCCGGCAGTGAGGTTCATCTGAGGAAGGATCGGGCAGCGCTGAGCCTGTGGAGACAGGAGGTTTCTGAGGATGTGTCCTGTCTGCAGTGTTGGGGGGGTACAGGGTGGGCTTCAACGCCATCCGCACTGTGGGACGCAGGCACTCAGCTGCATGTGGAGCTGTGGGCACAGGGGGCTCTGTGCAGAAAACGGGGTGCTCCGCACCCTCTGGCTCATTGGGGTGCAGGTGGGACAGCCTGCCCCTCTCTTTCTCTGCCCTACCTCTAAGTGCTTCATGACTAATAGCAGCCATGAAATACAGAGGTTTGGACACCACCTGCCCCCCACAAGACCCCATCAACTCACTTTGACTTCTTTTTTTTCCATATACAGATGGCACAACACATTGCCATCCCATACAGCATGGAGCCCAGGATGGCTGCAAAGCCTTCTAAACAGTACTTTGAGAAATTCTGATCCTCCTCAGTGTCTGTGTCGCTTCTTCCTTCTGCACCTGGAGGAACAATGCTGGACGTGAGCGTGTCCCATGAACCACTGATAATCTCCCAGGTGTCCAGGAAATGTTCTTTCGGACTTTTCTAGCCTCTCTGAAGCAGTGAACATCCTGGGGCTGCCATGTTCCCTCGGTTTCAGAAGCAGCAGAGGAAATGCTGCAAGCCTCCCCTTCTCCTCTCAGGTCTCCTTGAGCTCTGGGATGGCCTTAATCCACTTTTCCCAGTGCCCTGGGTGCCCCAAGGTGCAGTTTGGCCCAGGGAACTCCTGGGTTTGCTGCTGTCATGACCCAGACAATTCTGCTCCGATCTGTATTTCTCTCTACACGTTTATTCAGGGTGGGGGAGGGGGATTCCATTCATTGGAGGGCTGGTAGGTGTTGGGCTGGTCCTGCAATTCATGGCTGGACAGCCACTGAGGTTGGGGTGAAGGTGGGCGGGGTGGGGGCATCCCTGGTCCAGAGGGAGCAGGTCCACCCTTGGTGCTCCATGGCAGCCAGGCGGCTTTTGCAGATAGAAGAGATGGCTGTTGGTGTTGATGCCACCTCTCAGAGGTGCCAGGGTCCGTTGTCTGTCCTTCGAGCAGTGAGGTGGAGCTGCTGGTTTTGGACTGGGCAGCGATGCGCCTGTGGAGACAGGAGGTTTCTGAGGATGTGTCCCGGCTGCCGTGTTAGGGGGGTACAGGGTGGGCTTCAACGCCATCCGCACTGTGGGACGCAGGCACTCAGCTGCATGTGGAGCTGTGGGCACAGGGGGCTCTGTACAGAGGACGGGGTGCTTCGCACCCTCTGGCTCCTCCGGGGCTCTGCTCACCGGCCGCTGGCTCGTCTCCTCTCAGAGACAAATGGGAGTTGGGGTGCAGCTGGGACAGCCTGGCTCTTCTCTTTCTCTGCCCTACCTCTAATGGCTATATGGCTAATAGCAGCCATGGAATACAGAGGTTTGGAGACCACCCGCCCCCCACAAGACCCCATCAACTCACTTTTGCCTCTTCCTCCATAGACAGATGGCCCAACACAAGCCCATTCCAAACAATACGGCGCTCAGGATGGCCACAGACCCTTCTAAACAGTATATTTTGAAATCATCTGCACTCATTGGATGTACAGTTCTCCTGGGTTCCGCACCTGGAGGAACAATGCTGGACGTGAGCGTGTCCCATGAACCACTGATAATCTCCCAGGTGTCCAGGAAATGTTCTTTCGGACTTTTCTAGCCTCTCTGAAGCAGTGAACATCCTGGGGCTGCCATGTTCCCTCGGTTTCAGAAGCAGCAGAGGAAACGCTGCAAGCCTCCCCTTCTCCTCTCAGGTCTCCTTGAGCTCTGGGATGGCCTTAATCCACTTTTCCCAGTGCCCTGGCTTTGTTCCCCCTGGGGGCTCTGTCTGACCCTTTGGGCTAAGTGGGACCCCCAAAGAGAGGTGCTGAGGCCAGATGGGGAGCACGTGGGGGAGGGCAGCTGCTTGACCGATTGTCCCTTTGAGCGAGACAGACAAAGACCATCCCTGGGCCCGGGAGTGTCACCCCCAGCTCCCCCTGCCCAGCCCAGCACCCACACCCCCAGGGGATGCAGTCAGGCCCCCAGGGGAAGGCACCTGAACCGCCCTCTCCCTCTCAGCCTTTTCTATGGCATGGGCACAGCCTGATTGCCCCCGTTTTAGGACTTGCTTCCCCTTATGGCCCCTGCAAGACAGCCCAGTACCTGGGTTCAATGGAAACCGTTCATCTCTGCCGGCACGCCAGGCTTCCCCGGGCTTGGACAGCGCTGCCAAGGATGAGGAAAGGTAAAGCCTCAGCGTGGCTCAGGCACAGAGGGTGCAGGGGGACGGTGCAGGTTCCCTCTGAGCCGTGCCCGATCTGGCAGGGCATCCCTTTGGGCCTGACTTCACAGGAGGGAGCCGCTCGCCTCTCTTGTGCCCAGGACTCCTCCAGGCAAGCTCTGGGATGCTCCTGGCTCCTTTCCGAACAGGCACCCTGTACTCACAGCCTGGCTGCTGATGCCATGAGCAGCAGCGGCACCGTGGGAAGAGCTGGCACACACACAGGGGGTTGTTTTGTGACACTGCACGACTGAAGCACAGCAATTACCTGGCACGATGTCTGACTGACTTGTCCTCATGTTGTTGTCAGAGCTTGGCACTGGCTGGCTGTGTCCCTCCTGAAGCACCTCCTTCTCCATGGCCTCACGGTCCATCTCTTTAGAAACAAAGTGAGCCAGATGCACCCGTTCCTCATGAGGAGCGTGGGCTCTTCAGGAGGCAATACTTCTCCAGGGACATGGGTAGTGCTTAGAAGCAAAGCCTGGGCATTTATCTTCTGGTCACCACCTCGTCACACCGTGTCATTCATGGAGGAGCATTTAAGTGCCAGACACTTTCCTGCTTCCCAGTGAGCAGCAAATCCTGACCCGCTGAGACACTAGGAGATTGCATGCCATCTTCTTGTTTGCCTTCCTTCCTACCCCTGGTGTGTAGGCCACGGCTTGTCCAAACGTGTATCTAAAACCCCAGCTGCTCATGTCTCCTGGTTAAGAGTGAGGGAGACCCACCTCGTGGTGCTTTGTCCAAGTCCCTCACCATTGCCTGTAGCACTTCTGATGGGCCCTGGTAAGATTTGCCCCTTTCAGCACTGGGTCTTTCTCTTCGAGGACCTGAAGGAACATTTAAAGTTACATTTCTCCTGACTGAAATTTACCCCTGCATCCCATACTTAAGATATTTATAAACATTAATAAGGTCCCCCCTTAGTCTTCTTCCCTCCAGGCTGAACAGCCTCAGCTCACTCAGCCTTTGTTTGTAGGGGAGATGCTCCAGGCCCCTCATCATCTCCCTCACCCTCCTCTGGACTCTCTCCAGGCGATCCCTGGCTGTTTGATCCCAGGGAGCCCAGCACTGGACACAACACTCCAGGTGGGGCCTGACCTGGGCAGAGCAGAGGGGGAGGATCCCCTCCTGTGACCTGCTGGCCACGCTCCTCCTGATGCCCCCAGGATCACATTGGCTCTCTCAGCCCCCAGGGCTCACTGCTGGCTCATGGCCAACCTGTCACCCAACAGGTCCTTCTCCACAGAGCTCCTCTCCAGCAGGTCACCCCCAGCCTGTACTTGACAAGGAAATGATCCCCAGTTCTCCTTTGTCAACATTAAGTTAAGGATCTAATGGGTCACTCACCCAGAGTTCTCTTTTTATTACAGACTGAAGATGCCTTTGCCCTCTGATAATAATCTGCACCAATGTCCATCTTAAAATAGATATTTACTCTGCAGATCACTTCATCATATAAACTATCACACAGCAAAGATCAGATCCATTCTTCCGGGATTTTTACATCACATTTTATCACTTGCACGAGGTCAAAACCTGCCCCATCTCCCGGCCAGAACTGAGCGGAGCGCGCAGCCCAACGCGGCTGGGCTCCAGCAGCGCCTGGAGCGCGCTGCCTCCACCTGCTGGGCACAGCCAGGCAGCCAACAGACCTTCTGAAGGCAGGAGAACAGCCTTCAGGCCTGACTGGATGGAAGAGAGACGGAATGAAGCCAGCCCACAACTGCGAGGAGGGAACCGGCACACTGAAGCAGGAGTAGCTGTCTACTTTCACTCCAAATCAAGAGGTTTCGAGCGAGGACAGGACTCTACCCCCTCCCCACAGGTTCCCCTTACCACAGAGGGTCGTAGCTCAGCTGCTGACAGCTGCATCCTTCAGACAGTGAGAAAGAGGTGCTCAAAGTTAGGCAGATACTCAGCTACAAAGAGCAACTAAACTCTTCCTTCCAGCAGAGACAGGACATCTAACAGTCTGATCAGGCTTCCAGAGAAACACCCCCCAACCCCCCCAAGTGTGCTGTGGCATTACTGAAATCCACGGTGGCACAAAGGACAAAGCCCACTGGAGGTGACACCAGCAGTGTCACTGCAAACCAGGTTAAATATTTATGGATGGTAGGAGGCCAAAACGACCCCCAAGGCTACAGGTATGCACAGATGACAGGGCATCACAGACACAGACCAATGGAGGGTTATGCTGTGGCTGGATATTAAAATAATAAATCAAAGCTGTGTACGTGAAACCTGGGGAAAAAACCCTGCCAGAGGGTAAGATGCCAGTTTGAGTGCTGTGATTCAACTGTGGTAAGGTTACACTGAACAGAGTGAAATGTGCAACAAGGACACCAGACACTGAATTCAAAGGCAGAGGAAGAGAAGTCCAAACATTGCTGAAAGGAGTACAGCTAACTCTGAGGAAGGGAAAATAAAAATACATTTAAAAAAATGATGAGAAAGGAGGGGCAGGTGCTTCACATGGTAAAAAGATAGGAATGAGAGTGGAAAGATACATTCAAGTGAGTGCCCAGCTTGGTAACTCATTTCCAGTCTTGCTCATCTGTCAGCAGCCAGGTTACAGAGCTTCCAAGCAAAGAACAATGTCTGTGAACTCAGACTTGAGCAGCAAGATGAGAATGGGGCTTTTTCAGCGACAATGTGGTGTTAACAGCAGCACCTGTAACAACATTACATGGTGCTTCACTCTCTGGGCTTCAGAAAGCACCAGGCCCTAGAATAAGGATGTATTTTCTACAAGTCAAAATGCAGACAGAAAAGCAGAATACATAACCATCCTATCTCCTCCAAAAACACCCCAAATCTCTGCTAGTAAGTAACACCTGTCTTTGAAGATGGGAGAAGAGTTCTTGTGCTTTTGGTGTTCATTTTCAGGTACTATTGCAGATCCTATCAAAAGCTGCCCAGCTGCTTTTGGAAGGATAATGACTAGAAAACAGTTGAGTCACAGCATGTTTTGCTCTCTTCAAAGGAAAAGGCTTTGGCATGCCTGGGGCTCTGGGGTTAGTGAAACCCTGGTAACGCACTGTGTATTGAGGGCAGAGCACTCTGATAAACTGACCCACAAAATGCTTAACTCACCTATGTGTGTGTCTATTACCACTTCTACACACGTAAATTTAACATTGAACCTCTGCTGAATCTTCAGACATTGGTGATAAAGAGGTGAGTGAGAAGACCAGGAAATACACCCAGACTCTCCCAATTACTCCAGTACAGGGCAGGCTAGAAAAGGCACTCAAAGGGCACAAAAAAACCCCACCCCACAAAAGCCTGAGCACTCACCTGAGGGTATTAGGGAATCTCTCTCAATAATCCTGGCTGATTCCAAGTCGCTGATGATATATTGCAGCCTCAAGTGTGTGAACACTGTCACAAAGGCCTTCCCTTGTTCTGACTCCAGGAATGCAATGTCACTCTCAAAATCTGCAAGGCAGAGCACCTGTATTACAGTTCTTTTTCCCAAGGTTTTTCCAGACCCTATCTATCTCTGTTGGAGAGGGAGCGTTAACTTTTTTGTTGAGAAAGCTGCTACAGACAGGAGAATCATCTGCAGGTAAAATTCAGGTACTGCTGGAAGGGTCTGACTGTCAGCAAAAGTGCCAGATCAAACTTCTCCTCTTTCAAAATACACTAGTGCCTTCTGGCAAGAAAGCAACAACAGCTTCTCCTAACCAAACAACAGCAAAAGCAGCAAAGCAGAAGCAGGGACCATGTCTGCTCACTTGAAAACACAGCGACAAAACAGTGAGCAAGCCATCAGCGTGGACAGTCTGGTGCCAGGGACTGTTGGCAGAGGCAAACCTTCCCAGGAGAAAAAGAAAGGTTGGGAGTGGAGGAAGACTACTGATTTTACTTCTAACCCACACCTTTCCCAGTCCCAGGCCATGCCAACCAATCCTACCTTTCCTACGCTTGGCAAACCAGGCATCAGCGTCGGTGAGGAGCTGTTTCAAAGACCCATTCCAAGAAGGCACTAGCTGAAGGAACATCCACTAGGGAAGAGAAGCAAACTCCAGTGAGTTAATTAAAGAACTTTTCAAACCAGGAATACATGTTTTAAAGAGACATCCTCATAATGCATTAACTCCTACAAGATTCTGACACTGATGTTAAATACTTTCAGTTAAGTCCCAGTAAGACTAAAATTCTCATCATGTTACAAATCAACTACTACACAGGAGTTCAAGGTCACCAAGCACCAGCCAGACCCTTTGCCAAGTACCTTTTTGAGAACACTATACATGTCCATTTCCACTTGCATTACAAACAGGTTAGAAGAGCTGATCAGCTGTTTCATGAGGTTTATGCTTGGGGAAAAAAAAAAAAAAAAAGAGAAATCAAAAAAGAGAAATCACAGGAGTTCTAAAGAGAGAACAGACAAAACCAAGACAGGAAGCAAGGTAACAAACATCATCAGTAGCCCAGGAAATCCTGTCATGAGCTCTATGCTTTGGAAGACAGCGTATTTCATCACTCAAAGTTAACTGAAGCCTGAATACCTGAGATCTTTGAAGAGTTCAACGCTCTGGTGAGTCATCAGGTTATTCAAGAGCCATTCAAGGCACCTGGATTAAGCACAAGGAATTAGCACCTTCATTCAACATGTCTGCAGCAGGTGCTCAGGCTCACAGAGCCTGAATACTACCCCACTGATTCTGAAACACTGCTGTAGCTGAGGCACAAATATACAAAAACACCCAAGTTATTTCAAAACCATAGAATTGTTTTTTCAAACTTTTCTATAACTCCAAAGTTGCATTTATGTTTCTCTCAGGGTACAGTGAAAGCTAAATTCAAAGTACTGCCAATGCCACCACAAGCCCTGAGAACACACTAATCCACAGCAGAAGGAAGCAGTTCACACTGCCCTCAGCCTTCTGCTCCTAAACGTGTCGCTATCCCTCCTAACTGAGATAAAGCTAAGCTTAAATTCAGAATATTAAAGCGGCTTTGCAGTAAGAGTTAATGAGTACAATTTCACTGTCACACTGAAGACCAAGCATACTGTCTTTATTACTTAGTAATTAACTCATTCACAGTGTAGGGCAATCTATCTGTTACAGCCTACTCTGATTGGAAGGCAACTGGTTAGAGTAGAAACTCAAAAACTAAACAGGGCAAGCAGTGCCCAAGGCAGACAGTGTGAGGAAAACCAGCTTGGGCATTATTTCACTGTTTGCAGACTCCCACTTGCAATGAGCAATGCACAAAGCAGCCTGGAGAAAGGAAGCCTTACTTGTTCTTCACAGAGTCTAACCCGTACGTCCCCGCTGAACTGTAGTAGCCACACACAGTCTTTGCATTAATGGTTTCCTTCATTGTTTCACCACATTGCTGGATTAAGCCATCCTGTGGAGAGGGGAAAAACAAGCCACAAATATTCAGAGTTGTCATTTCCAGATAGGAAGTGCAGGTCATATACATTTTCATGGATTCCCAAAGTCATACACGCTGCAGTGACCTACGCTGTGCTACCCAAAAAGTTAGACCAACATGCCTGAGAAAAAGAGATTTGTCTTAGGAATACATCACATGAAATCACCTGAATGAGTCCCTTCAGGGTAAAACAAATCACAGAAAACAGAACCATAGGGGAAGGGACCTACAGAGCCCATGGGGTCCAACCCCCTGCCAAAGCAGCTCCCTAGGACAGGTCACACAGGTCGGTGTCCAGACGGGGCTGGAATCTCACAGAGAAACGTGCTGTCCACTCCCAGCAGCCCCCTGTGAGCACAACACTCAGCAGCTTTTCCAGCCCACACCAGAGGAAGATGCAATTCAGACTCTGACACTTGGGTCTCCACAAGAGCTGCACACATCCATCTCCAGAGCCCCGGTGCCGAAACAACCGGACACGGGGCTGCTTCTCAGCTTCCCACCTCAAGAGGTACAGGAATGAATTCAACTCCACTGGTGACCCAAGTTAAGCACAAAACTGAGTGAGGACAAAACAAATTAGCTCAGTTTGCTAGTTACAACATTATTAAAACCTAACTTTTAATATTTCAAAAATACTCAGGGTTTTTTGGTAAGGTTCAGCTGAAGCTCTACCTTCAGAGTTCAGGTGAGAAGAAAGGTTCCCACTTACCTTCTGGATCAATATTTTGGTCAGGAATCTCCAGCTCTGTAACATTCATGCTGGATTCTTTCCAAGACCCACTGAACATGCTGGAAAAGTAGCCTGACTGTATGAAGGAAGACAAGTAGAACTCAAGTAAGAGGTTTCATTCCAATTCAAACTGCCAAAAGCAGCACATGGAACAAAACAATGGTTAATATTCCCCTTGATGTGGAACAAAATGTGGTAAGGGAACTTTTCACAAGCTAAAACTTTCTGACATGCTTGAGCAAGGGCTCACTGGGGTTGTTGCCCTATGTTCTGCAAGTGAAAACACCCACAGAACATCTGGACTGCACATCTGCAATCAGCATTAAGTCATGACCTTTCAGGAGCCAGAAAAGCCACAGAGGCCCTTTTCCTACACACAGCACCACCACTGGGAACCAGTTAGTCCCAAAACTAAGTTCTTGATGTTCCCAGCACATAACAAGGAACACCAGCCTGGGTAACCAAAATACCCAAAGCAAGAAAGAACATGCAAGACACACGTATGAAGGCACAAGGGTGCAGCCTCATACCAAGGACACACACACACACACCAACCACTTCTGTAAATACACCTTTTATTATAAAGCCTAAGGCATATAAAACTAGAATTGGATAGGTTTCCATCCAAATGGAGTGAAATACACTGCTCTACTAGGCTTCCTGGTTTCCCCTGCCAGCAGCAGCTGTGCCCATTATGGGATGGTATCACTCAGTGAAGTTTACCAGAGAGATTAACAAAATAAAGGCAATTTGTACAGATTCCCTGACCCCTTCACTCCACATGTCGACTCAGGGCAGCAACCAACACAAAACCCAATTCTGTTTATGTAGAAGCCCTTCAGCATAGCCGCTAGCTACGATGACATACACCACACTGCCCTCAAAACCAGCACCCTAGGTGTTTTACCAGTGTTCACGAGGCCACCTTAGCTTCGCTGTGTGGAGCAACTCCTCCATCTCATGAGGGTTAAATACCCTTGCAGTAAAGAGAAGCAGAAAAGGGAACAGCCCAGCACCTTACCACCACTTCTCAAACTAACTGCAATAACCTGAGATGCCAGAGGGATGGCAACATTCACACTCAGGCAGTCTGCTCAACAAGGCAGAGGAGTCACCATCATTCCATGAAGAGAGTTATTTGTAACCTCCAAAAACATTCAACCTATGGGAACATAATTCCAGGGACAGAGCATGAATGGAAACAGCAACCTGACCTCTGAGCATGGTTAATGTAACCAGAGTTTCACCTCACAAGGGTGTCACTTGTACAAGGCCTCTACAGAAGGAAAATGCAGCTTTCAAAGTCTCTTCAGCGATTAGCATTAAATTCCAGTCATCAACCCGCTTGAAGGAGTAACTTCACCAACCTGACACACAGCCACAACACAATCCCAACGCTGATTACAAAACCCCACTGCCAGCAACAGCCTAAGGACAAGCCAACAGCGTGCCCGCCCTGCTGATGGTGCCCAACCAAAGTCACAGAATCCCAGCCTGGGCTGGGTTGGAAGGGACCCCAAGGGTCACAGAGCTCCAACCCCCTGCCACAGGCAAGGCCACCAACCTCCAGGCCTGGAGCTACACAAGGTTGCCCAGGGCCCCATCCAACCTGGCCTTGAACACCTCCAGGGATGGGGCACCCACCCCCTCATCCCCCATGACACCCAGGTCCTTCTCAGCAGGGCTGCTCTCCAGGAGCTCTTCTCCCAGGCTGGATCTATGGCTGGGATTCCTCTGGCCCAAGTGCAACACCTGACACTTGGCAGTGTTGAACCTCATTAGGTCACCCAGGCCACCTTTCCAGCCTGTCCTCTGGATGGCTCCTTTCCTTCTACTGTGTCACCAACTGTACAGCCCACTTCGAGCTGGCCCGTGTTGTACAGAGGCAAAGCGAGCAGACAGGTAAAGCTGTGCCTGCCAGCTGCCCTCCCCAGTCACACACAGACACTGTTCTAGCCAGAGATGGCTACCACTGGCCAGTCTTTGGTTACCCACAAACAACATTGCTGCCCTCCTTTTCTGCTCTTTCCAAGCTTTTAACACATGTAAAACAGAAGGCCTTTTCCTACAGGAAAGCAACAGAACTGGCCTCGCTGGGGCCAGCGCAAGGAACTGCTGCACCTGTGCTGGATGCATGGCATTAACATGAGAGAAAAACATACATCAACCAACCCAGAATTCACTTCTGCCATCACTTATTGCAGCAGAGAAACAGCATTCAACCTGCCAAGCATCTCACAGTGACAACTTTGCCTTCTCACACCCAGAACTGCCGTGTGTTTGACTACAGACAACAAAGAAGGGTGGATGTTTCCAGGTCTGGTGCCCGACAGTCCCTTCTCTTCCTGCATCAAACAAACTGCTTTCAAGATTAGAGTCCCGCTCTAAAGTTCATGGCACAACTGAATCAGGTTTCAAGAAAAACCCACACTTTGTCCCCACAGCGAGAAAGGAAAAGTCATCCAGTCATCACAAGATGGACAGTACTTCATCAACTGCTTACAGACAGCACGAGAACAGTAGCTCTTCACTCTGGAAGAGGAAGGGGAGGGGAACACTTAACACTGACCAGGTATTGTTTTACACGAGTAAGAAAAGCTGCTTACCTGACACAAGTAGATCTTATGCAGGTTCCACTCCTCTCCCAGAGCACAAATTTTGATGTCACTGTTCTCCCCGTTCAAAAACAGAGTCTGATAAATATACTTGGAAGTGCTTTTCAACTTTTTCCTACACCAAGAGGCAAACAGAGACACATTCCTTCCATGGTTTCCCTTCCAGAAGCAGCACCAAACATCAAGTAGGGCACAGGGGTTTTTCCCTCCCCAGAAGGGCCTGACACCCCCCCGCCCTAACCCAGCACTTGCCGCCTCACTTCCCGGCTCTCCCGCTTCCTGCAGCCGCTGCTGGGATCTTCCCAAAGCAAACAAGCCCCAGCCCCACGACCGAGCTCCAGCACAACCCTCTTTGCTACAGCTCCCCCCGCCTCCTTCCCGCACGACAGGCCCCTGAAGACCGGGCTCGCTGCTCCGGCATGCCCAGAAGCCGCAACCCCCCGCTCTCCCCCGCCCTTGTCGGGACCCTCAGCCCCACGCAGCCCCTTCGCCTCGCCTCGTCAGCCCACGGCCGCCGCGACCGCCGGCGACACCGCAGCCCCTCCCCGGCACCCTGACGGAGCCACGGCCGAGGCCCGCAGGCCCCGCAGAGGCGGAACCGCCGCGTCCCCTCGGCTGAGCGCGGCGCAGCCCGCACCTGCGGGGGGTCTCGAGGAGCCGCTCCTCCCGCTCGGCCTCGCCGTCGCTGTCCCCGGGCCCCTCGGCCCCAGCGCGCTTCCTCTTGCCGCCCCGCCCGCCGCCGGCCCCGGCCGCCCCCTCGCCGCGAGGGAGGCCAACCCGCCGCCTCAGCACCCGGCTGCTCAGCGAGCCCATCGCCGCTCCGCCGCCGCCGCCGCCTCTTCATGGGGCCGCCCGGAGCGGATCGAGGCCGGAGCGGAGCCGGCGCCCGCGGCGCCTCAGGACCGGCCGAGAGCGGCCGTTGCCTCTGCGCCTGCGCGGGGAGGAACCGAGGCCTCCGGACGGAACCCGCATTCTGCGCCTGCGCGGGCGCCGGGGCCCGGAGGCGGCTGGAAGAGGCGTAAGCGCAGCCCCCGCGCGGCGCTGGGGGAGCGGGGGGAGCTGTCCGCGAGCCCGAGGCGGCAGCGCCCCCGCGTCCAAACTCCTCACGGAGGGAAAAGGCCTCATTCGCTTCATGCTCCAAGCCTTGTTTGCAGCCGCCAAAGGGCCGGTTTTAGGCTGCCACGCAGCGCCTGAGGGCGCCAAACCCGGTTTCGGGGTGGAAAGCCACATTTTCATTCCTAGAGCTCCACTGTCCGCACCCAGAGTCCTGTTCTGAAGGCCAAACCGCTGCTTTTGAGGGGCCAGACTCTCCAGTGTGGGGCCCAAAGCCCTGTTTTCCAGCTCTACGCCTCCTTGTAGAGCCCGAGGCCCTCTGTTATGGAGCAAAGCTTCATTTGGGCAAGGAGGGGCAAGAGCCTGGTGAGGGGACTGGAAGACAAATGTTGTGAGGAGCGTCTGAGGGAAGCGGGGCTGTTCAGTCTGGAGAAGAGGAGGCGGCTCAGGGGAGACCTAATGGCTCTCTGCAACTCCCTGAAGGGAGGCTGTAGGGAGGTGGGGGAGCTGACCTCTTCTCCCTAGTGGCAAGCAATAGGACAAGAGGAGATGGCCTAAATTGTGCAAGGAGGGGTTTAGCTCGGATGCGAGGAAGAATTTCTTCCCAGAGAGGGTTTTTAGGCCTTGGAAGGGGCTGCCCCGGGAGGTGGTGGAGTCGCCAGCCCTGGGGGTATTTAAACAATGGGGAGATGCAGTGCTTAGGGACAAGGTTCAGTGACGGCTTTGGCAGGCCATCTTGATGGTGGGACTTGAAGATGTGAGAGGTCCCTGCCAGCTAAGACAGCTGAAGGATTCTGTGGTTCTATGATGCCTTGTGGCCATCGAGGAAGCAAGAGGTTCTCCCCATTTACAGGGCCCAAAGCGTGGTTTATAGCACCTGTGTCATGTTGGGTGGGTCCCATGTCCATCTGCCCGACTGCTGCCCCTGTGGGCATTTGTGGCCCTGGGTGCCCCAAGGTGCAGTTTGGCCCAGGGAACTCCTGGGTTTGCTGCTGTCATGACCCAGACAATTCTGCTCCAATCTGTATTTCTCTCTACAAGTTTATTCAGGGTGGGGAGGGGGATTCCATTCATTGGAGGGCTGGTAGGTGTTGGGCTGGTCCTGCAATTCATGGCTGGACAGCCACTGAGGTTGGGGTGAAGGTGGGCGGGGTGGGGGCATCCCTGGTCCAGAGGGAGCAGGTCCACCCTTGGTGCTCCATGGCAGCCAGGCGGCTTTTGCAGATAGAAGAGATGGCTGTTGGTGTTGATGCCACCTCTCAGAGGTGCCAGGGTCCGTTGTCTGTCCTTCGAGCAGTGAGGTGGAGCTGCTGGTTTTGGACTGGGCAGCGATGCGCCTGTGGAGACAGGAGGTTTCTGAGGATGTGTCCCGGCTGCAGTGTTGGGGGGTACAGGGTGGGCTTCAACGCCATCCGCACTGTGGGACGCAGGCACTCCGCTGCATGTGGAGCTGTGGGCACAGGGGGCTCTGTGCAGAGGACGGGGTGCTTCGCACCCTCTGGCTCCTCCGGGGCTCTGCTCACCGGCCGCTGGCTCGTCTCCTCTCAGAGACAAATGGGAGTTGGGGTGCAGCTGGGACAGCCTGGCTCTTCTCTTTCTCTGCCCTACCTCTAATGGCTATATGGCTAATAGCAGCCATGGAATACAGAGGTTTGGAGACCACCCGCCCCCCACAAGACCCCATCAACTCACTTTTGCCTCTTCCTCCATAGACAGATGGCCCAACACAAGCCCATTCCAAACAATACGGCGCTCAGGATGGCCACAGACCCTTCTAAACAGTATATTTTGAAATCATCTGCACTCATTGGATGTACAGTTCTCCTGGGTTCCGCACCTGGAGGAATAATGCTGGACGTGAGCGTGTCCCATGAACCACTGATAATCTCCCAGGTGTCCAGGAAATGTTCTTTCGGACTTTTCTAGCCTCTCTGAAGCAGTGAACATCCTGGGGCTGCCATGTTCCCTCGGTTTCAGAAGCAGCAGAGGAAACGCTGCAAGCCTCCCCTTCTCCTCTCAGGTTTCCTTGAGCTCTGGGATGGCCTTAATCCACTTTTCCCAGTGCCCTGGCTTTGTTCCCCCTGGGGGCTCTGTCTGACCCTTTGGGCTAAGTGGGACCCCCAAAGAGAGGTGCTGAGGCCAGATGGGGAGCACGTGGGGGAGGGCAGCTGCTTGACTGATTGTCCCTTTGAGCGAGACAGACAAAGACCATCCCTGGGCCCGGGAGTGTCACCCCCAGCTCCCCCTGCCCAGCCCAGCACCCACACCCCCAGGGGATGCAGTCAGGCCCCCAGGGGAAGGCACCTGAACCGCCCTCTCCCTCTCAGCCTTTTCTATGGCATGGGCACAGCCTGATTGCCCCCGTTTTAGGACTTGCTTCCCCTTATGGCCCCTGCAAGACAGCCCAGTACCTGGGTTCAATGGAAACCGTTCATCTCTGCCGGCACGCCAGGCTTCCCCGGGCTTGGACAGCGCTGCCAAGGATGAGGAAAGGTAAAGCCTCAGCGTGGCTCAGGCACAGAGGGTGCAGGGGGACGGTGCAGGTTCTCTCTGAGCCGTGCCCAATCTGGCAGGGCATCCCTTTGGGCCTGACTTCACAGGAGGGAGCCGCTCGCCTCTCTTGTGCCCAGGACTCCTCCAGGCAAGCTCTGGGATGCTCCTGGCTCCTTTCCGAACAGGCACCCTGTACTCACAGCCTGGCTGCTGATGCCATGAGCAGCAGCGGCACCGGGGGAAGAGCTGGCACACACACAGGGGGTTGTTTTGTGACACTGCACGACTGAAGCACAGCAATTACCTGGCACGATGTCTGACTGACTTGTCCTCATGTTGTTGTCAGAGCTTGGCACTGGCTGGCTGTGTCCCTCCTGAAGCACCTCCTTCTCCATGGCCTCACGGTCCATCTCTTTAGAAACAAAGTGAGCCAGTTGCATCAGATGCACCCGTTCCTCATGAGGAGCGTGGGCTCTTCAGGAGGCAATACTTCTCCAGGGACATGGGCAGTGCTTAGGAGCAAAGCCTGGGCATTTATCTTCTGGTCACCACCTCGTCACACCGTGTCATTCATGGAGGAGCATTTAAGTGCCAGACACTTTCCTGCTTCCCAGTGAGCAGCAAATCCTGACCCGCTGAGACACTAGGAGATTGCATGCCATCTTCTTGTTTGCCTTCCTTCCTACCCCTGCTGTGTAGGCCACAGCTTGTCCATACGTGCACCTAAAACCCCAGCTGCCCACGTCTCCTGGTTAAGAGTGATGGAGACCCACCTTGTGGTGCTTTGTCCATGTCCCTCATCATTGCCTGTAGCACTTCTGATGGGCCCTGGTGAGATTTGCCCCTTTCAGCACTGGGCCTTGCTCTTCGAGGACCTGAAGGAACATTTAAAGTTACGTTTCTCCTGACTGAAATACTGACAGCGAGCGCTCAGGCTGTGAAGTCAGTCGAGACGGATTCCTCACTCACCCCTGGGACGCCAGGTGAGCTCCAGTGCAGGATCCGGCCTGGGGGCTGGAAAAGCTCTTCCTGTATCCACATCTGCAACCAAACAGCCACGAGAAGTTTTTCTCATACACTGTGATATAGCCCCTCATAACCCAATGGCAGAACCTGTAAAGGGATCACGGAAGGACACGGCACACGAGACGCAGGTCTGGATTCTCCCACCTGCCAGAGACACCTCGTTCCCCTTTGGGCTTTGAGCTGGCAGCTCTCAAAGAAAGTGAAAAGCCACCACGTACCCATGCGACCTCCCTGTACTTCAGTCCTGGTAGCCAGCTGGGAAGCTGGACGCCCGTCACCTCCATCCATGCCTGTAAACAAAGCGGTCAGCTTTGTTTACACGGCTTCAGATCTGACCGGCAGTGAGTGCCGTCCAAACGCGGCCTTGCTCCCTGCGCTCCTCTCTCCCTTCCACACAGCAGCGTTGTGCGGACAGTTCCTGGCTGCCTGGAGCCAAGCATGCACAGAGCTGTCGGGAGAACGGACTCCCTGGAGCTTATACCAACTCTGACCTCGGCCCCAACAAGCCCGCTGGCTTTGGAGCAGGCCCAAGAAAGCCTCGGAGAAATCACTTTGTGAGCGCTGGGGCACATCCCTGCGCCTGACCCATTCCCCCTCTGCTCTTCTGCGTGTCTGAGGACACGCCAAGACAATACAGGGAATCCACCTGAGCGACATACAGAAACCTAAACGCTGGCGCATTAGCGTGACGTGCCCCTGCAGTGCCGCTCCAGCCCGGGCACACAGCCCCAGGGAAGCTGCCCCAGGGAGTGGGACACAGGGACAGCTCTAGGGACAAAGGTTTCTCACTGCTCCCGGCCCCATCAGTCTCCTGGAAAACGCCCGTGGCATTTTCTGACCACAGCTCACCCAGCCTGCCCAGCCCCACTGCTCTCCTAGCCCTGCCCCACCACAAGCTCAGCCCCACTGTCACCCAGAGGAGCAGTGGGTTCTGCTCCATGCTGCCAGGGCTGGCTGCTGCCCTCGCCTGCCACCTACCTAATTCACGGGATTGCAAGGGAGCAGCCCCGACCTCCTGGGCTCGCAGGGCCACCAAGAGAAGGATAAGGAGGCAGGTGGGAGCCATGGCCCTTCCTGCCTGAGCAATGCTGCTGCTACTGCTGCTGCTGCTGCGGCCACTGCTGCCGCCAGCACTTCTAGCACTATTGTGCTGGTCCCCGCTGCACAGCACCACATACCATGGCAGGGCTCTGTGACATCACCACCCTGTCCTGCACCATGGCAACGCCCAATGGCCCCTCCTGAAGCTGCTCGACCTTGACATCATCTGCATAGAGGAGGAACAGCATCCCTGCCACTGAAGGCCAAAGTTTGGTGCAAGATTCGTGTGATGACATGCCACAGAAAAGGTCATTTGCAGAAACAGTCTCCGGGGAGTGGTTGGTTTCGGGGATCTCAGGTGTCCCCGATGTCTGGAGGCAATGCCTTGCTTCTCTCAGCCCTTTCCAAGGAGAGGGAAAGGGCTGCTAAGCAAGGAAGTTGAGGGCGGCCGCTGCCTTCTCCTCCCCAGGGATAATCTCTGTGGGGCACTAGTCCTGGCCAGCTGGAAGATGGGTCTGCGCACCACAAACATCTCCTCTGTGCCGCAGGGGGAAAGGTGGGAAGCTTTGCAAAAGACACTTCTCTGCTTTGTCTTTCATCAGCACCCCCACACCTCCCTCAGCTAGAGGAGACCCTGGGGTTTTTAACACAGGGATCATCCCCTGGGCTGACTCCCAGGAATTCTCCTTGGCATGACCCCAGGGTAACCCTGATCCCTCTGCTTGGTCTCCCTGCTCTGACCACAGGGAAGGGTGGAGACTGAGAGGGTGCAAGCCCTTTCTCGGACTGGACCTGGATGTTGTTTCTCTGCTGCTTGGCCAAGAAGCTGCTCTGGGCACACGGGGTTCTCCCAGGGTGCTGCTGTGGTGCTCAGGGAGCGATTGCTCCTCAGGCCCAGCTCTCAGGAGCACTGAACCCTGCAGGGCGAGGGTCCCCGGGATGCCAGCCCAGCCTGTCCAGCTCCAGCTGCCCCAGGATTACAGGACAATTACATGTCCAGTTACAGACATGGCCTCCCAGGTAGCCAGGATCTCTGCAAAGCCAGGAAAAGAGCTGTCAGACACACAGCTCCTGGGCAAGCTCCTTGCCCAGGCTGGCAAATGCCAGCGGCTAAACCAGTTCAGAAAATCACCGCTGTCACAGGCATTGAGGAAACCACCAAAGCACAGCCCCAGCATGCCAGTGCTCCTGAGGGGAGGGAGACTGAGGCTTCCCCATCCTGCCCCACGCCTCATGGACCTTTCCTGGGCATCATGGCTGGCTCTGCCCAGCACTGGGGCGGCCAGCACAGCCAGGAGCAGCTCTCTCCAATGCCACTGCTGTGTCTCCTGGTGCAGGCAGGTGCTGAGGCACTGCAGAGAGGCCGGGCGGCACCGGCATGGGGAACGCTTGTCCTGCACCCTGGGGCTTCTCTTGGGAGCTGCTCTGGCGTGGGAGCGTTGCAGCAGCAAAGGCTCCAAAGCCACCTTCTTTTTGCTGCCTAACGGCTCAGTTTTAGTGGCAAAGTGTCATTTTCAAAGTCCAAAGAGGCTTTCTTGGTGTCCCAATCCTCATTTTCTAGCTCCATAATGTCACCTAGCTCCATAATGCAACACCTGACACTTGGCAGTGTGGAACCTCATCAGGTTCACCTGGTCACACCTTTCCAGCCTGTCAAGATCCCTCTGGATGGCTCCTTTCCTTCTGTTATGTCACCCACCCCACTCAGCTTGGTGTTGATCTGAGGGTATAGAGTCAGGATTGTATATGTAGTGTAGTTATACAAGAGCAGCTCTTGCAAGTTAGCTAGGTAATCATGTAAGAACGGCTTGTGAAGGAGCAGGGGAGTTTTTCTTTCCATAGCAAAGGGATTACTCGTGAAAGCCTTGTACTATCTCGAGGAGAAGAGAAAGAGCAAGAACTCGAGGATGGAATGATATCCATCCTAAATACATCAGTTGTCTCTTTGTTAAAGAAAACAGGAGGCTGACAAAGGACATGATTAGAGGAAAACAGATAGTTAACAAGGCCATGAATTAGCTCAGAATGATAAGAACACTGCAAGCTTGCAAGACCAGCACATTCCGGCGAAAGGTGATAAGTACATCCTGAGGAGGCCTCCGGGCCTTCCTCCCAAGGACCACCGAAGACCCATTGCCCACAATTTTTGGAAGAAACTGCGCAATAATCGCAAAGGACTGATAAGCTGATTAGCATAAGAAGCGAGAGTAGGCGGGTTTAGGTAATGACCATGTATATGCATCAATTGAATATTCATTGTTTCATTGTATAAATATGGGATGGTTTTGCTACTTCGGGTATGCACGTTTGTGGTGGAGCGATCCCCCGTGCATCTGCGCGCATTAAACATACCTACTGTATAACTTTCGAGTTATAGAGTCTATTTCCGTACGTCAGTGTCATCCCCAAACTTGCTGAGGGTGCACTCAATTCCATCATCCATGTCACTGACATTTGAACTTGTTCAGTTCAAAAAGAAGACAGGACATTGCCATGTCCAAAACAGCACGAGGCCTGACAGGGACTCCCCACCGCTGCCCTTGGGAGCTGCTCCATGGCTGGGAGCAGGGTCAGGCGGCAGTGGGGATGCGCTGGGGGACCCCCACTGACAGACAGGAGAAGGAGCAGTCAGAGAGAAGGTTTAGGCAAGCAGCAAACACATGGCTGCTGCACCGTGGTGACGTACGGAAATAGACTCAAATAGACCGTGAGTCTGTTAAATTTCCTGGGACTACAGGGGTACCGGGTTTCTAAGAAAAAGGCACAGGTAGTGCTACAACAGGTTACGTACCTGGGGTACAAGATCAGCGCTGGACAACGGGTTCTAGGACAAGCCTGGAAAGAGGCCATATGCCAAACCCCCCGACCACGAACTATAAAAGAATTACGAACATTCGTAGGCATGACAGGGTGGTGCCGACTTTGGATATGTGATTATGGTCTGCTTGTGAAGCCTCTATATTCCCTGATGACAGCTAACCAGAAGAACCTCCAGTGGGATGCGGAGTCAGACCGAGCTTTCCATCAGCTAAAGAAAGCTCTAATGTCAGCACCAGCATTGGGGCTTCCCGATGTAAGTAAACCATTTTTCCTATTCTCCCACGAAAAACAGGGAATGGCATTAGGAATATTGGCACAAGATTTTGGACCATACAGGCGGGCAGTAGCGTACTTTTCTAAACAGCTGGATACCGCTGCAAAAGGGTGGCCTGGCTGTCTGAGAGCAGTGGCAGCTGTCATTTTAAACATCCAAGAAGCCCGGAAATTCACCCTGGGCCAGAAAATGACTGTCCTGGTTTCCCATACTGTATCCGCGGTCCTTGAAGCAAAAGGAGGGCATTGGCTTTCCCCACAGAGATTCCTGAGATATCAAGCCATAATGGTTGAACAGGATGATGTTAAAATTGTGACTACAAACATCATCAATCCGGCTTAATTCCTCCATGGGAACATCGGGGAGCCGGTGAGTCACGACTGCTTGGAAACAATTGAAGCCACGCATTCTAGTCGCACAGACCTTAAAGACATTCCAATTGATGGAGTCGAACACTGGTTCACCGATGGAAGCAGCTATATGCTGAACGGAAGGAGACACTCCGGATATGCTGTTACCACTTCTGAAAAGGTAATAGAGTCAGGGCCACTGTCAGCTGTTGTCTCAGCCCAGAAGGCTGAGATTATAGCCCTCACCAGGGCCCTGGAGATAGCCCAGGGAAGGATTGTAAACTTTTGGACTGACTCTAAGTACGCCTTTGGGGTGGTACATGCTCACGGAGCAATATGGAAAGAAAGCAGATTGTTAAATTCTCAAGGAAAAACCATCAAACACACAGAAGAAATTTTGAGACTCCTGAATGCAGTACAGCTTCCTGAAAAGGTGGCAATTATGCACATTAAGGCACACCAGAAGGTGAGCACAGAATTGGAAAGGGGAAATGAGCTGGCAGACAGGGAAGCAAAACAAGCAGCCAGAGAAGCAATCAAGGTAGAGGGTGCGCTAATACCTGACGGACAAATAACTTTAGGGGATAAACCGGAATACACAAAAGAGGACCGCAAACTCATTAAGGACTTGGATCATATAATGAGGAAGGGTGGGCTATAACCTCGCAAGGGAGAATAGTGATCCCTTCCTATATGATATGGTCAGTAGTCCGTGAAGAACATAGGAAAATGCACTGGGGGGCAGAAGCCCTATATAAAGATCTTACTAAAAACATAATAGCGCGGAACTTATATACTACCGTAAGACAGGTAACCCAACAATGTAATCTTTGCCTCCAGACTAACCCTAAAGTAATGAAAGGGCCAAAATTTGGAAAGATTGGGAAAGGAAACGGTCCGGGACAACACTGGCAGATTGACTTTTCGGATCTCCCTAGAAAAGGGGGGTACCGATATTTGTCAGTACTAACAGATACCTTTTCAGGCTGGCCAGAACTGCTAAAGCCCGGGAAGTAACTAAGGTATTGCTCCAAGAAATAATACCCAGATTCGGAGTCCCAGCGGTAATGTCCTCGGACAGAGGACCACATTTTGTGTCTAGAACACATTAGCCACCATCTAGGAATAGATTGGCAATTACACACCCCATACAGACCACAATCAAGTGGTCAGGTGGAGAAAATGAATCATCTAATCAAACAACAGATTGTCAAGTTAGGGCAGGAAACTAATCTAACTTGGCCTCAGTCTCTACCATTGGCTCTTATACGAATACGAACTAGACCAAGAGTAAGAGAAGGGCTTAGCCCATTCGAAATTTTATATGGGCGGCCTTATGGGGTGCAAAAAGGAACATCTTCACAAATTGGTGAAGAAATAATGACCTCCTATATGGTGGCACTAAACAAGCAATTAAAAAGAATTGAAAAGCATGTAATGGGAACACGTAGTAGGGGTCTGGATGGGCCTGTTCATGATATACAACCAGGGGACTATGTATATGTTAAGTCTCTTACAGAAAAAGCCCTGGAACCACAGTGGACTGGACCCTTTCAAGTCCTTCTCACTACCTACACGGCAATCAAGGTCGAGGGACAGAATTCCTGGATTCACCATACCCGGATAAAGAAAGCCCCTGCAACTTCGTGGAGAGTAATTCCAGAGAACAGAGGATTGAAACTCAAGCTTGTTTGGGCAAATAAGTGCAGAAACAATGTGGGTAACGAGTAAGTGAACTAGAAGTTGGGGTTTGAGCTGCCAAAGAAAGTTTAGGTTAGTAACCGATCCAGGCTCAGAATGATCCGCACCAAGTTGAAAATATTAATCTGCTTCAGCATCCTTTCTATAGCTTATAACCAGACGCTTACCGAGTGGCCATGGTCTCAAGCATACATTGGGTATACTGGGTCCATGGGAAAATATTCCACTCGGGAAGATTTAAATCTGTCTACCGTGGTTATGCGTGGAAATCAAGAATACACGAAGGGAGAATGGAGCAGGGATATAGAGCAGAAAAATTATAAACTTCAGGGAACCATAGGCGAAGAAATCAGAATAGGGTTCCGACTGATTAATGGAACTACTCACAAAAAGGCATCCCAGATTACTGTATCAGTTATTCCTACCATTAAGAATACCAAAAGATGTACCACTGAGGAGCGAGACTGCTGGCATAACTTCACTCTGGTACAGACCATGAGAGTGACCTGTCTTTGGGTCAACGATACCATTGGCCTCTCATTTAAATTTGAAATACAGGCCATCAGCAGACCCACTACAACAAAAGATCCTGAGATCACAATACCTACCACACAACCTCTCAAACTTAAACCCCATTGTGGTTCTACTAATTAGCTTAGGGATTTTAGTAATATTAACCATTATGTTGTACCTATGGCTTTGAAGAATGTCTAAAAGGATAACTATTATATACGATACCTTATATCATTCAGGAAAGCTGTTTAAGTAAAAGAATTTACTTAGTGTAATAGAAAGGGGGGAATTGATCTGAGGGTATAGAGTCAGGATTGTATATGTAGTGTAGTTCTACAAGAGCAGCTCTTGCAAGTTAGCTAGGTAATCATGTAACAACGGCTTGTGAAGGAGCAGGGGAGATTTTCTTTCCATAGCAAAGGGATTACTCCTGAAAGCCTTGTACTATCTCGAGGAGAAGAGAAAGAGCAAGAACTCGAGGATGGAATGATATCCATCCTAAATACATCAGTTGTCTCTTTGTTAAAGAAAACAGGAGGCTGACAAAGGACATGATTAGAGGAAAACAGATAGTTAACAAGGCCATGAATTAGCTCAGAATGATAAGAGCACTGCAAGCTTGCAAGACCAGCACATTCCAGGCGAAAGGTGATAAGTACATCCTGAGGAGGCCTCCGGGCCTTCCTCCCAAGGACCACCGAAGACCCATTGCCCACAATTTTTGGAAGAAACTGCGCAACAATCACAAAGGACTGATAAGCTGATTAGCATAAGAAGCGAGAGTAGGCGGGTTTAGGTAATGACCATGTATATGCATCAATTGAATATTCATTGTTTCATTGTATAAATATGGGACGGTTTTGCTACTTCGGGTATGCACGTTTGTGGTGGAGCGATCCCCCGTGCATCTGCGCGCATTAAACATACCTACTGTATAACTTTCGAGTTATAGAGTCTATTTCCGTACGTCAGTATCATCTTGAGCTACTTGGTGAAGAATCTTTGTTTGCTTCCACATCTTATTTAGATCTGTTTCAATTTCTTTTTCCTGATTTATGTATGCACAACAGCTTTGATTTATTACCATGCACACACCTCCTTCTTTGGCCAGTAGCAGATCTAAGGCCATTTGATTTTGTCTAACTACGTTACTTAAGGAGGAAACTTCTAATTGCAATCTATGGATAGCATCACTTGTGTCCCTTTGGAATAACTCCATGCTAGCAGATATGTTAACTATAGCCTTTTCCAATTCACTTACTCCGAGCCATGGGAGGAATGCCCCTGCGAAACCATGAAAAGCAGTTGGTCGTACTATTAGGGGATTTATTCCCCTTTTATATATTTTCCTCCAAGGGGTTGGTAAAATTCCTGGTGGAGGGTGTGAGTGATTAAATATCCGGTCTCCAGGAAATGGGTATCCTAAAGTACGTGTTCCGTTCCATTTATGTGGTAATACTTTTCGGGCCCTTCCATCTCCACATAGCCAGCATAATCCTTTAGGAATGCCGTCAAATGAAACATCTCCCCTCAACCCCTGAATAACAGGGAGTGGACACCCACTTGGTGTGGGAGTGTTTTGGCAAGTAGCTTTCCCTTTGCATGGGTCGAAACATAAACTCCAACTTAGGGCTGTATAGTTCACATTAAAGTTCCCTAATTTTAAGGCCCCCATATCATTTTTCATTATGATTATGGCTTTTCCAGACTTTGCAGCTCAAACTTGGGATTGACATTCCTTAATTTGTTATTTTTACGCTTGTATGGTGTCGGGATCTTTGACATCATTGCGGCTGTGCCCCAGCATAATGTTTTTCCACTAGGGAGTTGTGTCAATTTTTGACCAGGTAAACATTCAGTCTCTTGAGAGCGTACAGGCTCTCTGCTCTCTGGAACTAGAGAATTCTGCGAGGAGTTAGAGGGCCAACTCCAATTAGCGTATGCCACTGGTATTCCAAAGAGGGGCAGTTCCATGTTCTCCTTGGGCAATGCTGTACATATCCAACAGTCAGGTAAGTTCAAAGCTCTCCCAGTGGCTTGTGTCAGTTGTACATAAGTGCTGTCCTTCCAGGCAGTAACAGTTGGAGAGAACCAGATTATTAAATATATACAGTCATTTCTCATGTTACTGTCTCCGCAGTTTCAGCCTTTAGATCCTTGAGGTTCAGAGGTCAATTGCTCTCCTGGGGCTCTCTTTACTCGGGAGTAATGGATCCAGATGGCTCACTCTCAAACCTTGATGGCTGTGACAGTTGTCAACAGCACCTGGTATGGTCCATCCCACCTTTCCTGAAGAGGATCACCTGACAAATTTTTCATAAAAACCCAATCTCCAGGATTAAAAGGGTGTATAGGGTAATCTAAACCTTTGGCTCTGGTTTCTAAAACTCTCTTACTCATTTGTTTCAATTGTTTTCCTAGAGATATCATATAATTCTGTAAATAAGCATCTCCTAGCTGATCTAGATCCTCTCCTTTATATCTGGTGTGATATGGTCTTCCATATAACATTTCAAAAGGATTTAGATTCTCTTTAGCTCTAGGCTTTACACGTATCCTGAGGAGAGCTATGGGCAATGCTTGATACCAATACAAGTTTGCTTCTTGGCAAATTTTAGCTATCTGTTGTTTTATTAAATGGTTCATCTTCTCCACCTGTCCGCTCGCTTGTGGCCTGTAAGGAGTGTGTAGTTGCCAGTCAATTCCCAATAGCTTGCTCCCTTGTTGTACTACCTGTGCAGAAAAGTGTGATCCCCTGTCTAAGGAAATGACTGTAGGTACCCCAAATCGAGGTACGATTTCATTTAGCAGTACCTTAGTTACTTCTCTTGCTTTGTTAGTTCTGCAGGGGAAAGCTTCTGGCCATCCAGTAAAAGTATCTGTCGGTACCAACAGGTATCAATAACCCCCTTTTCTCTGGAGTTCAGAAAAATCAATTTGCCAGGTTTCTCCAGGAGTGTTTCCTTTTCCAATCGTACCCAATTTTATTCGATTCCCTGTATTAGGATTATTCCTTAAGCACACTGGATGTTGCCGTGTGATTTGTTGAACAGTTGTATACGTATTTTTCCCTATCCACTTTTGACTTCACTATTCATATAAAGCATCTGCTCCCCAATGGGTTTTATCATGTTCTTTCTTAACCAAATTCTAAATCAGAGTGGAGGGTATAATTATCCTCCCATCCTCTAAAAGTGGCCATCCTTTAGAGGGGATTTGTATTTTAAGTTCTGACATTAATTCCTGATCTGATTTAGAATATTTAACATGTTCCTGATCACATAATTCCAGTTCATAGTCTTTATTGGTTGGAATCAGAGTTAAAATTTGATGTTCAGATGTCCTTTCTGCAGCCTGCTTAGCTTCATTATCGGCCAACCTGTTACCTTGTTCTGGATCAGTGTTACTTTTGGTACGTCCCCGACAGTGCATGATGGCAACCTTGGCTGGTAGTTGTACCGCTTCTAATAAGCGAAGTATTTCTCCTGCATGCTGAATGTGTTTCCCTTGACTTGTTCAAAGTCTGCCTTCTTTCCACATCGCTCCATGTGCATGTACAACTCCAAAGGCATACTTAGAGCCTGTCCATATATTTATCCTTTTTCCTGCTGCAAGTTCTAGTGCTCTGGTCAGGGCAATACTTTCTGCTTTTTGGGCTGAAGTTCCAATAGGTAAAGGATTGGATTCTATTCCCTGGTCAGTAGTGGTCACTGCATACCCAGCCTTACAGATACTTTGTCGGACCAAACTACCACCGTCCGTGAACCAGGAATCTTGGGCATCTTCTAAAGGTTCTTCCTTCAAATCAGGTCTGCTCTTTACGTTTCTCCTCCATGCTTATCTGGGCTCCCAACACCTGCACTGACTAGTTAGTGCTTCACTGAAAACAAGATAGACTCTGTCTCCTAATTGGTCGTTAGTCTTATTATTTATGACTCCTCTATCTCCTGCTTCCTCGAGTTTCAAGGCTGTTGCACAATTGGTCAAATGCATGCAGGTATCATCCTGAGAGAGGAAAGTGAGAGACTTTCATTTACAGTGAGCCACACGGCACCAACACAAACAGCTCACAGACACCCCTGAAACACCTTCTGGGAGGAGGAGGAAGAGGTACAGAGGGTGCAAAGAATGGGAAAGAAGCAAGCTGCATGCCATGAAACACACCAGACTTGCCTTTTCTAGCGGGTTGCTGGTGTTTGGGGGTCCCCAGTGCCCAGGTCCCTGCATGGAACAGTGGGTGCTATCTGACTGGCTGCTTGTCCTGCAGGTTGGATGGCAAGCACGTTGTCTTTGGCCGTGTGAAGGAAGGGATGAATGTGGTGGAGGCCATGGAGCGCTGTGGCTCCAAAGATGGCAAAACAAGTAAGAAGATCACCATTACTGACTGCGGGCAGCTCTCGTAAATGCTCCTCTCAACTGACCCTTCCTTCAGCAGCCTGGGTGCCAGGCCCTGCTGCAGCTCACCCCATCCCACCCTGCTCCCCACTTACTGCTGCATTTCTACGGGGTCTCAGCCCCATGTGCATGGTCCAGCCAGACCACAGTTACCTTGTGAGTCTAAATAAAACGAGTTAAACCACAGTGGCCCCCTTGCTCTTACTGTGGGGTATGTGTGTGACCTGGGACAGCTGATCAGAGTCACCCTTTAAGATCGAGTCCAACTGTTTCTGTCTTACTCTAACCCATATCCCTGAGCACCTCATCTACCCTCTGTTAAACACACCCAGGGTCAGGGACTCGACCCCCTCCCTGGGCAGCCTGTGCCAGGCCCTGACAACTCTGGGTGTGATTCTGAGGTGTTGGGAAGGGAACTTGTCCCCCACCATTGCTGCCCCTTGCACCTGTGGGGGTGTCCCTCAGGCATGAGGGGGTGGTGCCCCCTCCCACCTCAGAGTGCTGTGTTTAATGGGTGGGTTGGGGGGAGGAGTGGGCATGGGGGGTCTGGTCTGGAGGGTGCTGGGGTACCAGCAGTCCTGGTTTTCGGGGGGAGCTCTGTGGCAGTCGTGTGGTCCCTGTTGGGTCAGGAGCTGGGTGTGGAGGTAGATCCCTGTACCCTGTGGGGTGCAGTGCTGCCCACAACCCCTTGTCCTGCTCAGTTTTGGAGCCGGGCCCGGTGTTGGGGCTGTGAAAGGGCTGCTGGGGGGGGGGCCGGCTGCTTCTGTCTGGGCGCGGAGAGGGCGGCTGGGATCCGGAGCGCTGGAGCGCCCGCGGGGCTGGGCCTGGCCCTGGGGAAGCTGCCGGCCGGGAGAAGGCTTGTTTGAGGCACCGAGGGGCGGGGGGAGGCGTTCAGCGCTGTAACAAGGACAGTGGCTGTGCTCTGCCGCCAGGTGGAAGCCTCTGGGTGCGGCAGTGGGTTTGTGCAACCGGTGCCCCCTGAAGCACAAGGGTCCTTGTGGTCCTCCTTGAACCCCCCCCGCCCGATGTTCTCTCCTTCCTCTGCAGTTCAGCGGGTTTGGAGGAGCCCTGTGTCCCTTACACGGTTCTCAAGCAGGGGTCTGACTGCCCTGCGCTCCAGAAGCTCCTGTCCAGCCCTGTCAGCCTGCCCAGCTCCACCCATCACCTACCAGCTGCCTGAGGCCCCCTTCTGCTGGGGGTGCCAGGGCCCAGGGCCAGCTGATGCAGGCCCCTGGTGTGGGGCTGCTCCCCTTGTTGTGGGTTGCAGCTGCCCCACGGGGTGCATGTTCACTGCAGTGTGCAGGTACCCCATGGGGTGCAACTCTTGCTCGTGGCTGCTCCTTGTCCCCCTGCCTGGGGATAGCAGGAGGTGATGGGGATGCTGGTGCCCCAACAGCCAATGGGGTTGGGGCGGTGGTCCAGGGGGAGCCCCTGTATGCCATGGGTGTCGTGGTTTTAACCTCAGCTGGCAACTGAGCACCAGGCAGCAGCTCACTAACTCTCCCCTGGTGTGATGGGGGGAGGATTCAAAGGGTAAAAAAGAGAAAGAAACTGATGGGATAAGAAAACACCAGTTTAATAAGCAAAAAGCAACTTTTAAAAGGGAAGAGAAAAAAACTCAAACAAGCCACAGCAAAATAACCCAGCACAATTGTTCCTCACCATCCAGGCCCTGGGAATGTCAGGCCTGGGTGACCTCCCCAGTGTTACTGCTGAGCACGGCGTTGTATGGTAGGGAATCTTCCACTTGGGGCCAAGCTGTCCTCACTGTGTCCCCTCCTAAAGTCCTCATCACCCCCAGCCTTACTCATCAGCTGTTTCCAGCACTGGCCACTCACCCCAGGTTCACAAGCGAGTTTTTGCCAGAGGCCATCTCCACCCTGCTGCTGGGCTCAGGGGCTGTGTCAGCCCAGCTCTGCCTGGCTTCTGTCCTCACCCAGACCCTCAGGCAGGGTTTTTGCAAATGCCCACCTGGGATGGAGTTGGAGCAAGGCAGGGGTCAGGTGCTGGGGGAAGCTGCAAGAGTAGGTACCTCATGGGAGCAGGGTGAACTGAGGGCTGTCAGCAAACTGAGGAATCATCAGGGGTGGAATTTCCTTCTCCCCTCGAATGCACCCTTCCCATGCTGTGCATGCAGAGCTGGTCTGTGGGCCCATGGGATGGGCAGTTGGGCAGGGTCAGCACAGGGAAAAGGCTCTGGCAGGCGCCAAGAAGCAGCTGCTGGGAGGTAGGAGCAGTTTGGCCCAGGGAACTCCTGGGTTTGCCGCTGTCACGAACCAGACAGTTGTGCTCTGACCTGTATTTCTACCTACACGTTATTTGGGGTGGGGAGGTGGATTCCATTCATTGGAGGGCTGGTGGGTGTTGGGCTGGTCCTGCCACATGTGGCTGGCTCTGCTGGATGGCCACTGAGAACAGGGTCATTGAAGCCTGGGTGGATGTGGGTAGGGTGAGGGGGTCCCCAGTCTGATGTTGGTTCCAGTTCTCAGAGTTGTTGGGGTCGGTTGTCCACCTGTCCGGCAGTGAGGTTCATCTGAGGAAGGATCGGGCAGCGCTGAGCCTGTGGAGACAGGAGGTTTCTGAGGATGTGTCCTGTCTGCAGTGTTGGGGGGGTACAGGGTGGGCTTCAACGCCATCCGCACTGTGGGACGCAGGCACTCAGCTGCATGTGGAGCTGTGGGCACAGGGGGCTCTGTGCAGAAAACGGGGTGCTCCGCACCCTCTGGCTCATTGGGGTGCAGGTGGGACAGCCTGCCCCTCTCTTTCTCTGCCCTACCTCTAAGTGCTTCATGACTAATAGCAGCCATGAAATACAGAGGTTTGGACACCACCTGCCCCCCACAAGACCCCATCAACTCACTTTGACTTCTTTTTTTTCCATATACAGATGGCACAACACATTGCCATCCCATACAGCATGGAGCCCAGGATGGCTGCAAAGCCTTCTAAACAGTACTTTGAGAAATTCTGATCCTCCTCAGTGTCTGTGTCGCTTCTTCCTTCTGCACCTGGAGGAACAATGCTGGACGTGAGCGTGTCCCATGAACCACTGATAATCTCCCAGGTGTCCAGGAAATGTTCTTTCGGACTTTTCTAGCCTCTCTGAAGCAGTGAACATCCTGGGGCTGCCATGTTCCCTCGGTTTCAGAAGCAGCAGAGGAAATGCTGCAAGCCTCCCCTTCTCCTCTCAGGTCTCCTTGAGCTCTGGGATGGCCTTAATCCACTTTTCCCAGTGCCCTGGCTTTGTTCCCCCTGGGGGCTCTGTCTGACCCTTTGGGCTAAGTGGGACCCCCAAAGAGAGGTGCTGAGGCCAGATGGGGAGCACGTGGGGGAGGGCAGCTGCTTGACCGATTGTCCCTTTGAGCGAGACAGACAAAGACCATCCCTGGGCCCGGGAGTGTCACCCCCAGCTCCCCCTGCCCAGCCCAGCACCCACACCCCCAGGGGATGCAGTCAGGCCCCCAGGGGAAGGCACCTGAACCGCCCTCTCCCTCTCAGCCTTTTCTATGGCATGGGCACAGCCTGATTGCCCCCGTTTTAGGACTTGCTTCCCCTTATGGCCCCTGCAAGACAGCCCAGTACCTGGGTTCAATGGAAACCGTTCATCTCTGCCGGCACGCCAGGCTTCCCCGGGCTTGGACAGCGCTGCCAAGGATGAGGAAAGGTAAAGCCTCAGCGTGGCTCAGGCACAGAGGGTGCAGGGGGACGGTGCAGGTTCCCTCTGAGCCGTGCCCGATCTGGCAGGGCATCCCTTTGGGCCTGACTTCACAGGAGGGAGCCGCTCGCCTCTCTTGTGCCCAGGACTCCTCCAGGCAAGCTCTGGGATGCTCCTGGCTCCTTTCCGAACAGGCACCCTGTACTCACAGCCTGGCTGCTGATGCCATGAGCAGCAGCGGCACCGTGGGAAGAGCTGGCACACACACAGGGGGTTGTTTTGTGACACTGCACGACTAAAGCACAGCAATTACCTGGCATGATGTCTGACTGACTTGTCCTCATGTTGTTGTCAGAGCTTGGCACTGGCTGGCTGTGTCCCTCCTGAAGCACCTCCTTCTCCATGGCCTCACGGTCCATCTCTTTAGAAACAAAGTGAGCCAGATGCACCCGTTCCTCATGAGGAGCGTGGGCTCTTCAGGAGGCAATACTTCTCCAGGGACATGGGTAGTGCTTAGAAGCAAAGCCTGGGCATTTATCTTCTGGTCACCACCTCGTCACACCGTGTCATTCATGGAGGAGCATTTAAGTGCCAGACACTTTCCTGCTTCCCAGTGAGCAGCAAATCCTGACCCGCTGAGACACTAGGAGATTGCATGCCATCTTCTTGTTTGCCTTCCTTCCTACCCCTGGTGTGTAGGCCACGGCTTGTCCAAACGTGTATCTAAAACCCCAGCTGCTCATGTCTCCTGGTTAAGAGTGAGGGAGACCCACCTCGTGGTGCTTTGTCCAAGTCCCTCACCATTGCCTGTAGCACTTCTGATGGGCCCTGGTGAGATTTGCCCCTTTCAGCTCTGGGTCTTTCTCTTCGAGGACCTGAAGGAACATTTAAAGTTACATTTCTCCTGACTGAAATTTACCCCTGCATCCCATACTTAAGATATTTATAAACATTAATAAGGTCCCCCCTTAGTCTTCTTCCCTCCAGGCTGAACAGCCTCAGCTCACTCAGCCTTTGTTTGTAGGGGAGATGCTCCAGGCCCCTCATCATCTCCCTCACCCTCCTCTGGACTCTCTCCAGGCGATCCCTGGCTGTTTGATCCCAGGGAGCCCAGCACTGGACACAACACTCCAGGTGGGGCCTGACCTGGGCAGAGCAGAGGGGGAGGATCCCCTCCTGTGACCTGCTGGCCACGCTCCTCCTGATGCCCCCAGGATCACATTGGCTCTCTCAGCCCCCAGGGCTCACTGCTGGCTCATGGCCAACCTGTCACCCAACAGGTCCTTCTCCACAGAGCTCCTCTCCAGCAGGTCACCCCCAGCCTGTACTTGACAAGGAAATGATCCCCAGTTCTCCTTTGTCAACATTAAGTTAAGGATCTAATGGGTCACTCACCCAGAGTTCTCTTTTTATTACAGACTGAAGATGCCTTTGCCCTCTGATAATAATCTGCACCAATGTCCATCTTAAAATAGATATTTACTCTGCAGATCACTTCATCATATAAACTATCACACAGCAAAGATCAGATCCATTCTTCCGGGATTTTTACATCACATTTTATCACTTGCACGAGGTCAAAACCTGCCCCATCTCCCGGCCAGAACTGAGCGGAGCGCGCAGCCCAACGCGGCTGGGCTCCAGCAGCGCCTGGAGCGCGCTGCCTCCACCTGCTGGGCACAGCCAGGCAGCCAACAGACCTTCTGAAGGCAGGAGAACAGCCTTCAGGCCTGACTGGATGGAAGAGAGACGGAATGAAGCCAGCCCACAACTGCGAGGAGGGAACCGGCACACTGAAGCAGGAGTAGCTGTCTACTTTCACTCCAAATCAAGAGGTTTCGAGCGAGGACAGGACTCTACCCCCTCCCCACAGGTTCCCCTTACCACAGAGGGTCGTAGCTCAGCTGCTGACAGCTGCATCCTTCAGACAGTGAGAAAGAGGTGCTCAAAGTTAGGCAGATACTCAGCTACAAAGAGCAACTAAACTCTTCCTTCCAGCAGAGACAGGACATCTAACAGTCTGATCAGGCTTCCAGAGAAACACCCCCCAACCCCCCCAAGTGTGCTGTGGCATTACTGAAATCCACGGTGGCACAAAGGACAAAGCCCACTGGAGGTGACACCAGCAGTGTCACTGCAAACCAGGTTAAATATTTATGGATGGTAGGAGGCCAAAACGACCCCCAAGGCTACAGGTATGCACAGATGACAGGGCATCACAGACACAGACCAATGGAGGGTTATGCTGTGGCTGGATATTAAAATAATAAATCAAAGCTGTGTACGTGAAACCTGGGGAAAAAACCCTGCCAGAGGGTAAGATGCCAGTTTGAGTGCTGTGATTCAACTGTGGTAAGGTTACACTGAACAGAGTGAAATGTGCAACAAGGACACCAGACACTGAATTCAAAGGCAGAGGAAGAGAAGTCCAAACATTGCTGAAAGGAGTACAGCTAACTCTGAGGAAGGGAAAATAAAAATACATTTAAAAAAATGATGAGAAAGGAGGGGCAGGTGCTTCACATGGTAAAAAGATAGGAATGAGAGTGGAAAGATACATTCAAGTGAGTGCCCAGCTTGGTAACTCATTTCCAGTCTTGCTCATCTGTCAGCAGCCAGGTTACAGAGCTTCCAAGCAAAGAACAATGTCTGTGAACTCAGACTTGAGCAGCAAGATGAGAATGGGGCTTTTTCAGCGACAATGTGGTGTTAACAGCAGCACCTGTAACAACATTACATGGTGCTTCACTCTCTGGGCTTCAGAAAGCACCAGGCCCTAGAATAAGGATGTATTTTCTACAAGTCAAAATGCAGACAGAAAAGCAGAATACATAACCATCCTATCTCCTCCAAAAACACCCCAAATCTCTGCTAGTAAGTAACACCTGTCTTTGAAGATGGGAGAAGAGTTCTTGTGCTTTTGGTGTTCATTTTCAGGTACTATTGCAGATCCTATCAAAAGCTGCCCAGCTGCTTTTGGAAGGATAATGACTAGAAAACAGTTGAGTCACAGCATGTTTTGCTCTCTTCAAAGGAAAAGGCTTTGGCATGCCTGGGGCTCTGGGGTTAGTGAAACCCTGGTAACGCACTGTGTATTGAGGGCAGAGCACTCTGATAAACTGACCCACAAAATGCTTAACTCACCTATGTGTGTGTCTATTACCACTTCTACACACGTAAATTTAACATTGAACCTCTGCTGAATCTTCAGACATTGGTGATAAAGAGGTGAGTGAGAAGACCAGGAAATACACCCAGACTCTCCCAATTACTCCAGTACAGGGCAGGCTAGAAAAGGCACTCAAAGGGCACAAAAAAACCCCACCCCACAAAAGCCTGAGCACTCACCTGAGGGTATTAGGGAATCTCTCTCAATAATCCTGGCTGATTCCAAGTCGCTGATGATATATTGCAGCCTCAAGTGTGTGAACACTGTCACAAAGGCCTTCCCTTGTTCTGACTCCAGGAATGCAATGTCACTCTCAAAATCTGCAAGGCAGAGCACCTGTATTACAGTTCTTTTTCCCAAGGTTTTTCCAGACCCTATCTATCTCTGTTGGAGAGGGAGCGTTAACTTTTTTGTTGAGAAAGCTGCTACAGACAGGAGAATCATCTGCAGGTAAAATTCAGGTACTGCTGGAAGGGTCTGACTGTCAGCAAAAGTGCCAGATCAAACTTCTCCTCTTTCAAAATACACTAGTGCCTTCTGGCAAGAAAGCAACAACAGCTTCTCCTAACCAAACAACAGCAAAAGCAGCAAAGCAGAAGCAGGGACCATGTCTGCTCACTTGAAAACACAGCGACAAAACAGTGAGCAAGCCATCAGCGTGGACAGTCTGGTGCCAGGGACTGTTGGCAGAGGCAAACCTTCCCAGGAGAAAAAGAAAGGTTGGGAGTGGAGGAAGACTACTGATTTTACTTCTAACCCACACCTTTCCCAGTCCCAGGCCATGCCAACCAATCCTACCTTTCCTACGCTTGGCAAACCAGGCATCAGCGTCGGTGAGGAGCTGTTTCAAAGACCCATTCCAAGAAGGCACTAGCTGAAGGAACATCCACTAGGGAAGAGAAGCAAACTCCAGTGAGTTAATTAAAGAACTTTTCAAACCAGGAATACATGTTTTAAAGAGACATCCTCATAATGCATTAACTCCTACAAGATTCTGACACTGATGTTAAATACTTTCAGTTAAGTCCCAGTAAGACTAAAATTCTCATCATGTTACAAATCAACTACTACACAGGAGTTCAAGGTCACCAAGCACCAGCCAGACCCTTTGCCAAGTACCTTTTTGAGAACACTATACATGTCCATTTCCACTTGCATTACAAACAGGTTAGAAGAGCTGATCAGCTGTTTCATGAGGTTTATGCTTGGGGAAAAAAAAAAAAAAAAAGAGAAATCAAAAAAGAGAAATCACAGGAGTTCTAAAGAGAGAACAGACAAAACCAAGACAGGAAGCAAGGTAACAAACATCATCAGTAGCCCAGGAAATCCTGTCATGAGCTCTATGCTTTGGAAGACAGCGTATTTCATCACTCAAAGTTAACTGAAGCCTGAATACCTGAGATCTTTGAAGAGTTCAACGCTCTGGTGAGTCATCAGGTTATTCAAGAGCCATTCAAGGCACCTGGATTAAGCACAAGGAATTAGCACCTTCATTCAACATGTCTGCAGCAGGTGCTCAGGCTCACAGAGCCTGAATACTACCCCACTGATTCTGAAACACTGCTGTAGCTGAGGCACAAATATACAAAAACACCCAAGTTATTTCAAAACCATAGAATTGTTTTTTCAAACTTTTCTATAACTCCAAAGTTGCATTTATGTTTCTCTCAGGGTACAGTGAAAGCTAAATTCAAAGTACTGCCAATGCCACCACAAGCCCTGAGAACACACTAATCCACAGCAGAAGGAAGCAGTTCACACTGCCCTCAGCCTTCTGCTCCTAAACGTGTCGCTATCCCTCCTAACTGAGATAAAGCTAAGCTTAAATTCAGAATATTAAAGCGGCTTTGCAGTAAGAGTTAATGAGTACAATTTCACTGTCACACTGAAGACCAAGCATACTGTCTTTATTACTTAGTAATTAACTCATTCACAGTGTAGGGCAATCTATCTGTTACAGCCTACTCTGATTGGAAGGCAACTGGTTAGAGTAGAAACTCAAAAACTAAACAGGGCAAGCAGTGCCCAAGGCAGACAGTGTGAGGAAAACCAGCTTGGGCATTATTTCACTGTTTGCAGACTCCCACTTGCAATGAGCAATGCACAAAGCAGCCTGGAGAAAGGAAGCCTTACTTGTTCTTCACAGAGTCTAACCCGTACGTCCCCGCTGAACTGTAGTAGCCACACACAGTCTTTGCATTAATGGTTTCCTTCATTGTTTCACCACATTGCTGGATTAAGCCATCCTGTGGAGAGGGGAAAAACAAGCCACAAATATTCAGAGTTGTCATTTCCAGATAGGAAGTGCAGGTCATATACATTTTCATGGATTCCCAAAGTCATACACGCTGCAGTGACCTACGCTGTGCTACCCAAAAAGTTAGACCAACATGCCTGAGAAAAAGAGATTTGTCTTAGGAATACATCACATGAAATCACCTGAATGAGTCCCTTCAGGGTAAAACAAATCACAGAAAACAGAACCATAGGGGAAGGGACCTACAGAGCCCATGGGGTCCAACCCCCTGCCAAAGCAGCTCCCTAGGACAGGTCACACAGGTCGGTGTCCAGACGGGGCTGGAATCTCACAGAGAAACGTGCTGTCCACTCCCAGCAGCCCCCTGTGAGCACAACACTCAGCAGCTTTTCCAGCCCACACCAGAGGAAGATGCAATTCAGACTCTGACACTTGGGTCTCCACAAGAGCTGCACACATCCATCTCCAGAGCCCCGGTGCCGAAACAACCGGACACGGGGCTGCTTCTCAGCTTCCCACCTCAAGAGGTACAGGAATGAATTCAACTCCACTGGTGACCCAAGTTAAGCACAAAACTGAGTGAGGACAAAACAAATTAGCTCAGTTTGCTAGTTACAACATTATTAAAACCTAACTTTTAATATTTCAAAAATACTCAGGGTTTTTTGGTAAGGTTCAGCTGAAGCTCTACCTTCAGAGTTCAGGTGAGAAGAAAGGTTCCCACTTACCTTCTGGATCAATATTTTGGTCAGGAATCTCCAGCTCTGTAACATTCATGCTGGATTCTTTCCAAGACCCACTGAACATGCTGGAAAAGTAGCCTGACTGTATGAAGGAAGACAAGTAGAACTCAAGTAAGAGGTTTCATTCCAATTCAAACTGCCAAAAGCAGCACATGGAACAAAACAATGGTTAATATTCCCCTTGATGTGGAACAAAATGTGGTAAGGGAACTTTTCACAAGCTAAAACTTTCTGACATGCTTGAGCAAGGGCTCACTGGGGTTGTTGCCCTATGTTCTGCAAGTGAAAACACCCACAGAACATCTGGACTGCACATCTGCAATCAGCATTAAGTCATGACCTTTCAGGAGCCAGAAAAGCCACAGAGGCCCTTTTCCTACACACAGCACCACCACTGGGAACCAGTTAGTCCCAAAACTAAGTTCTTGATGTTCCCAGCACATAACAAGGAACACCAGCCTGGGTAACCAAAATACCCAAAGCAAGAAAGAACATGCAAGACACACGTATGAAGGCACAAGGGTGCAGCCTCATACCAAGGACACACACACACACACCAACCACTTCTGTAAATACACCTTTTATTATAAAGCCTAAGGCATATAAAACTAGAATTGGATAGGTTTCCATCCAAATGGAGTGAAATACACTGCTCTACTAGGCTTCCTGGTTTCCCCTGCCAGCAGCAGCTGTGCCCATTATGGGATGGTATCACTCAGTGAAGTTTACCAGAGAGATTAACAAAATAAAGGCAATTTGTACAGATTCCCTGACCCCTTCACTCCACATGTCGACTCAGGGCAGCAACCAACACAAAACCCAATTCTGTTTATGTAGAAGCCCTTCAGCATAGCCGCTAGCTACGATGACATACACCACACTGCCCTCAAAACCAGCACCCTAGGTGTTTTACCAGTGTTCACGAGGCCACCTTAGCTTCGCTGTGTGGAGCAACTCCTCCATCTCATGAGGGTTAAATACCCTTGCAGTAAAGAGAAGCAGAAAAGGGAACAGCCCAGCACCTTACCACCACTTCTCAAACTAACTGCAATAACCTGAGATGCCAGAGGGATGGCAACATTCACACTCAGGCAGTCTGCTCAACAAGGCAGAGGAGTCATCATCATTTCATGAAGAGAGTTATTTGTAACCTCCAAAAACATTCAACCTATGGGAACATAATTCCAGGGACAGAGCATGAATGGAAACAGCAACCTGACCTCTGAGCATGGTTAATGTAACCAGAGTTTCACCTCACAAGGGTGTCACTTGTACAAGGCCTCTACAGAAGGAAAATGCAGCTTTCAAAGTCTCTTCAGCGATTAGCATTAAATTCCAGTCATCAACCCGCTTGAAGGAGTAACTTCACCAACCTGACACACAGCCACAACACAATCCCAACGCTGATTACAAAACCCCACTGCCAGCAACAGCCTAAGGACAAGCCAACAGCGTGCCCGCCCTGCTGATGGTGCCCAACCAAAGTCACAGAATCCCAGCCTGGGCTGGGTTGGAAGGGACCCCAAGGGTCACAGAGCTCCAACCCCCTGCCACAGGCAAGGCCACCAACCTCCAGGCCTGGAGCTACACAAGGTTGCCCAGGGCCCCATCCAACCTGGCCTTGAACACCTCCAGGGATGGGGCACCCACCCCCTCATCCCCCATGACACCCAGGTCCTTCTCAGCAGGGCTGCTCTCCAGGAGCTCTTCTCCCAGGCTGGATCTATGGCTGGGATTCCTCTGGCCCAAGTGCAACACCTGACACTTGGCAGTGTTGAACCTCATTAGGTCACCCAGGCCACCTTTCCAGCCTGTCCTCTGGATGGCTCCTTTCCTTCTACTGTGTCACCAACTGTACAGCCCACTTCGAGCTGGCCCGTGTTGTACAGAGGCAAAGCGAGCAGACAGGTAAAGCTGTGCCTGCCAGCTGCCCTCCCCAGTCACACACAGACACTGTTCTAGCCAGAGATGGCTACCACTGGCCAGTCTTTGGTTACCCACAAACAACATTGCTGCCCTCCTTTTCTGCTCTTTCCAAGCTTTTAACACATGTAAAACAGAAGGCCTTTTCCTACAGGAAAGCAACAGAACTGGCCTCGCTGGGGCCAGCGCAAGGAACTGCTGCACCTGTGCTGGATGCATGGCATTAACATGAGAGAAAAACATACATCAACCAACCCAGAATTCACTTCTGCCATCACTTATTGCAGCAGAGAAACAGCATTCAACCTGCCAAGCATCTCACAGTGACAACTTTGCCTTCTCACACCCAGAACTGCCGTGTGTTTGACTACAGACAACAAAGAAGGGTGGATGTTTCCAGGTCTGGTGCCCGACAGTCCCTTCTCTTCCTGCATCAAACAAACTGCTTTCAAGATTAGAGTCCCACTCTAAAGTTCATGGCACAACTGAATCAGGTTTCAAGAAAAACCCACACTTTGTCCCCACAGCGAGAAAGGAAAAGTCATCCAGTCATCACAAGATGGACAGTACTTCATCAACTGCTTACAGACAGCACGAGAACAGTAGCTCTTCACTCTGGAAGAGGAAGGGGAGGGGAACACTTAACACTGACCAGGTATTGTTTTACACGAGTAAGAAAAGCTGCTTACCTGACACAAGTAGATCTTATGCAGGTTCCACTCCTCTCCCAGAGCACAAATTTTGATGTCACTGTTCTCCCCGTTCAAAAACAGAGTCTGATAAATATACTTGGAAGTGCTTTTCAACTTTTTCCTACACCAAGAGGCAAACAGAGACACATTCCTTCCATGGTTTCCCTTCCAGAAGCAGCACCAAACATCAAGTACGGCACAGGGGTTTTTCCCTCCCCAGAAGGGCCTGACACCCCCCCGCCCTAACCCAGCACTTGCCGCCTCACTTCCCGGCTCTCCCGCTTCCTGCAGCCGCTGCTGGGATCTTCCCAAAGCAAACAAGCCCCAGCCCCACGACCGAGCTCCAGCACAACCCTCTTTGCTACAGCTCCCCCCGCCTCCTTCCCGCACGACAGGCCCCTGAAGACCGGGCTCGCTGCTCCGGCATGCCCAGAAGCCGCAACCCCCCGCTCTCCCCCGCCCTTGTCGGGACCCTCAGCCCCACGCAGCCCCTTCGCCTCGCCTCGTCAGCCCACGGCCGCCGCGACCGCCGGCGACACCGCAGCCCCTCCCCGGCACCCTGACGGAGCCACGGCCGAGGCCCGCAGGCCCCGCAGAGGCGGAACCGCCGCGTCCCCTCGGCTGAGCGCGGCGCAGCCCGCACCTGCGGGGGGTCTCGAGGAGCCGCTCCTCCCGCTCGGCCTCGCCGTCGCTGTCCCCGGGCCCCTCGGCCCCAGCGCGCTTCCTCTTGCCGCCCCGCCCGCCGCCGGCCCCGGCCGCCCCCTCGCCGCGAGGGAGGCCAACCCGCCGCCTCAGCACCCGGCTGCTCAGCGAGCCCATCGCCGCTCCGCCGCCGCCGCCGCCTCTTCATGGGGCCGCCCGGAGCGGATCGAGGCCGGAGCGGAGCCGGCGCCCGCGGCGCCTCAGGACCGGCCGAGAGCGGCCGTTGCCTCTGCGCCTGCGCGGGGAGGAACCGAGGCCTCCGGACGGAACCCGCATTCTGCGCCTGCGCGGGCGCCGGGGCCCGGAGGCGGCTGGAAGAGGCGTAAGCGCAGCCCCCGCGCGGCGCTGGGGGAGCGGGGGGAGCTGTCCGCGAGCCCGAGGCGGCAGCGCCCCCGCGTCCAAACTCCTCACGGAGGGAAAAGGCCTCATTCGCTTCATGCTCCAAGCCTTGTTTGCAGCCGCCAAAGGGCCGGTTTTAGGCTGCCACGCAGCGCCTGAGGGCGCCAAACCCGGTTTCGGGGTGGAAAGCCACATTTTCATTCCTAGAGCTCCACTGTCCGCACCCAGAGTCCTGTTCTGAAGGCCAAACCGCTGCTTTTGAGGGGCCAGACTCTCCAGTGTGGGGCCCAAAGCCCTGTTTTCCAGCTCTACGCCTCCTTGTAGAGCCCGAGGCCCTCTGTTATGGAGCAAAGCTTCATTTGGGCAAGGAGGGGCAAGAGCCTGGTGAGGGGACTGGAAGACAAATGTTGTGAGGAGCGTCTGAGGGAAGCGGGGCTGTTCAGTCTGGAGAAGAGGAGGCGGCTCAGGGGAGACCTAATGGCTCTCTGCAACTCCCTGAAGGGAGGCTGTAGGGAGGTGGGGGAGCTGACCTCTTCTCCCTAGTGGCAAGCAATAGGACAAGAGGAGATGGCCTAAATTGTGCAAGGAGGGGTTTAGCTCGGATGCGAGGAAGAATTTCTTCCCAGAGAGGGTTTTTAGGCCTTGGAAGGGGCTGCCCCGGGAGGTGGTGGAGTCGCCAGCCCTGGGGGTATTTAAACAATGGGGAGATGCAGTGCTTAGGGACAAGGTTCAGTGACGGCTTTGGCAGGCCATCTTGATGGTGGGACTTGAAGATGTGAGAGGTCCCTGCCAGCTAAGACAGCTGAAGGATTCTGTGGTTCTATGATGCCTTGTGGCCATCGAGGAAGCAAGAGGTTCTCCCCATTTACAGGGCCCAAAGCGTGGTTTATAGCACCTGTGTCATGTTGGGTGGGTCCCATGTCCATCTGCCCGACTGCTGCCCCTGTGGGCATTTGTGGCCCTGGGTGCCCCAAGGTGCAGTTTGGCCCAGGGAACTCCTGGGTTTGCTGCTGTCATGACCCAGACAATTCTGCTCCAATCTGTATTTCTCTCTACAAGTTTATTCAGGGTGGGGAGGGGGATTCCATTCATTGGAGGGCTGGTAGGTGTTGGGCTGGTCCTGCAATTCATGGCTGGACAGCCACTGAGGTTGGGGTGAAGGTGGGCGGGGTGGGGGCATCCCTGGTCCAGAGGGAGCAGGTCCACCCTTGGTGCTCCATGGCAGCCAGGCGGCTTTTGCAGATAGAAGAGATGGCTGTTGGTGTTGATGCCACCTCTCAGAGGTGCCAGGGTCCGTTGTCTGTCCTTCGAGCAGTGAGGTGGAGCTGCTGGTTTTGGACTGGGCAGCGATGCGCCTGTGGAGACAGGAGGTTTCTGAGGATGTGTCCCGGCTGCAGTGTTGGGGGGTACAGGGTGGGCTTCAACGCCATCCGCACTGTGGGACGCAGGCACTCCGCTGCATGTGGAGCTGTGGGCACAGGGGGCTCTGTGCAGAGGACGGGGTGCTTCGCACCCTCTGGCTCCTCCGGGGCTCTGCTCACCGGCCGCTGGCTCGTCTCCTCTCAGAGACAAATGGGAGTTGGGGTGCAGCTGGGACAGCCTGGCTCTTCTCTTTCTCTGCCCTACCTCTAATGGCTATATGGCTAATAGCAGCCATGGAATACAGAGGTTTGGAGACCACCCGCCCCCCACAAGACCCCATCAACTCACTTTTGCCTCTTCCTCCATAGACAGATGGCCCAACACAAGCCCATTCCAAACAATACGGCGCTCAGGATGGCCACAGACCCTTCTAAACAGTATATTTTGAAATCATCTGCACTCATTGGATGTACAGTTCTCCTGGGTTCCGCACCTGGAGGAATAATGCTGGACATGAGCGTGTCCCATGAACCACTGATAATCTCCCAGGTGTCCAGGAAATGTTCTTTCGGACTTTTCTAGCCTCTCTGAAGCAGTGAACATCCTGGGGCTGCCATGTTCCCTCGGTTTCAGAAGCAGCAGAGGAAACGCTGCAAGCCTCCCCTTCTCCTCTCAGGTTTCCTTGAGCTCTGGGATGGCCTTAATCCACTTTTCCCAGTGCCCTGGCTTTGTTCCCCCTGGGGGCTCTGTCTGACCCTTTGGGCTAAGTGGGACCCCCAAAGAGAGGTGCTGAGGCCAGATGGGGAGCACGTGGGGGAGGGCAGCTGCTTGACCAATTGTCCCTTTGAGCGAGACAGACAAAGACCATCCCTGGGCCCGGGAGTGTCACCCCCAGCTCCCCCTGCCCAGCCCAGCACCCACACCCCCAGGGGATGCAGTCAGGCCCCCAGGGGAAGGCACCTGAACCGCCCTCTCCCTCTCAGCCTTTTCTATGGCATGGGCACAGCCTGATTGCCCCCGTTTTAGGACTTGCTTCCCCTTATGGCCCCTGCAAGACAGCCCAGTACCTGGGTTCAATGGAAACCGTTCATCTCTGCCGGCACGCCAGGCTTCCCCGGGCTTGGACAGCGCTGCCAAGGATGAGGAAAGGTAAAGCCTCAGCATGGCTCAGGCACAGAGGGTGCAGGGGGACGGTGCAGGTTCTCTCTGAGCCGTGCCCAATCTGGCAGGGCATCCCTTTGGGCCTGACTTCACAGGAGGGAGCCGCTCGCCTCTCTTGTGCCCAGGACTCCTCCAGGCAAGCTCTGGGATGCTCCTGGCTCCTTTCCGAACAGGCACCCTGTACTCACAGCCTGGCTGCTGATGCCATGAGCAGCAGCGGCACCGGGGGAAGAGCTGGCACACACACAGGGGGTTGTTTTGTGACACTGCACGACTGAAGCACAGCAATTACCTGGCACGATGTCTGACTGACTTGTCCTCATGTTGTTGTCAGAGCTTGGCACTGGCTGGCTGTGTCCCTCCTGAAGCACCTCCTTCTCCATGGCCTCACGGTCCATCTCTTTAGAAACAAAGTGAGCCAGTTGCATCAGATGCACCCGTTCCTCATGAGGAGCGTGGGCTCTTCAGGAGGCAATACTTCTCCAGGGACATGGGCAGTGCTTAGGAGCAAAGCCTGGGCATTTATCTTCTGGTCACCACCTCGTCACACCGTGTCATTCATGGAGGAGCATTTAAGTGCCAGACACTTTCCTGCTTCCCAGTGAGCAGCAAATCCTGACCCGCTGAGACACTAGGAGATTGCATGCCATCTTCTTGTTTGCCTTCCTTCCTACCCCTGCTGTGTAGGCCACAGCTTGTCCATACGTGCACCTAAAACCCCAGCTGCCCACGTCTCCTGGTTAAGAGTGATGGAGACCCACCTTGTGGTGCTTTGTCCATGTCCCTCATCATTGCCTGTAGCACTTCTGATGGGCCCTGGTGAGATTTGCCCCTTTCAGCACTGGGCCTTGCTCTTCGAGGACCTGAAGGAACATTTAAAGTTACGTTTCTCCTGACTGAAATACTGACAGCGAGCGCTCAGGCTGTGAAGTCAGTCGAGACGGATTCCTCACTCACCCCTGGGACGCCAGGTGAGCTCCAGTGCAGGATCCGGCCTGGGGGCTGGAAAAGCTCTTCCTGTATCCACATCTGCAACCAAACAGCCACGAGAAGTTTTTCTCATACACTGTGATATAGCCCCTCATAACCCAATGGCAGAACCTGTAAAGGGATCACGGAAGGACACGGCACACGAGACGCAGGTCTGGATTCTCCCACCTGCCAGAGACACCTCGTTCCCCTTTGGGCTTTGAGCTGGCAGCTCTCAAAGAAAGTGAAAAGCCACCACATACCCATGCGACCTCCCTGTACTTCAGTCCTGGTAGCCAGCTGGGAAGCTGGACGCCCGTCACCTCCATCCATGCCTGTAAACAAAGCGGTCAGCTTTGTTTACACGGCTTCAGATCTGACCGGCAGTGAGTGCCGTCCAAACGCGGCCTTGCTCCCTGCGCTCCTCTCTCCCTTCCACACAGCAGCGTTGTGCGGACAGTTCCTGGCTGCCTGGAGCCAAGCATGCACAGAGCTGTCGGGAGAACGGACTCCCTGGAGCTGACACCAACTCTGACCTCGGCCCCAACAAGCCCGCTGGCTTTGGAGCAGGCCCAAGAAAGCCTCGGAGAAATCACTTTGTGAGCGCTGGGGCACATCCCTGCGCCTGACCCATTCCCCCTCTGCTCTTCTGCGTGTCTGAGGACACGCCAAGACAATACAGGGAATCCACCTGAGCGACATACAGAAACCTAAACGCTGGCGCATTAGCGTGACGTGCCCCTGCAGTGCCGCTCCAGCCCGGGCACACAGCCCCAGGGAAGCTGCCCCAGGGAGTGGGACACAGGGACAGCTCTAGGGACAAAGGTTTCTCACTGCTCCCGGCCCCATCAGTCTCCTGGAAAACGCCCGTGGCATTTTCTGACCACAGCTCACCCAGCCTGCCCAGCCCCACTGCTCTCCTAGCCCTGCCCCACCACAAGCTCAGCCCCACTGTCACCCAGAGGAGCAGTGGGTTCTGCTCCATGCTGCCAGGGCTGGCTGCTGCCCTCGCCTGCCACCTACCTAATTCACGGGATTGCAAGGGAGCAGCCCCGACCTCCTGGGCTCGCAGGGCCACCAAGAGAAGGATAAGGAGGCAGGTGGGAGCCATGGCCCTTCCTGCCTGAGCAATGCTGCTGCTACTGCTGCTGCTGCTGCGGCCACTGCTGCCGCCAGCACTTCTAGCACTATTGTGCTGGTCCCCGCTGCACAGCACCACATACCATGGCAGGGCTCTGTGACATCACCACCCTGTCCTGCACCATGGCAACGCCCAATGGCCCCTCCTGAAGCTGCTCGACCTTGACATCATCTGCATAGAGGAGGAACAGCATCCCTGCCACTGAAGGCCAAAGTTTGGTGCAAGATTCGTGTGATGACATGCCACAGAAAAGGTCATTTGCAGAAACAGTCTCCGGGGAGTGGTTGGTTTCGGGGATCTCAGGTGTCCCCGATGTCTGGAGGCAATGCCTTGCTTCTCTCAGCCCTTTCCAAGGAGAGGGAAAGGGCTGCTAAGCAAGGAAGTTGAGGGCGGCCGCTGCCTTCTCCTCCCCAGGGATAATCTCTGTGGGGCACTAGTCCTGGCCAGCTGGAAGATGGGGCTGCGCACCACAAACATCTCCTCTGTGCCGCAGGGGGAAAGGTGGGAAGCTTTGCAAAAGACACTTCTCTGCTTTGTCTTTCATCAGCACCCCCACACCTCCCTCAGCTAGAGGAGACCCTGGGGTTTTTAACACAGGGATCATCCCCTGGGCTGACTCCCAGGAATTCTCCTTGGCATGACCCCAGGGTAACCCTGATCCCTCTGCTTGGTCTCCCTGCTCTGACCACAGGGAAGGGTGGAGACTGAGAGGGTGCAAGCCCTTTCTCGGACTGGACCTGGATGTTGTTTCTCTGCTGCTTGGCCAAGAAGCTGCTCTGGGCACACGGGGTTCTCCCAGGGTGCTGCTGTGGTGCTCAGGGAGCGATTGCTCCTCAGGCCCAGCTCTCAGGAGCACTGAACCCTGCAGGGCGAGGGTCCCCGGGATGCCAGCCCAGCCTGTCCAGCTCCAGCTGCCCCAGGATTACAGGACAATTACATGTCCAGTTACAGACATGGCCTCCCAGGTAGCCAGGATCTCTGCAAAGCCAGGAAAAGAGCTGTCAGACACACAGCTCCTGGGCAAGCTCCTTGCCCAGGCTGGCAAATGCCAGCGGCTAAACCAGTTCAGAAAATCACCGCTGTCACAGGCATTGAGGAAACCACCAAAGCACAGCCCCAGCATGCCAGTGCTCCTGAGGGGAGGGAGACTGAGGCTTCCCCATCCTGCCCCACGCCTCATGGACCTTTCCTGGGCATCATGGCTGGCTCTGCCCAGCACTGGGGCGGCCAGCACAGCCAGGAGCAGCTCTCTCCAATGCCACTGCTGTGTCTCCTGGTGCAGGCAGGTGCTGAGGCACTGCAGAGAGGCCGGGCGGCACCGGCATGGGGAACGCTTGTCCTGCACCCTGGGGCTTCTCTTGGGAGCTGCTCTGGCGTGGGAGCGTTGCAGCAGCAAAGGCTCCAAAGCCACCTTCTTTTTGCTGCCTAACGGCTCAGTTTTAGTGGCAAAGTGTCATTTTCAAAGTCCAAAGAGGCTTTCTTGGTGTCCCAATCCTCATTTTCTAGCTCCATAATGTCACCTAGCTCCATAATGCAACACCTGACACTTGGCAGTGTGGAACCTCATCAGGTTCACCTGGTCACACCTTTCCAGCCTGTCAAGATCCCTCTGGATGGCTCCTTTCCTTCTGTTATGTCACCCACCCCACTCAGCTTGGTGTTGATCTGAGGGTATAGAGTCAGGATTGTATATGTAGTGTAGTTATACAAGAGCAGCTCTTGCAAGTTAGCTAGGTAATCATGTAAGAACGGCTTGTGAAGGAGCAGGGGAGTTTTTCTTTCCATAGCAAAGGGATTACTCGTGAAAGCCTTGTACTATCTCGAGGAGAAGAGAAAGAGCAAGAACTCGAGGATGGAATGATATCCATCCTAAATACATCAGTTGTCTCTTTGTTAAAGAAAACAGGAGGCTGACAAAGGACATGATTAGAGGAAAACAGATAGTTAACAAGGCCATGAATTAGCTCAGAATGATAAGAACACTGCAAGCTTGCAAGACCAGCACATTCCGGCGAAAGGTGATAAGTACATCCTGAGGAGGCCTCCAGGCCTTCCTCCCAAGGACCACCGAAGACCCATTGCCCACAATTTTTGGAAGAAACTGCGCAATAATCGCAAAGGACTGATAAGCTGATTAGCATAAGAAGCGAGAGTAGGCGGGTTTAGGTAATGACCATGTATATGCATCAATTGAATATTCATTGTTTCATTGTATAAATATGGGATGGTTTTGCTACTTCGGGTATGCACGTTTGTGGTGGAGCGATCCCCCGTGCATCTGCGCGCATTAAACATACCTACTGTATAACTTTCGAGTTATAGAGTCTATTTCCGTACGTCAGTGTCATCCCCAAACTTGCTGAGGGTGCACTCAATTCCATCATCCATGTCACTGACATTTGAACTTGTTCAGTTCAAAAAGAAGACAGGACATTGCCATGTCCAAAACAGCACGAGGCCTGACAGGGACTCCCCACCGCTGCCCTTGGGAGCTGCTCCATGGCTGGGAGCAGGGTCAGGCGGCAGTGGGGATGCGCTGGGGGACCCCCACTGACAGACAGGAGAAGGAGCAGTCAGAGAGAAGGTTTAGGCAAGCAGCAAACACATGGCTGCTGCACCGTGGTGACGTACGGAAATAGACTCAAATAGACCGTGAGTCTGTTAAATTTCCTGGGACTACAGGGGTACCGGGTTTCTAAGAAAAAGGCACAGGTAGTGCTACAACAGGTTACGTACCTGGGGTACAAGATCAGCGCTGGACAACGGGTTCTAGGACAAGCCTGGAAAGAGGCCATATGCCAAACCCCCCGACCACGAACTATAAAAGAATTACGAACATTCGTAGGCATGACAGGGTGGTGCCGACTTTGGATATGTGATTATGGTCTGCTTGTGAAGCCTCTATATTCCCTGATGACAGCTAACCAGAAGAACCTCCAGTGGGATGCGGAGTCAGACCGAGCTTTCCATCAGCTAAAGAAAGCTCTAATGTCAGCACCAGCATTGGGGCTTCCCGATGTAAGTAAACCATTTTTCCTATTCTCCCACGAAAAACAGGGAATGGCATTAGGAATATTGGCACAAGATTTTGGACCATACAGGCGGGCAGTAGCGTACTTTTCTAAACAGCTGGATACCGCTGCAAAAGGGTGGCCTGGCTGTCTGAGAGCAGTGGCAGCTGTCATTTTAAACATCCAAGAAGCCCGGAAATTCACCCTGGGCCAGAAAATGACTGTCCTGGTTTCCCATACTGTATCCGCGGTCCTTGAAGCAAAAGGAGGGCATTGGCTTTCCCCACAGAGATTCCTGAGATATCAAGCCATAATGGTTGAACAGGATGATGTTAAAATTGTGACTACAAACATCATCAATCCGGCTTAATTCCTCCATGGGAACATCGGGGAGCCGGTGAGTCACGACTGCTTGGAAACAATTGAAGCCACGCATTCTAGTCGCACAGACCTTAAAGACGTTCCAATTGATGGAGTCGAACACTGGTTCACCGATGGAAGCAGCTATATGCTGAACGGAAGGAGACACTCCGGATATGCTGTTACCACTTCTGAAAAGGTAATAGAGTCAGGGCCACTGTCAGCTGTTGTCTCAGCCCAGAAGGCTGAGATTATAGCCCTCACCAGGGCCCTGGAGATAGCCCAGGGAAGGATTGTAAACTTTTGGACTGACTCTAAGTACGCCTTTGGGGTGGTACATGCTCACGGAACAATATGGAAAGAAAGCAGATTGTTAAATTCTCAAGGAAAAACCATCAAACACGCAGAAGAAATTTTGAGACTCCTGAATGCAGTACAGCTTCCTGAAAAGGTGGCAATTATGCACATTAAGGCACACCAGAAGGTGAGCACAGAATTGGAAAGGGGAAATGAGCTGGCAGACAGGGAAGCAAAACAAGCAGCCAGAGAAGCAATCAAGGTAGAGGGTGCGCTAATACCTGACGGACAAATAACTTTAGGGGATAAACCGGAATACACAAAAGAGGACCGCAAACTCATTAAGGACTTGGATCATATAATGAGGAAGGGTGGGCTATAACCTCGCAAGGGAGAATAGTGATCCCTTCCTATATGATATGGTCAGTAGTCCGTGAAGAACATAGGAAAATGCACTGGGGGGCAGAAGCCCTATATAAAGATCTTACTAAAAACATAATAGCGCGGAACTTATATACTACCGTAAGACAGGTAACCCAACAATGTAATCTTTGCCTCCAGACTAACCCTAAAGTAATGAAAGGGCCAAAATTTGGAAAGATTGGGAAAGGAAACGGTCCGGGACAACACTGGCAGATTGACTTTTCGGATCTCCCTAGAAAAGGGGGGTACCGATATTTGTCAGTACTAACAGATACCTTTTCAGGCTGGCCAGAACTGCTAAAGCCCGGGAAGTAACTAAGGTATTGCTCCAAGAAATAATACCCAGATTCGGAGTCCCAGCGGTAATGTCCTCGGACAGAGGACCACATTTTGTGTCTAGAACACATTAGCCACCATCTAGGAATAGATTGGCAATTACACACCCCATACAGACCACAATCAAGTGGTCAGGTGGAGAAAATGAATCATCTAATCAAACAACAGATTGTCAAGTTAGGGCAGGAAACTAATCTAACTTGGCCTCAGTCTCTACCATTGGCTCTTATACGAATACGAACTAGACCAAGAGTAAGAGAAGGGCTTAGCCCATTCGAAATTTTATATGGGCGGCCTTATGGGGTGCAAAAAGGAACATCTTCACAAATTGGTGAAGAAATAATGACCTCCTATATGGTGGCACTAAACAAGCAATTAAAAAGAATTGAAAAGCATGTAATGGGAACACGTAGTAGGGGTCTGGATGGGCCTGTTCATGATATACAACCAGGGGACTATGTATATGTTAAGTCTCTTACAGAAAAAGCCCTGGAACCACAGTGGACTGGACCCTTTCAAGTCCTTCTCACTACCTACACGGCAATCAAGGTCGAGGGACAGAATTCCTGGATTCACCATACCCGGATAAAGAAAGCCCCTGCAACTTCGTGGAGAGTAATTCCAGAGAACAGAGGATTGAAACTCAAGCTTGTTTGGGCAAATAAGTGCAGAAACAATGTGGGTAACGAGTAAGTGAACTAGAAGTTGGGGTTTGAGCTGCCAAAGAAAGTTTAGGTTAGTAACCGATCCAGGCTCAGAATGATCCGCACCAAGTTGAAAATATTAATCTGCTTCAGCATCCTTTCTATAGCTTATAACCAGACGCTTACCGAGTGGCCATGGTCTCAAGCATACATTGGGTATACTGGGTCCATGGGAAAATATTCCACTCGGGAAGATTTAAATCTGTCTACCGTGGTTATGCGTGGAAATCAAGAATACACGAAGGGAGAATGGAGCAGGGATATAGAGCAGAAAAATTATAAACTTCAGGGAACCATAGGCGAAGAAATCAGAATAGGGTTCCGACTGATTAATGGAACTACTCACAAAAAGGCATCCCAGATTACTGTATCAGTTATTCCTACCATTAAGAATACCAAAAGATGTACCACTGAGGAGCGAGACTGCTGGCATAACTTCACTCTGGTACAGACCATGAGAGTGACCTGTCTTTGGGTCAACGATACCATTGGCCTCTCATTTAAATTTGAAATACAGGCCATCAGCAGACCCACTACAACAAAAGATCCTGAGATCACAATACCTACCACACAACCTCTCAAACTTAAACCCCATTGTGGTTCTACTAATTAGCTTAGGGATTTTAGTAATATTAACCATTATGTTGTACCTATGGCTTTGAAGAATGTCTAAAAGGATAACTATTATATACGATACCTTATATCATTCAGGAAAGCTGTTTAAGTAAAAGAATTTACTTAGTGTAATAGAAAGGGGGGAATTGATCTGAGGGTATAGAGTCAGGATTGTATATGTAGTGTAGTTCTACAAGAGCAGCTCTTGCAAGTTAGCTAGGTAATCATGTAACAACGGCTTGTGAAGGAGCAGGGGAGATTTTCTTTCCATAGCAAAGGGATTACTCCTGAAAGCCTTGTACTATCTCGAGGAGAAGAGAAAGAGCAAGAACTCGAGGATGGAATGATATCCATCCTAAATACATCAGTTGTCTCTTTGTTAAAGAAAACAGGAGGCTGACAAAGGACATGATTAGAGGAAAACAGATAGTTAACAAGGCCATGAATTAGCTCAGAATGATAAGAGCACTGCAAGCTTGCAAGACCAGCACATTCCAGGCGAAAGGTGATAAGTACATCCTGAGGAGGCCTCCGGGCCTTCCTCCCAAGGACCACCGAAGACCCATTGCCCACAATTTTTGGAAGAAACTGCGCAACAATCACAAAGGACTGATAAGCTGATTAGCATAAGAAGCGAGAGTAGGCGGGTTTAGGTAATGACCATGTATATGCATCAATTGAATATTCATTGTTTCATTGTATAAATATGGGACGGTTTTGCTACTTCGGGTATGCACGTTTGTGGTGGAGCGATCCCCCGTGCATCTGCGCGCATTAAACATACCTACTGTATAACTTTCGAGTTATAGAGTCTATTTCCGTACGTCAGTATCATCTTGAGCTACTTGGTGAAGAATCTTTGTTTGCTTCCACATCTTATTTAGATCTGTTTCAATTTCTTTTTCCTGATTTATGTATGCACAACAGCTTTGATTTATTACCATGCACACACCTCCTTCTTTGGCCAGTAGCAGATCTAAGGCCATTTGATTTTGTCTAACTACGTTACTTAAGGAGGAAACTTCTAATTGCAATCTATGGATAGCATCACTTGTGTCCCTTTGGAATAACTCCATGCTAGCAGATATGTTAACTATAGCCTTTTCCAATTCACTTACTCCGAGCCATGGGAGGAATGCCCCTGCGAAACCATGAAAAGCAGTTGGTCGTACTATTAGGGGATTTATTCCCCTTTTATATATTTTCCTCCAAGGGGTTGGTAAAATTCCTGGTGGAGGGTGTGAGTGATTAAATATCCGGTCTCCAGGAAATGGGTATCCTAAAGTACGTGTTCCGTTCCATTTATGTGGTAATACTTTTCGGGCCCTTCCATCTCCACATAGCCAGCATAATCCTTTAGGAATGCCGTCAAATGAAACATCTCCCCTCAACCCCTGAATAACAGGGAGTGGACACCCACTTGGTGTGGGAGTGTTTTGGCAAGTAGCTTTCCCTTTGCATGGGTCGAAACATAAACTCCAACTTAGGGCTGTATAGTTCACATTAAAGTTCCCTAATTTTAAGGCCCCCATATCATTTTTCATTATGATTATGGCTTTTCCAGACTTTGCAGCTCAAACTTGGGATTGACATTCCTTAATTTGTTATTTTTACGCTTGTATGGTGTCGGGATCTTTGACATCATTGCGGCTGTGCCCCAGCATAATGTTTTTCCACTAGGGAGTTGTGTCAATTTTTGACCAGGTAAACATTCAGTCTCTTGAGAGCGTACAGGCTCTCTGCTCTCTGGAACTAGAGAATTCTGCGAGGAGTTAGAGGGCCAACTCCAATTAGCGTATGCCACTGGTATTCCAAAGAGGGGCAGTTCCATGTTCTCCTTGGGCAATGCTGTACATATCCAACAGTCAGGTAAGTTCAAAGCTCTCCCAGTGGCTTGTGTCAGTTGTACATAAGTGCTGTCCTTCCAGGCAGTAACAGTTGGAGAGAACCAGATTATTAAATATATACAGTCATTTCTCATGTTACTGTCTCCGCAGTTTCAGCCTTTAGATCCTTGAGGTTCAGAGGTCAATTGCTCTCCTGGGGCTCTCTTTACTCGGGAGTAATGGATCCAGATGGCTCACTCTCAAACCTTGATGGCTGTGACAGTTGTCAACAGCACCTGGTATGGTCCATCCCACCTTTCCTGAAGAGGATCACCTGACAAATTTTTCATAAAAACCCAATCTCCAGGATTAAAAGGGTGTATAGGGTAATCTAAACCTTTGGCTCTGGTTTCTAAAACTCTCTTACTCATTTGTTTCAATTGTTTTCCTAGAGATATCATATAATTCTGTAAATAAGCATCTCCTAGCTGATCTAGATCCTCTCCTTTATATCTGGTGTGATATGGTCTTCCATATAACATTTCAAAAGGATTTAGATTCTCTTTAGCTCTAGGCTTTACACGTATCCTGAGGAGAGCTATGGGCAATGCTTGATACCAATACAAGTTTGCTTCTTGGCAAATTTTAGCTATCTGTTGTTTTATTAAATGGTTCATCTTCTCCACCTGTCCGCTCGCTTGTGGCCTGTAAGGAGTGTGTAGTTGCCAGTCAATTCCCAATAGCTTGCTCCCTTGTTGTACTACCTGTGCAGAAAAGTGTGATCCCCTGTCTAAGGAAATGACTGTAGGTACCCCAAATCGAGGTACGATTTCATTTAGCAGTACCTTAGTTACTTCTCTTGCTTTGTTAGTTCTGCAGGGGAAAGCTTCTGGCCATCCAGTAAAAGTATCTGTCGGTACCAACAGGTATCAATAACCCCCTTTTCTCTGGAGTTCAGAAAAATCAATTTGCCAGGTTTCTCCAGGAGTGTTTCCTTTTCCAATCGTACCCAATTTTATTCGATTCCCTGTATTAGGATTATTCCTTAAGCACACTGGATGTTGCCGTGTGATTTGTTGAACAGTTGTATACGTATTTTTCCCTATCCACTTTTGACTTCACTATTCATATAAAGCATCTGCTCCCCAATGGGTTTTATCATGTTCTTTCTTAACCAAATTCTAAATCAGAGTGGAGGGTATAATTATCCTCCCATCCTCTAAAAGTGGCCATCCTTTAGAGGGGATTTGTATTTTAAGTTCTGACATTAATTCCTGATCTGATTTAGAATATTTAACATGTTCCTGATCACATAATTCCAGTTCATAGTCTTTATTGGTTGGAATCAGAGTTAAAATTTGATGTTCAGATGTCCTTTCTGCAGCCTGCTTAGCTTCATTATCGGCCAACCTGTTACCTTGTTCTGGATCAGTGTTACTTTTGGTACGTCCCCGACAGTGCATGATGGCAACCTTGGCTGGTAGTTGTACCGCTTCTAATAAGCGAAGTATTTCTCCTGCATGCTAAATGTGTTTCCCTTGACTTGTTCAAAGTCTGCCTTCTTTCCACATCGCTCCATGTGCATGTACAACTCCAAAGGCATACTTAGAGCCTGTCCATATATTTATCCTTTTTCCTGCTGCAAGTTCTAGTGCTCTGGTCAGGGCAATACTTTCTGCTTTTTGGGCTGAAGTTCCAATAGGTAAAGGATTGGATTCTATTCCCTGGTCAGTAGTGGTCACTGCATACCCAGCCTTACAGATACTTTGTCGGACCAAACTACCACCGTCCGTGAACCAGGAATCTTGGGCATCTTCTAAAGGTTCTTCCTTCAAATCAGGTCTGCTCTTTACGTTTCTCCTCCATGCTTATCTGGGCTCCCAACACCTGCACTGACTAGTTAGTGCTTCACTGAAAACAAGATAGACTCTGTCTCCTAATTGGTCGTTAGTCTTATTATTTATGACTCCTCTATCTCCTGCTTCCTCGAGTTTCAAGGCTGTTGCACAATTGGTCAAATGCATGCAGGTATCATCCTGAGAGAGGAAAGTGAGAGACTTTCATTTACAGTGAGCCACATGGCACCAACACAAACAGCTCACAGACACCCCTGAAACACCTTCTGGGAGGAGGAGGAAGAGGTACAGAGGGTGCAAAGAATGGGAAAGAAGCAAGCTGCATGCCATGAAACACACCAGACTTGCCTTTTCTAGCGGGTTGCTGGTGTTTGGGGGTCCCCAGTGCCCAGGTCCCTGCATGGAACAGTGGGTGCTATCTGACTGGCTGCTTGTCCTGCAGGTTGGATGGCAAGCACGTTGTCTTTGGCCGTGTGAAGGAAGGGATGAATGTGGTGGAGGCCATGGAGCGCTGTGGCTCCAAAGATGGCAAAACAAGTAAGAAGATCACCATTACTGACTGCGGGCAGCTCTCGTAAATGCTCCTCTCAACTGACCCTTCCTTCAGCAGCCTGGGTGCCAGGCCCTGCTGCAGCTCACCCCATCCCACCCTGCTCCCCACTTACTGCTGCATTTCTACGGGGTCTCAGCCCCATGTGCATGGTCCAGCCAGACCACAGTTACCTTGTGAGTCTAAATAAAACGAGTTAAACCACAGTGGCCCCCTTGCTCTTACTGTGGGGTATGTGTGGGTGTGTGTGTGACCTGGGACAGCTGATCAGAGTCACCCTTTAAGATCGAGTCCAACTGTTTCTGTCTTACTCTAACCCATATCCCTGAGCACCTCATCTACCCTCTGTTAAACACACCCAGGGTCAGGGACTCGACCCCCTCCCTGGGCAGCCTGTGCCAGGCCCTGACAACTCTGGGTGTGATTCTGAGGTGTTGGGAAGGGAACTTGTCCCCCACCATTGCTGCCCCTTGCACCTGTGGGGGTGTCCCTCAGGCATGAGGGGGTGGTGCCCCCTCCCACCTCAGAGTGCTGTGTTTAATGGGTGGGTTGGGGGGAGGAGTGGGCATGGGGGGTCTGGTCTGGAGGGTGCTGGGGTACCAGCAGTCCTGGTTTTCGGGGGGAGCTCTGTGGCAGTCGTGTGGTCCCTGTTGGGTCAGGAGCTGGGTGTGGAGGTAGATCCCTGTACCCTGTGGGGTGCAGTGCTGCCCACAACCCCTTGTCCTGCTCAGTTTTGGAGCCGGGCCCGGTGTTGGGGCTGTGAAAGGGCTGCTGGGGGGGGGGCCGGCTGCTTCTGTCTGGGCGCGGAGAGGGCGGCTGGGATCCGGAGCGCTGGAGCGCCCGCGGGGCTGGGCCTGGCCCTGGGGAAGCTGCCGGCCGGGAGAAGGCTTGTTTGAGGCACCGAGGGGCGGGGGGAGGCGTTCAGCGCTGTAACAAGGACAGTGGCTGTGCTCTGCCGCCAGGTGGAAGCCTCTGGGTGCGGCAGTGGGTTTGTGCAACCGGTGCCCCCTGAAGCACAAGGGTCCTTGTGGTCCTCCTTGAACCCCCCCCGCCCGATGTTCTCTCCTTCCTCTGCAGTTCAGCGGGTTTGGAGGAGCCCTGTGTCCCTTACACGGTTCTCAAGCAGGGGTCTGACTGCCCTGCGCTCCAGAAGCTCCTGTCCAGCCCTGTCAGCCTGCCCAGCTCCACCCATCACCTACCAGCTGCCTGAGGCCCCCTTCTGCTGGGGGTGCCAGGGCCCAGGGCCAGCTGATGCAGGCCCCTGGTGTGGGGCTGCTCCCCTTGTTGTGGGTTGCAGCTGCCCCACGGGGTGCATGTTCACTGCAGTGTGCAGGTACCCCATGGGGTGCAACTCTTGCTCGTGGCTGCTCCTTGTCCCCCTGCCTGGGGATAGCAGGAGGTGATGGGGATGCTGGTGCCCCAACAGCCAATGGGGTTGGGGCGGTGGTCCAGGGGGAGCCCCTGTATGCCATGGGTGTCGTGGTTTTAACCTCAGCTGGCAACTGAGCACCAGGCAGCAGCTCACTAACTCTCCCCTGGTGTGATGGGGGGAGGATTCAAAGGGTAAAAAAGAGAAAGAAACTGATGGGATAAGAAAACACCAGTTTAATAAGCAAAAAGCAACTTTTAAAAGGGAAGAGAAAAAAACTCAAACAAGCCACAGCAAAATAACCCAGCACAATTGTTCCTCACCATCCAGGCCCTGGGAATGTCAGGCCTGGGTGACCTCCCCAGTGTTACTGCTGAGCACGGCGTTGTATGGTAGGGAATCTTCCACTTGGGGCCAAGCTGTCCTCACTGTGTCCCCTCCTAAAGTCCTCATCACCCCCAGCCTTACTCATCAGCTGTTTCCAGCACTGGCCACTCACCCCAGGTTCACAAGCGAGTTTTTGCCAGAGGCCATCTCCACCCTGCTGCTGGGCTCAGGGGCTGTGTCAGCCCAGCTCTGCCTGGCTTCTGTCCTCACCCAGACCCTCAGGCAGGGTTTTTGCAAATGCCCACCTGGGATGGAGTTGGAGCAAGGCAGGGGTCAGGTGCTGGGGGAAGCTGCAAGAGTAGGTACCTCATGGGAGCAGGGTGAACTGAGGGCTGTCAGCAAACTGAGGAATCATCAGGGGTGGAATTTCCTTCTCCCCTCGAATGCACCCTTCCCATGCTGTGCATGCAGAGCTGGTCTGTGGGCCCATGGGATGGGCAGTTGGGCAGGGTCAGCACAGGGAAAAGGCTCTGGCAGGCGCCAAGAAGCAGCTGCTGGGAGGTAGGAGCAGTTTGGCCCAGGGAACTCCTGGGTTTGCCGCTGTCACGAACCAGACAGTTGTGCTCTGACCTGTATTTCTACCTACACGTTATTTGGGGTGGGGAGGTGGATTCCATTCATTGGAGGGCTGGTGGGTGTTGGGCTGGTCCTGCCACATGTGGCTGGCTCTGCTGGATGGCCACTGAGAACAGGGTCATTGAAGCCTGGGTGGATGTGGGTAGGGTGAGGGGGTCCCCAGTCTGATGTTGGTTCCAGTTCTCAGAGTTGTTGGGGTCGGTTGTCCACCTGTCCGGCAGTGAGGTTCATCTGAGGAAGGATCGGGCAGCGCTGAGCCTGTGGAGACAGGAGGTTTCTGAGGATGTGTCCTGTCTGCAGTGTTGGGGGGGTACAGGGTGGGCTTCAACGCCATCCGCACTGTGGGACGCAGGCACTCAGCTGCATGTGGAGCTGTGGGCACAGGGGGCTCTGTGCAGAAAACGGGGTGCTCCGCACCCTCTGGCTCATTGGGGTGCAGGTGGGACAGCCTGCCCCTCTCTTTCTCTGCCCTACCTCTAAGTGCTTCATGACTAATAGCAGCCATGAAATACAGAGGTTTGGACACCACCTGCCCCCCACAAGACCCCATCAACTCACTTTGACTTCTTTTTTTTCCATATACAGATGGCACAACACATTGCCATCCCATACAGCATGGAGCCCAGGATGGCTGCAAAGCCTTCTAAACAGTACTTTGAGAAATTCTGATCCTCCTCAGTGTCTGTGTCGCTTCTTCCTTCTGCACCTGGAGGAACAATGCTGGACGTGAGCGTGTCCCATGAACCACTGATAATCTCCCAGGTGTCCAGGAAATGTTCTTTCGGACTTTTCTAGCCTCTCTGAAGCAGTGAACATCCTGGGGCTGCCATGTTCCCTCGGTTTCAGAAGCAGCAGAGGAAATGCTGCAAGCCTCCCCTTCTCCTCTCAGGTCTCCTTGAGCTCTGGGATGGCCTTAATCCACTTTTCCCAGTGCCCTGGCTTTGTTCCCCCTGGGGGCTCTGTCTGACCCTTTGGGCTAAGTGGGACCCCCAAAGAGAGGTGCTGAGGCCAGATGGGGAGCACGTGGGGGAGGGCAGCTGCTTGACCGATTGTCCCTTTGAGCGAGACAGACAAAGACCATCCCTGGGCCCGGGAGTGTCACCCCCAGCTCCCCCTGCCCAGCCCAGCACCCACACCCCCAGGGGATGCAGTCAGGCCCCCAGGGGAAGGCACCTGAACCGCCCTCTCCCTCTCAGCCTTTTCTATGGCATGGGCACAGCCTGATTGCCCCCGTTTTAGGACTTGCTTCCCCTTATGGCCCCTGCAAGACAGCCCAGTACCTGGGTTCAATGGAAACCGTTCATCTCTGCCGGCACGCCAGGCTTCCCCGGGCTTGGACAGCGCTGCCAAGGATGAGGAAAGGTAAAGCCTCAGCGTGGCTCAGGCACAGAGGGTGCAGGGGGACGGTGCAGGTTCCCTCTGAGCCGTGCCCGATCTGGCAGGGCATCCCTTTGGGCCTGACTTCACAGGAGGGAGCCGCTCGCCTCTCTTGTGCCCAGGACTCCTCCAGGCAAGCTCTGGGATGCTCCTGGCTCCTTTCCGAACAGGCACCCTGTACTCACAGCCTGGCTGCTGATGCCATGAGCAGCAGCGGCACCGTGGGAAGAGCTGGCACACACACAGGGGGTTGTTTTGTGACACTGCACGACTAAAGCACAGCAATTACCTGGCATGATGTCTGACTGACTTGTCCTCATGTTGTTGTCAGAGCTTGGCACTGGCTGGCTGTGTCCCTCCTGAAGCACCTCCTTCTCCATGGCCTCACGGTCCATCTCTTTAGAAACAAAGTGAGCCAGATGCACCCGTTCCTCATGAGGAGCGTGGGCTCTTCAGGAGGCAATACTTCTCCAGGGACATGGGTAGTGCTTAGAAGCAAAGCCTGGGCATTTATCTTCTGGTCACCACCTCGTCACACCGTGTCATTCATGGAGGAGCATTTAAGTGCCAGACACTTTCCTGCTTCCCAGTGAGCAGCAAATCCTGACCCGCTGAGACACTAGGAGATTGCATGCCATCTTCTTGTTTGCCTTCCTTCCTACCCCTGGTGTGTAGGCCACGGCTTGTCCAAACGTGTATCTAAAACCCCAGCTGCTCATGTCTCCTGGTTAAGAGTGAGGGAGACCCACCTCGTGGTGCTTTGTCCAAGTCCCTCACCATTGCCTGTAGCACTTCTGATGGGCCCTGGTGAGATTTGCCCCTTTCAGCTCTGGGTCTTTCTCTTCGAGGACCTGAAGGAACATTTAAAGTTACATTTCTCCTGACTGAAATTTACCCCTGCATCCCATACTTAAGATATTTATAAACATTAATAAGGTCCCCCCTTAGTCTTCTTCCCTCCAGGCTGAACAGCCTCAGCTCACTCAGCCTTTGTTTGTAGGGGAGATGCTCCAGGCCCCTCATCATCTCCCTCACCCTCCTCTGGACTCTCTCCAGGCGATCCCTGGCTGTTTGATCCCAGGGAGCCCAGCACTGGACACAACACTCCAGGTGGGGCCTGACCTGGGCAGAGCAGAGGGGGAGGATCCCCTCCTGTGACCTGCTGGCCATGCTCCTCCTGATGCCCCCAGGATCACATTGGCTCTCTCAGCCCCCAGGGCTCACTGCTGGCTCATGGCCAACCTGTCACCCAACAGGTCCTTCTCCACAGAGCTCCTCTCCAGCAGGTCACCCCCAGCCTGTACTTGACAAGGAAATGATCCCCAGTTCTCCTTTGTCAACATTAAGTTAAGGATCTAATGGGTCACTCACCCAGAGTTCTCTTTTTATTACAGACTGAAGATGCCTTTGCCCTCTGATAATAATCTGCACCAATGTCCATCTTAAAATAGATATTTACTCTGCAGATCACTTCATCATATAAACTATCACACAGCAAAGATCAGATCCATTCTTCCGGGATTTTTACATCACATTTTATCACTTGCACGAGGTCAAAACCTGCCCCATCTCCCGGCCAGAACTGAGCGGAGCGCGCAGCCCAACGCGGCTGGGCTCCAGCAGCGCCTGGAGCGCGCTGCCTCCACCTGCTGGGCACAGCCAGGCAGCCAACAGACCTTCTGAAGGCAGGAGAACAGCCTTCAGGCCTGACTGGATGGAAGAGAGACGGAATGAAGCCAGCCCACAACTGCGAGGAGGGAACCGGCACACTGAAGCAGGAGTAGCTGTCTACTTTCACTCCAAATCAAGAGGTTTCGAGCGAGGACAGGACTCTACCCCCTCCCCACAGGTTCCCCTTACCACAGAGGGTCGTAGCTCAGCTGCTGACAGCTGCATCCTTCAGACAGTGAGAAAGAGGTGCTCAAAGTTAGGCAGATACTCAGCTACAAAGAGCAACTAAACTCTTCCTTCCAGCAGAGACAGGACATCTAACAGTCTGATCAGGCTTCCAGAGAAACACCCCCCAACCCCCCCAAGTGTGCTGTGGCATTACTGAAATCCACGGTGGCACAAAGGACAAAGCCCACTGGAGGTGACACCAGCAGTGTCACTGCAAACCAGGTTAAATATTTATGGATGGTAGGAGGCCAAAACGACCCCCAAGGCTACAGGTATGCACAGATGACAGGGCATCACAGACACAGACCAATGGAGGGTTATGCTGTGGCTGGATATTAAAATAATAAATCAAAGCTGTGTACGTGAAACCTGGGGAAAAAACCCTGCCAGAGGGTAAGATGCCAGTTTGAGTGCTGTGATTCAACTGTGGTAAGGTTACACTGAACAGAGTGAAATGTGCAACAAGGACACCAGACACTGAATTCAAAGGCAGAGGAAGAGAAGTCCAAACATTGCTGAAAGGAGTACAGCTAACTCTGAGGAAGGGAAAATAAAAATACATTTAAAAAAATGATGAGAAAGGAGGGGCAGGTGCTTCACATGGTAAAAAGACAGGAATGAGAGTGGAAAGATACATTCAAGTGAGTGCCCAGCTTGGTAACTCATTTCCAGTCTTGCTCATCTGTCAGCAGCCAGGTTACAGAGCTTCCAAGCAAAGAACAATGTCTGTGAACTCAGACTTGAGCAGCAAGATGAGAATGGGGCTTTTTCAGCGACAATGTGGTGTTAACAGCAGCACCTGTAACAACATTACATGGTGCTTCACTCTCTGGGCTTCAGAAAGCACCAGGCCCTAGAATAAGGATGTATTTTCTACAAGTCAAAATGCAGACAGAAGAGCAGAATACATAACCATCCTATCTCCTCCAAAAACACCCCAAATCTCTGCTAGTAAGTAACACCTGTCTTTGAAGATGGGAGAAGAGTTCTTGTGCTTTTGGTGTTCATTTTCAGGTACTATTGCAGATCCTATCAAAAGCTGCCCAGCTGCTTTTGGAAGGATAATGACTAGAAAACAGTTGAGTCACAGCATGTTTTGCTCTCTTCAAAGGAAAAGGCTTTGGCATGCCTGGGGCTCTGGGGTTAGTGAAACCCTGGTAACGCACTGTGTATTGAGGGCAGAGCACTCTGATAAACTGACCCACAAAATGCTTAACTCACCTATGTGTGTGTCTATTACCACTTCTACACACGTAAATTTAACATTGAACCTCTGCTGAATCTTCAGACATTGGTGATAAAGAGGTGAGTGAGAAGACCAGGAAATACACCCAGACTCTCCCAATTACTCCAGTACAGGGCAGGCTAGAAAAGGCACTCAAAGGGCACAAAAAAACCCCACCCCACAAAAGCCTGAGCACTCACCTGAGGGTATTAGGGAATCTCTCTCAATAATCCTGGCTGATTCCAAGTCGCTGATGATATATTGCAGCCTCAAGTGTGTGAACACTGTCACAAAGGCCTTCCCTTGTTCTGACTCCAGGAATGCAATGTCACTCTCAAAATCTGCAAGGCAGAGCACCTGTATTACAGTTCTTTTTCCCAAGGTTTTTCCAGACCCTATCTATCTCTGTTGGAGAGGGAGCGTTAACTTTTTTGTTGAGAAAGCTGCTACAGACAGGAGAATCATCTGCAGGTAAAATTCAGGTACTGCTGGAAGGGTCTGACTGTCAGCAAAAGTGCCAGATCAAACTTCTCCTCTTTCAAAATACACTAGTGCCTTCTGGCAAGAAAGCAACAACAGCTTCTCCTAACCAAACAACAGCAAAAGCAGCAAAGCAGAAGCAGGGACCATGTCTGCTCACTTGAAAACACAGCGACAAAACAGTGAGCAAGCCATCAGCGTGGACAGTCTGGTGCCAGGGACTGTTGGCAGAGGCAAACCTTCCCAGGAGAAAAAGAAAGGTTGGGAGTGGAGGAAGACTACTGATTTTACTTCTAACCCACACCTTTCCCAGTCCCAGGCCATGCCAACCAATCCTACCTTTCCTACGCTTGGCAAACCAGGCATCAGCGTCGGTGAGGAGCTGTTTCAAAGACCCATTCCAAGAAGGCACTAGCTGAAGGAACATCCACTAGGGAAGAGAAGCAAACTCCAGTGAGTTAATTAAAGAACTTTTCAAACCAGGAATACATGTTTTAAAGAGACATCCTCATAATGCATTAACTCCTACAAGATTCTGACACTGATGTTAAATACTTTCAGTTAAGTCCCAGTAAGACTAAAATTCTCATCATGTTACAAATCAACTACTACACAGGAGTTCAAGGTCACCAAGCACCAGCCAGACCCTTTGCCAAGTACCTTTTTGAGAACACTATACATGTCCATTTCCACTTGCATTACAAACAGGTTAGAAGAGCTGATCAGCTGTTTCATGAGGTTTATGCTTGGGGAAAAAAAAAAAAAAAAAGAGAAATCAAAAAAGAGAAATCACAGGAGTTCTAAAGAGAGAACAGACAAAACCAAGACAGGAAGCAAGGTAACAAACATCATCAGTAGCCCAGGAAATCCTGTCATGAGCTCTATGCTTTGGAAGACAGCGTATTTCATCACTCAAAGTTAACTGAAGCCTGAATACCTGAGATCTTTGAAGAGTTCAACGCTCTGGTGAGTCATCAGGTTATTCAAGAGCCATTCAAGGCACCTGGATTAAGCACAAGGAATTAGCACCTTCATTCAGCATGTCTGCAGCAGGTGCTCAGGCTCACAGAGCCTGAATACTACCCCACTGATTCTGAAACACTGCTGTAGCTGAGGCACAAATATACAAAAACACCCAAGTTATTTCAAAACCATAGAATTGTTTTTTCAAACTTTTCTATAACTCCAAAGTTGCATTTATGTTTCTCTCAGGGTACAGTGAAAGCTAAATTCAAAGTACTGCCAATGCCACCACCAGCCCTGAGAACACACTAATCCACAGCAGAAGGAAGCAGTTCACACTGCCCTCAGCCTTCTGCTCCTAAACGTGTCGCTATCCCTCCTAACTGAGATAAAGCTAAGCTTAAATTCAGAATATTAAAGCGGCTTTGCAGTAAGAGTTAATGAGTACAATTTCACTGTCACACTGAAGACCAAGCATACTGTCTTTATTACTTAGTAATTAACTCATTCACAGTGTAGGGCAATCTATCTGTTACAGCCTACTCTGATTGGAAGGCAACTGGTTAGAGTAGAAACTCAAAAACTAAACAGGGCAAGCAGTGCCCAAGGCAGACAGTGTGAGGAAAACCAGCTTGGGCATTATTTCACTGTTTGCAGACTCCCACTTGCAATGAGCAATGCACAAAGCAGCCTGGAGAAAGGAAGCCTTACTTGTTCTTCACAGAGTCTAACCCGTACGTCCCCGCTGAACTGTAGTAGCCACACACAGTCTTTGCATTAGTGGTTTCCTTCATTGTTTCACCACATTGCTGGATTAAGCCATCCTGTGGAGAGGGGAAAAACAAGCCACAAATATTCAGAGTTGTCATTTCCAGATAGGAAGTGCAGGTCATATACATTTTCATGGATTCCCAAAGTCATACACGCTGCAGTGACCTACGCTGTGCTACCCAAAAAGTTAGACCAACATGCCTGAGAAAAAGAGATTTGTCTTAGGAATACATCACATGAAATCACCTGAATGAGTCCCTTCAGGGTAAAACAAATCACAGAAAACAGAACCATAGGGGAAGGGACCTACAGAGCCCATGGGGTCCAACCCCCTGCCAAAGCAGCTCCCTAGGACAGGTCACACAGGTCGGTGTCCAGACGGGGCTGGAATCTCACAGAGAAACGTGCTGTCCACTCCCAGCAGCCCCCTGTGAGCACAACACTCAGCAGCTTTTCCAGCCCACACCAGAGGAAGATGCAATTCAGACTCTGACACTTGGGTCTCCACAAGAGCTGCACACATCCATCTCCAGAGCCCCGGTGCCGAAACAACCGGACACGGGGCTGCTTCTCAGCTTCCCACCTCAAGAGGTACAGGAATGAATTCAACTCCACTGGTGACCCAAGTTAAGCACAAAACTGAGTGAGGACAAAACAAATTAGCTCAGTTTGCTAGTTACAACATTATTAAAACCTAACTTTTAATATTTCAAAAATACTCAGGGTTTTTTGGTAAGGTTCAGCTGAAGCTCTACCTTCAGAGTTCAGGTGAGAAGAAAGGTTCCCACTTACCTTCTGGATCAATATTTTGGTCAGGAATCTCCAGCTCTGTAACATTCATGCTGGATTCTTTCCAAGACCCACTGAACATGCTGGAAAAGTAGCCTGACTGTATGAAGGAAGACAAGTAGAACTCAAGTAAGAGGTTTCATTCCAATTCAAACTGCCAAAAGCAGCACATGGAACAAAACAATGGTTAATATTCCCCTTGATGTGGAACAAAATGTGGTAAGGGAACTTTTCACAAGCTAAAACTTTCTGACATGCTTGAGCAAGGGCTCACTGGGGTTGTTGCCCTATGTTCTGCAAGTGAAAACACCCACAGAACATCTGGACTGCACATCTGCAATCAGCATTAAGTCATGACCTTTCAGGAGCCAGAAAAGCCACAGAGGCCCTTTTCCTACACACAGCACCACCACTGGGAACCAGTTAGTCCCAAAACTAAGTTCTTGATGTTCCCAGCACATAACAAGGAACACCAGCCTGGGTAACCAAAATACCCAAAGCAAGAAAGAACATGCAAGACACACGTATGAAGGCACAAGGGTGCAGCCTCATACCAAGGACACACACACACACACCAACCACTTCTGTAAATACACCTTTTATTATAAAGCCTAAGGCATATAAAACTAGAATTGGATAGGTTTCCATCCAAATGGAGTGAAATACACTGCTCTACTAGGCTTCCTGGTTTCCCCTGCCAGCAGCAGCTGTGCCCATTATGGGATGGTATCACTCAGTGAAGTTTACCAGAGAGATTAACAAAATAAAGGCAATTTGTACAGATTCCCTGACCCCTTCACTCCACATGTCGACTCAGGGCAGCAACCAACACAAAACCCAATTCTGTTTATGTAGAAGCCCTTCAGCATAGCCGCTAGCTACGATGACATACACCACACTGCCCTCAAAACCAGCACCCTAGGTGTTTTACCAGTGTTCACGAGGCCACCTTAGCTTCGCTGTGTGGAGCAACTCCTCCATCTCATGAGGGTTAAATACCCTTGCAGTAAAGAGAAGCAGAAAAGGGAACAGCCCAGCACCTTACCACCACTTCTCAAACTAACTGCAATAACCTGAGATGCCAGAGGGATGGCAACATTCACACTCAGGCAGTCTGCTCAACAAGGCAGAGGAGTCATCATCATTTCATGAAGAGAGTTATTTGTAACCTCCAAAAACATTCAACCTATGGGAACATAATTCCAGGGACAGAGCATGAATGGAAACAGCAACCTGACCTCTGAGCATGGTTAATGTAACCAGAGTTTCACCTCACAAGGGTGTCACTTGTACAAGGCCTCTACAGAAGGAAAATGCAGCTTTCAAAGTCTCTTCAGCGATTAGCATTAAATTCCAGTCATCAACCCGCTTGAAGGAGTAACTTCACCAACCTGACACACAGCCACAACACAATCCCAACGCTGATTACAAAACCCCACTGCCAGCAACAGCCTAAGGACAAGCCAACAGCGTGCCCGCCCTGCTGATGGTGCCCAACCAAAGTCACAGAATCCCAGCCTGGGCTGGGTTGGAAGGGACCCCAAGGGTCACAGAGCTCCAACCCCCTGCCACAGGCAAGGCCACCAACCTCCAGGCCTGGAGCTACACAAGGTTGCCCAGGGCCCCATCCAACCTGGCCTTGAACACCTCCAGGGATGGGGCACCCACCCCCTCATCCCCCATGACACCCAGGTCCTTCTCAGCAGGGCTGCTCTCCAGGAGCTCTTCTCCCAGGCTGGATCTATGGCTGGGATTCCTCTGGCCCAAGTGCAACACCTGACACTTGGCAGTGTTGAACCTCATTAGGTCACCCAGGCCACCTTTCCAGCCTGTCCTCTGGATGGCTCCTTTCCTTCTACTGTGTCACCAACTGTACAGCCCACTTCGAGCTGGCCCGTGTTGTACAGAGGCAAAGCGAGCAGACAGGTAAAGCTGTGCCTGCCAGCTGCCCTCCCCAGTCACACACAGACACTGTTCTAGCCAGAGATGGCTACCACTGGCCAGTCTTTGGTTACCCACAAACAACATTGCTGCCCTCCTTTTCTGCTCTTTCCAAGCTTTTAACACATGTAAAACAGAAGGCCTTTTCCTACAGGAAAGCAACAGAACTGGCCTCGCTGGGGCCAGCGCAAGGAACTGCTGCACCTGTGCTGGATGCATGGCATTAACATGAGAGAAAAACATACATCAACCAACCCAGAATTCACTTCTGCCATCACTTATTGCAGCAGAGAAACAGCATTCAACCTGCCAAGCATCTCACAGTGACAACTTTGCCTTCTCACACCCAGAACTGCCGTGTGTTTGACTACAGACAACAAAGAAGGGTGGATGTTTCCAGGTCTGGTGCCCGACAGTCCCTTCTCTTCCTGCATCAAACAAACTGCTTTCAAGATTAGAGTCCCACTCTAAAGTTCATGGCACAACTGAATCAGGTTTCAAGAAAAACCCACACTTTGTCCCCACAGCGAGAAAGGAAAAGTCATCCAGTCATCACAAGATGGACAGTACTTCATCAACTGCTTACAGACAGCACGAGAACAGTAGCTCTTCACTCTGGAAGAGGAAGGGGAGGGGAACACTTAACACTGACCAGGTATTGTTTTACACGAGTAAGAAAAGCTGCTTACCTGACACAAGTAGATCTTATGCAGGTTCCACTCCTCTCCCAGAGCACAAATTTTGATGTCACTGTTCTCCCCGTTCAAAAACAGAGTCTGGTAAATATACTTGGAAGTGCTTTTCAACTTTTTCCTACACCAAGAGGCAAACAGAGACACATTCCTTCCATGGTTTCCCTTCCAGAAGCAGCACCAAACATCAAGTAGGGCACAGGGGTTTTTCCCTCCCCAAAAGGGCCTGACACTCCCCCGCCCTAACCCAGCACTTGCCGCCTCACTTCCCGGCTCTCCCGCTTCCTGCAGCCGCTGCTGGGATCTTCCCAAAGCAAACAAGCCCCAGCCCCACGACCGAGCTCCAGCACAACCCTCTTTGCTACAGCTCCCCCCGCCTCCTTCCCGCACGACAGGCCCCTGAAGACCGGGCTCGCTGCTCCGGCATGCCCAGAAGCCGCAACCCCCCGCTCTCCCCCGCCCTTGTCGGGACCCTCAGCCCCACGCAGCCCCTTCGCCTCGCCTCGTCAGCCCACGGCCGCCGCGACCGCCGGCGACACCGCAGCCCCTCCCCGGCACCCTGACGGAGCCACGGCCGAGGCCCGCAGGCCCCGCAGAGGCGGAACCGCCGCGTCCCCTCGGCTGAGCGCGGCGCAGCCCGCACCTGCGGGGGGTCTCGAGGAGCCGCTCCTCCCGCTCGGCCTCGCCGTCGCTGTCCCCGGGCCCCTCGGCCCCAGCGCGCTTCCTCTTGCCGCCCCGCCCGCCGCCGGCCCCGGCCGCCCCCTCGCCGCGAGGGAGGCCAACCCGCCGCCTCAGCACCCGGCTGCTCAGCGAGCCCATCGCCGCTCCGCCGCCGCCGCCGCCTCTTCATGGGGCCGCCCGGAGCGGATCGAGGCCGGAGCGGAGCCGGCGCCCGCGGCGCCTCAGGACCGGCCGAGAGCGGCCGTTGCCTCTGCGCCTGCGCGGGGAGGAACCGAGGCCTCCGGACGGAACCCGCATTCTGCGCCTGCGCGGGCGCCGGGGCCCGGAGGCGGCTGGAAGAGGCGTAAGCGCAGCCCCCGCGCGGCGCTGGGGGAGCGGGGGGAGCTGTCCGCGAGCCCGAGGCGGCAGCGCCCCCGCGTCCAAACTCCTCACGGAGGGAAAAGGCCTCATTCGCTTCATGCTCCAAGCCTTGTTTGCAGCCGCCAAAGGGCCGGTTTTAGGCTGCCACGCAGCGCCTGAGGGCGCCAAACCCGGTTTCGGGGTGGAAAGCCACATTTTCATTCCTAGAGCTCCACTGTCCGCACCCAGAGTCCTGTTCTGAAGGCCAAACCGCTGCTTTTGAGGGGCCAGACTCTCCAGTGTGGGGCCCAAAGCCCTGTTTTCCAGCTCTACGCCTCCTTGTAGAGCCCGAGGCCCTCTGTTATGGAGCAAAGCTTCATTTGGGCAAGGAGGGGCAAGAGCCTGGTGAGGGGACTGGAAGACAAATGTTGTGAGGAGCGTCTGAGGGAAGCGGGGCTGTTCAGTCTGGAGAAGAGGAGGCGGCTCAGGGGAGACCTAATGGCTCTCTGCAACTCCCTGAAGGGAGGCTGTAGGGAGGTGGGGGAGCTGACCTCTTCTCCCTAGTGGCAAGCAATAGGACAAGAGGAGATGGCCTAAATTGTGCAAGGAGGGGTTTAGCTCGGATGCGAGGAAGAATTTCTTCCCAGAGAGGGTTTTTAGGCCTTGGAAGGGGCTGCCCCGGGAGGTGGTGGAGTCGCCAGCCCTGGGGGTATTTAAACAATGGGGAGATGCAGTGCTTAGGGACAAGGTTCAGTGACGGCTTTGGCAGGCCATCTTGATGGTGGGACTTGAAGATGTGAGAGGTCCCTGCCAGCTAAGACAGCTGAAGGATTCTGTGGTTCTATGATGCCTTGTGGCCATCGAGGAAGCAAGAGGTTCTCCCCATTTACAGGGCCCAAAGCGTGGTTTATAGCACCTGTGTCATGTTGGGTGGGTCCCATGTCCATCTGCCCGACTGCTGCCCCTGTGGGCATTTGTGGCCCTGGGTGCCCCAAGGTGCAGTTTGGCCCAGGGAACTCCTGGGTTTGCTGCTGTCATGACCCAGACAATTCTGCTCCAATCTGTATTTCTCTCTACAAGTTTATTCAGGGTGGGGAGGGGGATTCCATTCATTGGAGGGCTGGTAGGTGTTGGGCTGGTCCTGCAATTCATGGCTGGACAGCCACTGAGGTTGGGGTGAAGGTGGGCGGGGTGGGGGCATCCCTGGTCCAGAGGGAGCAGGTCCACCCTTGGTGCTCCATGGCAGCCAGGCGGCTTTTGCAGATAGAAGAGATGGCTGTTGGTGTTGATGCCACCTCTCAGAGGTGCCAGGGTCCGTTGTCTGTCCTTCGAGCAGTGAGGTGGAGCTGCTGGTTTTGGACTGGGCAGCGATGCGCCTGTGGAGACAGGAGGTTTCTGAGGATGTGTCCCGGCTGCAGTGTTGGGGGGTACAGGGTGGGCTTCAACGCCATCCGCACTGTGGGACGCAGGCACTCCGCTGCATGTGGAGCTGTGGGCACAGGGGGCTCTGTGCAGAGGACGGGGTGCTTCGCACCCTCTGGCTCCTCCGGGGCTCTGCTCACCGGCCGCTGGCTCGTCTCCTCTCAGAGACAAATGGGAGTTGGGGTGCAGCTGGGACAGCCTGGCTCTTCTCTTTCTCTGCCCTACCTCTAATGGCTATATGGCTAATAGCAGCCATGGAATACAGAGGTTTGGAGACCACCCGCCCCCCACAAGACCCCATCAACTCACTTTTGCCTCTTCCTCCATAGACAGATGGCCCAACACAAGCCCATTCCAAACAATACGGCGCTCAGGATGGCCACAGACCCTTCTAAACAGTATATTTTGAAATCATCTGCACTCATTGGATGTACAGTTCTCCTGGGTTCCGCACCTGGAGGAATAATGCTGGACATGAGCGTGTCCCATGAACCACTGATAATCTCCCAGGTGTCCAGGAAATGTTCTTTCGGACTTTTCTAGCCTCTCTGAAGCAGTGAACATCCTGGGGCTGCCATGTTCCCTCGGTTTCAGAAGCAGCAGAGGAAACGCTGCAAGCCTCCCCTTCTCCTCTCAGGTTTCCTTGAGCTCTGGGATGGCCTTAATCCACTTTTCCCAGTGCCCTGGCTTTGTTCCCCCTGGGGGCTCTGTCTGACCCTTTGGGCTAAGTGGGACCCCCAAAGAGAGGTGCTGAGGCCAGATGGGGAGCACGTGGGGGAGGGCAGCTGCTTGACCAATTGTCCCTTTGAGCGAGACAGACAAAGACCATCCCTGGGCCCGGGAGTGTCACCCCCAGCTCCCCCTGCCCAGCCCAGCACCCACACCCCCAGGGGATGCAGTCAGGCCCCCAGGGGAAGGCACCTGAACCGCCCTCTCCCTCTCAGCCTTTTCTATGGCATGGGCACAGCCTGATTGCCCCCGTTTTAGGACTTGCTTCCCCTTATGGCCCCTGCAAGACAGCCCAGTACCTGGGTTCAATGGAAACCGTTCATCTCTGCCGGCACGCCAGGCTTCCCCGGGCTTGGACAGCGCTGCCAAGGATGAGGAAAGGTAAAGCCTCAGCATGGCTCAGGCACAGAGGGTGCAGGGGGACGGTGCAGGTTCTCTCTGAGCCGTGCCCAATCTGGCAGGGCATCCCTTTGGGCCTGACTTCACAGGAGGGAGCCGCTCGCCTCTCTTGTGCCCAGGACTCCTCCAGGCAAGCTCTGGGATGCTCCTGGCTCCTTTCCGAACAGGCACCCTGTACTCACAGCCTGGCTGCTGATGCCATGAGCAGCAGCGGCACCGGGGGAAGAGCTGGCACACACACAGGGGGTTGTTTTGTGACACTGCACGACTGAAGCACAGCAATTACCTGGCACGATGTCTGACTGACTTGTCCTCATGTTGTTGTCAGAGCTTGGCACTGGCTGGCTGTGTCCCTCCTGAAGCACCTCCTTCTCCATGGCCTCACGGTCCATCTCTTTAGAAACAAAGTGAGCCAGTTGCATCAGATGCACCCGTTCCTCATGAGGAGCGTGGGCTCTTCAGGAGGCAATACTTCTCCAGGGACATGGGCAGTGCTTAGGAGCAAAGCCTGGGCATTTATCTTCTGGTCACCACCTCGTCACACCGTGTCATTCATGGAGGAGCATTTAAGTGCCAGACACTTTCCTGCTTCCCAGTGAGCAGCAAATCCTGACCCGCTGAGACACTAGGAGATTGCATGCCATCTTCTTGTTTGCCTTCCTTCCTACCCCTGCTGTGTAGGCCACAGCTTGTCCATACGTGCACCTAAAACCCCAGCTGCCCACGTCTCCTGGTTAAGAGTGATGGAGACCCACCTTGTGGTGCTTTGTCCATGTCCCTCATCATTGCCTGTAGCACTTCTGATGGGCCCTGGTGAGATTTGCCCCTTTCAGCACTGGGCCTTGCTCTTCGAGGACCTGAAGGAACATTTAAAGTTACGTTTCTCCTGACTGAAATACTGACAGCGAGCGCTCAGGCTGTGAAGTCAGTCGAGACGGATTCCTCACTCACCCCTGGGACGCCAGGTGAGCTCCAGTGCAGGATCCGGCCTGGGGGCTGGAAAAGCTCTTCCTGTATCCACATCTGCAACCAAACAGCCACGAGAAGTTTTTCTCATACACTGTGATATAGCCCCTCATAACCCAATGGCAGAACCTGTAAAGGGATCACGGAAGGACACGGCACACGAGACGCAGGTCTGGATTCTCCCACCTGCCAGAGACACCTCGTTCCCCTTTGGGCTTTGAGCTGGCAGCTCTCAAAGAAAGTGAAAAGCCACCACATACCCATGCGACCTCCCTGTACTTCAGTCCTGGTAGCCAGCTGGGAAGCTGGACGCCCGTCACCTCCATCCATGCCTGTAAACAAAGCGGTCAGCTTTGTTTACACGGCTTCAGATCTGACCGGCAGTGAGTGCCGTCCAAACGCGGCCTTGCTCCCTGCGCTCCTCTCTCCCTTCCACACAGCAGCGTTGTGCGGACAGTTCCTGGCTGCCTGGAGCCAAGCATGCACAGAGCTGTCGGGAGAACGGACTCCCTGGAGCTTATACCAACTCTGACCTCGGCCCCAACAAGCCCGCTGGCTTTGGAGCAGGCCCAAGAAAGCCTCGGAGAAATCACTTTGTGAGCGCTGGGGCACATCCCTGCGCCTGACCCATTCCCCCTCTGCTCTTCTGCGTGTCTGAGGACACGCCAAGACAATACAGGGAATCCACCTGAGCGACATACAGAAACCTAAACGCTGGCGCATTAGCGTGACGTGCCCCTGCAGTGCCGCTCCAGCCCGGGCACACAGCCCCAGGGAAGCTGCCCCAGGGAGTGGGACACAGGGACAGCTCTAGGGACAAAGGTTTCTCACTGCTCCCGGCCCCATCAGTCTCCTGGAAAATGCCCGTGGCATTTTCTGACCACAGCTCACCCAGCCTGCCCAGCCCCACTGCTCTCCTAGCCCTGCCCCACCACAAGCTCAGCCCCACTGTCACCCAGAGGAGCAGTGGGTTCTGCTCCATGCTGCCAGGGCTGGCTGCTGCCCTCGCCTGCCACCTACCTAATTCACGGGATTGCAAGGGAGCAGCCCCGACCTCCTGGGCTCGCAGGGCCACCAAAAGAAGGATAAGGAGGCAGGTGGGAGCCATGGCCCTTCCTGCCTGAGCAATGCTGCTGCTACTGCTGCTGCTGCTGCGGCCACTGCTGCCGCCAGCACTTCTAGCACTATTGTGCTGGTCCCCGCTGCACAGCACCACATACCATGGCAGGGCTCTGTGACATCACCACCCTGTCCTGCACCATGGCAACGCCCAATGGCCCCTCCTGAAGCTGCTCGACCTTGACATCATCTGCATAGAGGAGGAACAGCATCCCTGCCACTGAAGGCCAAAGTTTGGTGCAAGATTCGTGTGATGACATGCCACAGAAAAGGTCATTTGCAGAAACAGTCTCCGGGGAGTGGTTGGTTTCGGGGATCTCAGGTGTCCCCGATGTCTGGAGGCAATGCCTTGCTTCTCTCAGCCCTTTCCAAGGAGAGGGAAAGGGCTGCTAAGCAAGGAAGTTGAGGGCGGCCGCTGCCTTCTCCTCCCCAGGGATAATCTCTGTGGGGCACTAGTCCTGGCCAGCTGGAAGATGGGGCTGCGCACCACAAACATCTCCTCTGTGCCGCAGGGGGAAAGGTGGGAAGCTTTGCAAAAGACACTTCTCTGCTTTGTCTTTCATCAGCACCCCCACACCTCCCTCAGCTAGAGGAGACCCTGGGGTTTTTAACACAGGGATCATCCCCTGGGCTGACTCCCAGGAATTCTCCTTGGCATGACCCCAGGGTAACCCTGATCCCTCTGCTTGGTCTCCCTGCTCTGACCACAGGGAAGGGTGGAGACTGAGAGGGTGCAAGCCCTTTCTCGGACTGGACCTGGATGTTGTTTCTCTGCTGCTTGGCCAAGAAGCTGCTCTGGGCACACGGGGTTCTCCCAGGGTGCTGCTGTGGTGCTCAGGGAGCGATTGCTCCTCAGGCCCAGCTCTCAGGAGCACTGAACCCTGCAGGGTGAGGGTCCCCGGGATGCCAGCCCAGCCTGTCCAGCTCCAGCTGCCCCAGGATTACAGGACAATTACATGTCCAGTTACAGACATGGCCTCCCAGGTAGCCAGGATCTCTGCAAAGCCAGGAAAAGAGCTGTCAGACACACAGCTCCTGGGCAAGCTCCTTGCCCAGGCTGGCAAATGCCAGCGGCTAAACCAGTTCAGAAAATCACCGCTGTCACAGGCATTGAGGAAACCACCAAAGCACAGCCCCAGCATGCCAGTGCTCCTGAGGGGAGGGAGACTGAGGCTTCCCCATCCTGCCCCACGCCTCATGGACCTTTCCTGGGCATCATGGCTGGCTCTGCCCAGCACTGGGGCGGCCAGCACAGCCAGGAGCAGCTCTCTCCAATGCCACTGCTGTGTCTCCTGGTGCAGGCAGGTGCTGAGGCACTGCAGAGAGGCCGGGCGGCACCGGCATGGGGAACGCTTGTCCTGCACCCTGGGGCTTCTCTTGGGAGCTGCTCTGGCGTGGGAGCGTTGCAGCAGCAAAGGCTCCAAAGCCACCTTCTTTTTGCTGCCTAACGGCTCAGTTTTAGTGGCAAAGTGTCATTTTCAAAGTCCAAAGAGGCTTTCTTGGTGTCCCAATCCTCATTTTCTAGCTCCATAATGTCACCTAGCTCCATAATGCAACACCTGACACTTGGCAGTGTGGAACCTCATCAGGTTCACCTGGTCACACCTTTCCAGCCTGTCAAGATCCCTCTGGATGGCTCCTTTCCTTCTGTTATGTCACCCACCCCACTCAGCTTGGTGTTGATCTGAGGGTATAGAGTCAGGATTGTATATGTAGTGTAGTTATACAAGAGCAGCTCTTGCAAGTTAGCTAGGTAATCATGTAAGAACGGCTTGTGAAGGAGCAGGGGAGTTTTTCTTTCCATAGCAAAGGGATTACTCGTGAAAGCCTTGTACTATCTCGAGGAGAAGAGAAAGAGCAAGAACTCGAGGATGGAATGATATCCATCCTAAATACATCAGTTGTCTCTTTGTTAAAGAAAACAGGAGGCTGACAAAGGACATGATTAGAGGAAAACAGATAGTTAACAAGGCCATGAATTAGCTCAGAATGATAAGAACACTGCAAGCTTGCAAGACCAGCACATTCCGGCGAAAGGTGATAAGTACATCCTGAGGAGGCCTCCGGGCCTTCCTCCCAAGGACCACCGAAGACCCATTGCCCACAATTTTTGGAAGAAACTGCGCAATAATCGCAAAGGACTGATAAGCTGATTAGCATAAGAAGCGAGAGTAGGCGGGTTTAGGTAATGACCATGTATATGCATCAATTGAATATTCATTGTTTCATTGTATAAATATGGGATGGTTTTGCTACTTCGGGTATGCACGTTTGTGGTGGAGCGATCCCCCGTGCATCTGCGCGCATTAAACATACCTACTGTATAACTTTCGAGTTATAGAGTCTATTTCCGTACGTCAGTGTCATCCCCAAACTTGCTGAGGGTGCACTCAATTCCATCATCCATGTCACTGACATTTGAACTTGTTCAGTTCAAAAAGAAGACAGGACATTGCCATGTCCAAAACAGCACGAGGCCTGACAGGGACTCCCCACCGCTGCCCTTGGGAGCTGCTCCATGGCTGGGAGCAGGGTCAGGCGGCAGTGGGGATGCGCTGGGGGACCCCCACTGACAGACAGGAGAAGGAGCAGTCAGAGAGAAGGTTTAGGCAAGCAGCAAACACATGGCTGCTGCACCGTGGTGACGTACGGAAATAGACTCAAATAGACCGTGAGTCTGTTAAATTTCCTGGGACTACAGGGGTACCGGGTTTCTAAGAAAAAGGCACAGGTAGTGCTACAACAGGTTACGTACCTGGGGTACAAGATCAGCGCTGGACAACGGGTTCTAGGACAAGCCTGGAAAGAGGCCATATGCCAAACCCCCCGACCACGAACTATAAAAGAATTATGAACATTCGTAGGCATGACAGGGTGGTGCCGACTTTGGATATGTGATTATGGTCTGCTTGTGAAGCCTCTATATTCCCTGATGACAGCTAACCAGAAGAACCTCCAGTGGGATGCGGAGTCAGACCGAGCTTTCCATCAGCTAAAGAAAGCTCTAATGTCAGCACCAGCATTGGGGCTTCCCGATGTAAGTAAACCATTTTTCCTATTCTCCCACGAAAAACAGGGAATGGCATTAGGAATATTGGCACAAGATTTTGGACCATACAGGCGGGCAGTAGCGTACTTTTCTAAACAGCTGGATACCACTGCAAAAGGGTGGCCTGGCTGTCTGAGAGCAGTGGCAGCTGTCATTTTAAACATCCAAGAAGCCCGGAAATTCACCCTGGGCCAGAAAATGACTGTCCTGGTTTCCCATACTGTATCCGCGGTCCTTGAAGCAAAAGGAGGGCATTGGCTTTCCCCACAGAGATTCCTGAGATATCAAGCCATAATGGTTGAACAGGATGATGTTAAAATTGTGACTACAAACATCATCAATCCGGCTTAATTCCTCCATGGGAACATCGGGGAGCCGGTGAGTCACGACTGCTTGGAAACAATTGAAGCCACGCATTCTAGTCGCACAGACCTTAAAGACGTTCCAATTGATGGAGTCGAACACTGGTTCACCGATGGAAGCAGCTATATGCTGAACGGAAGGAGACACTCCGGATATGCTGTTACCACTTCTGAAAAGGTAATAGAGTCAGGGCCACTGTCAGCTGTTGTCTCAGCCCAGAAGGCTGAGATTATAGCCCTCACCAGGGCCCTGGAGATAGCCCAGGGAAGGATTGTAAACTTTTGGACTGACTCTAAGTACGCCTTTGGGGTGGTACATGCTCACGGAGCAATATGGAAAGAAAGCAGATTGTTAAATTCTCAAGGAAAAACCATCAAACACGCAGAAGAAATTTTGAGACTCCTGAATGCAGTACAGCTTCCTGAAAAGGTGGCAATTATGCACATTAAGGCACACCAGAAGGTGAGCACAGAATTGGAAAGGGGAAATGAGCTGGCAGACAGGGAAGCAAAACAAGCAGCCAGAGAAGCAATCAAGGTAGAGGGTGCGCTAATACCTGACGGACAAATAACTTTAGGGGATAAATCGGAATACACAAAAGAGGACCGCAAACTCATTAAGGACTTGGATCATATAATGAGGAAGGGTGGGCTATAACCTCGCAAGGGAGAATAGTGATCCCTTCCTATATGATATGGTCAGTAGTCCGTGAAGAACATAGGAAAATGCACTGGGGGGCAGAAGCCCTATATAAAGATCTTACTAAAAACATAATAGCGCGGAACTTATATACTACCGTAAGACAGGTAACCCAACAATGTAATCTTTGCCTCCAGACTAACCCTAAAGTAATGAAAGGGCCAAAATTTGGAAAGATTGGGAAAGGAAACGGTCCGGGACAACACTGGCAGATTGACTTTTCGGATCTCCCTAGAAAAGGGGGGTACCGATATTTGTCAGTACTAACAGATACCTTTTCAGGCTGGCCAGAACTGCTAAAGCCCGGGAAGTAACTAAGGTATTGCTCCAAGAACTAATACCCAGATTCGGAGTCCCAGCGGTAATGTCCTCGGACAGAGGACCACATTTTGTGTCTAGAACACATTAGCCACCATCTAGGAATAGATTGGCAATTACACACCCCATACAGACCACAATCAAGTGGTCAGGTGGAGAAAATGAATCATCTAATCAAACAACAGATTGTCAAGTTAGGGCAGGAAACTAATCTAACTTGGCCTCAGTCTCTACCATTGGCTCTTATACGAATACGAACTAGACCAAGAGTAAGAGAAGGGCTTAGCCCATTCGAAATTTTATATGGGCGGCCTTATGGGGTGCAAAAAGGAACATCTTCACAAATTGGTGAAGAAATAATGACCTCCTATATGGTGGCACTGTTATTGGCAAAAAGGACACTCACCCCGGGAGTGTAATAAGCAGCAATTTATTCAGAGAGAAAGAAACAGCGGCGCCGGGCGGGCAGGGACCTAAGTCTCACCACACCGCGCCGAGGAGAGGTGGGCTACAGATATTTATACTCAGTGACAAACAAAGTAATCTATTTTTCAAGTTATCTAGCCATCTTCATGGTCGACAGACACAATTCCATGTATGTTCATTTCATCATCTTCTGATCCAATCATTAACTAGGGTTTTTGTTTCAGTCCGCTAATGCGTCTTGTGGTTAGTTTCGGAGGGCCTCCCTCCTGCCATTGTGGTCAGGTGTTATGCTCCAGGTGTTTCTATGCACTAAGATCTACAGGTCTCATAATTATGTTGTTTCAGACCAATACAAGCATAAAGTTTCTTTACGAAAAATCTCTTAGGGTGGGTTTCATATTTATCTAAGTTAACGCAAGCATGGAGATACTAAGATCTAAAGATTTGCAAGTACCATCACATTTGTTTAAGCTTATGTGAGTGTAAAGGTTCTCAAGGAGACCCTTTCGAAATTAATCAAACAAATTTTACAATGACCATGTTTGTGAGTTTCCCAGGAGAAGAATCAGCAAACGTTGGTGACAATTCCACCCCTTTTCTTTTGATTACCTGTTTGCTGATTCCATGACCCGAATAGTGAGAAGTTCGATTCGGTCTATTCTATGTTTAAGTAGAGTTACTATCTTATTCAATATGCAAGGTCCAAAAGTTAATATAAGGATCAAGATAATTACAGGTCCAGCAATTGTTGACAACAGGGTGGTGAACCAAGGTGACCACTTGAACCAATTTTCGTACCAAGGGGCCTGGGACTCTCTTTCTCTTTTCCTTTGTTCTAGTCTTTCCTGTACCTTGGCTAAAGAGTCGTGATACCTTCATAATAGGGGGGTCTTACTTCATAACAAAGCCAACATTCACTAGTTAGATTGGGGTTGGTTTGGTTAATTACAGTAAAAGTTGTTTCCATCAGTGTCCAGAGAGAATCCCTATCCCCAAATATCGAACTCTCGGGTTTTATAACAGGCTTAATTGGAGTCTCAAGAGGGACTGGAAGTTGGGTGGTTAAGGGGCGAGGTTTGACTGACATCACTTGGTTGGGTCCTACAGCCAAGGAAGGTAGAGAAGGTTTCTTTTTCTGGATGGAAAAGAATCCTTCTGGGTCCCTTCCATTAACATAGTATCTTAGGCCCCAAGTTCTTCCTATAAACCACATAGAGTCCTCATGTCTGTTTATAAGTAAGCTTATACTGCCATTGGAGTACCATTTTACGGATAGGAATTGGTCCGGCTCGGTGGGAGACCAGGCTGATGCTATTGTTTCACAGCCCCAATATCCACAAAAATATTCTCCGGGTTGGTTACATGATCGTTTTAACAACTTTGTTTTCTGAGCCACTTCCAGTACCTTTCAGAATCCATTTGTATGGTTGATGGCTAATTCCACAAGGAGATAGGAAGACCTCAAGAATAAGGAAAAGCCATCTGCCCCACATGTTTTACTGGCTTTGCCCTTCCTTGGTCTACCCTGGGCAGGAGGGCAACCGGGTAACGTTCTTCTCGGCAACAACTCAGTGTCTTCAGGGGCGGCCTATTCCTATTCACTCCTTCCTTTCTCCCTTCTGCGTATGGATTTTTGTTTTAGGTATTGCGTTTGCTCAGTTTCCAGCGAAATCGTTTTTTTACACTTGGTGACTACCTTAATTCGGTTAATTTCAAAAAATTCCCACCAATATGGTATTAACAATTCCCATCCGCAAAAGAGTGTGAGTATATTTTCCTGTCCTGATCCGTAATTTCGATGTTGTCTACAATATATGCAATAAGCCTGTCTAAACCGGGAAGTACAATTCCAAATCTGTTTACAATTATAACAGATACATTGGACCCAGGCCTCGTGGCCCGATAAAGGATGTTTCAAACAGGGTATTCGTCTGGGCAATATAGATTGGGTTGGGATCCCAGTCTCAATATCACAACACAAGGCTAAAGTCCGTCCTTCCTCACAGGCCCTATAAAGGCCTCCTTTTTCCCCTAGATATGGTATTCTCCCCTGTACCCAGGAGACATACGATACCCTCCGTAATGATTCGTAGGTCGGCAGTCCAAACCAGAGTGTAAGTTTTTCTCCCTCATTCATTCATTCAGTTTGTCGTTTTAAGGTGATCCTCAGGGAGTCTGGATGATGGGTTGACGTCCACTTGTCTGCTGAGGGTGTTTTCTTTACCCTGCTAGCGTGAGTCCACCCCTTCTCTTTTGTCCGTATCGCGGAATCTGTTGTAAGCAAAACAAAATAAGGTCCCTCCAATCGGGGGGCTAGGTTAGTTTCTTTCCAGGATTTTATTAATACTTGGTCTCTGGGTTGTATATGATGTATGGCCAAATCCAACGGGGGCCTTTGAGTTATTAATCCCTTTTTCCTAAGTTGTTCTCATCTCTTATTTAAGATATTTAGATAGCTTTCCAAATTTCTATCACTCAAGTTAGACGAATCAGGATTTTGTCCAAAATCATAAGGCATCCCATACAGGATTTCGTAAGGGGGAAAGGCCAACATCAGCTCGGGGGCGAGTTCTTATTTGTAATAGTGCCAGGGGTAGACACCTAAGCCAATTTAATCCTGTTTCTAGCATAAGTTTTGTGAGATGTTTTTTAATTTCTCCATTCATTCTCTCTACTCTACCCGAACTCTGGGGATGATACGGAGCGTAAAGTTCCCACTTGATCCCTAAGGCTTGGGATAGGTTCTGGATCACTTGGGAGGTAAAGTGGGATCCCCGATCTGAGTCTATCGACCACACTACTCCATATCGGGGAATGACTTCCTCCAGAAGTATTTTAGCTACAACTTGGGCAGTTGCTCTGGAGGTAGGATAATACCCTTAAAATTGCTTCTTATTCGTCCCAGGTGTATATACTAGGACCTAAGAACTGATCTAATTTATCGGCCACTCCTAGCGGATCATCCAAAAGACGTCCCATCTCCTTTTTGAATTCCCTTACGTCACCGCTGTTTAATGGTATAGATATATACCCTATACTCAGTTGTGGTCCTCCCATGGGTACTTCTCGTAAGGGAAAAAGTCCCTGAGCTGCCTCTGTCTGAGCAAATCTCCTTGTACGAGGTCTATTTATAGGGGAATTTGGTGGGGGTGATGGGGCCGAGGGGTCTCCTACATAAGGAGGAGGGTAAATCAACTCGTTAGAGTTCCTCCTCCTTGGCTTAGTTCCTAAAGAATAAATCGTCGCTATCTTGTCATCTTTAGAAGCGACTATCCACAGAAAGGCATACTGACTCTCCTCTTGACTATAAGGAGTCTTATTATTCACATAAAAATTAAGGGCTTGACATATCCAGTCCTCAAAGGAACCAAATCGAGGCCAAAAGATATTTTTTTCCCAATTTCCTTTTCCCCCCATGTGTATACACAATAACGAATCATCTTTTCTTTTGATTTTCCCTTTCGAATCGAGGATTCTCCCCAATGACGTATCATTAATCCTAATGGACTTTCTGGGGGAACTTTAGGGTCGGGGATTCCCTTAGATTTACTATTTTCCTGACCCATTTGAAGGGGGGTATTACCGAACGGAAACGCAATGACTTACCAGTACCTTCGGAAAGACCGGAACCGTGAGATTTATGTACTGAATGTCAGAAAGCTCACGCTAGCTCTCGAGCTTCTTCGTTCGGTATCCCGACCTATTTAAGGGGGGTATTCCCGAACGGAAACGCAAGGACTTACCAGTACCTTCGGAAAGACCGGGACCGTGAGATTTATGTACTGGATGTCCGAAAACTCGCCGTTCCTCTCGAGCTTCTTCGTTCGGTATCTTCGTGCACGGGAATCAAATTTCTTTCTTTCTCTCTGCCGTTCGGAAAATCCGGGACTGACCAGCCGGGGAACTTCCTCAGGGCCACCCAGAAAGTCGGGTGGGGCGCCTCCCTGTAGAAGTACTTGGCTGTCGGTTACCGGATCCGAGTCATGGCACCAAAATTGTTATCGGCAAAAAGAACACTCACCCCGGGAGTGTAATAAGCAGCAATTTATTCAGAGAGAAAGAAACAGCGGCGCCGGGCGGGCAGGGACCTAAGTCTCACCACACCGCGCCGAGGAGAGGTGGGCTACAGATATTTATACTCAGTGACAAACAAAGTAATCTATTTTTCAAGTTATCTAGCCATCTTCATGGTCGACAGACACAATTCCATGTATGTTCATTTCATCATCTTCTGATCCAATCATTAACTAGGGTTTTTGTTTCAGTCCGCTGATGCGTCTTGTGGTTAGTTTCGGAGGGCCTCCCTCCTGCCATTGTGGTCAGGTGTTATGCTCCAGGTGTTTCTATGCACTAAGATCTACAGGTCTCATAATTATGTTGTTTCAGACCAATACAAGCATAAAGTTTCTTACGAAAAATCTCTTAGGGTGGGTTTCATATTTATCTAAGTTAACGCAAGCATGGAGATACTAAGATCTAAAGATTCGCAAGTACAATCACGTTTGTTTAAGCTTATGCGAGCGTAAAGGTTCTCAAGGAGACCCTTTCGAGATTAATCAAACAAATTTTACAATGACCATGTTTGTGAGTTTCCCAGGAGAAGAATCAGCAAACGTTGGTGACAGATATTAGGCGCAAATTGCAGAAATTAAGACCTCCTGAAAACAGAGACCTAGAAAAGCTATTAGAAGAGGCTTGGAGAATATTTAGTAATCGAGAAGAAAGCTACAGGCGTGATCAGAGGAAAATACTGGCTGTAGTAAGAGAAAATGAGAATCGGGCATATAAAGTTAAACCAGGGCAGGGGCTAACACCCCTAGCGAAAAATCAATGTGCAGTATGCAAAAGGACCGGGCACTGGAAGCATGAGTGCCCTGAGCGCCAAAGGAATGCGAAGTGGCGCAATAATCAAAGAAAGACGATAGCTCACGTAGAGGAAGAAAGCTGACTAACCGACCCGTTAGTAAAAATAAAGTTAGGAGAGGGGCAAAAGGAAATTGAGTTTTTAGCAGATACAGGAGCGACCTATTCAGTTTTAAATCAAGCTTTGATGCCTCTGGAAAAAGATTATATTACAGTGAAAGGTGGGACGGGCCAGGCTGAAAAGGCTTACTTTTGCAAACCCTTAAAGTATACATTGGGTAAGCAAATGAGGATCCATAAATTTTTATATATGCCAAACTCTCCAAAGGCCCTCCTGGGGAGGGACTTATTAGAACAATTGGAAGCAACAATCAAATTTAGACAAGGGGAAATTACTCTGGAGGTAAATGATCATCAATATACTCAAATTATTAGTTTATCCTTGGTTACTACCCCTGCAATAGGAGAAATTGATACCAGAATCACGGACCAGGTATATCCTGGAGTTTGGGCAACTGATGTACCAGCACGAGCAAAACGCGCACCACCAATAATAGTAAAATTAAAAGAGAGATAACCGCATTAACCCCAGATTTAGCTTGGTTTACGGTCCTGGATTTGAAGGATGCTTTCTTTTGCCTCCCTCTCCATGAAGCCAGCCAGAAAATTTTTGCTTTCGAATGGGAAAATTCCAAAAGTGGTCGAAAGACCCAGCTCACATGGACAGTGTTGCCACAGGGGTTTAAAAATAGCCCCACAATTTTTGGGGATCAGCTAGCAAAAGACTTGGAGTCATGGGAACCACCATCAGAAGAAGGGAAGGTGTTGCAGTATGTAGATGACCTTCTCATTGCAACCAAAACTGAGGAATCCTGCATCATTTGGACCGTGAGTCTGTTAAATTTCCTGGGACTACAGGGGTACCGGGTTTCTAAGAAAAAGGCACAGGTAGTGCTACAACAGGTTACGTACCTGGGGTACAAGATCAGCGCTGGACAACGGGTTCTAGGACAAGCCTGGAAAGAGGCCATATGCCAAACCCCCCGACCACGAACTATAAAAGAATTATGAACATTCCTAGGCATGACAGGGTGGTGCCGACTTTGGATATGTGTTTATGGTCTGCTTGTGAAGCCTCTATATTCCCTGATGACAGCTAACCAGAAGAACCTCCAGTGGGATGCGGAGTCAGACCGAGCTTTCCATCAGCTAAAGAAAGCTCTAATGTCAGCACCAGCATTGGGGCTTCCCGATGTAAGTAAACCATTTTTCCTATTCTCCCACGAAAAACAGGGAATGGCATTAGGAATATTGGCACAAGATTTTGGACCATACAGGCGGGCAGTAGCGTACTTTTCTAAACAGCTGGATACCGCTGCAAAAGAGTGGCCTGGCTGTCTGAGAGCAGTGGCAGCTGTCATTTTAAACATCCAAGAAGCCCGGAAATTCACCCTGGGCCAGAAAATGACTGTCCTGGTTTCCCATACTGTATCCGTGGTCCTTGAAGCAAAAGGAGGGCATTGGCTTTCCCCACAGAGATTCCTGAGATATCAAGCCATAATGGTTGAACAGGATGATGTTAAAATTGTGACTACAAACATCATCAATCCGGCTTCATTCCTCCATGGGAACATCGGGGAGCCGGTGAGTCACGACTGCTTGGAAACAATTGAAGCCACGCATTCTAGTCGCACAGACCTTAAAGACGTTCCAATTGATGGAGTCGAACACTGGTTCACCGATGGAAGCAGCTATATGCTGAACGGAAGGAGACACTCCGGATATGCTGTTACCACTTCTGAAAAGGTAATAGAGTCAGGGCCACTGTCAGCTGATGTCTCAGCCCAGAAGGCTGAGATTATAGCCCTCACCAGGGCCCTGGAGATAGCCCAGGGAAGGATTGTAAACTTTTGGACTGACTCTAAGTACGCCTTTGGGGTGGTACATGCTCACGGAACAATATGGAAAGAAAGCAGATTGTTAAATTCTCAAGGAAAAACCATCAAACACGCAGAAGAAATTTTGAGACTCCTGAATGCAGTACAGCTTCCTGAAAAGGTGGCAATTATGCACATTAAGGCACACCAGAAGGTGAGCACAGAATTGGAAAGGGGAAATGAGCTGGCAGACAGGGAAGCAAAACAAGCAGCCAGAGAAGCAATCAAGGTAGAGGGTGCGCTAATACCTGACGGACAAATAACTTTAGGGGATAAACCGGAATACACAAAAGAGGACCGCAAACTCATTAAGGACTTGGATCATATAATGAGGAAGGGTGGGCTATAACCTCGCAAGGGAGAATAGTGATCCCTTCCTATATGATATGGTCAGTAGTCCGTGAAGAACATAGGAAAATGCACTGGGGGGCAGAAGCCCTATATAAAGATCTTACTAAAAACATAATAGCGCGGAACTTATATACTACCGTAAGACAGGTAACCCAACAATGTAATCTTTGCCTCCAGACTAACCCTAAAGTAATGAAAGGGCCAAAATTTGGAAAGATTGGGAAAGGAAACGGTCCGGGACAACACTGGCAGATTGACTTTTCGGATCTCCCTAGAAAAGGGGGGTACCGATATTTGTCAGTACTAACAGATACCTTTTCAGGCTGGCCAGAACTGCTAAAGCCCGGGAAGTAACCAAGGTATTGCTCCAAGAAATAATACCCAGATTCGGAGTCCCAGCGGTAATGTCCTCGGACAGAGGACCACATTTTGTGTCTAGAACACATTAGCCACCATCTAGGAATAGATTGGCAATTAAACACCCCATACAGACCACAATCAAGTGGTCAGGTGGAGAAAATGAATCATCTAATCAAACAACAGATTGTCAAGTTAGGGCAGGAAACTAATCTAACTTGGCCTCAGTCTCTACCATTGGCTCTTATACGAATACGAACTAGACCAAGAGTAAGAGAAGGGCTTAGCCCATTCGAAATTTTATATGGGCGGCCTTATGGGGTGCAAAAAGGAACATCTTCACAAATTGGTGAAGAAATAATGACCTCCTATATGGTGGCACTAAACAAGCAATTAAAAAGAATTGAAAAGCATGTAATGGGAACACGTAGTAGGGGTCTGGATGGGCCTGTTCATGATATACAACCAGGGGACTATGTATATGTTAAGTCTCTTACAGAAAAAGCCCTGGAACCACAGTGGACTGGACCCTTTCAAGTCCTTCTCACTACCTACACGGCAATCAAGGTCGAGGGACAGAATTCCTGGATTCACCATACCCGGATAAAGAAAGCCCCTGCAACTTCGTGGAGAGTAATTCCAGAGAACAGAGGATTGAAACTCAAGCTTGTTTGGGCAAATAAGTGCAGAAACAATGTGGGTAACGAGTAAGTGAACTAGAAGTTGGGGTTTGAGCTGCCAAAGAAAGTTTAGGTTAGTAACCGATCCAGGCTCAGAATGATCCGCACCAAGTTGAAAATATTAATCTGCTTCAGCATCCTTTCTATAGCTTATAACCAGACGCTTACCGAGTGGCCATGGTCTCAAGCATACATTGGGTATACTGGGTCCATGGGAAAATATTCCACTCGGGAAGATTTAAATCTGTCTACCGTGGTTATGCGTGGAAATCAAGAATACACGAAGGGAGAATGGAGCAGGGATATAGAGCAGAAAAATTATAAACTTCAGGGAACCATAGGCGAAGAAATCAGAATAGGGTTCCGACTGATTAATGGAACTACTCACAAAAAGGCATCCCAGATTACTGTATCAGTTATTCCTACCATTAAGAACACCAAAAGATGTACCACTGAGGAGCGAGACTGCTGGCATAACTTCACTCTGGTACAGACCATGAGAGTGACCTGTCTTTGGGTCAACGATACCATTGGCCTCTCATTTAAATTTGAAATACAGGCCATCAGCAGACCCACTACAACAAAAGATCCTGAGATCACAATACCTACCACACAACCTCTCAAACTTAAACCCCATTGTGGTTCTACTAATTAGCTTAGGGATTTTAGTAATATTAACCATTATGTTGTACCTATGGCTTTGAAGAATGTCTAAAAGGATAACTATTATATACGATACCTTATATCATTCAGGAAAGCTGTTTAAGTAAAAGAATTTACTTAGTGTAATAGAAAGGGGGGAATTGATCTGAGGGTATAGAGTCAGGATTGTATATGTAGTGTAGTTATACAAGAGCAGCTCTTGCAATTTAGCTAGGTAATCATGTAACAACGGCTTGTGAAGGAGCAGGGGAGTTTTTCTTTCCATAGCAAAGGGATTACTCCTGAAAGCCTTGTACTATCTCGAGGAGAAGAGAAAGAGCAAGAACTCGAGGATGGAATGATATCCATCCTAAATTCATCAGTTGTCTCTTTGTTAAAGAAAACAGGAGGCTGACAAAGGACATGATTAGAGGAAAACAGATAGTTAACAAGGCCATGAATTAGCTCAGAATGATAAGAACACTGCAAGCTTGCAAGACCAGCACATTCCAGGCGAAAGGTGATAAGTACATCCTGAGGAGGCCTCCGGGCCTTCCTCCCAAGGACCACCGAAGACCCATTGCCCACAATTTTTGGAAGAAACTGCGCAACAATCACAAAGGACTGATAAGCTGATTAGCATAAGAAGCGAGAGTAGGCGGGTTTAGGTAATGACCATGTATATGCATCAATTGAATATTCATTGTTTCATTGTATAAATATGTGACGGTTTTGCTACTTCGGGTATGCACGTTTGTGGTGGAGCGATCCCCCGTGCATCTGCGCGCATTAAACATACCTACTGTATAACTTTTGAGTTATAGAGTCTATTTCCGTACGTCAGTATCATCTTGAGCTACTTGGTGAAGAATCTTTGTTTGCTTCCACATCTTATTTAGATCTGTTTCAATTTCTTTTTCCTGATTTATGTATGCACAACAGCTTTGATTTATTACCATGCACACACCTCCTTCTTTGGCCAGTAGCAGATCTAAGGCCATTTGATTTTGTCTAACTACGCTACTTAAGGAGGAAACTTCTAATTGCAATCTATGGATAGCATCACTTGTGTCCCTTTGGAATAACTCCATGCTAGCAGATATGTTAACTATAGCCTTTTCCAATTCACTTACTCCGAGCCATGGGAGGAATGCCCCTGCGAAACCATGAAAAGCAGTTGGTTGTACTATTAGGGGATTTATTCCCCTTTTATATATTTTCCTCCAAGGGGTTGGTAAAATTCCTGGTGGAGGGTGTGAGTGATTAAATATCCGGTCTCCAGGAAATAGGTATCCTAAAGTACGTGTTCCGTTCCATTTATGTGGTAATACTTTTTGGGCCCTTCCATCTCCACATAGCCAGCATAATCCTTTAGGAATGCCGTCAAATGAAACATCTCCCCTCAACCCCTGAATAACAGGGAGTGGACACCCACTTGGTGTGGGAGTGTTTTGGCAAGTAGCTTTCCCTTTGCATGGGTCGAAACATAAACTCCAACTTAGGGCTGTATAGTTCACATTAAAGTTCCCTAATTTTAAGGCCCCCATATCATTTTTCATTATGATTATGGCTTTTCCAGACTTTGCAGCTCAAACTTGGGATTGACATTCCCTAATTTGTTATTTTTACGCTTGTATGGTGTCGGGATCTTTGACATCATTGCGGCTGTGCCCCAGCATAATGTTTTTCCACTAGGGAGTTGTGTCAATTTTTGACCAGGTAAACATTCAGTCTCTTGAGAGCGTACAGGCTCTCTGCTCTCTGGAACTAGAGAATTCTTCGAGGAGTTAGAGGGCCAACTCCAATTAGCGTATGCCACTGGTATTCCAAAGAGGGGCAGTTCCATGTTCTCCTTGGGCAATGCTGTACATATCCAACAGTCAGGTAAGTTCAAAGCTCTCCCAGTGGCTTGTGTCAGTTGTACATAAGCGTTGTCCTTCCAGGCAGTAACAGTTGGAGAGAACCAGATTATTAAATATATACAGTCATTTCTCATGTTACTGTCTCCGCAGTTTCAGCCTTTAGATCCTTGAGGTTCAGAGGTCAATTGCTCTCCTGGGGCTCTCTTTACTCGGGAGTAATGGATCCAGATGGCTCACTCTCAAACCTTGATGGCTGTGACAGTTGTCAACAGCACCTGGTATGGTCCATCCCACCTTTCCTGAAGAGGATCACCTGACAAATTTTTCATAAAAACCCAATCTCCAGGATTAAAAGGGTGTATAGGGTAATCTAAACCTTTGGCTCTGGTTTCTAAAACTCTCTTACTCATTTGTTTCAATTGTTTTCCTAGAGATATCATATAATTCTGTAAATAAGCATCTCCTAGCTGATCTAGATCCTCTCCTTTATATCTGGTGTGATATGGTCTTCCATATAACATTTCAAAAGGATTTAGATTCTCTTTAGCTCTAGGCTTTACACGTATCCTGAGGAGAGCTATGGGCAATGCTTGATACCAATACAAGTTTGCTTCTTGGCAAATTTTAGCTATCTGTTGTTTTATTAAATGGTTCATCTTCTCCACCTGTCCGCTCGCTTGTGGCCTGTAAGGAGTGTGTAGTTGCCAGTCAATTCCCAATAGCTTGCTCCCTTGTTGTACTACCTGTGCAGAAAAGTGTGATCCCCTGTCTAAGGAAATGACTGTAGGTACCCCAAATCGAGGTACGATTTCATTTAGCAGTACCTTAGTTACTTCTCTTGCTTTGTTAGTTCTGCAGGGGAAAGCTTCTGGCCATCCAGTAAAAGTATCTGTCGGTACCAACAGGTATCAATAACCCCCTTTTCTCTGGAGTTCAGAAAAATCAATTTGCCAGGTTTCTCCAGGAGTGTTTCCTTTTCCAATCGTACCCAATTTTATTCGATTCCCTGTATTAGGATTATTCCTTAAGCACACTGGATGTTGCCGTGTGATTTGTTGAACAGTTGTATACGTATTTTTCCCTATCCACTTTTGACTTCACTATTCATATAAAGCATCTGCTCCCCAATGGGTTTTATCATGTTCTTTCTTAACCAAATTCTAAATCAGAGTGGAGGGTATAATTATCCTCCCATCCTCTAAAAGTGGCCATCCTTTAGAGGGGATTTGTATTTTAAGTTCTGACATTAATTCCTGATCTGATTTAGAATATTTAACATGTTCCTGATCACATAATTCCAGTTCATAGTCTTTATTGGTTGGAATCAGAGTTAAAATTTGATGTTCAGATGTCCTTTCTGCAGCCTGCTTAGCTTCATTATCTGCCAACCTGTTACCTTGTTCTGGATCAGTGTTACTTTTGGTACGTCCCCGACAGTGCATGATGGCAACCTTGGCTGGTAGTTGTACCGCTTCTAATAAGCGAAGTATTTCTCCTGCATGCTGAATGTGTTTCCCTTGACTTGTTCAAAGTCTGCCTTCTTTCCACATCGCTCCATGTGCATGTACAACTCCAAAGGCATACTTAGAGCCTGTCCATATATTTATCCTTTTTCCTGCTGCAAGTTCTAGTGCTCTGGTCAGGGCAATACTTTCTGCTTTTTGGGCTGAAGTTCCAATAGGTAAAGGATTGGATTCTATTCCCTGGTCAGTAGTGGTCACTGCATACCCAGCCTTGCAGATACTTTGTCGGACGAAACTACCACCGTCCGTGAACCAGGAATCTTGGGCATCTTCTAAAGGTTCTTCCTTCAAATCAGGTCTGCTCTTTACGTTTCTCCTCCATGCTTATCTGGGCTCCCAACACCTGCACTGACTAGTTAGTGCTTCACTGAAAACAAGATAGACTCTGTCTCCTAATTGGTCGTTAGTCTTATTATTTATGACTCCTCTATCTCCTGCTTCCTCGAGTTTCAAGGCTGTTGCACAATTGGTCAAATGCATGCAGGTATCATCCTGAGAGAGGAAAGTGAGAGACTTTCATTTACAGTGAGCCACATGGCACCAACACAAACAGCTCACAGACACCCCTGAAACACCTTCTGGGAGGAGGAGGAAGAGGTACAGAGGGTGCAAAGAATGGGAAAGAAGCAAGCTGCATGCCATGAAACACACCAGACTTGCCTTTTCTAGCGGGTTGCTGGTATTTGGGGTTCCCCAGTTCCCAGGTCCCTGCATGGAACAGTGGGTGCTATCTGACTGGCTGCTTGTCCTGCAGGTTGGATGGCAAGCACGTTGTCTTTGGCCGTGTGAAGGAAGGGATGAATGTGGTGGAGGCCATGGAGCGCTGTGGCTCCAAAGATGGCAAAACAAGTAAGAAGATCACCATTACTGACTGCGGGCAGCTCTCGTAAATGCTCCTCTCAACTGACCCTTCCTTCAGCAGCCTGGGTGCCAGGCCCTGCTGCAGCTCACCCCATCCCACCCTGCTCCCCACTTACTGCTGCATTTCTACGGGGTCTCAGCCCCATGTGCATGGTCCAGCCAGACCACAGTTACCTTGTGAGTCTGAATAAAACGAGTTAAACCACAGTGGCCCCCTTGCTCTTACTGTGGGGTATGTGTGGGTGTGTGTGTGACCTGGGACAGCTGATCAGAGTCACCCTTTAAGATCGAGTCCAACTGTTTCTGTCTTACTCTAACCCATATCCCTGAGCACCTCATCTACCCTCTGTTAAACACACCCAGGGTCAGGGACTCGACCCCCTCCCTGGGCAGCCTGTGCCAGGCCCTGACAACTCTGGGTGTGATTCTGGGGTGTTGGGAAGGGAACTTGTCCCCCACCATTGCTGCCCCTTGCACCTGTGGGGGTGTCCCTCAGGCATGAGGGGGTGGTGCCCCCTCCCACCTCAGAGTGCTGTGTTTAATGGGTGGGTTGGGGGGAGGAGTGGGCATGGGGGGTCTGGTCTGGAGGGTGCTGGGGTACCAGCAGTCCTGGTTTTCGGGGGGAGCTCTGTGGCAGTCGTGTGGTCCCTGTTGGGTCGGGAGCTGGGTGTGGAGGCACCCTGTGGGGTGCAGTGCTGCCCACAACCCCTTGTCCTGCTCCGAGCCGGGCCCGGTGTTGGGGCTGTGAAAGGGCTGCTGGGGGGGGGCCGGCTGCTTCTGTCTGGGCGCGGAGAGGGCGGCTGGGATCCGGAGCGCTGGAGCGCCCGCGGGGCTGGGCCTGGCCCTGGGGAAGCTGCCGGCCGGGAGAAGGCTTGTTTGAGGCACCGAGGGGCGGGGGGAGGCGTTCAGCGCTGTAACAAGGACAGTGGCTGTGCTCTGCCGCCAGGTGGAAGCCTCTGGGTGCGGCAGTGGGTTTGTGCAACCGGTGCCCCCTGAAGCACAAGGGTCCTTGTGGTCCTCCTTGAACCCCCCCGCCCGATGTTCTCTCCTTCCTCTGCAGTTCAGCGGGTTTGGAGGAGCCCAAAAGCTCCAGAAGCTCCTGTCCAGCCCTGTCAGCCTGCCCAGCTCCACCCATCACCTACCAGCTGCCTGAGGCCCCCTTCTGCTGGGGGTGCCAGGGGCCAGGGCCAGCTGATGCAGGCCCCTGGTGTGGGGCTGCTCCCCTTGTTGTGGGTTGCAGCTGCCCCACGGGGTGCATGTTCACTGCAGTGTGCAGGTACCCCATGGGGTGCAACTCTTGCTCGTGGCTGCTCCTTGTCCCCCTGCCTGGGGATAGCAGGAGGTGATGGGGATGCTGGTGCCCCAACAGCCAATGGGGTTGGGGCGGTGGTCCAGGGGGAGCCCCTGTATGCCATGGGTGTCGTGGTTTTAACCTCAGCTGGCAACTGAGCACCAGGCAGCAGCTCACTAACTCTCCCCTGGTGTGATGGGGGGAGGACTCAAAGGGTAAAAAAGAGAAAGAAACCGATGGGATGAGAAAAAAACAGTTCAATAAGCAAAAAGCAACTTTTAAAAGGGAAGAGAAAAAACCTCAAACAAGCCACAGCAAAATCACAGAATCACAGAATCACAGAATTGTAGGGGTTGGAAGGGACCTCGAGAGATCATCGGGTCCAACCCCCCTGCCAAAGCAGGCTCCCTAGCTCATATTGCTCAGATAGGCGTCCAGGCGGGTCTTGAATATCTCCAGTGAAGGAGACTCCACCACCTCCCTGGGCAGCCTATTCCAGTGCTCAGTCACCCTCACTGTGAAAAAGTTCTTCCCCATGTTGGTGCGGAACTTCCTATGCTCCAACTTGCAGCCATTGCCCCTTGTCCTATCCCCACAGACACTGAAAAGGGGCTGGCTGATTCCCCCTGCATCCCCTGCTTCAGATAATTATAAACTTTGATTAGGTCCCCCCTTAGTCTTCTTTTCTCAAGGCTGAACAGTCCCAGCTTACTCAGCCTTTCCTCATAGGGGAGATGCTCTAGGCCCTTAATCATCTTCGTAGCCCTTCTTTGGACTCTTTCCAGGAGATCCCTGTCCTTTTTATACCAAGGAGCCCAGCACAATTGTTCCTCACCATCCAGGCCCTGGGAATGTCAGGCCTGGGTGACCTCCCCAGTGTTACTGCTGAGCACGGCGTTGTACGGTAGGGAATCTCCCACTTGGGGCCAAGCTGTCCTCACTGTGTCCCCTCCTAAAGTCCTCATCACCCCCAGCCTTACTCATCAGCTGTTTCCAGCACTGGCCACTCACCCCAGGTTCACAAGCGAGTTTTTGCCAGAGGCCATCTCCACCCTGCTGCTGGGCTCAGGGGCTGTGTCAGCCCAGCTCTGCCTGGCTTCTGTCCTCACCCAGACTCTCAGGCAGGGTTTTTGCAAATGCCCACCTGGGATGGAGTTGGAGCAAGGCAGGGGTCAGGCGCTGGGGGAAGCTGCAAGAGTAGGTACCTCATGGGAGCAGGGTGAACTGAGGGCTGTCAGCAAACTGAGGAATCATCAGGGGTGGAATTTCCTTCTCCCCTCGAATGCACCCTTCCCATGCTGTGCATGCAGAGCTGGTCTGTGGGCCCATGGGATGGGCAGTTGGGCAGGGTCAGCACAGGGAAAAGGCTCTGGCAGGCGCCAAGAAGCAGCTGCTGGGAGGTAGGAGCAGTTTGGCCCAGGGAACTCCTGGGTTTGCCGCTGTCACGAACCAGACAGTTGTGCTCTGACCTGTATTTCTATCTACACGTTATTTGGGGTGGGGAGGTGGATTCCATTCATTGGAGGGCTGGTGGGTGTTGGGCTGGTCCTGCCACACGTGGCTGGCTCTGCTGGATGGCCACTGAGAACAGGGTCATTGAGGCCTGGGTGGATGTGGGTAGGGTGAGGGGGTCCCCAGTCTGATGTTGGTTCCAGTTCTCAGAGTTGCTGGGGTCGGTTGTCCACCTGTCCGGCAGTGAGGTTCATCTGAGGAAGGATCGGGCAGCGCTGAGCCTGTGGAGACAGGAGGTTTCTGAGGATGTGTCCTGTCTGCAGTGTTGGGGGGGTACAGGGTGGGCTTCAATGCCATCTGCACTGTGGGACGCAGGCACTCAGCTGCATGTGGAGCTGTGGGCACAGGGGGCTCTGTGCAGAAAATGGGGTGCTCCGCACCCTCTGGCTCATTGGGGTGCAGGTGGGACAGCCTGCCCCTCTCTTTCTCTGCCCTACCTCTAAGTGCTTCATGACTAATAGCAGCCATGGAATACAGAGGTGTGGACACCACCTGCCCCCCACCCACTCCCCATCAACTCACTTTGACTTCTTTTTTTTCCATATACAGATGGCACAACACATTGCCATCCCATACAGCATGGAGCCCAGGATGGCTGCAAAGCCTTCTAAACAGTACTTTGAGAAATTCTGATCCTCCTCAGTGTCTGTGTCGCTTCTTCCTTCTGCACCTGGAGGAACAATGCTGGACGTGAGCGTGTCCCATGAACCACTGATAATCTCCCAGGTGTCCAGGAAATGTTCTTTCGGACTTTTCTAGCCTCTCTGAAGCAGTGAACATCCTGGGGCTGCCATGTTCCCTCGGTTTCAGAAGCAGCAGAGGAAACGCTGCAAGCCTCCCCTTCTCCTCTCAGGTTTCCTTGAGCTCTGGGATGGCCTTAATTCACTTTTCCCAGTGCCCTGGCTTTGTTCCCCCTGGGGGCTCTGTCTGACCCTTTGGGCTAAGTGGGACCCCCAAAGAGAGGTGCTGAGGCCAGATGGGGAGCACGTGGGGGAGGGCAGCTGCTTGACCGATTGTCCCTTTGAGCGAGACAGACAAAGACCATCCCTGGGCCCGGGAGTGTCACCCCCAGCTCCCCCTGCCCAGCCCAGCACCCACACCCCCAGGGGATGCAGTCAGGCCCCCAGGGGAAGGCACCTGAACCGCCCTCTCCCTCTCAGCCTTTTCTATGGCATGGGCACAGCCTGATTGCCCCCGTTTTAGGACTTGCTTCCCCTTATGGCCCCTGCAAGACAGCCCAGTACCTGGGTTCAATGGAAACCGTTCATCTCTGCCGGCACGCCAGGCTTCCCCGGGCTTGGACAGCGCTGCCAAGGATGAGGAAAGGTAAAGCCTCAGCGTGGCTCAGGCACAGAGGGTGCAGGGGGACGGTGCAGGTTCTCTCTGAGCCGTGCCCGATCTGGCAGGGCATCCCTTTGGGCCTGACTTCACAGGAGGGAGCCGCTCGCCTCTCTTGTGCCCAGGACTCCTCCAGGCAAGCTCTGGGATGCTCCTGGCTCCTTTCCGAACAGGCACCCTGTACTCACAGCCTGGCTGCTGATGCCATGAGCAGCAGCGGCACCGTGGGAAGAGCTGGCACACACACAGGGGGTTGTTTTGTGACACTGCACGACTGAAGCACAGCAATTACCTGGCACGATGTCTGACTGACTTGTCCTCATGTTGTTGTCAGAGCTTGGCACTGGCTGGCTGTGTCCCTCCTGAAGCACCTCCTTCTCCATGGCCTCACGGTCCATCTCTTTAGAAAGAAAGTGAGCCAGTTGCATCAGATGCACCCGTTCCTCATGAGGAGCGTGGGCTCTTCAGGAGGCAATACTTCTCCAGGGACATGGGCAGTGCTTAGGAGCAAAGCCTGGGCATTTATCTGCTGGTCACCACCTCGTCACACCGTGTCATTCATGGAGGAGCATTTAAGTGCCAGACACTTTCCTGCTTCCCAGTGAGCAGCAAATCCTGACCCGCTGAGACACTAGGAGATTGCATGCCATCTTCTTGTTTGCCTTCCTTCCTACCCCTGCTGTGTAGGCCACGGCTTGTCCATACGTGCACCTAAAACCCCAGCTGCCCACGTCTCCTGGTTAAGAGTGATGGAGACCCACCTTGTGGTGCTTTGTCCAAGTCCCTCATCATTGCCTGTAGCACTTCTGATGGGCCCTGGTAAGATTTGCCCCTTTCAGCACTGGGCCTTGCTCTTCGAGGACCTGAAGGAACATTTAAAGTTACGTTTCTCCTGACTGAAATACTGACAGCGAGCGCTCAGGCTGTGAAGTCAGTCGAGACGGATTCCTCACTCACCCCTGGGACGCCAGGTGAGCTCCAGTGCAGGATCCGGCCTGGGGGCTGGAAAAGCTCTCCCTGTGTCCACATCTGCAACCAAACAGCCATGAAGTTTGCTCCAGCCCGGGCACACAGGCCCCAGGGAAGCTGCCCCAGGGAGTGGGACACAGGGACAGCTCTTAGGGACAAAGGTTTCTCACTGCTCCCGGCCCCATCAGTCTCCTGGAAAACGCCCGTGGCATTTTCTGACCATGGCTCACCCAGCCTGCCCAGCCCCACTGCTCTCCCAGCCCTACCCCACCACAAGCTCAGCCCCACTGTCATCCAGAGAAGCAGTGGGTTCTGCCAGGGCTGGCTGCTGCCCTCGCCTGCCACCTACCCAACTCGCGGGATCGCAAGGGAGCAGCCCCGACCTCCTGGGGTCGCAGGGCCACCAACAGAAGGATAAGGAGGCAGGTGGGAGCCATGGCCCTTCCTGCCTGAGTAATGATGCTGCTGCTGCTGCTGTCCCCGCTGCACAGCACCACATACCATGGCAGGGCTCTGTGACATCACCACCCTGGCCTGCACCATGGCAACGCCCAATGGCCCCTCCTGAAGCTGCTCGACCTTGACATCATCTGCATAGAGGAGGAACAGCATCCCTCCTTGCCCATCCCAAGGCAAGCTCCTTGCCAAGGGTGGCAAATGCCAGTGGCTAAACCAGTTCGAATACAAAGGTTGAAGGAAGGTCTCCCCTCTCTAACAGCTACCAGGAGTAAAATCACCTTGATAAGACAACAGGGATCCAACAATTCTGCAGCTATGGGCACATCTTTTTCCCCTCCTGCTCCCCTATTGATGGATTATGGGAATTCAGGCAACTGTAACTTTGCAACCACTGCTATTTCTCTTCCTATGCAGCAAGCACAGCAGTACATCTGCCTCTGGGATTGCAGGCTGAAGCCTTGGTAATTTTAGTACTTGGACCATCTGAGATCCTTGGCCTAAAAGCCCTGTTTCCTATTAGGAGCACTTTGCACTAATTAAACTTCATCAAATTCTTCCTGGGTCTTATTACCTCCAGTTTGCAGATGACAAAAAGGAGGATTTAGCTCACAGGACAGACCAGGAATTATGATGTTCAGTTTTAGAAGCAGTTCTTAGATTTTAAGGGGGGGTTTAAAAAAATTTTTAATTTGATTTTGCTTTACTCTGCTTCTTTATAACTTGGAGGTGGGGAAGCAGCAAGCAAGTCCCTTAAATAAACTTCAAATAAACTGTAAATTTATGTAGGACTATACATTTATGTAGGACCTGAAGTGGGGTTTCCCACTAGATGGTGGTAGACAGCGTTTTGGAAGTGGTGTTCACTCTTGCTTTCTCCCCCCCTAGAACAGAAACCCAGGCTCTGCCCAGGTGAGTATTCTCTTCCCCCTGCAGTTATTACTCTGTGTTCCACGGGGAGGAGCAAAATGAGCAGCTCACTGCTGGTTGAGTTGCTGAGGTTTGGTTTTACCTTTTCTTGGGGAGTTTTCTCTCCCCTAGGCAGCTGTTGAGAGACCAGGGCCTTCGGGTTTGGTTTGTGTAATCCAGTAAAAGCTATTCCTGTTATCCATACACATGTGCCTGGGGTAGTTCTTAACTCCTGGGCACTATCTGTGGGATTCATGTAAAATATTGTTAATCTCATGTTGGGCAAATTGTTTTTTCTTATTTTTTATTTCTTTGGTTTATGCTGTTTAAAAAAACCCCAACAAACCACCACAGCAAGAAACCAAGCTGGGGTATTGGAAATAAGCTGTGAATCCCAGACCCAAAACAGTCACCCCTGGATGCAACTGGGTGTGAAGTTTTGCTTTGGTCTTTTGGAGATCCTGTGCCTCAGATCAATGATTCACCTCCCAGTTGAGGCAAGGCTCTGGTTTAGAATGGAAATTTGGAGTAAACAGAAGAGATGCCAGCCAAAAAGACTTCAGCAGTTAAATTTATGCCAGTAATGCACATGCTGCAGCTGAGGAAAACCCTGACCTTCTGCTGTCCTGTCCTTAACCATTTGATTTGCACAAAGCCAGGAAGAAACAAACAAAACAAAAGCTGGCGTGCTTGGGACGTGCTTATGAAGTGTTACCTCAGCCTGTGGCAACGCCACTGCGTTCTCTGGCTGCAGGGAAGGACACACAGCCTGGGAGAAAGGATTGACAATGATATTTCCTTACTTCTAGCTCTACATGGGCACAGCCTCACCACAACATCAAGTCCCTGCTTGCACGCCGTGGTGGAGATGGTTGTGGTGATTCACACTGGCAAGTATCACCAAGCAGGATTTGCTCATGCTCTCCCTAATTGTTACTACTGTGATTACATTAATGCTATCATATTTCTCCTGCATTAGGAAAGCAAGCAGAATGACTGATTAGTGCAAAGAACAGAGGGAGGAACTGGGACTCCGGGTGTTGGCTGTAGAAAGTCAGCACTGCAGGAATTTAGCCCAGTTATGGTAATTACAGGAGGAATTTGATCTATATATTTTTGATGGGCAAGTATTTTATGCTGGTTGAACTGGGAAGATTGGCATAAGCCTTCTGTTGTGACTAGGCTGGATGCAGCAACACCTCACCTGTTCAGGTAGATCCCTGAGTGAGCTTTGAGCAGCTCAGATCATCTCCTAGATTCAATCACAGAAAGTAGCAGAGACAAGGAAAATAAAGGGAAGGTGTCTGCTGCAGGACCTCAAAGGTCTGCAGGCTAAATGATTAATGACTGCTAATTTCTCTTGATAGCATTGCTATGAAGGACATGCACATGCACATCCTGTCTCTCCGATTCTTCCAACCTTTTTATGGTCCTGTGAGTCATTCGGGCAGAAAGGGACTGACTTTTTATAAATACCTCATGGTCCTTCATTACATTTTAATCACAGAAATTATATATGCCAGTAATCCCAATAAAGTTATTTTTGCTTCTGCAGCAGAACAGAACAGTGTGACAGCATAAAATGGGCTCTGGCTTCCTGATCAAGGGAAATGCTGGGGTATTTTCTGAAACTTTACAGCACAGAAGAGCACCTGGAAGGTAATTTATCTGTTTAAGAGGAACAAAGGCCTGAAAAGTGCTTTGCTGGGTCTGAGTCCCTGGTTCCAAGGGGTCCAGCTCTGTCAAATTCAATTATTGGAGCACTAAATCCACCTTTATCATCTTTCCCCTGCTTGTCCTTGGGATTATCATGACCCAGAGGTCTCTTGATCTGTTAAATTTCATTCTGAGTGATGCACATGCCTGAACTTCCCACTTGCAGCCCTCTTGCCATATTACCTGTATTTCCCTCTGCCATCTTCCACCAGGGGAGGGCAGGTGAGAAAATGATAATGCTTAAAAAAAATTAAAATAAATGTAGAGCTGTGCCTCTGCCAACGATTTCTGAACACAAGAAGTCCTCACAGGGAGACTGCATCACTGAATACATAGGATCCATCTTCCCCTACAAACTCCTGTCAACAGCGAAACTGCTGCAGTCTCAATCAATCTTGCATTACTAAATGTCCCTTACGTCACGGCTCTGTGCTCCTCTCCCTCACAAACAAAGGCTAGTCATGTTCAGAGGCTGTACTACATGGGTATGTTTGGGATAAGGCCAGGTGCAGTGAGTAATGTGAAGGGATCGATAATGTGGAGCAGCAGAAGAGGTGTGCTGTGACTTCTCTGTGTCCTATCTAGTTCTCCATATGGTTCATTTGAAAGCCTTTTAGGAGCTTAACCAGGAGACTATTGCAGCGAATGTGGAAAAAACGATGCACGAGGATAAGAAGCACAAATGCTCCAGAGACCTTAAAATAAGCTCCTGGGTTTTAATGGGATCTAATGAAACCCTCTTTGCAGGGGCAGCGGGATGGAAGGGGTCGGACAGCTGGTGATCAGATCCTTGATAAACATTCCCGGTAGCCGGACTCTGTGCAAACAGTAACTACAAAGGCAAAGGCCTGAAAGATCAACAGAGAATTGCAGGTCTGGGTAAAATGATGCAACGGGTTATAATTAGTGTCACTGGTCTGGGGAGCAGAGGCTTTCCTATTGATTTAGAGCTACGAAGCACCTTAATCAAATAACGAAGGGGGCTGGTGGGGGAGAAAGCTCCCATCAGTCAATAGATCTCAAGGACACCTACTGTAAATTAGCAGGCTGATGGCCATAACATGGATTCACTGTAGGGAGAAATATCACAGTGAGGGTGACAGAGCACTGGAATAGGCTGCCCAGGGAGCTGGTGGAGTTTCCATCTCTGGAGAGATTCAAGAGCCGTCTGGACGCCTATCTGTGCAATATGAGCTGGGGAGCTGCTTTGGCAGGGGGGTTGGACCCGATGAGCTCTCAAGGTCCCTTCCAACCCCTGTGATTCTGTGATTCTATGAAATGGTTGACATTACTGGAGGTGTGTGTGGGAGCTGGGCTCCAGCTTCCCAGAAAAGCATGGAGCAGCAAAAGGTTTTTTTGTGAGTCAGCTGGCTCTCGTCAGGTCCAAAAACTGGGTGCATTGGGAAGGGCAGAAGCTAAATTGAAGCAAGTTAATGTTATCCAAACTCACTAGGAACCTCAGGTTTTGGCAAGGGATGCAGGGAGGCCGTGCCCATCTCTGGGACGGGGTATCCAAGGGGCGGATGTCTGCGGTATGTCTGCAAACAGCCAACGCTGTGTGCTGGTGGGGGTCAGGTGGGGTTTGCCCCAGCCAGGAAACTGGAAATCTGGGAAAAATTACATTTTGAGTAGAGGGGATGTGCATGTGGTGGAGGTGTCATCTTGTCGGGGGCGGAGCGGGGCCCGGCCCGCCCCGTGCTCTGCCTGCCGGGCCGGCCCCGGCCCCGCCGCACTCGCCGCTGCCGGCGGAGCGGAGCCGAGCCGAGTCGTGCCGTGCCGTGCCGTAGCCCCTAGCGCCATTGCCGCCCTCAGCCCGCTATGGCAGGTGAGCCCGTCGTCCTTCTCCCTCGGGCAAGGCGCCGCCGCTCGCCCGCCCGTCCGCCCATGCTAAGGGAGAAGCCTCGTCGGCGCCTCCCCCGTGGCGCTTTCCCTTCAGCCCGCCGCGGTCATTGCTCTCGTCTCCCGCTTGCTGTCATCTCCATCCCGGCCCCCTGCCGCTGCCTGAGAGCCGCCCTCCATCCCCAGACACCCGGGGCTTGCCCCTTCCTTCTCCGGGGAGGTGGGTCGGGGCTCCCCCGCAGCCTCCACCATGTTGTCCGGCCGCGGTTCACCTTGGCCGCGCGGTTTTTACCCCTCCTGCGCCGCCCATCCTTTTCCTCTTCTCCCTTTTACTTCATATTAATATTTTTAATCCCTCCATGTTCTCTATGCTCGCGTCCTCCAGCTCGGAATCGCCTCCAGCCCGTGCTGGGCGCAGGGGAAGGGACCCCCAGCCGGGGCATGGCCTGGGCGGCCGCGGGAGAAGGGCTGCCTGAGGCGGGCACCTGCGGCGGGATCACCTGCCCTCTGAGGCACAGACACCGGTGGGCATTTATCCCTGGGGGGGTGTGCGGGGTTACTGCCTCAGTTCCCATGAGGTGATCTGTTCCTTAATTATTATTATTTCTTCTTTAATCTGAAACAAAATGGGTGGCAGAGTCGGCAGCCTGTAAATGGGATGGAGAAATGCAGGTTAATTCTCTGCCGGCCCTGAAGGGGTGGCCTCGCTTTCTTGTCTGATCCCGTTCTCCTGATAAGCTTTGAGGTTTGCCTGGAGCCAAGCATGCACAGAGCTGTCGGGAGAACAGACTCCCTGGAGCTGACACCAACTCTGACCTCGGCCCCAACAAGCCCGCTGGCTTTAGAGCAGGCCCCAGAAAGCCTCAGAGAGATCACTTTGTGAGCGCTGGGGGCACATCCCTGCGCCTGACCCATTCCCCCTCTGCTCTTCTGCGTGTCTGAGGACACACCAAGACAATACAGGGAATCCACCTGAGCGACATACAGAAACCTAAACGCTGGCGCATTAGCGTGACGTGCCCCTGCAGTGCCGCTCCAGCCCGGGCACACAGCCCCAGGGAAGCTGCCCCAGGGAGTGGGACACAGGGACAGCTCTAGGGACAAAGGTTTCTCACTGCTCCCGGCCCCATCGGTCACCTGGAAAATGCCCGTGGCATTTTCTGACCACGGCTCACCCAGCCTGCCCAGCCCCACTGCTCTCCCAGCCCTGCCCCACCACAAGCTCAGCCCCACTGTCACCCAGAGGAGCAGTGGGTTCTGCTCCATGCTGCCAGGGCTGGCTGCTGCCCTCACCAGCCACCTACCTAACTCGTGGGTTTGCAAGGGAGCAGCCCCGACCTCCTGGGCTCGCAGGGCCACCAAGAGAAGGATAAGGAGGCAGCTGGGAGCCATGGCCCTTCCTGCCTGAGCAATGCTGCTGCTACTGCTGCTGCTGCTGCGGCCACTGCTGCCGCCAGCACTTCTAGTACTATTGTGCTGGTCCCCGCTGCACAGCACCACATACCATGGCAGGGCTCTGTGACATCACCACCCTGTCCTGCACCATGGCAGGGCTCTGTGACATCACCACCCTGTCCTGCACCATGGCAACGCCCAATGGCCCCTCCTGAAGCTGCTCGACCTTGACATCATCTGCATAGAGGAGGAACAGCATCCCTGCCACTGAAGCCAAAGTTTGGTGCAAGATTCGTGTGATGACATGCCACAGAAAAGGTCATTTGCAGAAACAGTCTCCGGGGAGTGGTTGGTTTCGGGGATTTCAGGTGTCCCCGCTGTCTGGAGGCAATGCCTTGCTTCTCTCAGCCCTTTCCAAGGAGAGGGAAAGGGCTGCTGAGTAAGGAAGTTGAGGGTGGCCGCTGCCTTCTCCTCCCCAGGGATAATCTCTGTGGGGCACTTGAGCCCCCCATCCAGAACTAGTCCTGGCCAGCTGGAAGATGGGTCTGCGCACCACAAACATCTCCTCTGTGCCGCAGGGGGAAAGGTGGGAAGCTTTGCAAAAGACACTTCTCTGCTTTGTCTTTCTTCAGCACCCCCACACCTCCCTCAGCTAGAGGAGACCCTGGGGTTTTTAACACAGGGATCATCCCCTGGGCTGACTCCCAGGAATTCTCCTTGGCATGACCCCAGGGTAACCCTGATCCCTCTGCTTGGTCTCCCTGCTCTGACCACAGGGAAGGGTGGAGACTGAGAGGGTGCAAGCCCTTTCTCGGACTGGACCTGGACGTTGTTTCTCTGCTGCTTGGCCAAGAAGCTGCTCTGGGCACACGGGGTTCTCCCAGGGTGCTGCTGTGGTGCTCAGGGAGCGATTGCTCCTCAGGCCCAGCTCTCAGGAGCACTGAACCCTGCAGGGCGAGGGTCCCCGGGATGCCAGCCCAGCCTGTCCAGCTCCAGCTGCCCCAGGATTACAGGACAATTACATGTCCAGTTACAGACATGGCCTCCCAGGTAGCCAGGATCTCTGCAAAGCCAGGAAAAGAGCTGTCAGACACACAGCTCCTGGGCAAGCTCCTTGCCCAGGCTGGCAAATGCCAGCGGCTAAACCAGTTCAGAAAATCACCGCTGTCACAGGCATTGAGGAAACCACCAAAGCACAGCCCCAGCATGCCAGTGCTCCTGAGGGGAGGGAGACTGAGGCTTCCCCATCCTGCCCCACGCCTCATGGACCGTTCCTGGGCATCATGGCTGGCTCTGCCCAGCACTGGGGCGGCCGGCACAGCCAGGAGCAGCTCTCTCCAATGCCACTGCTGTGTCTCCTGGTGCAGGCAGGTGCTGAGGCACTGCAGAGAGGCCGGGCGGCACCGGCATGGGGAACGCTTGTCCTGCACCCTGGGGCTTCTCTTGGGAGCTGCTCTGGCATGGGAACATTGCAGCAGCAAAGGCTCCAAAGCCACCTTCTTTTTGCTGCCTAACGGCTCAGTTTTAGTGGCAAAGTGTCATTTTCAAAGTCCAAAGAGGCTTTCTTGGTGTCCCAATCCTCATTTTCTAGCTCCATAATGTCACCTAGCTCCATAATGCAACACCTGACACTTGGCAGTGTGGAACCTCATCAGGTTCACCTGGTCACACCTTTCCAGCCTGTCAAGATCGCTCTGGATGGCTCCTTTCCTTCTGTTGTGTCACCCACCCCACTTAGCTTGGTGTCACCCCCAAACTTGCTGAGGGTGCACTCAATTCCATCATCCATGTCACTGACATTTGAACTTGTTCAGTTCAAAAAGAAGACAGGACATTGCCATGTCCAAAACAGCATGAGGCCTGACAGGGACTCCCCACCGCTGCCCTTGGGAGCTGCTCCATGGCTGGGAGCAGGGTCAGGCGGCAGTGGGGATGCGCTGGGGGACCCCCACTGACAGACAGGAGAAGGAGCAGTCAGAGAGAAGGTTTAGGCAAGCAGCAAACACATGGCTGCTGCACCGTGGCTGTCAGCTTGGAGCTGAGCTGCTTTTTCCCCACGCTCCTGCAGCTCTCCACAGAGGTTGAGGGTTTCGGGAGCTGCTTCCCAAGGGGACGCGCTGTGGCTCTCAGCTCTCAAAAGCTGTACTTGCTGGGCTGTGGGGGTGGCTGGACAGCACTGGGAGCTGCTGCAGGAGCCCTGCCTGAGGTTCCTGCTGGTCTCACGGAACAATGTGGCTGCCAGGACTTCCAGGTCCTGATGCTTGGGCTGCTCTGAGCACCAAGTCTCCCGTGGGCATGACTTGGTCCCCTCAAAAGGGAGGATAATTCAGGGCCATAGGCTGTGGGACATAAAGAGTCAGAAATCACACTAGACAGAGTTAACATGTCTAACTGCAGCCCCTGTGGTCTGGCCAGCTCAGGATTTGAGCTTCCATTTCAGTCACAGAACCCTGGTATCTCCTGAGCTGGGAGGGACCCACAAGGATCATCAAGTCCATCTCCTGGCTCCACACAGGCCCAGCCCAGTCAGAGCCTGGGACTGAGGGCATCGTCCAGACGCCTCTTGAACTTGGCCAAGCTCGGGGCTGTGGCCCCTTCCCTGGAAAAACCATTTAATTCACACTACCTCCATCTTCTCTCTGACACCCACTATTGTGGTTGGGGGTTTTTCCTTTTTCCCCTTTTTATGTATTTGTTTGCTTTCTTTGCTTGGCTGGGAGTTTTAATTATTTTTCCCCCGCCAGTGCAGATCCAGGCATTAAATATTTCAGCTTTCTGCTTTTGTCTTGCAAGCTCGGTTCGGTATCGCTTCTGGTTTGCTTTTGGTTTAAGGTATATTTTTTGGGTAGAAATAAGTGTTGTAGATAGTGCTGACAAATGCCCGACCAAAGCCTTCGATTAGGTTTCCTTCCTTAACGACTGCCTACGTACATCCTACGTTTCTGTTGTTAGAGCCTTTTCCTTTTGCCATAAAAGATGGGAATGCAGGCAGAAGCTCGTACACTTTTGTTTCCATCATTTCATTTCATTTCATTTTGGAGCTGTCGTCGTCATTTTGTAGCCTGGGAAGACACACAACAGGGTTTGGGGTCCCATGCAGCGTGTCCCTTAACTGGCCAGGTCAGTGCAGGCAGGGGCTGACCTCCAAAGGGAGCAGCAGGCAGAGCCAGTAGAAGATTCTGGCAGGGATGTTTAAGACAAGGTAAAGCCCTCCTGTGTTCATTTTTTCACTCTTACCGTTTGCCCATGCAGCTGACTCATTTAGTCTGAGTTTCAGTGCCAGGTAATGTTGGGCTCCCTGTTGCTGTTGAACTTGACCAGCTGAAATAAAAATACCACAGGCTCTGTTTTTGCAGAGACCTTAATACATCTGTGTATCCTCACTGCAGCGCAGTGTTGCCATACTTGAACAAGCTTTAGATTACCCAGTTTAAGCTTAAAAATAAAAGCTGGTTTGGGTAGTGGTTTTCCTGGCAGCTGGAGTTTGATGCAGGCTGTAAAACTCTGGAGAAGCCAAAAAATACAGGAGAAATTAGCTACTGATGTGCTGCACACCTTGATCTGCCTGGTGATTTCGTTATAGAGAAAGGATTACTGCAACAAGTAGCTCAGGTTAGTAAACTGGAAAATAGTCCCTGAGATCTGTAGAACAATTGGATTAGTAGTTGATGAGATCTTTCCACCCTACTCCCAGCTTCAAGTCACGAAATTAGAAATTAGAGCAGTATTAACATGGAGATGCACTGGAACAAATTCAACCTTGGGCTGGCGAGGAGGTTAAACAAGGCCTGAGGTTTTTATCATGGATTTAAAGAAGCCTTTGGCTTTAGGGAAGATGCACATGGGAGTTGAAAATGCCTCGTCAGTGCCCTGGGGGTAAGGGAAGGAGGTAAGGACTGCTGTTCTCAAGGGTGGGTTATGCTCCTGCTGTTCCTTAATGGGCCGCATTCATATGGTTTCAAATCCATCCCAATCTGTCACTTGTCTGCAAACCCTGCTCTTAGGCTTAGCTTTAGCCAAGTGCTTTCTCGGGGCCCCCGGCTCTCACCTTGGGTAGATGTGAGGAGCTGGGTGGCAATCGGGTTCCCTGGGTGCGGGCCTCTTGTTCGTTCTGCCTCTTCACTACAGAAAGAGATCTGAAGGGGAAAAACCAGCCAACTTTTCAAATAATAGGGTAATTTGGGCTGCAGGTTGATGAATGTTTCCTTTGGTGGCAGCACCGATTTAAGCAGCCTCCATCCATCACGAGCTGGGCGCTCCCAGCCTTGCAGTGACCCCTCGGTGGTGCTGGTACCCTGTACGGATGGCTTCCCAGGCAGTGAGAGCAGGGAGCTGCGTTTGGGTTAGCCCACTAAAGTCTGAAGCCAGATGTGTTTGGAGGATTTTTACCTGCTCCTTACCCTCCCTGAGCCATGGGTAAACCTGTGTGGGCATCCCTAGAACTGTGCTGGGTGAGGTGTGTGCATGGGGGGGAGGTGTTTAAAGACTGCTGGTGTGAGAATTTCTCTGCCTTCTGTAGCTGAAGGTAGTTCAGCAGATAAAAATCGTGGCGTTGTTGGTATTACTCGGTTGGAGACTGGTTTCTTTAGGGGGAGGTTAAGATCCTGCCCGTGTTTGACGATTATTTTTTTTCCTGACAGAAAACTTAATGACTGTGGGTTTTCCACTCTGTAGAAGATGCTGCATTTGTATGCAATTCCAATTCCAAAGGCTTTTAAATTAAACCAAGTTTCATTTTCTTCCTTTGATTATGTCAGTGTGTTTGGGGTGGTTGTTTTTTTCTTCCTGGTATAGCCAAATCTGTGAACTTCCTCACTGTAATGAACTTTCTGGCTGTGTTATGCAGTGGCTTTGTTGTGCTGTTCAGGTTGGTTGGAAAACTAAAGGGGTGAAACTTGCCCCATCTTCAGTAGGAATTCCTCCAGAAGTGGCTGTTAAACTGCTCTAATGACCTCATCTGACCCGCAGCAGTTAACCTCTTCTGATCCTCCCGTGCTCAGGGGCAAGTCAGCTGGCACACGGATTACAAATCAGTGTCCCAGGCAAGGTGATTTTTCCAATCTTAGTCTACTGTTGTTCCATCAGCGTGTGGGCCATCTAAGAAAGAGACAACTCAAGCCTGAAAAGATTGTCTGGGGTCATTTCTCCAGTCGGTTTTACTTTTGAACACTTTGTTTATCCTTCCAAGGGAAAATGCAGGTGGCTGTGCAGAACAGTTTTCCTTCCACTGAAGATGATGGTTCCTGTATTGCTGGGAAGAATTCTTTGTGCCAAGCGTTTGTATTTCTGCAACCTTCGTGGTCATCAAACAGTCTGACAGCAGTTACAGTGTGTTTAATTTTACTGAAAAGCTGCAGAAAGAAAATATCGACAGTCAGGCTGAGCAGAGAGAGATGCATCATGGTGTAGTGTAAGGCAGGAATAAAAGAAATCATTTCAAATGAAAGCTCTTTGCCATGTTCCCGAGCCATTCCCAGGGGTGAGGTGCATGGAGACATTCAGCTCCCTTCGTGGTGCTGCACGTAATACTTTGATCAGTGCTGGGGAGCACGTTCTCTTTATGACTAAGTATTTTTAGTTGTTATGAGCCACCTTTTGTCAATGTTTATTTGAAGGCAGACAAGAAATCTGACGATATTTGACCATTTTCAGGTTGCATGGGAAGGAAATGGCTGTTACTTGGATGTTCTTCTAGTAGAGATTGATTTAAATGTGGATTTCTTGCCATGGTAACTTGGCCATGAAAGGAGAAGTACCTCCTTGGGAAAGGGAATTGGGGTGGCAAAACATTGCCAACACTTGGTGGGGAAAGGAAGCAGGAGGGAAAACCCCCTGCACAGCTGGGACAGAGACTTATGGAAATACTCTTTGTTCCTGTGCAACAACACCATTTTATTATTTGCAGGGGAATGGCTGGGCTCGAGGTAATTGTAAAACTAGTCTTTTAACGGGTTTATAATTAGAAATTCAATGATCTCAGTCTCCTTGTGTCTCAGTTCTCAGGCCAGAAGATGAAAGTGCAGGTTATGGAGGCAGTGGGAGTGCACTTACCATCCAGATGCCTGGTGTTACTTTTAAATTTTAAAAAAAAGCTTCATGTGAGAATAAACTTTGTGCTCTTCTGGGGACAGGGAATTTCTGGGATTTCTTCTCATCACATACAGGCAGCCAGGATATTTGATTCTTCCCCCACAGCCTACGTTACTAAGCATGTAATAAAAGCAACCTGTATTGGTAAGAGTGTGTCATGTGCACCTTAGAACGATGGCATAGCTGGATTTTAGCCTGTGTGTTATGGAGGCTGCTGCATCATTCTCTCTGAGTGATGTTTTGATCTTGTACTTACGTCAACACAATGCCTGAGAAAACAAGCTCTGTCTGATAGTTGTATTTTTAGGAGCAGATGGGAGCAGATTAATCTAGCTGTAGTTGTGTTTGAGGAGCTGTAAGTAGTAGCAGGGTACCTGTGAGTGTTTGAACTTGTAGGCCTGACATGGTATGAAAGCAATAACTGAACTTGCTTACACGTGCTTGGATTTAACCACCATTTGCTTGTTATCTCCTCTGTGATAACAGAGACTGTTTTAATCCTGCACCCGTTTCCTTGACGCTTGCTTTAGATTAGGCTTGCTTGAAGAACGGGCTCACGTTAGTATAGGTGGTGGAGAGATTGACTCACCATTATTTTGGTTTTGCCTGTTTTGAAATGCAGTGACTCACCAAACAGATTTTGAATGGCTGCATGTCCTCTAAATTTGTTGTCTGGATTTATTTTTGAATCCAGTTCTTGCAGTGCTTGTGTCATTCCCACAGCTGGCTGAAGCACCTTGAGAATGCATGGTAGACAGCAGCGCAGGCAGAGCAGGAAAGTAAGTAACAAGTGACTTTGGGGGTTGGTTATGCACTTACATTCCTGGGCATTAACCTCATATCACAGGATCATTGAGGTTGGAAGGGATCTCTGGAGATGCCCCAGTCCCACCGCCCAGAGCAGGGTCCCCTGGATCAGGCTGCACAGGGCAGCGCCCAGGATCACAGAGTGCGAACGTCTCCAGAGATGGAGACTCCCCAACCTCTCTGGGCAGCCTGGCCCAGGGCTCTGCCACCCTCCCAGCAAAGAAGTTCCTCCTCAGGGTTAGGGGGGCCTTCCTCTGCTCCGGTTTGTGCCCACGGCCCCTTGTCCTGTCCCTGGGCACCCTGGACACAGACTGACCCGTCCTCCTGAGCCCACCCCTCAAGGGTTTATCAGCATTGATAAGATCCACCCCCCCCGCCCAGTCTCCTCTGGGCTAAAAAGTCCCAAGTCCCTCAGCCTCTGTATGAGAGATGTTCTAGTCCCTTCATCATCTTCGATATGGACAGCAGGACAACCCATGCACACCACCAGCAGATGTTGCAATAAGCTCCTTGCTAAGATCAGGGCCTGTATTTAATCAGCTGAATCAAGCTCAAGTAGAAGTAATATAAATGCCACAACCACAGCTGGTCACCCCAGGATCTCCTGACAAGCAGGGGGCTGTGTGTGGATGCTTTGAGTGGTTCTGTCTCTGAGTGGAGCAACACATTTTAATTGGAGTTACTCTTACTTTGCATGGTGGTACCGTGTCAGCTGAGGACAGTGAGGCCTCGTTTAGTGCTGTGCTGGCTATGGATGTGCTTGTAAGATTGGAAACGTTAAGAGAATGAAGTGCAGTTTGGAAGCTTTAATAGGAAGGTACTTTAAACACTGGGTCTACCAAGTGTCTCTTCTCTGTGTTTGTAGGATGAGGCAGTTAATGTGCTGTTGGTGAATTCATCCCAGTCCTTCAGTGCTCTGGTTCTTGTTTTTCACCTGGCATTAGCAAAGGGAAGGAAATGCTGGATGTCTTTGACCGCTGGAGCCTGCAATTAAACACATCTTAAACACATCTTTATTGAGCAGGCTTAATTTTCTAGCACAGGAGCAGCAATCTGAAAGGGGTTTTGTTGGGGGATTTTTCTGTGTTTTTTTCCTTCCTGGACTTGTTCCTTTTATCACTTGCCTGTATTGTCTTGGCTTTAAGCATATAGCTCAGGGTTGCTGTTTCGTTGTGCTTTTAAAGAAAAAAATGTGTCTATATGTTCTCATTCAAGGTCATACAGAATATCTCATAAAAACAGGTGTGTGATTCCACATCAGGACTAACTTCTTATTTAGAAGCTTGGAATAGAAATAAAGTGCTGGCCCTCAAAGTTAGCAACCTCTTGCTTTGTGTGTTGGATAACATGAAACTGTCCCAGAGTTAATAGTGCTTAATGGACTGTGCTGTGGTCAGGTTTGAATTGCCACAGAGTCTCTGAATCCCAAAGACAGAAAGATGAATTCACAAGTTGTGTACTTTTCATCTGTTTATTAATTGCCCTTTGTGTGGAGAATCCCATATTCAGGCCCTTACCATACCTAAATGAAGAAAACACATCCTTCTTGCTGCAGAGGATGTACTCCAAAGCAGCAGCTGCTTCAGATGTTAGAGCAGCTTTATTTTCATTTCCCTTTTGTATTAAAAATAAAAATAAAAAGTGAATTGTTTCTGAAAGTTGGGCTAGATGTTGCTGATGCAAGAAGCGTTTGCTTGGTCATATTTTAACAGATGGGAGCTTTTGGTAACAGCTTAGAGAGTCTGGTTTCCTGAGGAGCATCTCAGTGTGGGTAAGGCCAGACCGAAGGAATAATTGACGTTCAGATGGGCCAGAGAGAAGTTGGAACTCCAGGTCCCTGTGTGTAGGATCAGACTGCAGGACACTGAGTTCAGCATTCTCATGTCGCTCTGTGGCTGGTCACACACAGGAGTAACAACAGTTGTCAGTCGTTTGCTGATAGTGGATGATGTACGTGCAGGGTCCTGTTTGATTTTGTGGGCAGTGTTTTGGGAGATTATACAGAACATAAAAATTTATTATCAAATAATGTGACAGGGCTGTGTTCTGGTTTAGTCAGACTGTTAGACACTCAGTTACCTTTATTTTGACTTCCTGGTAGTTGCTTCTAAAACTCAAACAAAAAAAATCAGAGATGGAGGAGGGGGTGGCTCTTTTCTTTCCTAATCCCCAAGTGTTCTGTTCTGGTTGTAGTAAGATGGTGTATCAATTTATTTGCTCTAGCCAGAAACTGAAAAATTAATGGGAACAGCTCAGCAGGTGGTGTTTTCATTGCAGAACACAGGAAATAGGAAATCTGCCTTGGTGTAAATGATAATCCTCAGTGTTGGACTGCCTTGGATTTCCCTGGCTGGCTTGCCACAGCCCGAGGGCTATAAACCCAGTCAGCTTTTACGAGTCAGGCTTTCAAACAGACTGATGTTCTCACTGTCCCTCTGCCTTGTTTGCAAGGATCAGAAGCAGCACAGGGTGGAAGCCTGAGCGCTCTCAGGGACCATTCGTGATCCTTCTCGTGAAAACACAGATCTCTATAAACCCCTTCTGCAGAAGGGGAAGATCTCCTGTAATCTCCAGCCCTGGGTACCTGCAAACATCCATTGCTAATGAGCCTTCCTCTTCTTTGGAAGGATCAAACATGTTTAATGCATTTCATGAAGATGACTAATGAGGCACAATCAAATCCAGCAAAGCTGTCAATTAAGGTTTCTGTTAATTTCTTAGTACAAATGAGCCTAAACCCAAAACATTATCTGAGCTCTCCTCCTTGGCTGTTTGGTTTTGGTAAAGATTTTGTGATCAGTATTAGCCCAATGTTTAGTCTCACTTAGGTGCAATGTTCCTTGCTTTCTAAACCCAGCCGAATTGTAGCCCCCAGAACAGAGTGCCGAGCCTATTAAGATCCAAGTCCAATTCCTGTTGTTGTTCTGGAGGCTGTTGTGACAGAAAATGTTTTGTTGAATGGCAGGTAATAGATTCCTTATGGAGACACACAGCATGTGGGTACCTTCACAGGAGACTCTGTCGGTATTGGTCTTTTCTCCTCTTAATTATTCAAATGGAAAGTTTTGTTTGAGGGCAGAATGTGTGCCTAAGTGATATTACTCCAAATAGTGGTGGCAAAGAATTCTTGCATGTTAAGTGATGCCAATTAAGAAAGAATAATTACGATTTTTTCTTTAAAGTAGTGCTATCCAGACATCTGCAAAAGAGCCTTGAAGGAACCAGCAAGGTACAATATTGAAACCACAGGACCTTGGCTAAAAAAGGGTTGTTTTGCTGGCCAAAATAACAACAAAGTGTTCCACTCAATGTTGCCAGGATACCTTTTTGTAAAAGGCCTGTCTTGCTGAGAAGTTGAAGTTTTCATTCCCTGAACTACAATTGGTATAAATATTATTCCAAGTAATGTGAACTCTGTCATTTTTGATGCCTCTCCTGAGCAGTGGGTTCTGTGTTAAATGGACTGTTCCAGTTCTGTCACTTGAGTTGAAGGATTCCCTTAGCCCTCCTTAGCAGTGGTGTTGCTTGCAGGGCTGTTTAATGCATTAATGTATAGCTAATGCGTTCTTAATTAACCGCTTGTGTATGAAGAAGAATCTTCAAAGCTCATTGGACTGAATTGCATCTTGCATGTCTCCAGGGTAGCATGTTTTGTGACGTACAGGTTAGATGTCAGCTGGGTTTCAGCAGGTCCTAGCTACCCTCCTGTCTCTGCTCATTGTCCCTGTGGAGCCAGAGGACTGAACTGGGGCATCACGTTGCCTTCTCGAGCTGCAGGCAAGATGTGCAGATGCAGGTTGATAAGGAAGTAGATCCCAGCTGCTGTGTGTGTAAACACTTTCACCTAAGCCTGCCTGAAGCACCAGTGTGGGAAGTGAACCAGCAAGTCTGGTTAAACACAAGCCTGTCTCTATAAACACTTCCAGGCTTCTTGTCAAATGAATAAACTAGTAATTGGTTGGCTTAATATGTGGAAAGCAGAGGCAGGGTTGCATGCAGTTACTTTAGTATGTGAGCAGAGATTAAGCAGTGCAACTTTAACATCATGAATGAGTTAATTTTTCCCTGTGACAGTGGCTGTGGGAAACCAAGCTGTGCTTATTGACCAAGACTCATGGGACAAGCAGTTGGTCAACAGTTATTGGTAGCAATAATAGCATCTATTATTGCTAATATCATTAATAATAGCATCTGTTAGTGCTTTATGGTGCCAAATAGATGATGTACTCGTGCCCTGCTCTTTGCCAGTTGCAGCAGAAAGAAATTCTCTTGCCATTTTAGGGGTTGGCCCCACATCAGGACTCGGGGGGTCTAAAGCCCAGCACGGTAACAGCTTCCTCCTGGGAAGGTATTTGAGCAGATGTGTTGGGATTTTGCCCCCAGCAGTCTGCAGCCTGAAGATGCTTGGCCAGCAGAACTGAGGGTACTGTGCAACTCAGCAAAGACTGCCCATGTGAAGAGCCACGCTGTCTCCCCCTCAGCGCTCAGAAGCCTTGAATCATTCCTCTGCAAGTGGTACACATTTGCTGAATATTCCCAGGAAGATTGCTTGAAATAATCTTGAAGGAACGAGAGGCTGCTGAGCAAGGAGGGCACCACACTCCCAACTGGAGAATTAAAAAGAAAATTAAAGTGTGCTAAGTTTGAGGTTGACTTGTGGCTATGCTTTGAAGATTGAAAGGGCTTTCTTTTCATTTCAGATGAAGGAGGTTGGGATTGGTGGGAGGAGGAGTTGCAGCTGCTGGAGCAGTTGGGCAGAGATGTGAAGCTGCACTTGCCGTTTGCTTACTGACTGCAAACGAGATGGTGGGATCCCTGAACAGAAGTAGGGCTGTCTGTGCTTATTCTCCCCCTATTTGAAAACATTCAGCCTTGCAGCTGGAGTTTCCATCCTGGCTCTTTGCTGTTTAGTGCAGGTAGAATTTTAGGTGTGAGCAGACAGCATATTGAATGCAAAACTCTGAACAGTTTTTGTATAAACATGTTTTGCCTTTAGAAAATTAAACTAACAGCAAGTTCAACTGAAGGATAGAGCTTTCCATGTTAGAGATAGAGAGATAAAGCTAAAACACCAGTGGGCTAACTAAATGGTAAGCACAAACTAATGCCAAAGTGATGCCAAAAAATTGCAACTGTGGCAGACAGCACCAGCAGATGTTTGGAGCCCAGACCTGGATGTAAATTTGCATATTCACTCTGGTTTGGGATCTGTGGCATTGGGTAGGGCAGAGTTGTTGGGCTGATGATGGGTTTTCATTTGTGGCCAGAACCCAAGAGTGCACCCACAACGTGCTTCTGTGGTGTGATATTAGAGAAAGGAAGAGACTGACGTCGTACCCATGAAGTGTTGGCTGCAGGGTTCCTCTGTGTAGTTTATTAGGAGTAGGGACATTAGAGACTCGGGCTTATTAGGTCTCTTGTGGTGTGCTCCCCAGGCTGAGTTAGTCCATACTGTGGGCCACACTCTGTTGCCTTCTGAGCATATGTTGGAGCTGATGGAGTTTCCCTGGGCATCTGGGAACACATGAAGGTAATGCTGCTTTAAGAGTAGCGACCTCACATTGTGCTGTGTTGGCCAATAAACACACCTTTCTTTTGTCAGTCCTTAGAAGAAAAAGGATTTGAGCTTTTGCCTTTAATACAAGCATACCTGGGGGTCCAGGTAAGGTGTAGGCATCTGACTGAGTTTTTGGCCATGGTGAATATAATAGCAGGTGACAAAAAGCACATTCCTTCTCCATTAATTTTTGAAGCACTTTGATCACTGTGCCTGTGGAGGAGTATATGGCTTTGGCTTCACTACTCTGTTGTTGTTTTTCCTTGAAAATGATTTCCTATTGCTTACCTAGAAGTCAACCATAGGTGTGTTTAAAGGCACTCCCAACTTGCAATTCCATCTTTATGTTGAGTGACTGTTGGTCTGCTTTGATGTGTATCTCTGACCCTACATTTTTCTTACAACTATTCAAAAATGCAGAGTTGCAAGGAAAGTTCTAAGAAAAACACTGTAATACAAACTGCAACTGAATTCAGAACAAGAGAAGTTGGGCACAAAGCATTGCATTGTCTAGCTAGTAGAGTGGAATTCAGTCAGTGTGGATGCCTCTGGGTATCCTTTCTGCTTGTGAGAGGGATGTTCATTTTAATGGGCTGACTCTGGGACAAGGGGTGCGTGTAGGTAGTACCCAGGCCTGTGCATTGCTCATTGCAGGAAATGGGAAGCTTTCAAAGCCATTTCAGTAATTCTTTGTGTAGATTGGCTATAGCATTAGGGAAGAGAAAGTAGATGTTTTCATACTAAAGCATATCTTCTGGGAAGAGCTTTTTCAAAGAATGTATAATTCAGTGGTTTTATAACTGTCTCTATAAGCTCAAAGTTACTGGCTTAGCCTTTCTGCTGTTCCAAGTTGTGGGTGGAAGTGGATCTATTTATTCTCCTAATATGTGATGTCATTTTCTTGTGTTTGCTGTATTATGTGAAGTGTATTCTGGAAGATGTTCATGGGAGTCTGCTGTATAAATTGAATCTCTTCACTGGTAGAAAAGAAGACAGATTTCATAGAGTGATAAACTGGTTTGTGTTGGAAGGGACCTTAAAGCCCATCTTGTTCCAACCCTCTGCCATAGGCAGGGATAACCCCCAGCAGCCCAGGGTGCCCAGAGCCCCATCCAACCCGGCCTTGAGCCCTGCCAAGGATCCAGGGGCAGCCCCAGCTTCTCTGAGCACCCTGTGCCAGGGCCTCCCCCCTCCCCGGGAAGGATTTTTGCCTCCCAGCCCCTTTCCAGCTGCTGAAGGCTGTTCCCCTGGGCCTGACCCTCCCCGCCCTCAGCACCAGCCCCTCTCCAGCTCTCCTGGAGCCCCTCCAGGGACCAGAAGGAGCTCCGAGGTCTCCCCAGAGCCTTCTCTTCTCCAGGCTGAATGACCCCAAGTCTCCCAGCCTGTCTCCAGAGCAGAGGTGCTCCAGCCCTCTGGTCATCCCTGTAGCCTCCTCTGGACTCGCCCCAACAGCTCCGTGTCCTTGTCCCGGGGACCCCCGAGTGGGATGCAGCACTGCAGGGTTGAGGGGGGGTCTCCCCAGAGTGGAGAGTCAAATCCTCCTCAGGGCTGCAGCCTGACTGCAAGCTGAAATGACCTCAGGGTGTTTCTTTTAGTTTTTGACTTGTTTAAAGCAGCCACGGTCACTCCTGGTTCCAAAAGGAATTTTTTTGGTCAATAAAAGTAGCTCCTTGCTGAGACAAGGGCTGGAGAGGTCAAATAGCTGCAAAAAAAAGGGTGAAAACCTGCAGAAATCAGCCCTGGGAAAAGGGATTGACAAACTTGTTTTGGGGAAATTTCAGCCTGTGAAGTTGGTCTCAGGGGCTGGATGGGCTGGGCGGGTCCAGCTTGGGGTGATGCTGAGGTCTAGGGGCTGAAATAAGATGGCGATGGTTGGGGAGGGGGTGTGGGGGGAGGTATGGGGGACAGTTGAGGGTGTGGGGGATGGTTAGGAGGGGTGTGGGGAAGCATCTGTTAGTTGGGAGCACCCAAGGGGAGGAAGGCCCATGGTGGGAGGGGTCCCCAGGCCCATGAGGAGGAGTCTCTGGGTGTGCCCAGGTCTATGGGGAAGGGACTTTGAGGGTCCCCAGGCCCATGGGGGCTGCCAAGGCCCAGAGGGAGGGGCATTTGGGGTTCCCACGCCTATGGGGGTTCCCAGACCCATATGGAGGGGGCTCTGGGCATCCTCAGGCCTATGGTGGGGGTGTCCTGGGGGTGCCCAGGCCAATATAGAGGGGGACGCTGGGGGTCCCAGGCCCTTAGGGGGAGTCCGCAGGCCCATGAGGAGGAGATTCTGAGGGTCTCCAGGCCCTTAGGGATGTCCCCAGGCCGACAGGGAGGGGACTCTGTGGGTCCCCAGGCCCATAGAGGGGGTCCCCAGGCCCATTGTGGGGGCTGTGGTGGTCTCCAACCCCACTTGCACCCCTGCCCCGGGGGCTGTTGCCATGGTGATGGCCAGTGTGGAAGTCCAAGGGAGAGTGGAGGCTGACAGATTATCGTGGCCTAAATGAAGTCACTCCAGGTATGAGCGCTGCTGTGCTGGACATGCTGGAGCTCCAGGATGAACTGGAATCGAAGGAAGCCAAGTGGTACGGCACAACTGACATTGCGAATGCTTTCTTCTCAATCCCACTGGCGCCAGAGTGCAGCCCACAGTTTGCTTTCATTTGGAGAGGCATCCAACACACGTAGAATTGTCTCCCCAGGGGTGGAAACAGAGCCCCACCATCTGCCACGGACTGATCCAGTCTGCATTAGAAAAGGGTGAAGCCCCAGAGCACCTGCAGTGTATTGATGACATCACTGTCTGGGGCAACACAGCAGAGGAAGTTTCTGAGACAGGATAAAGGGTAATTCAAATCCTTTTAAAAGCTGGTTTTGCTATCAAACAAAGTAAGGACAAGGTGCCTGCTCAAGAAATCCAGTTTTTAGGAATAAAATGGGATCGTCAGATCCCAATGGGCATTGTTAATAAAACAGCAGCTGTGTCTCCACACAGTGTCTGAGCCACTTCAGAAGTGATTGGAACTGAAGCCCAGCTCCTCCTGGCACCCAAACTGCCGGTGCTGGGCTGGATGTTCAAAGGGAAAAGGTCCCTTCTACACACCATGCTGTCAATGCTACATGGAGCAAGTGGGTTGCACTAATTAAACAGCTGGAGAGGTGAAAGACTCAGGCTGCCTCATCATAAATCCTTTGTGGAGGAATTTAGGAAGATAAGGAGGTTTTGCTGTTAATTGTGTTAAAAGAATTATAGCACAACTGAACTCCCAGTTAGAATACACAGCTCTGTTAACAGCAGCAGATGAAATTTGTATCCATACATCAGACAATTCTGTAAGTGGTTGAATTGTGAGTCAGGTAATGAGGTAGAATGTAAGAGTTATCTGGCTCCACAAACAGGTTTCTGCAATGTTCTGCACAACTGAAGCTGAAGCCTGGGTGGGGCTCTGGATTCCTTCAACAAATTTTATGTCCCAATTAAGCCCCAATATTCAGACAACAAACATTTGTCCTGGACAAAAGAAATATTTATAACTTAGTACCCTGACATAGGGAAACAGGGGAGGGAAACTTTTACTTTACGTGTTATCAGTCACGTGGTGTGGCAACTTTCTCCCCTTTTCCCACTTTTGTCTAATAGATTGATAGAGAGAAACTCCTGATTAATTAAACAAAACTAAACTTTATTAGTGTGCACAGCCATAACAACAAAGGTAAGCAGTCACAACCATGAGGAAAACCACAATAGCAACAACTCCTATCAGTACACAAAATGCTATCCTCAGGCGTCGCTCATACATCGCCACATCATCTGCCACCCTGCGGGGAGAAGCATGGGGCGTCTGCCTAGAAATAAAGCAGTAACAGAAAAGGAAAACCTTGATCCTTTCTAAACCAACTATGTAAGTTTGCAGACACCACTCAGTCTCAAGAACACCCACACCTCTGGTTGCTCTGGGAGGCGAAAAAGCACCCGTCTGGTAGGCGATGATGGCCTGAGGATCTGATGGTAAAGGAACAATACCCCACTCTAGCCATAGCAAGGACATTGTCCCTACTGCCTGGCTATAGTGCTGTAGAGGGGAGGCCTTACCTCTTGGGGAGGCGCAGGTGCACTGCGAGGTTCAGGGAGGGGGCCTGGGGTCCCTTCTTCACCCACGCCAGCCATTTTCTGCTGCTCGGGTGCTCATTCCCCTCACTGTGTGTTTTGGGAAATGCACAGGCGCAGTGTTCCCCCAACCTCCCCGCAGAAAGTACTAGAAAAGGAAGCTCACACATGCGTGAATCCAGTGAATGCAATAATCCTGCCATAGTGATGGCGCATGATAAAAAAGAAATTAATCTCAAGGCCATAACTGGCAGTGAAGACCACCTGAAGCTTAATTTGCTCAATATTGGCTGATGGGGTGGGAAACTGTAGGCTGCCTGCATTGCATATTCCAAAATTGATCGGTTCTGCATTTCCAAAATCACAAGGAACAGGGAATATATTCATTTGATGGTACCAATTTACGATGCATTTTTGATTTTGTTAATGTTTTGATTGTAGCTATTGAACTATTGTGCACACACTTTTACTTGCAAACAAGAGGCTTACAAAGGGTTAAGGGGGGGCTTATTAACAGAAAGGTGGTGCCTAGGATAGATAAAGGTAAGCATCTGCAAGCTCACATTTAACTTCAAAGGGACACAAGACAAAAAGGGATAAGATAACTCAGGACCCTGACAGACGTGAAGGCGCCTTGGTTGAGCCTGTAAAATTTGGGAAAAAAACTTAATTCATTAAGAAACAGGAAGGAGAAGAAAAGTTCAACCTGAGGAAGACTTCGAGCCTTCATCACCGAGACCCCCAATGACCAGCACCATGATCAGTGCGCAGGCGCAGCTGGGAGGAGTCTATGGAAATCACCTCCTGGAACTCATTTTAATACGAAGCTGGACAGGTGATGAGTATGTGTAGGTGTATGACAGGGATATGGTATAAAAAGGCTGCAGGCTCTGACCAAAAGTGTGCCTACTTTGTTGGGTCACCCGCTCTTGCAAGAACGTTTAATAAATTACTGCTTCACTAACGTGTCTGCCTCGAGTCCTGTTTTTAGGACCTTTGTCATTTCTAACAGTTAGTGGCTCGTCCGGGATCGACATCATCGCCGTGAGGGGCTCCTGCCGCCGAAGGACGGGGAGACGCGTCCCGTTGATTTCAACGGTCTCGTGTATTGTCGACAGGATTCCCAGCGGGGCACTGACTAGATCCCGAGACCAATTTTAAAGGTACCTAGTGAACCAGTGGGGAAGATCGTAGGTACCGCCGAAACGACCAGGCAACTCTGTGCATGGACCAAGGTAAGCAAATCAGAGGTTAAATATTGCCTTGGTGGTCAGGACATTCGGGGAGACTTGGGTAAGTCTCCCAGGGACCGAATGGGAAACAGCCAGCTTTAGGGGTTGGGAGACCCCTGGGAACCTTCCTCCATACAGTCCCTTCGGGAGGATGGAAAGACATGTCATTTTGGGGATACCTGTAAGTCGTGAGGAAAAGAGCATTGGTGCTCGCCCCACGGGGGGATTCGCATCCGGTACCTTTGTCATTTTGAACAGGCAAGGAGGGGCAAGGGGCTGGTGAGGGGACTGGAAGACAAATGTCGTGAGGAGCATCTGAGGGAAGCGGGGCTGTTTAGTCTGGAGGAGTCCCATCTGCCTGACTGCTGCCCCCGCGGGCATCCGTGGCCCTGCGTACCCCAAGGTGCAGTTTGGCCCAGGGAACTCCTGGGTTTGCTGCTGTCACGAACCAGACAGTTGGTTGGGGTGGAGGTGGGCGGGGTGGGGGGGTCCCTGGTCCAGAGGGAGCAGGTCCACCCGTGGTGCTCCATGGCAGCCCGTCAGCTTTTCCAGATAGAAGAGATGGCTGTTGGTGTTGATGCCACCTCTCAGAGGTGCCAGGGTCTGTTGTCTGTCCTTCGAGCAGTGAGGTGGAGCTGCTGGTTTTGGACTGGGCAGCGATGCGCCTGTGGAGACAGGAGGTTTCTGAGGATGTGTCCCGGCTGCAGTGTTGGGGGGTACAGGGTGGGCTTCAACGCCATCCGCACTGTGGGACGCAGGCACTCAGCTGCATGTGGAGCTGTGGGCACAGGGGGCTCTGTGCAGAGGACGGGGTGCTTCGCACCCTCTGGCTCCTCCGGGGCTCTGCTCACCGGCCGCTGGCTCGTCTCCTCTCAGAGACAAATGGGAGTTGGGGTGCAGCTGGGACAGCCTGGCTCTTCTCTTTCTCTGTTCTCACCCCCAGGGGATGCAGTCAGGCCACCCTGGGAAGGCACCTGAACCGCCCTCTCCCTCTCAGCATATGGCATGGGCACAGCCTGAATGCCCCCGTTTTAGGACTTGCTTCCCCTTATGGCCCCTGCAAGACAGCCCAGTACCTGGGTTCAATGGAAACTGTTCATCTCTGCCGGCACGCCAGGCTTCCCCGGGCTTGGACAGCGCTGCCAAGGATGAGGAAAGGTAAAGCCTCAGCATGGCTCAGGCACAGAGGGTGCAGGGGGACGGTGCAGGTTCTCTCTGAGCCGTGCCCGATCTGGCAGGGCATCCCTTTGGGCCTGACTTCACAGGAGGGAGCCGCTCGCCTCTCTTGTGCCCAGGACTCCTCCAGGCAAGCTCTGGGATGCTCCTGGCTCCTTTCCGAACAGGCACCCTGTACTCACAGCCTGGCTGCTGATGCCATGAGCAGCAGCGGCACCGGGGGAAGAGCTGGCACACACACAGGGGGTTGTTTTGTGACACTGCACGACTGAAGCACAGCAATTACCTGGCACGATGTCTGACTGACTTGTCCTCATGTTGTTGTCAGAGCTTGGCACTGGCTGGCTGTGTCCCTCCTGAAGCACCTCCTTCTCCATGGCCTCACGGTCCATCTCTTTAGAAAGAAAGTGAGCCAGTTGCATCAGATGCACCCGTTCCTCATGAGGAGCGTGGGCTCTTCAGGAGGCAATACTTCTCCAGGGACATGGGCAGTGCTTAGAAGCAAAGCCTGGGCATTTATCTGCTGGTCACCACCTCGTCACACCGTGTCATTCATGGAGGAGCATTTAAGTGCCAGACACTTTCCCGCTTCCCAGTGAGCAGCAAATCCTGACCCGCTGAGACACTAGGAGATTGCATGCCACCTTCTTGTTTGCCTTCCTTCCTACCCCTGCTGTGTAGGCCACGGCTTGTCCATACGTGCATCTAAAACCCCAGCTGCCCACGTCTCCTGGTTAAGAGTGATGGAGACCCACCTTGTGGTGCTTTGTCCAAGTCCCTCATCATTGCCTGTAGCACTTCTGATGGGCCCTGGTGAGATTTGCCCCTTTCAGCACTGGGCCTTGCTCTTCGAGGACCTGAAGGAACATTTAAAGTTACGTTTCTCCTGACTGAAATACTGACAGCGAGCGCTCAGGCTGTGAAGTCAGTCGAGACGGATTCCTCACTCACCCCTGGGACGCCAGGTGAGCTCCAGTGCAGGATCCGGCCTGGGGGCTGGAAAAGCTCTTCCTGTATCCACATCTGCAACCAAACAGCCACGAGAAGTTTTTCTCATACACTGTGATATAGCCCCTCATAACCCAATGGCAGAACCTGTAAAGGGATCACGGAAGGACACGGCACACGAGACGCAGGTCTGGATTCTCCCACCTGCCAGAGACACCTCGTTCCCCTTTGGGCTTTGAGCTGGCAGCTCTCAAAGAAAGTGAAAAGCCACCACGTACCCAAGAAGACAAATGTTGTGAGGAGCGTCTGAGGGAAGCGGGGCTGTTCAGTCTGGAGAAGAGGAGGCGGCTCAGGGGAGACCTAATGGCTCTCTGCAACTCCCTGAAGGGAGGCTGTAGGGAGGTGGGGGGGCTGACCTCTTCTCCCGAGTGGCAAGCAGTAGGACAAGAGGAGATGGCCTAAATTGTGCAAGGAGGGGTTTAGCTTTGATGTGAGAAAGAATTTATTCCCAGAGGGAACATGTCAGCTCCTGGATACTCCTCTGAATTTGCCTGCTGCCAGAGACTTACTGTGTCAAAAGATGGGAAGATTTCTGCCTGAAGAAGCTCAGAACAGTCTGTCCTTCCATCCAACACTGCCTTTAACCTCCCTGTGCCTCACTCCTCTCACATACCTGCAGGCAGTACCCTCACCCTGCTGCTCTGGGCAGAGGAGTTGCCTCTGGGCAAAGCTGTGTCTCTGCCATGCTGCCTGGTTGCCATAAACTCCCTCTGTCCCAGGAGCCTGGCTCAGCTCAGCAGCAGAGGAGCAGCCCAAGGATGCCCTGTCCTTACCCGCTCTGGGCTCCCTTGATTTGTCCCTAGGGCTTCAGGGGAACCTGCTGTGAAACAGGCTGAAGCAAGCACTGACTTTGTCCCTCAGCTGGAGAGAGACACTTCTTTCCAACAGTGGCATTTCTCCTGTTAGAGACAGATTTCGGTCCAAGAATACCTTTCATTCTCTTCTTAGTAGCCAGGACACCCAGAGACTGCAAGGGAGGAATCTCCTTCACCTGTTCTGAGGGAAGGGATACAGCTGAGGCCATCGAGCCTTCTCATCCTGGGTTTGCAGCGAGCTGTGTCCCACACACCCCAAAAACCCCCAGTAACTGTGTGTCCTCTTCCTTGGGTTCAGCTGTGCACCAAATGAGCTCCTTGCCGTGCTCCCATTCTAACCAGTATGGCTGGAGGGCAGGAGTCAGGCTGCAGGCTGCCACACGTGCAGGGCTGGTGTGCACCTGACCAGGATGCAGGCTGGGAGCGGCAGGCTCTAATGGAGCAGTGCAAAGACACAAGGCAGCTGCTGTGGGAACCTTCTGGGAGGCTGGCAGGGGATTCAGCAGAAGCTGGGGTGGGACACAGCCAGGACAGCTGGCCCAAGTTAGCCAGGGGGGTATGCCATACCCTATGACATCATGCTCAGAGGAGACATCTTGTCCCAGCAGGCCCAGGAGCTGCGGGAGAGCCAGGGAGGAAGGCAGGCAACAGAAATCAGCCGTAGCCAGGGGAAAGGTCAAGGTGGCAGGGGGAGATTGCAGCCACCCACCCACCCAATCCAAGGACTGTGCAAGTGACCCCCACGTCTGCAAGGAGCAGGTGTGCTAATCTGAATATGCTTGACCTATAGTAGATAATTGCTAACGAAGTAGTGTAAATTTAGGTGGGTTTTTTTAGTCCTGTAGCTAGATGAAGAGGTTGTACATACTGTGTGCAGTGTGCTGGCTGTGTGGAATTACCCCTGAGGGCCCATCTCTGCGCCCACATGGACGGAATCCAGCACCTCTGCTCTGTGTGTGTATTGGCTTCCTGCACACTGGGTAACAACCCCACGTTGGGGACAACACTGTGAGCTGAATAGAGAGCCCATGGGAGCTGTGGGCCTGCCAGGAGAAATCAGCTCTGGTTCTCTGCTGAACAGGCCTGAGGACCTGGACACCTCTATTCTGTGTGCTGTGCAATCCTCTGAAGTGCGAGATGGGGAGGTCTTTGGTGTGGCAAGGTGCAGAGAGGAGGTGGCAGAGCCATCCAGTGTTATTGTGTGAGCTCTCTCCAACACCCAGGGTAGGCCAGAGCCATCAGAGAGATTCCTTAAAACTTGGAAAGCAGAGACACACAACCCCACTACAAGGAGGGCAAGAAAGAGGATCGGGACAATTACAGGCCAGTCAGCCTTGCCTCAGTCCTTGGGAATGTGATGGGGCAAATGCTCCTGCAGCTGTCTCCAGGTAGCTGAAGGACATAAAAGGGATTGCTGATCCTGAAGGGGTAGGGGAGGGAAAAGCATGTTCTATAGCTAGACACCCCTCAGCCTTCTCGTCTCCAAGCTGAACAAGCCAAGTCATGCCCTTGAGGCCTTTCACCACCTCTTCACCCTCCTCTGGACACACGCTCATACTTTGGTGTCCTTCTTCTGTCGAGGCACCCAAAGCTGCACGTTGTACTCAAGGTGGGGCCATACCAGTGCAGTGTCGAGTGGGACAATGACCTGCTTCAACCAGCTTGCAATGCCCTGCAAACTTGCTTAATGTACCCACACATTTTCTAGATAACTTCTGCTCTGCTGTGTTTCTCCATCAGGGGGTTCCAGTTCCCCATCAGGAACAAGGCCCATGAACTTATGAAGATGAGAGATTTTGGCTTGAGATTGAGGAGGTGGGGAGGTTTGGGTGTCCACTGTCCTCAAGGAAATCGCTGCAGGTGTGGGACAGTAGGACAGCCTGTGAAGGAGATGGCTGAGGACTCTGGCAAGGCTGAAAGCCCCCAAGCTGAGATCCTCTTCATGGCTATGGCTGTTTTCTCTGCCACCAAAGATACTTGGACACACCTTAACCTTATGGCACCAGGAGCTTGTTGCCTCCTTGACCCACCCAGAAGAGACCATGAAGCATTGTACCATAGTCCTGCCCTTGACATGGCACATCCCCACCTCACGCTGCACCAGGAAGAGCACCATGGAAGAGTGGATCTCCCTTCCTGTGGGCTGGGGGTCAGGGCTTGGCCCTTCAGCTTAATGCAACCCATGGAGTTTACTCAGCATCAGAAGCACCTGTACACTTGCTTTTGCCTACCTGCCATCACTGTCTGGAGTTTTCTGCTCTAAGCAGCCCCTGGGAGAGGCTTTGTCAGTAATGTCCCTCGGTGGGACCCATTAACCCTTCCTGAAACTTTGGAGTCTGCATCTGACTTCACCTTCTGGAGTGGTTTCTTCAGCTTCCTCTCAGTGTCTGCCCTTCACAGGCTCAGCATCAAACACACCACGGGGCTCATTAAAACACAACAACCTGTGTCTCTTCCCATGATTTTCTGCAAGTGTTCAAGATCTGGGCAGCTAATTGGAGAAGTTTCTGAAGTGCAGTTAAGACATAGAATCATAACCACCTCTCCAGCCCCACCCTTTCTCCCTGGGACTTGCACCCATCAGACTCCTCCACCCAAGCCTGTTTTGCACCACCCCCCCAAGCCTCTCCCCCTGCTTTTCCTTAGAGACCGGAGAGCACATGGGCACAGTGGGGTTTCTCTTTGTTGCCAACAAACAAGGAAAGCATGGTGCAATTTAATAAGCAATCCATCACACTCTTCAACCCTGTACGCCCTTCAGGCTGGACAGAGGTTCACCATCAACGAGGGTCACCACGCACAGGGGGGATAACCTCCTTAGAAAGGTTTTAGAGTGATAGGAATGGACAGGGAGAAACCAAATTATTGCTGTTATGGTTGTTATCATTGCTATTACCATCGTTACCATTATTCTTGTTTTATTATAGGTAATTGTATTATCATCATTATTACAATTATACCTGGAATAAGGGATGCACATGTGCAATTGCTGACCACACGTGGAAGGGAAAACCCCCAATTCCCAGCCTGTTTCCATGTGGGGATTCTGTCTCCCAGCCACTTTCCCCACTTACACACGGAGCATGATGCTACGTGGGATGGAATATCCCTTTGGCCAGTCTGGGCCCTGGCTGCACAATCCCACCTGGCACAGCACGAGAAGCTGGAATTCCTTAGTTCAGTATAACCACCACAGCTCCCTAGGAACAAATAGCAACATCCCTTTGTCATCAACTTTATTGTCATAGGAAATACAAAGCTCAGCAGGATACCAGCAACTGGAAAGAACATTAACTCTATCCCAGTTGAAACCAGGACAGCAGCAAAAACCAGTCAGTCCACAGATGCTGGGAGCCAACTTCCAAAGAATCAGGAATAAACAAGTGAAGCTGCATTGCCTGGACTCAACACTTCTGTCAGCAAATATCAAGTGCCAGAGCCCATGGGGGTTGTTGTGTGGTGTCTCTGTGGGAAGCTGGGTTTTTAAGCCCCTTGGCTCAAGTGTGCTGCCTTCACAGTTCCAGCAAGGGGAAAATTTCCACATCAAGAATCCAAACTGCCTGTCCTGCCTGAACAGCCAGGACAGTTGTGTCACACAATAGTGGGTGTCAGAGAGAAGATGGAGGTAGTGTGAATTAAATGGTTTTTCCAGGGAAGGGGCCACAGCCCCGAGCTTGGCCAAGTTCAAGAGGCGTCTGGACGATGCCCTCAGTCCCAGGCTCTGACTGGGCTGGGCCTGTGTGGAGCCAGGAGATGGACTTGATGATCCTTGTGGGTCCCTCCCAGCTCAGGAGATTCCAGGGTTCTGTGACTGAAATGGAAGCTCAAATCCTGAGCTGGCCAGACCACAGGGGCTGCAGTTAGACATGTTAACTCTGTCTAGTGTGATTTCTGACTCTTTATGTCCCACAGCCTATGGCCCTGAATTATCCTCCCTTTTGAGGGGACCAAGTCATGCCCACGGGAGACTTGGTGCTCAGAGCAGCCCAAGCATCAGGACCTGGAAGTCCTGGCAGCCACATTGTTCCGTGAGACCAGCAGGAACCTCAGGCAGGGCTCCTGCAGCAGCTCCCAGTGCTGTCCAGCCACCCCCACAGCCCAGCAAGTACAGCTTTTGAGAGCTGAGAGCCACAGCGCGTCCCCTTGGGAAGCAGCTCCCGAAACCCTCAACCTCTGTGGAGAGCTGCAGGAGCGTGGGGAAAAAGCAGCTCAGCTCCAAGCTGACAGCCACGGTGCAGCAGCCATGTGTTTGGTGCTTGCCTAAACCTTCTCTCTGACTGCTCCTTCTCCTGTCTGTCAGTGGGGGTCCCCCAGCGCATCCCCACTGCCGCCTGACCCTGCTCCCAGCCATGGAGCAGCTCCCAAGGGCAGCAGTGGGGAGTCCCTGTCAGGCCTCATGCTGTTTTGGACATGGCAATGTCCTGTCTTCTTTTTGAACTGAACAAGTTCAAATGTCAGTGACATGGATGATGGAATTGAGTGCACCCTCAGCAAGTTTGGGGGTGACACCAAGCTGAGTGGGGTGGGTGACACAACAGAAGGAAAGGAGCCATCCAGAGGGATCCTGACAGGCTGGAAAGGTGTGACCAGGTGAACCTGATGAGGTTCCACACTGCCAAGTGTCAGGTGTTGCATTATGGAGCTAGGTGACATTATGGAGCTAGAAAATGAGGATTGGGACACCAAGAAAGCCTCTTTGGACTTTGAAAATGACACTTTGCCACTAAAACTGAGCCGTTAGGCAGCAAAAAGAAGGTGGCTTTGGAGCCTTTGCTGCTGCAACACTCCCACGCCAGAGCAGCTCCCAAGAGAAGCCCCAGGGTGCAGGACAAGCGTTCCCCATGCCGGTGCCGCCCGGCCTCTCTGCAGTGCCTCAGCACCTGCCTGCACCAGGAGACACAGCAGTGGCATTGGAGAGAGTTGCTCCTGGCCGTGCCGGCCGCCCCAGTGCTGGGCAGAGCCAGCCATGATGCCCAGGAAAGGTCCATGAGGCGTGGGGCAGGATGGGGAAGCCTCAGTCTCCCTCCCCTCAGGAGCACTGGCATGCTGGGGCTGTGCTTTGGTGGTTTCCTCAATGCCTGTGACAGCGGTGATTTTCTGAACTGGTTTAGCCGCTGGCATTTGCCAGCCTGGGCAAGGAGCTTGCCCAGGAGCTGTGTGTCTGACAGCTCTTTTCTTGGCTTTGCAGAGATCCTGGCTACCTGGGAGGCCATGTCTGTAACTGGACATGTAATTGTCCTGTAATCCTGGGGCAGCTGGAGCTGGACAGGCTGGGCTGGCATCCCGGGGACCCTCGCCCTGCAGGGTTCAGTGCTCCTGAGAGCTGGGCCTGAGGAGCAATCGCTCCCTGAGCACCACAGCAGCACCCTGGGAGAACCCCGTGTGCCCAGAGCATCTTCTTGGCCAAGCAGCAGAGAAACAACTTCCAGGTCCAGTCCGAGGAAGGGCTTGCACCCTCTCAGTCTCCACCCTTCCCTGTGGTCAGAGCGGGGAGACCAAGCAGAGGGATCAGGGTTACCCTGGGGTCATGCCAAGGAGAATTCCTGGGAGTCAGCCCAGGGGATGATCCCTGTGTTAAAAACCCCAGGGTCTCCTCTAGCTGAGGGAGGTGTGGGGGTGCTGAAGAAAGACAAAGCAGAGAAGTGTCTTTTGCAAAGCTTCCCACCTTTCCCCCTGCGGCACAGAGGAGATGTTTGTGGTGCGCAGACCCATCTTCCAGCTGGCCAGGACTAGTTCTGGATGGGGGGCTCAAGTGCCCCACAGAGATTGTCCCTGGGGAGGAGAAGGCAGCGGCCGCCCTCAACTTCCTTGCTTAGCAGCCCTTTCCCTCTCCTTGGAAAGGGCTGAGAGAAGCAAGGCATTGCCTCCAGACAGCGGGGACACCTGAAATCCCCGAAACCAACCACTCCCCGGAGACTGTTTCTGCAAATGACCTTTTCTGTGGCATGTCATCACACGAATCTTGCACCAAACTTTGGCTTCAGTGGCAGGGATGCTGTTCCTCCTCTATGCAGATGATGTCAAGGTCGAGCAGCTTCAGGAGGGGCCATTGGGCGTTGCCATGGTGCAGGACAGGGTGGTGATGTCACAGAGCCCTGCCATGGTGCAGGACAGGGTGGTGATGTCACAGAGCCCTGCCATGGTATGTGGTGCTGTGCAGCGGGGACCAGCACAATAGTGCTAGAAGTGCTGGCGGCAGCAGTGGCCGCAGCAGCAGCAGCAGTAGCAGCAGCATTGCTCAGGCAGGAAGGGCCATGGCTCCCACCTGCCTCCTTATCCTTCTCTTGGTGGCCCTGCGAGCCCAGGAGGTCGGGGCTGCTCCCTTGCAATCCCGTGAATTAGGTAGGTGGCAGGCGAGGGCAGCAGCCAGCCCTGGCAGCATGGAGCAGAACCCACTGCTCCTCTGGGTGACAGTGGGGCTGAGCTTGTGGTGGGGCAGGGCTAGGAGTGCAGTGGGGCTAGGCAGGCTGGGTGAGCTGTGGTCAGAAAATGCCACGGGCGTTTTCCAGGTGACCGATGGGGCCGGGAGCAGTGAGAAACCTTTGTCCCTAGAGCTGTCCCTGTGTCCCACTCCCTGGGGCAGCTTCCCTGGGGCTGTGTGCCCGGGCTGGAGCAAACTTCATGGCTGTTTGGTTGCAGATGTGGATACAGGAAGAGCTTTTCCAGCCCCCAGGCTGGATCCTGCACTGGAGCTCACCTGGCGTCCCAGGGGTGAGTGAGGAATCCGTCTCGACTGACTTCACAGCCTGAGTGCTTGCTGTCAGTATTTCAGTCAGGAGAAACGTAACTTTAAATGTTCCTTCAGGTCCTCGAAGAGCAAGGCCCAGTGCTGAAAGGGGCAAATCTTACCAGGGCCCATCAGAAGTGCTACAGGCAATGATGAGGGACTTGGACAAAGCACCACAAGGTGGGTCTCCATCACTCTTAACCAGGAGACGTGGGCAGCTGGGGTTTTAGATGCACGTATGGACAAGCCGTGGCCTACACAGCAGGGGTAGGAAGGAAGGCAAACAAGAAGATGGCATGCAATCTCCTAGTGTCTCAGCGGGTCAGGATTTGCTGCTCACTGGGAAGCAGGAAAGTGTCTGGCACTTAAATGCTCCTCCATGAATGACACGGTGTGACGAGGTGGTGACCAGCAGATAAATGCCCAGGCTTTGCTCCTAAGCACTGCCCATGTCCCTGGAGAAGTATTGCCTCCTGAAGAGCCCACGCTCCTCATGAGGAACGGGTGCATCTGATGCAACTGGCTCACTTTCTTTCTAAAGAGATGGACCGTGAGGCCATGGAGAAGGAGGTGCTTCAGGAGGGACACAGCCAGCCAGTGCCAAGCTCTGACAACAACATGAGGACAAGTCAGTCAGACATCGTGCCAGGTAATTGCTGTGCTTCAGTCGTGCAGTGTCACAAAACAACCCCCTGTGTGTGTGCCAGCTCTTCCCCCGGTGCTGCTGCTGCTCATGGCATCAGCAGCCAGGCTGTGAGTACAGGGTGCCTGTTCGGAAAGGAGCCAGGAGCATCCCAGAGCTTGCCTGGAGGAGTCCTGGGCACAAGAGAGGCGAGCGGCTCCCTCCTGTGAAGTCAGGCCCAAAGGGATGCCCTGCCAGATCGGGCACGGCTCAGAGAGAACCTGCACCGTCCCCCTGCACCCTCTGTGCCTGAGCCACGCTGAGGCTTTACCTTTCCTCATCCTTGGCAGCGCTGTCCAAGCCCGGGGAAGCCTGGCGTGCCGGCAGAGATGAACAGTTTCCATTGAACCCAGGTACTGGGCTGTCTTGCAGGGGCCATAAGGGGAAGCAAGTCCTAAAACGGGGGCAATCAGGCTGTGCCCATGCCATAGAAAAGGCTGAGAGGGAGAGGGCGGTTGAGGTGCCTTCCCCTGGGGGCCTGACTGCATCCCCTGGGGGTGTGGGTGCTGGGCTGGGCAGGGGGAGCTGGGGGTGACACTCCCGGGCCCAGGGATGGTCTTTGTCTGTCTCGCTCAAAGGGACAATCGGTCAAGCAGCTGCCCTCCCCCACGTGCTCCCCATCTGGCCTCAGCACCTCTCTTTGGGGGTCCCACTTAGCCCAAAGGGTCAGACAGAGCCCCCAGGGGGAACAAAGCCAGGGCACTGGGAAAAGTGGATTAAGGCCATCCCAGAGCTCAAGGAAACCTGAGAGGAGAAGGGGAGGCTTGCAGCGTTTCCTCTGCTGCTTCTGAAACCGAGGGAACATGGCAGCCCCAGGATGTTCACTGCTTCAGAGAGGCTAGAAAAGTCCGAAAGAACATTTCCTGGACACCTGGGAGATTATCAGTGGTTCATGGGACACGCTCATGTCCAGCATTATTCCTCCAGGTGCGGAACCCAGGAGAACTGTACATCCAATGAGTGCAGATGATTTCAAAATATACTGTTTAGAAGGGTCTGTGGCCATCCTGAGCGCCGTATTGTTTGGAATGGGCTTGTGTTGGGCCATCTGTCTATGGAGGAAGAGGCAAAAGTGAGTTGATGGGGTCTCGTGGGGGGCGGGTGGTCTCCAAACCTCTGTATTCCATGGCTGCTATTAGCCATATAGCCATTAGAGGTAGGGCAGAGAAAGAGAAGAGCCAGGCTGTCCCAGCTGCACCCCAACTCCCATTTGTCTCTGAGAGGAGACGAGCCAGCGGCCGGTGAGCAGAGCCCCGGAGGAGCCAGAGGGTGCGAAGCACCCCGTCCTCTGTACAGAGCCCCCTGTGCCCACAGCTCCACATGCAGCTGAGTGCCTGCGTCCCACAGTGCGGATGGCGTTGAAGCCCACCCTGTACCCCCCAACACTGCAGCCGGGACACATCCTCAGAAACCTCCTGTCTCCACAGGCGCATCGCTGCCCAGTCCAAAACCAGCAGCTCCACCTCACTGCTCGAAGGACAGACAACGGACCCTGGCACCTCTGAGAGGTGGCATCAACACCAACAGCCATCTCTTCTATCTGCAAAAGCCGCCTGGCTGCCATGGAGCACCAAGGGTGGACCTGCTCCCTGTGGACCAGGGATGCCCCCACCCCGCCCACCTTCACCCCAACCTCAGTGGCTGTCCAGCCATGAATTGCAGGACCAGCCCAACACCTACCAGCCCTCCAATGAATGGAATCCCCCTCCCCACCCTGAATAAACTTGTAGAGAGAAATACAGATCAGAGCAGAATTGTCTGGGTCGTGACAGCAGCAAACCCAGGAGTTCCCTGGGCCAAACTGCACCCTGGGGCACCCAGGGCCACGAATGCCCATGGGGGCAGCAGTCGGGCAGATGGACATGGGACCCACCCAACATGTCACAGGTGCTATAAACCACGCTTTGGGCCCTGTAAATGGGGAGAACCTCTTGCTTCCTCGATGGCCACAAGGCATCATAGAACCACAGAATCCTTCAGCTGTCTTAGCTGGCAGGGACCTCTCACATCTTCAAGTCCCACCATCAAGATGGCCTGCCAAAGCCATCACTGAACCTTGTCCCTAAGCACTGCATCTCCCCATTGTTTAAATACCCCCAGGGCTGGCGACTCCACCACCTCCCGGGGCAGCCCCTTCCAAGGCCTAAAAACCCTCTCTGGGAAGAAATTCTTCCTCACATCCAAGCTAAACCTCTCCTTGCACAATTGAGGCCATCTTGTACTTTTCTCACCTCTACCTCTCACAGATTCAAACATCGTAAAAGTGCAGCAGTAGCTCCCAAACCAAAGGAGGTGTTGTCCCAGTCCAGAGCCGAGCAGCACACAGCCCCTTGTTCTTTAAAAGGGAGTGGCAGGGGGCGAAGTTGGGAGAGAGGGAAGAGGGAAGGGAAATGGAAAAAAAGCCCAAAACTTAGGATTTAAAATCTTTGTCTTCTGGCCAGTCTGTGATCACTTCTGTTAGAAATTCCAGAGGTCCTAAGAAAGGACTCCAGGTATATACATTGGTGAAGCAGTAATTTATTAAACATTCTTGCAAGAGCGGGTGACCCAACAAAGTAGGCACACTTTTGGTCAGAGCCTGCAGCCTTTTTATACCATATCCTTGTCATACACCTACACATACTCATCACCTGTCCAGCTTCATATTAAAATGAGTTCCAGGAGGTGATTTCCATAAACTCCTCCCAGCTGTGCCTGTGCACTGTCTCATGGTGGTGGTCGTCAGGGGTCTTGGTGATGAAGGCTCAAAGTCTTCCTCAGGTTGAACTTTTCACCTCCTTCCCCTGGCACATGCGTAGTTGTGATTGTTCCAGGTGGCACAAATATAATTGGGATATTTCCTTTTTATCAGTCCTGAGTCTGCTTTAAATTATCTCAAGAACACTAATCACTCAAGACTAACTAGGAGTCGCATTGTTTATGCAAGGTCATCTCTGACCTAACCACTATGGCACTTCATCCTGTTAGTAAGCTCTCCCCCCTTAACCAGTGTAAGCCCCCCCTTAACAAGCGTTTTATTAGCAAGTCCCCTTTATCCCAAATAGCAATAATAGCAAGAGGTGCAATATTTCAGCAATGCTGAGACATATGTCCACTGGTACAGGCATTTGTTGAGGGACACAGTCCTTCACACCACCCTGTGGCTCAACATTGCTATCTCATAGATGGTGCTCCGTGATGGATAGAGGATAGAGGTAGAGCAAGGAGAAAGAAAAGTGTGTGCACAATACTTCAATAGCTACAATCAAAACATTCAAACAATTGACATTTCCAATCATCAGTAATAACTGTTAAACATTAATTAAACACCATATGTATCACAAGAACACGTGAAGTAAAAGTTTCCCTCCCCTGTTGCCCTATGGATTAAGTTTTTCAAAGTTTATGAGCTCAGCTTAGGCACTTTCATATCTGTCAGGGTACTGAGTTCCTATTGTCTGGGACAAATGTTTGTTGTCTGAATAGTGGGGCTTAATTGGGACATAAAGTTTGTTGAAGGAATCCAGAGCCCCATCCAGGCTTCAGCTTCAGTTGTGCAGAACATTGCAGAAACCTGTTTGTGGAGCCAGATAACTCTTACATTCTACCTCATTACCTGAGTCACAATTCAACCACTTACAGAATTGTCCGATGTATGGATACAAATTTCATCTGCTGCTGTTAACAGAGCTGTGTATTCTAACTGGGAGTTCGGTTGTGCTATAATTCTTTTAACACAATTAACAGCAAAACCTCCTTATCTTCCTAAATTCCTCCACAAAGGATTTACGATGAGGCAGCCTGAGTCTTTCACCTCTCCAGCTGTTTAATTAGTGCAACCCACTTGCTCCATGTAGCATTGACAGCATGGTGTGTAGAAGGGACCTTTTCCCTTTGAACATCCAGCCCAGCACCGGCAGTTTGGGTGCCAGGAGGAGCTGGGCTTCAGTTCCAATCACTTCTGAAGTGGCTCAGACCCCTTCATAGGAGGCCAGTATTTCCTTTTCTGTTGGAGTATAACTGGCCTCAGATCCTTTGTAGCCCCGACTCCAAAACCCAGCGGTCGACCTCGAGTCTCCCCTTGTGCTTTCTGCCAGAGACTCCAGGTAGGGCCATTCTCCCTGGCTGCAGTGTGGAGCACATTTTTAATATCTGTCCCTGCCCGGACGGGCCCGAGGGCCACTGCATGGCCTGTCTCCTGTTTGATCTGTTCAAATGCTTGTCGCTGCTCAGGGCTCCACTGGCAATTGTTCTTCTTCCAAGTTATGTGCTAGAGTGGGTTCACAATGAGACTGTAGTTTGGGACATGAAGTCACCAAAAACCTACAACACCTAAGAAAGCTTGTGTCTCCTTTCTGTTGCTTGGTGGAGACACAGCTGCTATTTTAGTAATAATGCCCATTGGGATCTGACGATCCCATTTTATTCCTAAAAACTGGATTTCTTGAGCAGGCACCTTGTCCTTACTTTGTTTGATAGCAAAACCAGCTTTTAAAAGGATTTGAATTACCCTTTATCCTGTCTCAGAAACTTCCTCTGCTGTGTTGCCCCAAACAGTGATGTCATCAATACACTGCAGGTGCTCTGGGGCTTCACCCTTTTCTAATGCAGACTGGATCAGTCCGTGGCAGATGGTGGGGCTCTGTTTCCACCCCTGGGGAGACAATTCTACGTGTGTTGGATGCCTCTCCAAATGAAAGCAAACTGTGGGCTGCACTCTGGCGCCAGTGGGATTGAGAAGAAAGCATTTGCAATGTCAGTTGTGCCGTACCACTTGGCTGCCTTCGATTCCAGTTCATCCTGGAGCTCCAGCATGTCCAGCACAGCAGCGCTCATACCTGGAGTGACTTCATTTAGGCCACGATAATCTGTCAGCCTCCACTCTCCCTTGGACTTCCACACTGGCCATCACCATGGCAACAGCCCCCGGGGCAGGGGTGCAAGTGGGGTTGGAGACCCCCAGAGCCCCCACAATGGGCCTGGGGACCCCCTCTATGGGCCTGGGGACCCACAGAGTCCCCTCCCTGTTGGCCTGGGGACATCCCTAAGGGCCTGGAGACCCTCAGAATCTCCTCCTCATGGGCCTGAGGACTCCCTCTAAGGGCCTGGGACCCCCAGAGTCCCCCCCTCCCACAGGCCTTGGGACCCCCCCCACCCCGCAACCCCCAGGTGCCCCAGGGCACCCCCCCATGGGCCTGAGGATGCCCAGAGCCCCCTCCATATGGGTCTGGGAACCCCCATAGGCGTGGGAACCCCAAATGCCCCTCCCTCTGGGCAAGGGCACCCCCCATGGGCCTGGGGACCCTCAAAGTCCCTTCCCCATAGACCTGGGCACACCCAGAGACTCCTCCTCATGGGCCTGGGGACCCCTCCCACCATGGGCCTTCCTCCCCTTGGGTGCTCCCAACTAACAGATGCTTCCCCACACCCCTCCTAACCATCCCCCACACCCTCAACTGTCCCCCATACCTCCCCCCACACCCCCTCCCCAACCATCGCCATCTTATTTCAGCCCCTAGACCTCAGCATCACCCCAAGCTGGACCCGCCCAGCCCATCCAGCCCCTGAGACCAACTTCACAGGCTGAAATTTCCCCAAAACATCCTAAAGTTTGTCAACCCCTTTTCCCAGGGCTGATTTCTGCAGGTTTTCACCCGGTTTTTTTTTGCAGCTATTTGACCTCTCCAGCCCTTGTCTCAGCAAGGAGCTACTTTTATTGACCAAAAAAATTCCTTTTGGAACCAGGAGTGACCGTGGCTGCTTTAAACAAGTCAAAAACTAAAAGAAACACCCTGAGGTCATTTCAGCTTGCAGTCAGGCTGCTTCCTGCAGCTCTCCTGTCGGCTCTGCTGGAACATGTCACGAGGGTGGTGATCCTTGGTATTTACTGCATGCTCATAGAGGCATAAAAACTTCCTCAGACTTTACTGAGCACCTCAACAACCTTGGGTTAAACCTCCAAGGACATCGTTCCCAGCTCAAGGGGCACATCAGGTAAAGCTAAGGTTCCTGGGGATTTACAGACTCTCCTTTCACCTCTTCTCTGTGCAGTTTCTTGTGGAGCATCATTCACACCTGACCCGGAGCCAGGGGGCAGCAGATGCCACATAAATCCTGGTAAAAACATTAATTAAATTGTTCAGTTCTGCACAAAACGATTTAAGGTTCGTGCCTGTGGAGAGCTTGGATGGAAATGGTGGAGAAACATGGTGAGAAACACACACTTCCTTCTCCCATTGATAGATGCTGATGGACTGTACTGGGATCGCTGGGAGCACCCAGCTTGCCCAAGGTGCTGGAGCAGGGGTGGGACAGCACCAACGACTGCTGGTGGGAAAAGCCCCCCTTTTCTTACCAACCAAGCTGCCTATCCTGGTGTGTGCAGGTGTGGACCCCACACTAAACATCACCCTAATCCCACTCTCAACCTCAGCCCAGGTTTGTACCTACACGTAGTCCTGTGTTTAATCCCCACCTGCTAACACGGGGCTCAGGGCTTTCCCAGCCCAGGGAACTAACTTTCCTTTCCATGACTTTCCGGCATGATGACAGCCCACCCTGCAAACTGCTGAATGTCCAGCAGTAGCTCCCAAACCCAAGGTGTGAGGAGTGAACCATGTTCCTGGCCTGAAACCTCCCCAGGAAGCCCACCAGTAGCCCCACTAACACCAGGGCTCAGGGCTTTCCTAGCCCTGGGAACACTTTCCATCACTGTCAGGCACCATGACAGCCCCAGCCCAGTTCCCCTTCTCAGCCGCGCTTCCCCTCCCAGCCCTGTTCCAATTCCCGTCCCCAGCCCCGTTCCTGTTGCCAGCCCCCTTCCTGTCCTCAGCCCCAGCCCCATCCCTATTCCCGTTCCCAGCCCCAGCCCCGTCCCTCCTCCCTTTCCAGACCCATTCCCCGTTCCCAGCCCCGCTCCCAGCCCCGTTCCTGTCCTCAGCCCCAGCTCCAGCCCCGTCCCCCCTCCCTTTCCAGACCCCTTCCCCATTCCCAGCCCCATTCCCAGCCCCGCTCCCAGCCCCGTTCCTGTCCTCAGCCTCAGCCCCAGCCCCGTTCCCCCTCCCTTTCCAGACCCATTCCCCGTTCCCAGCCCCGTTCCCAGCCCCGCCCCTCGGCTTACGCAATGCCCCGCTCCTGTTGCAGCCCGTGCGCGCCGGCCAATGAGCGGCACCGTGCCCAATTGCAGACGAGCGGCCTCGCCGGTCTCCACCAATCACACCCCGCTTCTCCTTCCGCCCGCCTTACCTCCACCCAATCGCAGCCGCAGAACGCCCTCTCCGCCCCGCCCACTCCCTCCCCTCAACCATTCAGCTCTCTCCTCCTGGCTCTCTGCGCGGCGATTGGCTCCCGCCTGTCGCGGGGCGGGGACGGAACCGGCCCCCGGCGCTATAAGGAACCGGCGCGGGGCTGCGGCGCGTTTCTGCCCGCGCCCCTCGCGTGTCACCGCCGCCCCCCGCCGCTGCCATGGCCACCGCGCTCTGCCCGCTCCGCGCCCTCAGCCGGGCCGCGCTGCGTCCCCGCGACCGCCGCCTCCTGCACCTCAGCGCCACCAGGTACGGCCCGGGCGGGGGGGGTAACGGGGCAGCAGCGGGGCCTGTATCCCCCGCCCGATCCCGGTGTGGGGCGGGGGGAGGCCCGGCCCGCCCCGCTTCGGTTCGGTTCCATCCTTCGCCCGCACCCCGGGCTGAGGTGGGCTCGGCTCGCCGGTACCGGGAATGAATGAGGCGGGCCCCCAGCGGCCGCCCCGGGCGGTGCAGGCTGATGAAATCCCGCTCCCGCCTTGCGTGGGCTCGCACCGGTGCTACCGGGCTTCCCCCCCGCAATCCCCAGAGGCGCCTTCGGGGCTCCCCCGGGTTTAAGCGCTGTGAGAGGGACCAGGCGCCCCCGAGCATCCCGCACCCCCTTCCCCAGCCGTTTCACCTTACCGGACCCGAGGAGCCCCTGAGGTGCCGCTCGGTGCTTTGCCTTCCCCACTCTTCCCCAGCCCGGGCGCTGAGCGCTCATTCCCTACAGCTCACGGAATTGCTGGGGGGGCTGATGCTTCTCCCCATCGCCTGCACCCCCAAGCCGGGTACCCCGACCCCCTCCTTACCTCCGGGGATGCTTCGGGCGGGCTCTTGCCATGAGGTGTCTCTGACGTAACCAATCCTCCTTTCCCAAACTTGGAATAATCCCGTTGATGCTGGAGCGTGTTCCTGGCAGCGCAGCGCAGGGCCAGCTTCAAAGCTGGAACAAGAATTAGAGGGTTAGTGGTCTGGACAGGTTCGGGATAGGTTTGTACTGGTTCTTGTTAAATAAGTTTAACTGGGGTGATTGCTGTTAGGGAGGGAGCAACATCTAATTCCCAGTTAATGGGGAAAATGATGGGATTGGGTAGGGATTAGGAGAGCACAAAGGACTGTCTGCATCTCTCGGGGTTTAGGTGAGAGGTTCCTACCTGGTGGTGGGTGTCCCTGAGCTCCAGGATGGGGCTTGTGCACAGGGAGGGTCAGAAAGCAGCAGGTTGGGCTTACTGGGAGATCTTGTATCCTGCAGACTGACCCTGAGCTGGCGGCGTGCCCAGGGGCCAGGAAGCCCAGCGGCATCTGGGCTGGTGTCAGCCCAGCGTGGCCGCAGGGCCAGGGCAGGGATTGTGCCCCGCACTCGGCACTGGGGAGGCTGCACCTCGAGTGCTGGGTTCAGGGCTGGGCCCCTCACTCCAAGAAAGACATGGAGGCCCTGGAGTGAGTCCAGAGAAGGGCAGCCAGGCTGGGGAAGGGGCTGGAGAGCAGCAAACCTTCCGAGGGGCGGCTGAGGGAGCTGGGGGTGTTCAGCCTGGAGAAGAGGAGGCTGAGGGGAGACCTTCTCCCCACCTCCACTGACCTGCCAGGAGGGTGCAGAGAGGTGGGGGTTGGTCTCTTTGCCCAAGTGACAGGTGATGGGACAAGGGGAATGGGCTCAAGCTGTGCCAGGGCAGGGTCAGATCAGACACTGGGGAAAGGTTCTTCCCTGACAGGGTTCAGGGGCACTGGCACAGGCTGCCCAGGGAGGGGCTGAGTCACTGACCCTGGATGGATTTAAGAGATGGGGAGATGAGGTGCTCAGGGGTATGGTTGGACTTGATGATCTAGCAGGTCTTTTCCAACCAAGGGATTCTGGTAGGAGAAGGTCTGTCCATCAGGCAGCTGATGTATTTTTTGAGGAGAATCTGCAGCAATTCAGGTCCATCCTGTTGGATGGTGGCACCAGGGAGGGATGGAAATTTTTTCAGGGGGTGGGGGGGTGGGGTGTCAGTTGTCTCCTGGATTCCTGTGGAGCGGTTTGTGGAGTTGCATGGCACCAGGAGTGAGCTGGTCCTTGGGGTTTGGGATCACACTGTAAATGCTGGGAGTGCTGCAGGGAGCATCTTTACCTGCTTTGGCTCAGAGGTGGTGCTTGTTGTGGGGCCTCGCTGCAAGGCCAGGCTGTCATGGGGTCTGGAGATGAAGCTCAAGAAGGTGAACCCTTCCCAAGGGGATTAGCAAATGGAGGTGGAAAAAATCTCCCCAGTAAGAGCTGTAGTGATAACCCAAAGGAAAAAAACAAGTGTGAGGAGCGTGACCAGCCTGGTGTGAGTCGGGGCTGGCAGCTGTGTCCCTCCCCAGCCCTTCTGCAGGGTGTCCAGTTGCAGGAACACATTTGGCAGCAGCTGGGTATTCCCATCACCGATTTAGATCAGAAATGTAGGTGAGGAGCTGTCCTGCTGCAGTCTGAAGGGGTAAATGTCCCTTCTACTCCAGGAGTAGGATGCTGTGGGGAGGGGGGGGTGACACCACGTACCACCCCAGCTTTGACAGGCTGAAGACATGGTGATGGTGTGGAATATGTGAGTGGGGGAGGGCATAAGGTGGGTGATGCTGTAGATCTGCTGCAGTGAGGTGTTGTGCCTTCTCAAGGTGTTGTGAAAGTGGAGGCTTGAGAGAATCTGGGGTTGAAACAGGAGGTGGGAGGATGAGATGTGTGGCCCCTCAGGCTGTGTAAATAAGCTTGTTCCTCAGTGGTTTTGTTTGCTGAATCCCCTCTCTGGGCAGTGAAGCCATTAACAAAGGCCAATGTGAGCTGCTTCAGAGCTTTCAGAGGAAAGGTGCAGCAGGCTGGTACTGAGCTCAAGTAGCAGAGCTGCCCCAATTTACCCTCAGCATCAGTTCCCAGTCTGATGGCTTTGGTGATGCTTTCTCTGTTGCAGAGACGATGCAGTTGTGATTTCTGGAAGGAAGTTGGCCCGGCAGATCAGGCAGGAAGCCCGTCACGAGGTTGAGCAGTGGGTAGCAGCTGGAAACAAGCGACCTCACCTCAGCGTCGTGCTCGTGGGTGACAATCCAGCGAGTCACTCCTACGTACTGAACAAAACCAAAGCAGCTGCTGACGTCGGTATGTCTTGGGCTCTGCTCTGATGAACTGGAGTGACTCTCTTACCTTGCTTTAGCTGGGAGAAGCTTTTTGGGATGTGTCTGGCTGTCTGCCTTGCACCTCGGCTGCGTGGCAGCGCACCTTCAGCCCAGTGTTCACTGTGATGCTCTTGGCTGCCTTTGCTGGACCAGGATGTAATCAATAAATGCAGTTCTTGTGTGTGCTGTGCCATTTGGAATCCCTTAGGGCAGCACTGTGCTGTGTAGTTTGTATTTTTAGCATTCCCAGGGGCGTAGAAAGCCCAGACAGGGCTCTGACTTCCCTCCTTTCCCCAGCTACCTGAGATGCAGCCACTGCTCAGCAGCCTTGCAACCCTCCCAACTCCTTCCAGTCCTGCAAGCCAAAGTCCTTTTGCTCTCCTTGGCTCCTGTGCTGCTTCTGGAGCTGAGATTTTTAGACTAACATCCCTTCTCGCTGTGTCGAGGGAGCACAGGGTGCACAGGTCCATGCATATTGTAGCATGCTTTGGCTAGGTCTCTCCAAGCCCTCCCTGCACTCAGAGGGTCTCTGCTTCCAATTAGGCTTTCCCAGCTCATTAGACTGATACTAATGCTCCTTAACTGAATCTCACAAGGTCTGTCGTGGTCTCCAGCCTGGGAGGTGCTTGTTAGTACACACAGCACACATACAATCCTATCAGATCTGGTAGAGCAATGAAATGGGATAGCTTAAATCCCCATGGATTAGGCCAGCTGCTCTCCTGTGGCTCTAATGTGGTGCCTGCAATGATTGCACAGGGATCAGCAGTGAGACCATCCTCCGCCCGGCTTCTATTTCTGAAGAGGAGCTACTGGATTTAATTGGCAAACTCAATAACGATGCCAACGTGGATGGCCTGTTAGTGCAGCTCCCTTTACCTGGTGAGTAGCTGGATTTCCATCTGGTTTGGTTTGACTGGAAGCTTTTAAGGGTTTGCATGTGGCAGGAGGAGCAGTGGCAGCACAGGGGCTGCCCTGTGCCTGACACAAGGCAGCTTTAAAGACCTTGATGCAGCGACTCTGTTGCACGGCTGCCTGTAGGAATTAAGTAGCTGGAGATCATGGAGATCTATTCTTGTGTTGGGAGTATCAGCTTCCAGAGGCTTGAACTTGGTTGTGACTCTGAGGCTGCCTAAAAATACCCTCTCTGCCTGAGCCAGAGTGGTTCCAGCCCCTCTCTGCTGGGAGCTGTTGGCCTTGAGTTTGTTGGATGCCTTGGGTAGCTTCAAGCTTCCAAATTGGTTGGGGCAGCAGTGAGAAGGGGGGGTTTGTTTTGGCTGATCCTCAGAGTTAAAGCTGCCTCCTTCTCTTCCAGAACATATTGATGAACGCAAGATTTGCAACGCTGTGACTCCAGACAAAGATGTTGATGGCTTTCATGTGATAAACGTGGGGCGCATGTGCCTCGACCAGTACTCCATGCTGCCAGCTACCCCGTGGGGGGTGTGGGAGATCATTAAGAGAACTGGTGAGCTGCTGCAATGTTTGGCTCCTGCCTGCCACAACTCCAGCTTGTCTTTGTTTTAAGGCTCTGTCTTTTCCTCTGCAGGCATCCCAACTCTGGGGAAGAACGTGGTGGTGGCTGGCAGGTCAAAGAACGTGGGCATGCCCATCGCTATGCTGCTGCATACAGATGGCAGGCACGAGCGGCCAGGAGGTAAGGGCTTGGTGTTCATGGAGCTTTGCATGCCAGGCAACTGTAGAAGGAAGGCCTTGGCCTGTTACACTGGTCTCAGGCTCCTAAACCAGTCCCAGGAGTGCCTTTGGGATGGTGGCTGGCTTTGGGTAGCACATGGGAATTAAAAATCCATGTAACTGCTCTTGCAGGTGATGCCACGGTCACGATATCCCACCGGTACACTCCCAAGGAGCAGCTGAAGCAACACACGATCCGTGCAGATATCGTCGTAGCAGCAGCAGGTAAGACCGAACTGATGGCACACAGAGGGTGTGTGGGGACTCTGACAGGGAGCCCTTGCTTGTGGGAGACAGTCCTGGCTGTATGCAATATCCTGGGGCCTCCCTTGCTTAAGCAGCTCTGGCAGCATAGGAGAGGCTGGAGCCTTCCCTGCTGAGCAGGTACACACAGGCCCCTTACATGTGTGGGTGGTTCTGTATTTGGGGGGAAGCCAAGAGTGCAGCTGCTTACCTAGAGACAGTCCAAGTGCTGATGGAGGGCTGCTGTGCCATCATCTGAGCACCAGGAACAGCTTGGAGCTGTGCTGATCTCCAGGCTGCGCCCTTGGATTGGAAGTAGCTCAGCAGCAGAGGAGCTGAGCCGATTTGGGAGGGGTCTGTTGGGCAGCAGAAGCTGGGTGTGAGCCTGTGGGGAGGGAGGAGACACACAGAGCTGGTGGCTGGTGGAACCAGATAACCACACCCCGCCCTGGGAGGGTGGTGTAGCCTCAAGCCCTGCTCCCCACCCTTCTTCCCTGCACCATGCTGGGGGCTTTGCAGCCCCTGGGTGAAGCCAAGCTGGTTGTGGTGGTCTCCAGCACTGCTCCAGCTTGCTGACTCAGTGTGGGTGTAAACATGTTGCTGGAGCTGGGTGAGCACAGAGTCATGGGCTTTAAATGGGAGTTTTAAGGGCTGTGCAGAGGGAACTGGGGGCTGTTCACCACCACGAGCACGTGGCTGTGTTCTCTTGCAGGCATTCCCAATCTGATCACAGCTGATATGATCAAAGAAGGAGCTGCAGTTATCGATGTGGGGATAACACGAGTGCAGGATCCTGTCACTGCCAAACCAAAGCTGGTTGGGGATGTGGATTTTGAAGGTATGGGCAGGTTCTGCACCTGGTTCCTGGAGCATCCAAGGTCCAGGGTGCAGAGAAGGGGCAGAGAAAGTCCTGGTTTGTGTGACTGAGCAGATGCAGTCTTAACAATTATGTTCTCCTGCTTGGCATATCCAATAATCCCATAATATGCCATGGCAAGGCTGTATGCTTCAAGGCAGAGGAGACTCATCCTGAACCTAAGCAGTTAAGTTGCTCTGCTCCAGCTTGGAGCTCGTTTTGCTGCTTTGAACTAAACACACGCAGAACTTACCTGCTGGCTTGGCATTCCTGGGACTCAATGCCTGCAGTGGTGCCCAGATGGGTGAGAGATGCTGGAAGCTCCTCCTGGAATAAAGGGAGAGGGAGATTAATTCACACAGAATTGTAGGGGTTGGAAGGGACCTCCAGAGATTGAGTCCAAACCCCCTGCCAAAGCAGGTTCCCTTGGACAAGTCACACAGGTCCAGATGGGTCTTGAATATCTCCAGAAGAGAGAGATACTCCACAGCCCCCCAGGCAGCCTGTTAGTACTTGGTTGTGGCTGCCCTCATGGGCCCATGTGAAGCCTACATCTAGTCTTGGACTTGATATTTCTGTGCTTTTAGACTTTGCTTCTTGTTCTTCCTCTGCCTTGGGCTTGCTCAGGAGCTGGGATGGACAGAGCAGGGTGGGGGGAAACTCTACCTTGAGAAACTGTGGTTCCTCAGAGGAACTTGAGCGAAGTGTTGCTGCTCTTGTCTTGCATGCTGAGCTCCAGCCTTCCTTCTGCAGGGGTGAAGAAGAAAGCCAGCTACATCACTCCAGTCCCTGGGGGCGTGGGGCCCATGACAGTCGCCATGCTGATGAAGAACACCATCATCGCTGCCAAGAAGCTGTTGAAACCCAAAGAGCTTGAAGCATTAACTGCTTAATGTGGGACTCTAGAGCACTGACAACCACATTCCAAACTGACTCCCAAACAGGCCGATAGTGAATGCAATACTTATTTATTGTGCTGGAGTTTCCTACACCAAGGTGACAGAGGTTTGAAGCCAAACCACACGTGTGGTGGTTGTACTGAGGGTGGAAGCAGCTACACTCCTGGCTTCCTCATGCTAGCAAAGCTGCTCTATGTTAGTCAGCTCTTGTAGGGAGCTGGCCCTGCTCTGCTAGGGCCTGGGCAGGGGTCAGGAATCCTGAGGGTGCAGCTCCCTTGGGAGCTCAGTGCTGTGTTAGTGATCCCCAGGGGAGGCTGAGCAGAAGCCTTCAGGGTCTGCTTGGGGTCTGACTCACCAGAGTCTTATTTAGTTTGAGATAAGCTCTTCTGTAGAAGAATTACTTGAAAAACAAGAGCCATATGTCTCTCTGCAGCCTGCACGGTGGCAGAGCTGTTGTAATGTGTTGTTCTAGTGTGCAGCTATGCTGGGTTGGTTGGGTTGGGGTTTTTTTGCTATTTCAATGGTGACTTTTAAAAAGCCTTTTTTGTTGGTTTTTCTAACCAAAGATGGAGCAGGCTGCTGGTGTCTGTCAGGCACACAGGTGCTTTCCTGGACTGTAAAGTGTACAAAGACTAGTGAATAATGCAGGCTAACTCTAAAGTATGAGAAGAGGAAAACAAGCCCAACCCTCCTACCTGTGTCCTACAGTTATTAGTCTGCAAGCTTCTCCTGGAAGGAGAGCTGCCCCACAAAGTAGTTTAAGCCTACATGCTGCAAGCTCCCTCCTGTCATTACAGAGTGAGGTTAGGTCTGGCTTACCCCCTGAGTTTAGCTAAAAAACTCCAAACTAAGCTAAGTTTCTCTTTTTTCCTAGACTACATCAAGCTGACAGTGCAATCCCCATCCTCTAATGACTTTGTAAGCTCTAATTATCCATTGACCTTACCTGGGGTTGTGAATCCGCTGGCATGATGGAAAATACTTACAGGTGCTATTGGATGGGGGCAGTGAGGTGGATCTCAGGCTCCTTCCTCCTTGTGTGTTCCCTAGAAAGACTGATCCTGCCTCTTGGGGAGCAGAAGTTCATGGTGATGCTGAAGGGCTGTTGCTGGTGTGTTGGTGCTAACTCTGTGTTGGCAGAGCTCTCCTGGGAGGGAGAGTGCTTCTAAAACCCCCAACCATGGGAAGGAAGGTTGAGGTTTGGAGGACTCTGCACCAGAAACACACTAAAGAGCTGAGACTCATTGAAAGGAGGTTTATTGGGTCGTATCATGGGTCAATACAAAATGGCTAAAGGGGTTCTGCACTGGAGGGGTGAATCTGAGATGCTCCACTGTGTTCTTATACAAAAAAAGAGTATAAACAATGTTGTGAGCTTTGCAAAATGGACAAATTTAGTCAAAACAAGCTGGAGGCTGCAGTGGCTTCAGCTCTGCTCTAGGAAACATCTACCAGAGTCCACAAAGCTGTACTGGGTTAAGTAAATTAACCAGTTTGATTAAAACCATAAGCCTACCTGTACCCTGCTTCAGCTACCACATGGGAGGTTGGGACAAAACTGCTATGGGATAGATGTGCTGTGGTCCAGTTGGAATTGTAAAGTCATGCTACAGGGTAATACTGTGTTCCTTCTCTCACCACGTTTCCCCAGGAGCTGCACTTGAACCAGAACAAAAAAGTCTTGCTATAAATAGGAACCTGCCTTTGAGTCTTTGTTGGACATGAGTATTTATGGAGAAGCAGGATCTGTCCCAGGCAAAGGTTCAGACCAGTTGCAGTGTTTAACTGGTGTCCCAGAAACCCCTGTATGGCTGGTATAAATAGCAGGTAGGCTGTTTCTGCTTGGGATGAGATTGGGGTTTGTGAGAGTTTAAATCGAGAAAAAAGTAAAGAATCCAGCTAGCAAAAATAAGTAAAAGAAAGATTGGGGAGGGGGCTTCAGACCAGTGTTTCTAAAGCACAGCTGGGCTTTAGCCCAGGAAAAAAACCTTTAAAAGCCTCCTCACCACCCTGGTGCTGCTGGAGAAAAAGGGTGGTGAGAGCTGGGCAGAGCCACGCTGAGCTTGGTGCCCATGCAGGTCCTGCCCTGCTCCCTTCCCTTCCTTTCCTGGAGGGACCCCCAGGCAGCAGTGGGAGGGAAGAGCCCTTCGTGGAGCTGAAATGCTAATGGAGACCAAACTGAGAGCTGCTGGCTGTGAGCCTGAAAGCAGGGGTGGCTTGCTCTCCCCTTCCTGTTACCAACTGCTGGCTGTTCCAGCTGTGTGTGAATAACAAGGATTGAGGAGCTGGAGGGGGTATGAAGGCCCTTGCTCAGGGCTGGGCAGGCAGAGCAGGCTCCTCCAGCCAGGTAGCAGCTTGGGCACATCTCGCTCCCAGTCACAAGAGTGAGGGGATGCAGCTTGATCCTGGCCCTGGGGGAGCTGTGGCTGAGCAACTGAGTGGCTTCACTGCAGCAACTGTTCCCATTTCCCAGTAGAAACTGTGGCCTGCTGCCTGCAGAAACCACTCCTGATTCCCTAGGGAAACCACGGCCCCCTTCCCTGCTCTGCTCTCTTGCTGCAGCCTGGCTGCTGTTGCCCTCAAGCCACAACAACATTAAACCTGAGCTGCTTTTTGTCCTGCTCTTCCCTGGGCATTGCTCCAGCACCATTACAACCCCCTTGTCTCCTCACATGGTCCATCCTGGCCATGGATGCTGTACCACACAGAAGGGACTCTGGTTGCCATGGCATGGATCTGCATCCTCTTGCCACAGAAAGCCCCATGCACCATCCCTTTCACAAAACAAGACTCCTTGAGAGCAACACTGTGATTTCAGGGAGTGGGGAGCAGGGATGTGCACTCCCCCTCCCTTCTCAGCCATGTAAACCTCCTCCCCATCCCAAAACTCCTCCCCAAACCCATCACCCCAGCGCCATCCCCTTCCCCATCAGTCCAGCTGCTCCCACAGTCCCAACCACCTTCAGCTTCTCCAGCCCAGCAGCGGCATCCGGGGCGAGCAGAGGCCAAAATTCACCAATTCCACCTTTTCAGCCTCATTTTGCCGCCAGCGGCGATGTCTTTGCCCAGCAAAAAGGGGAGGAAATCCAACAACTCATTTAACTCATGGTGCTAAAAATCTACCAGAGCAACGGACCCCTGGGGCCACCGGTCTCCTCAGTCTCACATAGAAAAATAAGCCAAATTTGCTTTATATATATATATATGAATATATAAATATGGATATATATATATAAATGGCAGGGGGAGCGCTGCACAGGACTATAGGGTGGTCTCACTGCCCATGTCCCGGGGTGGTTTTTCGGTGTCGGTGTCCTCATAGTCTGACTCCATCTCAATCTTCACCTGGGGCACGGCACAGATGGGGCTTCGGGAGTAGTTGAAGGCAGGAGATGATGGGCAGGAAATCTTCAGGTGAAGGGTAATACTAAGGAGGAGGAGAGGGAAGTGAGCATCATAGCATGGGTACTCCATATCCCAAAACCACCCCAGCTCCCCCAGCAAAGGGCTCCAGATGATGCTACCAACAGTTAGAGATTCCTGAAAATACTGATATTTTCCATTTAATATGGACAATCTGCAGATCCACAGCTCTGGGTGGAGAAGAATCCCAAACTTTCAGGCTTCAGATCACAGAATCACAGGGGTTGGAAGGGACCTCCAGAGCTCATCAAGTCCAACCCCCTGCCAAAGCAGCTCCCCAGCTCATATTGCACAGATAGGCATCCAGATGGGGCTGGAATCTCTCCAGAGAAGGAGACTCCACACCCCCTGGGCAGCCTGTCCCAGGGCTCCCTCACCCTCACTGGGGAAAAGTTCTTCCCCATGTTGGTGTGGAACTCCCTATGCTCCAGCTTGCAGCCATTGCCCCTTGTCCTGTCCCCACAGACACTGAACAGGGGCTGGCCAATTCCCCCTGCATCCCATCCTTAAGATATTTATAAACATTAATTAGGTCCCCCCTTAGTCTTCTTTTCCCCAGGCTGAACAGCCCCAGCTCACTCAGCCTTTCCTCACAGGGGAGATGCTCCAGGCCCTTCAGCATCTCTGGAGCCTCTTCTGGACTCTCTCCAGGAGATCCCTGGAATGGATTCAGATGTATATCCCAATCCTAAAAATCCCCATGGCAGTGTTTTTATTGCTGTCAATCATCTTGTGCCAGGCTTGGGATGCACCAGCCCTGCTCTCAACCACCTGATAGCTGGGGCCAGCAAACGAAAGCACCCAAAATACAGAGGGGTGCAGTGAAAATACACTCAGATACCTCAGAAATACCTGAGGGTGATGGCAACCGGCTCTAGCAAGCAACAGTCAACCAGGAGCATTGGTTGGTGACCCCAGAAATGTTTCCCATGGTGGGTGCTGGTCTCCTGAGGATGGGGGAGGTGGTGGGGGAGCCCGTTCGGTGCCGTTTACCTGCGATCCATGTCTGAACCGTTCGGGGAGGAATCAGAACGCAAAGCTCCAGGTGGAGGACCTCTTTCCTGGGGGGACACAGAGGTGAAGCACTTCCCTGGTGAGGTAGGAGCCCCCCAAACAACCACTTATCAACACCCTCCCAACCTGCTATTGGGCCCAGCATCCTCTGGATGACAGAAGAAGGAGAAAAGCTCCCAAGAAATGATGATTTTTTTTGGGGTGATCAGAGAAAGAGAAAGGTCCCACCGGCCCTTACTAACAGCAGCTTGAGGACAAACTCAATGAATTATCCTTTAAAACTTGCCAGCATCATGATGCAACCTGATGGAACCTGATGCAACTGAGCTGGAATAAACTCACCCAGATTTACTCTTATTTTTTTGGCCATGGCTGGCTTTGCACCAGCTCCCATACAACGTGTCAGGCTGAAGACTGAGCCACAACAAACACATCTGCTTTTTCACAGCTGGGATAATGCATCCCTTGTTTCCCAAGTATTTATGTATTTCAAACCTCCCCATCATCATCAGCTCAGGGCAGAGACCCAGGAGAGTCCTGGCCTCCCAAAAAACTGGAATGCAAAATTATGAGCTCCTCTCAAACCTGCTTTCAAGGCAAGAAACTCTCCTCCCTCTCCTCCCTGCTTCAGCAGGGATCCAGAATGCACCTTTCAGCAGGGATCCAGAATGCATCTTTCAGCAGGGTTAGTGCCATGGGGTGGATCCCATTGTGGGGTGGGTGGGGGTTAGGAAGTGGTAGGTAATGTGAGAGGGGCTCCTGAACTTGTTAATTATGGCTGAAGCAATAGGGACCCCCGTTTTGGGGCTGCGATGTGAGGGGCTCCATGGAGATCTTAATGACTGAGGGAGGTGGGAACTGGGGAAGAAAGTGGGGAAATTGGGTGAAGGCAACATCTGGGTGGGCTCTGAGACCTCCTGGAGCACCCAAAGGGGACAAAACCCTCCAGAGGTGGGTACATGAGCAGCAGTAGAAGGAAGAGGAAGAGGAGGAGGCAGCTTTTCTGCCTTCTTCCCCAATAAACTCTTGGCCCTTTTGCCTGGGGAAGGGACTGCAGCGGGGGTTGCATGGATTGATGATGCTTTGCCACTGTATGATGGGTACCAGACCCTTGGCCATAGGAGTTTGGCTCTTTTCCCTACAGATTTCATTTTTGCCACAATCTTCCAGCTCTCTGGACACATTGAGCATCCCCGGGAGTCTCCACTTAGCTCCTGAGCCCCACTTAAAGCCCCTCAACCAGCTTCTCCCATTCATGAAACCCCTCCACAAATCACAGACCTTCATCCCAAACCCACTGACCTCCAGGTCAGTGAGACCTTTCCCTCCTCAGGTGGTCTGGGATGTCCCCACCATCTGCAGGAGCCCCCCCACTCACCCCAACCCACCTCCTCATCGCTGCTGCTGTCTCCCTTGTTGCCTTTTTTCTTCTTCTTCTTATCATCCTCCTTCTTCTTCTCCTTCTCAGGGATGATGTTGTCAATCCAGGCCAGGTCGTGTTGGGAGAAGACAAAGTCCAGCAGCCGCCTCACCAGGATCAGGGCTAAAATCTAGGAGGGGAAGAGATGCAAGAGTGGGATCTGTGAAAGCATCTCTCATCCCAAAACCTTGGGATCACCTGGAGGCCAAGCCAAAATGTCCTTAGATCTCAGAAACATCGTGTAAATGAGGCTGCCCCATCTAAATGAGGCTGCACTGCCAGCCTGGGGGTTGTCTCACCATGACGGGGAAGATGATGGCAGCCACGGTGGATTTGAGGATCCAGAGGATGGCCAGGCAGATGATCTGCACCAGTGTGAAGAGGTGGATGCGACGCAACGGCACGTGCCGGAGGAAAACGTAATCGGGTTGGTGCTTGGCTGGCATGAGGAAGAGCTTGCAGCGGTCCCAGAACTGCAGTGGGATGAAGGCTGGTGTTAAGCCCAGATAAACCCTCTTTTACTCCTTGAAATGGGGAATTTGGGGCTTTTTGATGGTTCTCAGAGGATTTGGGCTATCTGCTGTGCCGTGCAGATGGAAAGGTTGGATGCACACATATTTTGGGCTCAAAATTCCCTTTTTTGCCCTGGTGTAGGACCCCTTCAGGGCCTTTAGGGAGGAAGAAGAGGAAGTGGAGGAGGAGCACTTACCTGAATGCCATTCAGCGATGCAACACCCATGTAGAGAAAGACACCGTACAGCACTGGCATGGGGATGTACTGGGGACATGGAAAAACCACAGCACTCACCCCAAGGAAGGTGTCAGTTCCCTCCTGAGGATGGGGACCAACCCTGGGGGCCATGGGAGGGTGGGAAAATCCAGCATTCTTTCCCAGATTCCCAAAGCTCTCAGGGAGGGAGCACGAATGGGGCAATGGGTATGTTTTACCTTCAGGATAGGGGCCAGGAAGACAGAAATCCCTGTCAGCACGAAGACTATGATGCCCGTCACTCTCTGCTCCCTGGAACAGCAAGAGAAGCGGGATGAGGCCATGCTGCCTGGACCCACTGTTGCCTCTGGGTTCTTCACCCCCATCTCCCTGAGGAAGAGTGAGGCCAAGCCTTCCTCACCTGACACCCAGGAATTGGGGCTGCTCCCCTGGGGCGCTGGTCTCTGTCTCCATCTTCAAGCTGTCAATGTGGGCGATGGAGATGACAGTCGCAGCCACGTACCAGGGCAGCCCCATGAAGGAGCAGACAGCCATGAGGATGCCCACCCAGAACAGGTCCAGGTGGTAGCCCGCTGCTTTCTGCAACACAACACCCAGAGGAGTCAGGGGGCAGCACAGTTCCTGATGCTGTTCCTGGATTTTAAGGCCCCAGAGCCCAGAAATGTGGGGGTTCTCCCTGGATGCACCCCATGACCCCCCTTCCTGCATCCCACATCACCATGGTGCACCCTGCTTTGGCCTGAAGCCCCACTCTGTGTTGCCTTGGTGCATCCCACATGGCTACAGTGCTCCCTGCACCCCCACAGCACACTCAGCATTGCTGTGGTGCACCCCGCATCGCCCTGATGCACCCCACATTGCATCACCACAGTGCATCTCACATTGCCCTGATGCACCCCACATTGCCCTGATTCACCCCACTTTGCCATGGTACACCCTGCATCCCCATGGTTGCTGCAGGGCACCCTGTGTTGCCATGCCACACCCTGCAGTGCCGCAGTACCCCCCCATCACCCCACTGCCTACAACATCAAGTGAATTCAACACCCCAGAGGTGTTGTGACCCCAAAAGTACAGCCCCCAAAGGAAAGGGCAAGCCCCTGCTTCACACAGCGTGCCAAGCTGGGGTGACTCCCCCACCCTGTGCCTTGTAGCAGCACCCAATCTGCACCCCAAAAGCGGGTGCTTGCAGGGATGCAGGCAGTACCCGATGTGATGCTGTGCCCACCCCCAGGCATGGGACAAGTCCTGGCTCACCCGCAGCTTGTGCTCCTTCCTGTTGACGATGACGGCTGTGATCTGCTGGTCCATGAAGATGAGGATGGTGACGAGGAGGGCGGGCAGGGCGCTCGCCAGGTAAACCCACCATGGATTCTTCCCAAAGGGAAACACGAACCACCCTCGGTCCACACGAGTGGGCTGGAGGGAAGAAGAGGAGGGGGACAAAAAATCCCTAATCACTGACTTTTCAGAGAGCCCCACATCACCTGTGAACCCCGTCACCTCTGAGCATCATCCCATCCCATCTTGGTCCCTGAATCCCATCACCACGTGTTGGTACCCAAACCACCCCCCAGCATCCACATGCCTCAACCCCAAATTATCCTCAGATGCTCACTGGGACTCCCCACATCACCATCAGCAATATCCTGGATTGGGGGTGGGGTGGGAATTTTTGGCAACGCTTCTGGAAAGGGATTTAATTTCATGTTTTCATTTTTTTTACCTTAAAATCAGTAGGCACTTGGAGCTTTGGGGTGTTGAGTCCAAAAAGCACATCCAGCCCCACAAACATTAGTATGGACATAAAGATAGAGAAATCACTAATAAGTTTACGCAGCTGCCAGGAGTAAGAGAAAGAGAAAAGGGAGGGGAGAGGGGGAAGAAAATAACAAAACAAGAAAAGAAAGGGAAAAAAAGTCACAGAATTAGAATATTCCTTCAAGAAAGACAAAGTAGGTTTTAGGGAGGTGCCCAGACACCATAGGAGCTGCAATTTTCCCTGAAAACCAGTGAGGAGCTGGAAAAGTGAGTGAGTATGAGTGGAGAAGTGAGGGGTGTCCCCCCTCCCCGGTGCGGCCGAACCTTGATGATACTGGGGATATGGAGCTTAGGGGTGTCCAGTCCGAAACAGGCATCCACTCCACAGAAGAGCAGGATGGAGAAGACATTGGAAAAATCAGCAATGAAAGCCCTGACCTGGAGGCAAGATGGGGACAAGGGGGTGGAAAGGGTAATTAACGGGATGGAGAGGTTAACGAATGGGATGGAGAGGTTTAATTAACGGCATGGAGAGATTTGCTTCTGCTTCGGCATCCTTCCCTGGGGCTTCCCAGCTCCACACACTCAGGAGTAACCCAGGTCTAACACACAGATTCCCCCCCCAAGCCCTGCCTTTGCGTCGCGCAGCGATGGGTTATTCAGCACACAAGAGCCAACTCAGCAGCTACAATCTCAGGGAGGATTCTCCTAATGGCTACCAACACCTCCTAAAAATACAGATGTATTTTCCTGGAGCTCTCTGCATCCAGCAAAGAGACCAACAGTTCCTGGGGTTTATTTTTTTGGAAAAGAGGACAGTAAAACCCGACGCTTTCCTTACCTTGGTGGGGAAATAGCGGCTGAATTTGAATTTTTTCAGGGTTAAGGTCATGGAGTAGGTCCCAAAGAAGAGGATGAAGGACATAAGGGCCAGGTCAGGCACGAATTTACAGGATTTCCCCACTAAGCTGCCGCCGTACTTGAGACACTCCTTCTTACTCAGCTGGGTCCAGTCCAGAGCTGTTAGGTTAATAGCATTGTACTGGGGAGAAACCCCCCCCAAAAGCAAAATTAGCATTTTAAGTCGTTGCAGAGAGGGAAGAAAAGGGTATTTCCAGGGGCTGCTCCCACTGGGAGCCCCATAACCACAGGAAAACCCCAGAGCTATTAATTTGGGCAAAAAAAGCATTGATTTGGTGCTGCTGAGCCTAACTGTGAACCCAAATTGATGCAAACCCCCATGTTTCCCTCCATCCAAGGCACATGTCGTTCCCTGGATGAGTATGTCCCTGGGATTTGCCCTCCCTTATCCCAAATTTCCCATTGGGATGAGCTTACCAGAGAAATGTTAGTGGTGTTTGGTGCCACTGGAGCTGAAGCATCGAACAAGGTCGCGTTGGCTGCGGGAAAGGAGTTTGTTATTGAGGGTTTTGACTGATAACGGAGGTTTGGGGCTAATATTGGATATTTGGCTAATATCCAGCTTCACCTGGAGAGGCATGGCTCAGCCCAGCTGGCCTAAAAGCAAACACGGGGTCAAGCACATCCTCCGAGAGCCGTACGGGGATTGGCACCCCAAGGACGGACAAGGATTTGGGGTGAAAACCCCTCATTTCTAACCCCACAGCAACTTCTCCCTGATTAATCCCACGCGCCGGCGGCGAACACGGCTTCTCCCTCCAGGGCTGGCGAGTGTCGGAGGAGAGCGGGGGGAAGGATTCTTTAGGAGCTTCCCAGGAAAGCCGACAGCAGTGGCACCGAATTGTGTCCAAATTGCTTTATTGGGGGGTTTTTGGTAATATTTTAGGGGTGTTTTGGTGTCTCTCTGCAAAAAAAATATATAAAAACATCCTTTCTATCCCCCGACACCTTCTCTTCCAGTGCAAAAAGTGGCTCCGCTCGGCTCTTCGGGTGACGCAGCTCCGTGGCTTTCAGGAGCATCCACGTTCTTTATGGGTGCTCCTAAGTGGGGTCTGGGACTGCTCTTCCCCCCCTCTTCCCTCCGGTCCATCCTCTTCCATTGCCAAGCAGGAATTTCGGCTGCCCCAACCTGCCGCCTCCATCCCCGGCGCCGAGGATTAATGAAGGAGAAGCGATTGGTGGGTTAGAAGCAAAGACCCCCAGGGCTGCTGAAACCAGGCTCCAGGAAACCCAGCATTAAAAACATGATTATTCATATTATTTTAATTATTTTTTTTCCTCTATAAGCTTTTATTTTTGCAGAAATCAGCCTTATTGGCGATTTTTACAACATGTTAGCATACCATGGGTGGTAATTTAGGAGAGATCCCCTAAGGGCTCTACAGAAACCCTTTTAGCAGAGCAGAAAGAAAAGTAAAATACATGGGGAAAAAAATAACAACAAAAATAACAACAAATCCCCCCCCATGGGGGAAGAGTATCAAATATTAAAATAGCTTTAATATTTAGAAGGCGATACTCACTTGAGATTGAAATCAGCCCAAATTGATGTGTGCAGCAGAGACAAATATGGTACAAATCAGTTATAATAATCAAAAATCAGAACTAATGCAAAAAAAGAAAAAAAAAGATTAAAAAAAAAAGGATGGAGAGGGGAATAAACATAATTTCTCAATATCTAGGGGAATAGAAAATCCAACATGGACACCGCTGCCTTGGATGCTCGGGGCAGCAAGGGTGAGGAATGGGGCTGGGTTGTAAAGAGGTTGAAGGTTTTGTGGGGGCAAATTCTTCTCAGCTGCCTGGGGTTTACTCAGGGTGGGGGCTTGGAGAAGGGGGGGACACGTCCCTTGATGCTAAAGGCTTCTCCTTCCTTCTGCGTTAAGCTGCAGTGGTGGGTGCTGGTGGGCAGATGCTGGCACATGTGGGTGGATGGAGGTGGTCGAGGTCCCATTCAAGCTATTTAATTTCCCCTGGGGATTGTGTTGGGCACTGGGCTTTGCTTTCCTGAAGGTCAAATCTGGGGGGGGTTCGGTTCGGAAAGGATCATATCATCTGTGGGTGCTCCCCACTGCACGCAGGGCTTTCAGAATCCAATGGGATGGGGTCATGCAGAGCGTGGTTGATAAACAGAAATTGAGAAGAATATACAAAATTAACCCCACTAAGAGTTATTTCCACTGCTGTAGGTCAGGTCTCATCTTGAAATGACAGATATGTCAGGAATGTGTTGTATGGTGGGTCTTGGATGCTTTGATTTCTGGAAGAGCTTCACCATCACACTTCTCTGCCTCCTCTGTCTGCAGCTGGTACTCCCCAAAATTGTTAGAATTTAGGCTTTTTAAATAAATTCAGCTCTTCTGAGAGCAGACAGTCACTGGTGTTAGCTCAAACTGGAGATCTCTGCTCCCTTCCAGGTGGCCACGGGAGCATCTGAGCTGCACAATTCGGACAAGAGATCATTTGGTATGTCTATCCAAGAACAAAATCAGGGGACACATCAAAAGACCAATCTGCTCAGAGCCTGGCAGCCTCTCCTTTTTGAAAAGGAGCAAGAAAGAGGAGAAAAAACAGTCCAAGGAGGTTTCCACACCCAAACAGGACATCATGGGGTGTCTTGGACACTGTAGATGACAAAACCCCTCCAGCGATTTTCTAGAGAACGTTTCCATCAGCAGCAGGTTGGAATTAATCATCTAAAATATCATTTGGTTTTTTATTCCCCTCCCTGTATTTCCTTTTTAAACATCCAGGTTTGGCTGCTCCAGGCTGAGGCCCTGCCTCTCCAGCGCTGTTTGCCCTGTCCCCGGCAAGCACCAACACGCTTGTCCATGGATCCAAGGTTGTTACTTCCATGTTGCCCAACATCACCAGAGAAGAACGAGGTCTCTCCAGCCCATGCTGATGGGTAGCTGCCTCCTTCCACATTCTCAGCCAATGATTCAGCAGGATTTATCCGTGACAGGACTCCCCCCTCCCCATCCCCTTCACCTTCCCCCTCAGGTGCCGATAAGGATGTGTACTCACCTGGGTCGGGAGCAATGCACTCGCACTTGTACATGGTCACGTAGTCCGGCTTGAAATCTGAATTGATGGGATAGTACTTAAAGGCTCCGATCATCTTCTTGATGGCATCATAGATGAAGATGAAGCTGATGAGGGTGGAGAAGCCTTCCTCTGTGAAGCGGGTGATGTACTTTATAATGAAGCTGGCGTCGGTGGCCACCAGGATAAGGCACTGTAGGGCAGAGTGCAAGCCGATCCAGAGGCGGAACTCCATGTAGTCAATGCCGTTGCCTCTAAAAACAGGGACAGGGCAAGAGTAGGCCTGTGAGAGCCCACCATGGGCTGGAGGACAGCTCCCATCCTGGGATGGAAGGGTTCCTGTTCCTCCTGGCATAGCCCAGCACCTACTTGCTGAAGTCGAAGAGCAGCTTCTCAAAGATGAGGATGGGGCCGGTGCTACTGAGGATGATGAGCGGCTGCCCGGCGAAGAGGCAAAACATGGAGCCTGCCATCGCCGTGCCGAGGAAGCTCTCCATGACGCCCTGGGATTGGATCAAACCCAGTGTTATGGTGATGCTGTGCCACACTGCATCCCCACAGACACCCCAGATGGAGATGAGCATTAGGGACCTCTGCTTGGGCCCATACAGGACAGGTGGGACTATGTCCCCTTGCTCCTGGCAGGTGTTCCCATCCTGCAGGTAATTCAGGACTGCCAGTCTCACTTGGCAATTAATTTCTATCTCCAGAATTAAAGATCAGCATAGTACTAAGTGGGTAAAACTCATCCCATTCCACCCTACCCTGTCCCATCCCTGGTTGCTGTCCCCAAGCCAAAGTCCTTAGACTCAACCTGGTAGTTGTCCGTAGCGTCCCCAAGCAAGCCCCCGAAGGTGATGGCATTGGTGATGCAGCCCAGGTAGATGAACAAGATGGCAGAGATGGACTGGATATGAAAACCTTCATAGAAGTCACTGGGGAACCAGGGCAGCTTCCTCTTGATATCCAAATAGAGGCCACCGCAAAACCTGGAGAGACACCAACAAGCACTGGATGCATGGATCTTCCACCAAAACAAGACAGAGCTGTGAAAAGACATAGATACAGCCTGGGAGAAGAGCTTCTTGAGAGTAGCCCTGCTGAGGACTTGAGGATTCTGGTGGATGAGAAACTTCACATGAGCCAGCAGTGGCTCTTGCAGCTCGCACGGCTAATGGTATCCTGGGCTCCATCAGCAGAGGGGTGGCAGCAGGGACAGGGAGGGGATTGTCCCTCTCTGCTCTGCCCTCGTGAGGCCCCATCTGGAGTCCTGTGTCCAGAGCTGGGGCCCCCAATACAAGAAGGATGTGGAACTGTTGGAGAGGGTTCAGAGGAGCCACGAAGATGATTAGAGGGCTGGAGCACCTGCCCTGTGAAGAGAGGCTGAGGGAGCTGGGCTGGTTCAGCCTGGAGAAGAGAAGGCTGCGGGGGGTCCTCATTGCAGCCTTCCTATCCCTGAAGGGAGCTTATAAACAGGAGGGGATTCAACTTTTTAAAAGGATAGACAATGACAAGACAAGGGGGAATGGATTAAAACTAAAGGAAGGAAGGTTTAGATTAGATATTAGGGGGAACTTTTTTACAGAAAGAGTGGTGAGGGGCTGGAACAGGCTGCCCAGAGAGGGGGTGGGTGCCCCATCCCTGGGGGTGTTCAAGGCCAGGTTGGATGGGGCCCTGAGCAACCTAGTGTAGATCCAGGCCTGGAGGTTGGTGGCCCTGCCTGTGGCAGGGGGTTGGAGCTCTATGATCCTTGGGGTCCCTTCCAACTCATACCATTCTATGATTCTATGAAAAGCCTGTGCCCAACAGAATTTCACCCCTCTGTGCCCCAGGACACCACAGGGTGAGCTGGTGGGAAGTGCTGATGGGTGCTGGTACCATCAGAAGTATTTTGAGTGTTGGGGTGCTGCTCACCTGCCAGTCCATGCAAGCTCTTCCCCAATTTCGTGAACTTCAGGCATCTCTCCATCATCACTGCCTCCTCCACCACCCCCAGCACCTGCCCCACCAGCCGTGCCGTTCATCTGCCCCACTTCATTCAGTGAGAAAACTGATTTCCTGCAGGAGAGAGACAGCGGCGTCGGCCACGGCACCTGCCCTACCAAGCCAGTCCTGGTGCAGGAACCACGACCGAGGTCTCCACCTGCACTAGAGCTTGAGTTTTGGGGCAAGCTTGGAAAGATAAAGAGCTGGATTTGCTCCGCCCAGGGGGGTAATGAAGAGTTTGCAGAGTAGAAATGGCTCTGAGCTGATCTGGGGGTGAAAACTGCTGAAAAAGCAGCATTTCTGGAAAATCTGCAGACATTATTTCTAGGGATGAAGGCAAGCAAAGCTGCTGTCCTCCTCTGGCATCTCCAAAACAGGAGAGATGGGGCTGGGATCAGCCCCAAGTCTCCCACCCACCTCTTCTCAGCTGAGGGCACTTTTTTGGGTGGCTCAATCCTGATGTTGGGATCCCACTCGCCCGGTGGCAGGACGATGACTTCATCCAGAAACTCATCTATGCCAGCGATCAGGTCTTCTCTATCCCGGGCTTTGTAGGCGACATCGCTGAAAAGCTGGGGGCCAGGAGAAGAGAGATGTCAGCCTGGGACCAGTGTCCAGCACACACATAACCCAGGTCTTTACAGGATTTTAAAACTCATTTGTTTAGGTGATAGGATGAAAATTGCTTTTATTTTTTCCCCTTGGCTCTGGGTGTTGGATCTACTCACATCATCCACCATGAGGGTTGCGATGGCTCTGCCAATCTCATTGTAGGATTTGGCTTTTCCTGCAGGACCAAGGAGAATAAAGAGGAACCTGGGAAGAGAACAGCACTGTGTTGGCAACCTTGGATCACCAGCATCCATGTAGTGAGACCAACTTGATGGTTCAGACCCAAAGGAACTGCACTCACCTGGTGGGAACGGGCACCTCTGTCACCCCACCCAGCATCGTGGCCTGGAGAAGCCGCACGAAAGCCACAAAAGGCTTCTCCAGGAATTCCACTTCTCCCACCAGGACATTGGAGGCCTCTGCATCCTTGGGGATCTTCTTGATGAACTTGTTCTTCAGCTGTTGGAAAGATGAAGGCAGGGAAGGGAGCGGTTGCTGAAATTTGGCTTTCCCCCCCTCTTATCCACATCCTGAATGCAAAAGCTGAAGTCACAGGCTCAAACCTCTTGATCCCTGATGGTCCCAGGACTCCCAGAGGTGGGGATTCAAGAACCGTAGCCAAGAAGTAACCAGCAAGCATTCATAAAGCTGAATGTCTTCCTCAGAAAACCATCACTAAGCCAGAGCTTCACTTGAAACCACTTGCCCGGGGCTCCCAAACACGATGTGCAACCGGGTGTTCTGCAAAAGGTGCTTTGCAGAGCTGGGTCTATGCAAGGAAACCCCACACAATTCCCCTGCAGAGAACCTGAGCCCCAAAATATGGATTGGAGATCAGGCCAGCAGGCATTTTGACAGGTCTGCAGCCCCAGACACCCCCCTAGACCCTATATAATGCTGAAATACCCCTCGGTGCCGGGCACGGGGGAGGTTTTTGTATCTGATTCCTCCCCAGTCTCATCCTCAGAGCAGGAACAAATAATGGAAGTAGGAAACCTTGTTCATGGATTTATTCCCCATGGCTCTTCTCCCCTGCAGCTCTTTCATTATTAGTCAAAAAGGGTTCAATACCAACCCAGGCAGGGTGTTATTATAATCTATATGCCAGCATGAGGGGAGGCATGTGAGCTGGGCAGTGAGCTCTCCCCTTTCTAATCTTTTAAACCCAAATGGAAAAAAAAAATTTAAAAAAATAATAAAATAAAGCAACTCCTCCACCACAGCTTGGAATAAGCAAGAGCAGGAGTTAACAGTGACCACTAAGCTTCATGTAACACTTAAAAAGTCCCTTTGTAGTGGGCCTAATAGGGTGATTAAATCTAAATGCTTTGCATATTTTGGGATTAACCCCTCCACACCCCACTGCTGGAGGCTGATATTTGGGGTTCACTAGTGGGCAGCTTGCTTTATTGCAGGTCTAATTTAGGAAGGTGCCCTGTAAACCGTGTGCCTCTCCATTATCATGGCATCTCTGTCCCAGCAACACATGGATTTCCATCCTTTGCTTTCCCCCTAAACTGCATCACCCCAGGTATCCTCTCTGAGGACATCCTTGGGGAAAAGCAAGCTGTCATCCTGTACTGTCTCCTACAAACCCATGCTGAATTTCATCTTCCCATAGGTTTGTGCTGAGATCACACACAAATAGAAGCAGGGCAAAGCTCATGCAGTGCAGGGACAGCTCCCAGCCAGTCTTGATGCCAGGATGGGGACGGAATGGCCCGCAAAGAAACAGCACAAAACTCTGCTGATCCATCACATCAGCAAGCAGAGAGCTGCCCACCAACTGCCTGAGCTCCTTCCCAGCTCTGCCATGCAAAGCAAACCAGGGTGGGGAAAAGGCCCTGATGGACTCTTGGCTGAGCTCTGCATTAAGAAAGCTACCTCCTCCATGCTGCAAACAGAGGGGAAAAAAGCCCCATGGAAAAGGACTCTTGGGAGTGCTGATGGATGAGAAGCTGGACATGAGCCACCAATGTGCATCCTCAGCCCAGGTGGTCAGCCACATCCTGGGCTGCATCACCAGAAGTGTGGCCAGCAGGTCAAGAGAAGGGATTCTGCCCCTCTGCTCTGCTCTGAGGAGACATAACCTGGAGTGCTGTGTCCAGCTCTAGAACCCTCAGCTGGAGGGCTGGAGCACCTCTTCTAAGAAGCCAGGCTAAGAGAGTTGGGCTGGTTCAGCCTGGAGCAGCGAAGGCTTCGGGGAGACCTCTGAGGCCCTTCCAGTCCCTGAAGGGACCTACAGGAAAGCTGGGAAGGGCTGTTTGTGCGGGCATGGAGAGACAGGCTGAGTGGTGATGGGTTTAAACTAGAGCAGGGCAGGTTTAGATGAGACCTTAAGAAGTTCTTCCCTCTGAGGATGGTGACACACTGGAACAGGATGCCCAGAGAGGTGCATCCATCCCTGGAGACATTCAAGGTCAGGGCGGGTGAAGCTCTGAGCAGCCTGATGTAGTTCTAGCTGTCCCTGCTCACTCAGGGTGAGTCTGGATGTCCTTTAGAGGTCCCTTCCCACCTAATGCATTAGGTAGTTTGACAATTCTGTACTTACACCCCATTCTCTCAAGAGTTGTATTCACACTGGCAGACCCATGTGCTTGGTTGGGATTTACCCCCTGCAACCTGCCCTTACCCAAGCAAGCAAAGGCTCTTTTAGGATCCCTGCACTCTTCCAAGCACCTTTCCTTTCCTACCTACTGATCATTAGGAAGTTTTTCTCCACCCTAAGGATCTCAGCTACATCAGCATCCTTGCATGTCCCTAATTCTGCATTCAGCTTGCAAGCACAGGTATTATTTCTGGAACAGCTTCCCCCAGGAGTTAGCAGGGATCGATAAACACATTAATTTCCCTAATTAGGAATTTGCGTGGTCATCGACCGAGCGAAGCTGCACAAGGCTCACATGGACTGTAACAGCCACAGAGCCCCTGTCCCATCAGGGATGCTCATCATAGCATCTCACTAATGGGTTTTGGGGTGATTACCTGGTCGGTGCTCGGCGTGTCCGAGATGTCGTTCATGCTCCGACTCTGCGCGTGACCTGATGGAGATAAGAGAGGGAAGGAGAAGAAACCACCCTGTGATGTGCAGCTGAACTTCAGCCCCATGTGCAAGGAGAAAACGTGGTGGGAGGAGTTCCAGAATTCAGTGCAAACAGAAAAAAAACATTGCAAGGAGAAGATGTGGTGGGAGGAGTTTGGTATTTAAGTGTAAAGAGGGGAAAACCCATTATTCATTGTAGCTGAGCTCGCAAAGCTGATGCAGTAAGGTGAAAACCCCAAAACATGAGTTTTTCTGGTATCAGTCACCCTGCAGCTACACAAACCACATCCTGTATGGCTGTGGTGGCATCCCCTTGTCTGCTCTTCTATTGCAACTTGATTATTTTTTTTGTTGTCCTTCCTCTGCTTCTTTTAAGACCGTTTCTGCCTCCCTGCTGCCCTCCCCAGCTTACGCAGGCGGCCGTAGCTGGCGCTCTGCCGCATCCGCAGGTCCTCGGTGGAACGGTGGAAGGCAGCACCAGCTGCCGGGCTCCGGACGGGGCTGCGGGCTGGGGAAGAAGGAGCTGTTAGAGGAGATGCAGGTGCCATGGAGAACCATTGGGTGATGCTGGAGGCAAGAGGCCAGGTTGAAAATCAGCTGCCCAGCACAGATGTGACCTTTCCAGTGCTGATTTGCTTTTCCTTCCCACTCCTGTTTGCACTTTTACCCCACTTGTTGTTATTTTAGTATTAGCAAAGAATAAACTGCCTTACCCCAGTCTTCCTGCTGCAGAGGCTCTGTGCAAGGAGCCCACACCACCCCATGCCCCACCAGTGCTCTTTCCCAAGGCTATAAATGGGTTTGGATGTGCAGTTTCTATCACTTAGGAAGACCCAACACTTTATTTGCCTTTTTAATCTCCTAATTCTCAAAAGAAACCAACATTTCAAATCTGCCACCAACTTCACACTTGAAAACATTTACATTGGCCACCACCAAGTTTCACATGAGTGTTTCTCCTCCCTAAACTGGTGATGAGCCCCGTTTTTCAGCTCCCATGTTTAAACTGAATTACTTCACTATAAAAACTTTCCCCCCCAGTATCAGGACTGGTTTTGTTGAGCTGCTCTGCCTCTCCCTGAGACACCAGCTGGAACCACAGCTTCTATCCTCTTTTTTTTCCCCCCCTAGACCCACTAAAAATAATGATGAAATTCCCACTGGGCATGACCCTCTTTTCAATGTGTCTGCAGGATTTATTCCAATATCAGGCAGTTGCCATCATCAGAAGAAACTCGAGGGATCCCTCAGCTCCTGCCAATGACCATCTCAGTCTTGGTGTCCCTATTTGCAAATGGAAAGCGATGCCATCATCTCAGCAAGGAACCGGAAACATGAAAGCTGACCCTATTTCTCTTATCTACAGGGACTAACCAAGTCCCAGTTGTGCTCTGTTTTGAAGGCTTCCAGGCAAGTGTTAGCTCAAATATCTAGTCCTCCCACAGGGGTGCTGGCTGCTTTGAAACCCAGAGATGGCCACGGAGTGGGAATAGTGCTTACTGATGGCCTCTTCTCTGTGCACTCGGAGCTTGGGTGCTGTGGTTTCTGTCTACTCAGGGAGCAGCTGGAGCCCAGGCAAATCCCAAGCTCCACCAAATGACCTCTGTTTAAACCTAAGTAAATAATCTAGTGTGAAAACAAACAAATCCCCTTTTATAATGGCTCAAAAATAGGCAGGTTCAACCGCCGAGCAGACTGGATTTGTCTGTAGGCTGCTCTGCCAGAAAGGCCTTTGGCCAAGCAGCCGCTGATGCTGTCGTCCCTCACACAAGGCTGTTGTCCACCTCAGCAGACATCTCCTTGGCTTCTGGCTCCTAATGATTCCCAGCCTTAAAACCAGAAGTGGCAGAGCTTTTGGGGTCCTTCTCAATGCAGTAAAGATCCAAAGAGTTGGGTTTTCTCCCTTTCCTTCCCCAAAAATCTGACTCATCAAAGACTCAAGTGGGTGCAGGTTGGACCCTGAGGACTCACTTGTGTTGGAGGAGACGGACTTGCCAATGTCAGCCAAGGACCGGTGGATTGGCTTCTTGGTTTGGTGACGGTGCTTCCTGAGGAGCACGTAGCTTATCTTCTCCCGCAGCTCGGGCTTGAGCAGACCATCCTCGATCTGCTTCTCAATGACATCGTCTGCAAGCACCGAACGAGGGAGACGTGTGGGTTACAACACAGCAAACCCTCCTAGAAAGCTCAAGGCAACACTTGTTGATGACTCGTGAGGCCCCAGCTGGAGTCCTGTGTCCAGAGCTGGGGCCCACAACACAGGAAAGATGTGGGACTGTTGGAGAGGGTTCAGAGGAGCCACAAAGATGATTAGAGGGCTGGAGCAGCTCCCCTACAGAGAGAGGCTGAGGGAGCTGGGCTGGGTCAGCCTGGGGAAGAGAAGGCTGTGGGGGGACCTCATTGCAGCCTTCCAGTGCCTGAAGGGAGCAGAGGAACAGAAGGGGAATCAGCTTGTTAAAGGGCAGAGACTGGCAGGACAAGGGGGATGGAGTGAAGCTGGAGGAGGGAAGGGTTAGAGGAGATATTAGGGGGAAGTTCTTTGCAGAGAGTGGTGAGGGGCTGGAACAGGCTGCCCAGCGAGGGGGTGGGTGCCCCATCCCTGGGGGTGTTCAAGGCCAGGTTGGATGGGGCCCTGGGCAACCTTGTGCAGCTCCAGGCCTGGAGGTTGGTGGCCCTGCCTGTGGCAGGGGGTTGGTGCTCTGTGATCCTTGGGGTCCCTTCCAACCCATGCCATTCTATGATTCTGTGATTCTATGAATCAAGTTGACAGCTCTCAACTCTTGTCTTTTCTTATTCCCATGCAAGCTGTTTTTTATTTTCTATGTAGCAAGTAAATGCATTTAAATCCATTCTTAAAGCACTTTAGTACATGGGGAAAAGCCACCTGAAACCACTGATATCCCTGGGCTCCTACCTATAATTTGGGGCAAAGAGTAGCCATCTAAGTCCAGGAGCACTGTTCCTGTCTGTAGACACGTCCGCAGCTCAAACAGGCTGTGCAAAGACAACGTGGACACGTGGGGCTTGCTCCACCTCTCCCCACCTTCCTCCACCTTTTCTTCAAACTTTATCCACCTGAAACAAAAGCAGCAGCTGTTGGGATGGGGATAAGATAATCTTCATTCTGGGGAGCTTCCTTCATGCAGGTGGCTTTGCCAGCCTGAATGAATTCAACCTGCAAAGATTTTCCCTGTTATTCAGGATGGGAATGAGGAAATCAAGTGAAATCAGTAGCCAAAATGCTGCTTGCACAGTTGCAGAGCGGACCTAAACCTCTCAGCTCCACCATTGACCTTGACCCTGAGGATGTAACCATCCTCAAACTGTTCCTGTGAGATCTGGAATGTTTTCCCATGGAGTTGACCCTGCCTTAGCCAGGATCTGCACCCACACAGACCAGCTCACAGGAAAGCAAAAACCCAGGACGATACAAATGTCTTTTTAATTCCTTGGCAATGCCCCAACTTGAACCTGGGCGCTTCATTCCTAAGGTGGGAGATGGGAGGGTTTGAAACCCTTGGAAATCAGCCCTTCCACCTCCTTGTTTTTCCTTAATTTTACAAACCAAAGACTTCAGAGCAAATTTGGAGATGGTGGCTGATTTCTCCCAGCTCCCTGGAAACAGGGCTTTGGCCCTGGGGAGGGCTGGAGTCTCGGCAAGATGTCGATTTGGGGAAGAAAGCTGCTTTTCCTTTACAGGAGGTTTGCAGGCTCCATGGATTAGCCTTCACAAGGGCTTAACCTTACAACTTTTAACTGGTACGACTGGGATTTGGGCTCCTGCCGCTGCAGAGGGCGCAGACGGGAAGGAGGTAGGAGGAGAAGGGGTTTTGGAAATAGCTGATGAATAGCTCATGAACACTGCAGGGGAAGGGTGGGGAGAGCAGGGGGGAATTGTGTCAGCTGCAGGGGCAGGCATTAAAATGCTGGTGCAAAGATAAAACACCAAGTGTTCCTATTAAAAAAACCCCAAAATATTACCTGGGAGTGCCAGGAACAGTCTGTGCCTGGAGACAAAACCCCAGCACATCCAAAAAATATAAAATTTGGCCCTAGTGCCCAAAACTCCAAAGCTCCCCACCCTGATTTCTTTGCAGAAACCCCTTCTCCAGCCCATCAAACAACGCTGCTTTGACTGGGAGGAAATTCAAGGTTCCCGCCATAGCACCTGCTAAGCCCTGTCGGCCCCAAAGCCGATTAGATCGCTTTTCCTTTCTTTTTTTGCCCCATTTTCCTGCTGAAAGTGGGTTAGCACACACACAGGGCGACAGCTCAGGTCGATGTGTGGGACTCAAGGCACGTTTCCAGCAGCACCTTTGCCCTCAACCAGCATCCCGTGATGCTTTCACCAAGGCTACAGCAAAATCTTGTCTTCCCTGCTGTGCTCAGCTCCTTTATTTCCTTTTATTTCCATTTATTTCCATTTATTGTGGATTTAGCCACACATGGTGTTGCTCACAGCAAGGAGCTGCTCTCCTGCAGCTAAAGAGCCTGAACCTCTCCTCACCGGAGAGCGGAAATTTGGGACTTGAGAAACCTCCATTGTCCTGGGGGAAATTTGGAAACCTCCATCCCAAACCTGATGAAAATCCCAACACAAATGCTGAATTTTTGCCTTCTGAGGGTTTTTTGGGAGTGGGGAGGGATGAGGAGATACAGACCTCTGCAAAACTGGGAGGAAAAAATAATGGATTTTAGCAACAGCATCCCTGTGCTGCTGGATTCTGAGCACGGCCAGCAACCAGGAGAATGCTTAAAAGCTTTCCAAATTGTTGGTGATGCAAATAACCAGCCCAAGAGATAGGATGAGCATCTCCAGGGCCTGATTCTGCTCTCTCCCTATCCCTTGGGCAAATCTTTATGCACAGATTTGGAAATCACACACGTGCTACTGAAAGGAAAGGCCTTGGGATGCCATCAGCATCCCTGAGTCCCTTTCCAAAGCCACCCCAAAACCCCCTAACCCTACTAGCCCTGACACAGCTGAGGCTAGGAAGAGAAAATCCCATTTGGATTTGAGATTTTCCCCTGATTCAATAAAGCAAATCCTACCTGCAACTCCTCTAATACTTTGAAGAATAAATGGGTGGGGGGGTTATCACTATTCCTTGAGGGGAAGGAGAAGTTTAACTCAACAAAAAGTGTGTGTGGGGAAAAAAAGACTTGGGAAAATGTTCTTTATGTCACCCATTCCCAGTTTCCCAGCATGTTACCCTGGGGTTTTTTACCCTTCCAGCCCTTTCTGCAGGGCTTTGCTCTCATGCTGCAACGGGGAATGGGAAAAGCTCTGGCTCTGGGTCAATCTGCCTGGGAAGATGCAGAAGATCGGAAATCTTCCCTTCCTTCTCCTCCTCCTCAGCAGGCTGCAGATGCCACACAAAGCTCCCCAAAACATGGAGTTTTCTGCATTTCCCTAATTTGGACGTGGCTTTTTCAACCTCATTAAAAATGTTGCTCATTCCCTGACCCCATTTCCACCCAGAGATATTTTGCAGGGGGGGAAAGAATATCTTTACCCAATATATTTTCACCCCAAAGCATCTCCCCCTCTCCTCACCTGGCCGACTCTTTCCACTCCATCTCCTCACCATCATGCTGCAGTGTGTCCATCTCTGTGAAGAGCGTGGGGTTGGGAGGCTCATCATCTTCTCCCAAGATGTAGCGGAGGCGTTCGGCAGCCGGTGACACTAGTGGGGGACGGGAACAGACAGAGATGAGATGATCCCTCACCATTCCCACATGGAAAGTCCAAGAGGGCTGAAGAGGGCTCTGCAGGGCTACTTAGGATCCTGGGGTAAAAAAAATGAGATTTTGAGGAAAATCTTTAAGGTGAGAGACATTGAGGAGTAGGGGAATTCTAAGCAATCCTTTCCCAACATCCCTGTGCGAAGAGATACAGGATGCTGGTGGAAAGGATGAGTGGAGGCTGCGTAGCAGCCAGGAGGGGAATGCATAGGTCTGGGCTGGGCACTGAGGAACGTGGCCATATGATATAGCTACAGTCCCTTTCCCAAAGCATTGTGTACCCCATTTCCATGGGTTATCCCATGTTTTTCCCTACCACAGAGCCTGGTTTTGCTGTGTTAGAGCTGCCTGCCACCAGCAACCAGATCTTTACAGTCTCTGGCACTGCGTGTCGGGATGCACATTTTCCTGCTGGATCTCAGAGTGGAACATGTACCATTCAAGGGAAATAATTCAAATTTACTATTTCTGCAGGGAAAAAAGTCCAACTTCTTGCTGGGAATAACCTGCCAGGCTGGGGAGGGAACCTATCAACTCCTGCTCCCTGTGGTGGGTTTCAGGAAGGGGAGCAGCAATGTGTCACCTGCCTCCAAACCTCCTGACTGGTGGGAAGAGGGTTTTTCATCCTTGGTGCATTCCCTGCAGTCAAGGGAGGGTGACGGACCCATCCTCTCCTCCCAAAAACAGCCAAGCTGGGTTTCCTTTTAACCCTCTCCATTTCCAGGTGCTTTTCTAGCAAAGCCTTGGAATTCGGGTTGCAGGGAGAAATTGAACCTCTGGGTGGGAACCACAGGTGGGTCCACTCCCCAGTTGCCCCATTATTCAAACAAAAGGTTAAAGTCAGCCCTATGCCAGACTCCATGGAAATGGTGGGGTTTTAATAAAATCTTGGGTCTCAGCCCTCTCCTAATACAGCCGGAGTTAATCCAGCTCCGAAACCATCTTTGTTAGCAGAATCCTCCTGTTCTCAAACCTGGGAATTAGGAAGTCAGGTAATAGGGTACCCAAAAAAAACAGGTAATTAAAGTGCTGTGTATGAGTGAAGGAAAAACCCCTGTCCCCCCACCAAAGCAGAGAAAACCCAAGAATAGGATGTCCCTTGCTCTCTAGGCTGAGCCTGCTTAACTGCTTAAGCCCTTTAAGCCCCACCACCAGGACTAAAGCCCTGTTGTCAAGTCCTCCTTCCACTTCCATAAGCTTCATTATTATGATTATTAATATTCCTGTTAATTTTAAGAGCTGGACTACATGCCTGGAAGGCTTCAGGCTCTTTAAGCCTAAGTGCTGTTCGTGTAAGAGGGGATGAAATCCATGCTGTACCGGTAACCCCCGCTTGGCCTCATGCTGTCTGTTCTGCAGCCCAAACCTTAAATTTCCTGAAGGACCCCCAGATTAACACCAAGCATCGAGCTGGATGGTGGCAAAGGGACTTTGCTGGGAATACCTGTCTCTGGTGGGATCTCTGGATGTGTTTATTAAGAAAAAAACCCCAAACAAAAAGGGGGATTTGCAGCAAGAGCTTTGTAAATCCTCAACTTGGTGGTTGCTGCTCCCATCTCTGCCCAAATTTCATCCCTCCTGCCCCTTCCCATGTGTTTAAGAATTAATCTCTCCTGCTTTGACCTCTGGAGAGTCCCCCCAGCAACTAATTTTCGGGGTTGGGGCTCTGACACACTTTACCCACTGGAAACCACAAAATATAAAGGAAATCTTGCACAGAAAGAGCTTTTTGGGGTGTTTTTTAGCTTTTTATTCCCCCATTCTGCCCCAGTTTAAGGAATAAACCCAGGTCTCCACACATAATGCGTGCTTGTGGCTGGTGGCTGCCTCCTCTCCCCACAGCTCACCAACCTGAACAAAGAGCCAGTTACTAAACCAACAGCACCGGGGCTTCGCCACGCAGCCGAAATCCATGGGGTTTATTCACCTGGAGGACCCTTTCATGCCTGGGAAAGCACCCAGCCCAGCATCTGGTTATAACCCAGCTCATGGTGGGGTTTATTTTCCTCCTGGAAATTCGACCCAGCACCTAAACCAATCCTGGGAAGCAGCAGGTGTTTGCCTGGGAGGATGTGCTGAGTAGCGGCATCTGGGGCTTGGCACCTCTGAGGAGCCCAAGAGAGTAAAACTGCTGCAGCGATACTGACCAAAACCCACAAAGCCACCCCAAAATCAGCACCTATTCCTTGCAAGACACAGTCCTGAGGATCTGTACCACCCTGAACTGCAATTCCTGCTTTACACCTATCAAACCTCCGCTGTGAATTCAGCCACAGCAGATCTGAATCGAGCCCACAGCCAGGGAACTGGCTCAGCATTAACACTGCTGATAAATTAGGGTCATTTTACATACATGAGAGCCTGCATGTCCGCAGGATGGACCAGTCACACTGATTTATACCTCCTTTAGTTTGAGGTGCACAGAGCCCTTGACACCCCACCTTTGATCCAGCAGTAAAACTTCACCTAGCAACTCTTTTCCAAACCAAAAATCCCTCTCAGGCTTTAGGTACAAGAACAAAGGGTGATAAAACAGGGGACAGGGGAACACGGTGCTGCCCAGGGTTTGCAATCCGGCTGGGCAGCTGGGCTAAGCCTTATTTAAGGCTCCAGCACATTAACCATCCTCTGTCATGGTTCTTCTAGATCTGTAACAGCATTTTGCTGTGGTTTCATGGCTCAAGTAGGATCTCTTCCCCCCAAAATTCCCCAACAGAGACTGAGGTGCACATCCCATGGGACTAGATGCTCCATTCCTGTCCGAGAAACCCCCAGGTTTGGGAGATTTTTCTCCTCCAAACATCACCTTTCCTGCTTCCCTGCTGTTGGGGGAGCACTAGAAGCTGATACAGTTCCCCCTCCCCCAGATCTGCCACTCTCCGTTATATTTTTGGGGGTGAGTTTTTAGGAGTGCTCAACCCAACCCCATGGCAACTCCCAAGTTGTTTTGACAAGGGAAAAAAAAAAGCAAAGCAGAAAGAACCTGCAGCCTTTCTTCCCCTCCTGCTCCCCAGCAACGCGGATGAGGATGGAAATAACTTACCTGGAATTGTTTCCATTTTTCCCTCCATTTCTTCCCAGCTAAACCAAACCTTCACTGCACAGTCCGAAAAAAAATAATAAAAAAAGAAAAAACCCCAACCCAAAACCCCCAAACTTCCTCCTTTATCCACTCAGGCTTGTTAAACTCCTAAGGCTTAAGGAGCAGATTATAGAGAATATAAAGCACTTTCCTTTCCCTTCGGCTCTCATGACGGGAAGTTACCAAATCAAACGGGATGCGTGTAGGAGAGGTGAGCACTTTGGGTGGCAGCAGGATGGAGTGAGGGAGAAAGGGGAGGGGAGGAGAAGCAGGAAGACAGAAATCAAAGCTTTGGGCTTATTTTGGGGAGGGTTTTGGTTTCCCATTCAGAACAAGGTGGGAAAATCCCCTCCAAGCTCAGAGCAGTAATTGTTTTTTGGGGAAAAAACATCCAAATGAGGGAGATTTCTTGGGGGAACACAGGGCTGCTGCAGAGTTGAGGCTTTTGGGGGTGTTTTTCCTCAAAAAAAAGGACTTTCCAGCCCAAACCCAGACCAATGCTATATCCCGGCGGCATTTACCGCCTGTGGAAAGGAGGGGACGTGGTCCCGCTTGCGGTGCCACTGAAGGCATGAACGAGCTGCCAGCAAAGCCTGCTGCAAATAAAAACCCTCTCCCCATGCAAAGAAAAACAACCCTGGAAAACTCTCCCCTCCGTAGGGGGAAAGCAAAGCCGAGCCCCTGCCCGCTCTGGTGAGCCCCTGCCTGCTCTGCAAAGCCCCTGCCTGCTCCACAGAGCCCCTGCCCGCTCTGCAGAGCCCCGACGTGATCTGCTCGACAGAAACCCACACACAAATTTCTATAGGGGAGTGGAAAAAGCCCCACAACAAAACCCCAAGAGATCGACAGCTACTTTGCTGTGCAAAATGTTAATCTTTGTTAAGGAGATTTAACGAGACTGGGCAAAGCCCTGGGCAAAAGCCTTTTGGGAACAAAGTGTGATGCCCAGAGGATGTCTGCACCTCCAGGACCCCACTGTACCCAGATTTCCTCATTAGGAACCTCTCACGGGCAAAGGCAAACACTTTTTAGCCCACCCATCACCTAAGCAGCCTCGAATCCCATTTCACACCCAGTAACTGGCTCTCAGAGACATCCACAGGGAAAAAGAAACCTGGGAAGCAACAGGAAAAACACTGCCAAATACAAACTCTCGACCAAGCAGCATAGCTAGGTGCACAGAGGTGATTTAATCCTGGATTAAATGATGCTGCTAACCCCCCTCCTGCTTTTTTGGGAAGGCTGAGGACTCACTGGTCCTACTGGCGTTGTCATTGCCACTCTCGTAGCAGCCGTGGCCGCCGTCGTCGGTGTCGGAGCGATCCTGGCGCTCGTAGTGCCGCTCGCTCTCGCTCGTCCTGTCCCGGCTGGACGCAGATCTTCGCCGACGCCGTTTCCTCCGGTAACCCCGGGGCACCGGCACCCCGATGTAGATGGAGTGGTAATCTAGAAGGGGAGAGGGGGGAAGATTTAGGGACCAGATCTGAGTGTTTCCCAACCACCCAAGGAGGTATTTGCCTTCTTCCCACCAGCTTCTCCCATGTCGTGCATGGGATGTGCTGAGCTGAGCACCAGGAGGTCTGACACATCAGGTGCCACTTGGGGTATCCTGGGGGTTTTGCTTACCTTCCTCATCGTCGTATCTCCTCCTGGAGCTGCTGAGCCCCCTCTCACTCATCCCATCCTCATCCTCCAGCATGGTCCTGCTGCTTGGAGAGAGCTGAGCCACGGGGAAGAGAAAGGAAAGAGATGTGAAAGGGCGCTGGGCAGGGGAACAGCCTCCTCGCGTGCTCACTGGGCGCTCCCCACTATGGGAACCCTTCATGCGTCACCCCAGTGAACCACAGGGTCCTTCCCAGCCAGGGATCAGTGGGGAGCTGAGACCTTCCCTGTGGATGCACCTGGGAACCTCCAGCACCTCCTGCAAGCACCCACAGATAGCTCACCTCGGCGAGCTCTCAGGCCTGCCTCGCTCTATGCCAGCCCTGCCTGTGCTCCACCTCTGCTCTCCCCATATTTAAGAAAATCCAGATAAATTTCACCAGGGTCTCTGGTCTCTTATTTTTGCTGCTCAAAGGTGTAAACGAAGCATAAGAGATTAGTACAGCGATTTGCTGGTACGGTTACGGACACAAGCTCAGTTCAGAGTTGCTTGCTGGCAATAAGCACCCATTGAGTTCTCAGGAGGGACTTGCACAGGTAAAAGGGGGTTTGCAGAAGCAGATTTGGGGTTTTCCCATCTCCTATGCATGGATTTTACACTGTACACACACCACCACTTCCAGATACCTTCCTTCAAACCCGCTATTTTATTCCTCATACGAATTTCTTTGGATTCTGTCACAGAGGCTAATTAATCTACTAATTATCTGACCTCTAGTGATTGCCTTTCACACTTGACTTGGATGGGAGAACAGTTACTATTCATGGCAGCCCGGTCGATGCCTCCCAAAGTCACTTTGAGAGTGGTCAGAGAGCCAGCCTCTCCGCAGGCCCCGTGCCGGCTGCCTGCCTCCATGGTGGTATCATATCATCATCCATCTACTTTAGGGAAGAAAAAAATTACCTCAACTCAAGCCAAATAGATAAAAAATATAAAGCAAACAGGGTGTGCACCTACAGAGCTGGAAGTGTCTGGGATGGCCAGATCAGCTCTGCTTGGGTGGCTCAAATTATTGACCCATTTTCCCCCAAGGCAAATACCATCTTCAGCTCCAGCCTTAACCCAGCCCCTATTTGAAGGCATCTCTTAATGTAACAGATTTGGGATGTTTTATTTTTGTTTTCTTTTTGGACCAAAACACTTACTTCAAAGGAGCAGGAACCTATTTAATTTAGGGGCAAACACCTCTGGATGGATAACCACGCCCCAGACCTGGGTGGATTAAGGGATAACATCAGTCACAAGCCTTGGCTTCCTGGAAATAACATCATGAGGCTGATTCTGAGGATTTTAGGAAGCTGGTGCTGGCAGAAGAAACAATAAAATACCCACCCAGCTACAGGCATAAATATTTTTGCTTTAAAAACAACCCGGTACCTTCTAACAGATGCAGTGTCACAAATTCCCTCCCCACAACACTCCCAAGAGATTTCCCCATAAGCTTCAGCGTTAGGTTGGGGTCCCCAGGTGATAGATGGGGGTACACAACCCTCCAGCCAGATCTGCATTGGGAAGAAATACGACTTTTTTGGCAATCCAGCTTGGCTGGTGAGAGCTCTACCCTCTGCTGAGCCCATACTTTGATAAATCCACTGCTTAATGAAAGGTAGCGCTCGATTATGGCTGATTTATGAGAGTCACAGAGCCTGGGATTTTTTCCTCTCATTTTATACATATAAAGCTTTTTCCCCCAAAAAACAATCCTTGCATACACACACACAAGCATGACACTGACTAAAACTCTTAGAAAACATGACTATAAGCATACTGGAAACAAGGGGAGGAATAGAAGAGTGCTGTTATATTTACAGTTGAACCCCAGTAGCCACCCCCCAGCTCTTGGTTCCAAAACACTAAGTTTTACCCTGAAAAAACTCACCTTGAGCTCTCAAAAAACCACTCTGAAATGGGAGGACAGGGCTGCAGAGTGAAGTCACAGGCGCTGGCGGGTGCGGGAGCCCAGACTGCCTTGAGACAAAGCTGCTCTTGTAACCATCGTATCGACGCCTACTGCCACACGCTCTGCAGCTCCCAGGTCAAAATGTATTTTGGGCAACACTGATTGACTTTGGGAGCAGAAAGGCATCATGGGATGCAAATAGACCTCCAGAGAAGATGGGACATACAAGCCAGCGGGGACCTACTCTTGCGCAGTGATGGTCTGTAGATATCAGACCATAGGAAAATTCAAGTTGTCCCTGCCCAGCTTGCAGGATCTGCATCTTGTGGGGCTGTTGGGGGTGGCTTTGGCATTAGTCTGGCCTTGATTGCTGAGGAAATTGGGGGGTAAACTGCTTGTAGGTTTTTTGCTCTCTGCAATATCATCTATATGTGATCATAAGGAACGGAAGAGATTCTTCAGGGAGGTGAGGAGAAGAATCACCACCAGTGAGAAAGCTCCTGAACCCCCTAGAGACAAGAAGATCAACTGCTGGGCCATCAAATAAGTTTGGTGTGGAATTTTGAGGAGAGTTGCACCCCAAACTATTTTGCTTTTAACGTGTCAAACATCTGTAACTTTGATTTTGTGAAACCCAAGCTCTTGGTCACACAAATACGTTCAGCTTTGCTTCCCGAGCTGTCCAGTTCTATTTAATGCCTGGTTTGCTCTCCTCTGCTTAGCCTTTTAATGGGGGTGTCAATAAATCCCCATCAAAGCCAAGCCTGGCATTTCGTCACAGTCAGCCTCGTCATTAAGGGAAAAAAAATGAGGAATGGGAAATCTGACCTTGTGTTTTAAGGTCACCCGATACCGGGGCTTTTCTCTCGCCTCTGGGGAGATTATTCGATGGCACAACCCAGAGTCTTAGTGGAGGCAAAGCAAAAGCTGTTTGATACTTGATCCCTGCTCCCATTTTCTTTGCAGCTCCTCTTGTATTACATTTGCTTTTCCATGTGTGGAAGGGTCAGGTCCAGAGCAAGGCAGGAATGAGTTCAGGATGCAAAATTTAGGGGGAATGAGAGGATATAACTGGCATCCCCTTTATTTAGAGTTAGGAGGCATGTTGGTAAGCGGGGAGAAAAGCTTTTGCAAAGTGCACATTTGACTTTATGCTCTTGCTTTCCCATTTTCCAGGCATTTGTAGACCAACAATGTGTGGGAACAGGGAAGCCAGGTGCCCAAGATGATGCACATCTCTTTCTCCCCATCTCCCATCACTCACTGCTTGCTGGAAACCAGTATTAATCCTGCTGGGAAAACACGCTTCCATCCAACGTCCAGCCCCAGCAGGCTCTGCCCAGCGATGGAAACCCTCATAAAGATCTTGGTGGCTCATTGTCCTGTGATAAAGAGAAAAATAATAAAAATTAACTTTCTTTCTCTAAATACTTGAAAATCCAAAGAACAAGTTGAATTTATGGATATAGAGATCCTTGAAAGAGCCCAGCGCAGGGCCACCAAGATGATGAAGGGAGTGGAACCCCTTCCTTGCGAGGAGGGGCTGAGGGAGCTGGGCCTCTTTAGCCTGGAGAAGAGAAGCCTGAGGGGTGACCTCATCAATGTCTATCAATATGTAAAGGGTGAGAGTCAGGAGGATGGAGCCAGGCTCTGCTCAGGGATGGCAGTGACAGCAAAAGGGGCAAAGGGCACAAGCTGGAGCAGAGGAAGCTCCATGGGAATGTCAGGAGGAACCTTTTCCCTGTGAGGGTGACGGAGCCCTGGGACAGGCTGCCCAGAGAGGTTGGGGAGTCTCCTTCTCTGGAGACATTCACACCCTCCTGGATGTGTTCCTGTGGGATTTAGTCTGGGTGCTCCTGCTCTGGCAGGGGGGTTGGACTAGATGATCTTTGAAGGTCCCTTCCAACTCCTGACGCTCTGTGTCTCTGTGATTATTAGCTTGCATTTCTTAAGGTTTTACCAAACACCTCTTGAGGAGAAGGGGAAGAAGAAAAGCACAATCCCCGGAGCTCATGAGCTGCCCCAGTAAAAGCAGCAACAGCCCCATTATTCCTTAAATTCTGCTCACCCGATTTCCTTGGGCTGCAGGTTTTAACTTCTCCACTTAAAAAAAAGCCAACCCAAACCCAAACCCCCAATTTTGGCCATACTGTTGTAAAAAATACCCAATAATCCTCCTGGTCAGCTCTTGAGGTTCCCAGTTCCACTTTCAATGGGATTTGCAGGAAAAAGATGGTTCAAAACGTGTAATATTTTTAGGCCTGTGCTGGGGACTGCTGCTCATTTAGTTAAAAAATAAAGCCTGGAAACAATCAGAAGAGCGAGACAGAGCCCAACAGTCACACACCAGCTCTCCCCCACCTTTCTTCCCAGCTTGGGCATCCAAACAAATTAATCCAGCCTCCAGCTTCCAAAATACCCTTATTAAATAGAAAGGGCCACTAAAGAACCTGGAATTTCTTTCACCGAGCGGTGCTGTGGGCACATTGCTCTTGAAAAATAGACTTTGTATTTTTCCTTTGGATTCCACTTTTCAGATGACTCCTTTCCCAACTACAACCATGCCAGGGTACCTGGGGAATTTTGGTGCCTTTGGAGAGAAAACAGGCTCCTGATCTCCGCTCCCTCCGCTGCATTTGGTTCGTGGCTGCTGGGGGAATCATAGAATGTGTAAGGTTGGAAGGGACCTTTAGAGCCCATCTAGTCCCACCCTGCAGTGAGCAGGGACATCTTCACTAGAGCAGGTTGCTCAGAGCCCCATCAAGCCTGACCTTGAATATCTCCAGGGATGGGGCCTCCACCACCTCTCTGGGCAACCTGTTCCAGTGATCCACCACCCTCAGAGTGAAGAATTGTTTCCTAATATCCAACCTCAATCTCCCCTTTTCAAGTTTAAAACCATCACCTTTTGTCCTATCATTCCATGCCTTCAGGAACAGCTCTTCCCAGGGACTGAAAGACCGCTCTAAGGTCCCCCCTGGAGCCTTCTCTCCTCCAGGCTGAACAAGACCAACTCTTTCAGCCTGGCTTCATAGGAGAGGTGCTCCAGCCCTTGGATCACCATAGCCATGCAAATACCTGGATCACTACATCTGAGCCCACTAAGCACATGATGTCATACCAGGGAGGATATATCCTCTTGCTTTGGCTTTATTTTGGCTTTTTTTAATGAAAAAGTTAAATATCTAAATGCACAGCAAAGCAGAACAGGGGCTGGGGGCAGATGTCTGCTGCTATTTCCTACCACTCCAGCTCCTCCCAGCAGCAGCTCGGTGCTGATCCAAACTGGCATTTTGCACCGAAGACCAACTGCAGCCAAAGACCTTTATGTCATAGAATCATCAAGGTTGGAAACGACCTTCAAAATCATCAAGTCCAACCATCAGCCCTACACCACTGTAACCTCTAAACCGTCTCCCAAAGCACCTGGCTTTTGAACACCCCCAGGGATGGTGACTTCACCACCTCCCTGGGCAGCCTGTTCCAGTGCTTCACCACCCTTTTGGTGAAGATAGTTTTCCAAATATCCAATCTGAACCTCCCCTGTCACAACTTGAGGCCATTTCCTTTTGTCCTATCACCAATCACTAGGGAGAAGAAGCCAACACTTACCTCACTACAACCTCCTTTCAGGTAGCTGTAAAGCACAATCAGGTCTCCCCTCAGCCTCCTCCTCTCCAGGCTGAAGAGCCCCAGCTCCCTCAGCCTCTCCTCCTAAGACCTGTTCTCCAGTAAACCAGTGCCCAACTTCGAAAATGGTCAAGTCGATCAGCAGCTCCCAAACTAAAAGTGTGAGGACTGAAAGATGTTCCTGGCCTGAAACCTCCCCATGTAGCCCACCAGCAGCCCCAGTAATTTTGGGGCTCAGGGCTTTTCTAGTCCAAGGAATGCTCATGACATTGCCTGACATCACTTTCAGGTACTACGACAGCCTAGTTGCCCATCTCTGCACCCTCTCCAGCACCTCGATGTCCTTCCTATACCCCAGTGCCCAAAACTGCACACAGCCCTCAAGGTGAGGCCTCACCAAGGTCAGTCATCCCCAGACCACTCAGAAAGCAGCCACTAGTAAAACCAGGATAAAAAAAAAATACAAATACCCCTCTAAAATGTCCAAACACCAGAGAGATTGAGGTAGTGTGGAACTGACTCTAGCCAGGCCAGTGCCAGAAGCAGGGCTTCTCTTTACTCTCATGCTGCCTCTCAGACACCATGAGTGTCCCATGTCGAACAGATGTGGTTGAAAAACTTTATGGAACAGTGCACCCAAAAGCAAGAGTGAAGTGCAGCCAGAAGAGATGTCACATCAGCAGGTTGTGCTGATGAAGACAGGCTGAAGAGACTTGGGCTTGTCCAGCCTGGAGGAGAAGGCTTCAGGGAGACCCTCTGAGCCCCTTCCAGTCCCTGAAGAGGAAAGCTGGGAAGGGCTGTTGGTAAGGGCATGGAGAGATAGGATGTGGAAAATGCTGAGAAATGTTGCTTTTGCAAACTGAAAAGGATTATTGTATTTTGTGGAGGACTAAGGCTGCGTCAACAGAAATCCTTTGTAGGGAATTTAGAATGTAAAAAATAGCACATAAGATAAAGGGGAGGGAAACTTTTACTTTACGTGTTATCAGTCACGCGGTGTAGCAACTTTCCCCCCCTTTTTCCCGCTTTTGTCTAATAGATTGATAGAGAGAAACTCCTGATTAATTAAACAAAACTAAACTTTATTAGTGTGCACAGCCATAACAACAAAGGTAAGCAGTCACAACCATGAGGAAAACCACAATAGCAACAACTCCTATCAGTACACAAAATGCTATCCTCAGGCGTCGCTCATACATCGCCACATCATCTGCCACCCTGCGGGGAGAAGCATGGGGCGTCTGCCTAGAAATAAAGCAGTAACAGAAAAGGAAAACCTTGATCCTTTCTAAACCAACTATCTAAGTTTGCAGACACCACTCAGTCTCAAGAACACCCACACCTCTGGTTGCTCTGGGAGGCGAAAAAGCACCCGTCTGGTAGGCGATGATGGCCTGAGGATCTGATGGTAAAGGAACAATACCCCACTCTAGCCATAGCAAGGACATTGTCCCTACTGCCTGGCTATGGTGCTGTAGAGGGGAGGCCTTACCTCTTGGGGAGGCGCAGGTGCACTGCGAGGTTCAGGGAGGGGGTCTGGGGTCCCTTCTTCACCCACGCCAGCCATTTTCTGCAGCTCGGGTGCTCGTTCCCCTCACTGTGTGTTTTGGGAAATGCACAGGCGCAGTTTTCCCCCAGTCTCCCCACAGAAAGTACTAGAAAAGGAAGCTCACACATGCGTGAATCCAATGAAGGCGAAAGCTAGAATCAGACAAATATTTTGAAAAGTTAGGCAGAGAATCATTATATTAGGATTAGGGTGTAGTAAAAGAATTTACTAACTTTATAGAAAAGGGGGGATTGATAAGGGGCTTTCTAACAAGATGCTTACAAAGGGTTAAAGGGTGCTTGCTAATAAAATGCTTGATAAGGGGGGCTTACTAACAGTTTGTGTCAGAAATGACCTTGCATAAACAATGCCTACTGTGAGCTCTGTGAAAATAAATTTATTTCTTTGACAAGTTCTAGTCGCCCCCACTGGTCTAATGAACTCCTTATCTGTTCAGGAATTTCTTGCTTGTCTCATAATTGGTCATAAATTCAGAGAAAGTATTTCATTGAGCTAGTTCGAGCTCTCCCTTGTCTTTGAAAGTGTGCAAAACCTGCTGAAACCGGGTTTGTAGTTTGGATCAGAGTCAAGGGGAAACTGAGTCTGCGCAAAACAGAAGGTTACTTGCGGTGATGAAGAGGAGCCATCCGACTTCATCCCCACGACCCTCAACGACCACCACCAAACAGCAGTGCGCAGGTGCGGTTGGGAGGAGTTTATGGAAATGACTTCTTGGGACTCATTTTAATACGAAGCTGGGCAGGTTATGAATATGTATAGGTGTATGATGTCATCTAATAATTCCGGACGAGGATATGGTATAAAAATCCTACCAACTCTGACCAAAGGTGTACCTGGTTTGTTAGGTCACCCGCTCTTGCAAGAATGTTTAATAAACTACTGCTTCACTAACGTGTCTGCCTCGAGTCCTTTCTCAGGACCATTGATATTTCTAACAAGGATGAGGCGCGACGGGTTTAAACTAGAGCAGGACAAGTTTAGATGAGGCCTTAGGAAGAAGTTCCTCACTCAGGGTTGCCCAAAGAGGAGATGGAGAGCCGCCCCCTTTCGGCTTCAGGCGTTCCCTCAGCTTGACGCGAGGCGCCGCCATTTCCAAGCCGCCCCGCGCCTCACAGCGCCTGCTCACCGTTCCCGTCACCATCGCGTCAGCAGCCCTCACGCCTGCGTTCTGCGGCCGATCGGGGACTGAGGAGGTTCCGCCGCTTCTCGTTGCCGGTAGCACTGTCGGTACCGCGGCCGACCATGAGCAAGAGGAAGGCTCCGCAGGAGAGCCCCAACGAGGGCATTACCGACTTCCTTACGGGTGCGTGAGGACGGGCGAGGCGGGCGGGGGGGCGGCGAGTCGGTCGCGGGCTCCGGCTCCTCTCACCGTGTTTCTCCCCGCAGAGCTGGCTAATTACGAGCGGAACGTGAACCGGGCCATTCACAAGTACAACGCGTACAGGTACCTTCTCCCTCCGGCCCGAATCCCCCCCGCATCCCCTCGCCTTATTCCCCGGGGCCTGGCCCCGCCGCCGTGCGAGCCGGCCCGGCCGCGCCTCAGGGCGCTGACCGGCACTGTCCCGCAGAAAGGCGGCCTCGGTGATTTCCCGGTATCCCAGCAAGATACAGAGCGGGGCCGAAGCCAAGAAGCTGGTAGGTGTTCGTGTCCGGGTTGCGGTGGGAGATACCTTGGGGCCGCCGGAGCCGGGGGTGCGGTAGCTGGGTCGGGGCTGGCAGAGCTGGGAGGTATACAATGGCGTCATAAATTTAGGCTGAGAGTTGGACTGGTTCAGTCTGGAGAAGAGAAGGCTCCTGGGGATCTTAGAGCATCCTTCCAGTCTCTTTTCCTATAGGGAAGGTGGGGAAGAACTGGTCCTGAGGGCATGGAACGATGGGATGAGGGGTGGTGGTTTTAAACTTTAAAACGGGAGATTGAGGTTGGGTATTAGGAGAACTTAAACCTGCCCTGCTGGGATTTAAACCCATCGTCCCTCGTCCTATAGCTCCATGCCCTCACAAACAGCCCTTCCTAACTTTCTGGTAGGTCTCTTCAGGGACTGCAAGGGCCTTGGAGGTCTCCCCACAGCCTTCTCTTGTCCAGGTTGAACCAGCCCAACTCTCTCAGCCTGGCTTCATAGGAGAGGTGCTCCAGCCCTTGGATCATTTTTGTGGCCTCCTCTGGACCTGCTCCAACAGGTCCATGTCCTCCTTGTGCTGAGGGCTCCAGAGCTGGACACAGCACTTAAGGTGAGGTCTCCCCAGAGCAGAGCAGAGGGACTGAATCCCCTCTCTTGACCTGCTGGCCACACTTCTGGTGATGCAGCCCAAGATGCAGTTGGCCTTCTGGGCTGGAGATGCACATTGGTGGCTCATGTCCAGGTTCTTATCCACGAGCACCCCCAAATCCTTTTCCTCAAGGCTGCTTTTCAGCACGTCATCTCCTAACGTGTATCAGTAAACTACAGCTGAGTCCCTGCTTGTGGAAGGGATCTGTTGTCACAGAGCAAGAGGGAAGCTTACCACTGCTTTGCTGAGTTTGAGGAACTTGAGGAGGAACAGTCAAAGCCTTGTTCAGAATCTTGGGGAACTTTTAATTAGGCCTCTGAATGGTTGTGCTGCTTGTGTTGTGCCCTGGAATTCTCATACTCCTTCGCAGTCTGATACTTTATCATGGTTTTGGTGGCCTCTTACTCCTTTCTGGTCTGTAAAAACAGTGAAACTTTCCTTTTTTTCAGATATAATGGCTTTAAGTGATCTTGAAGTTAATTTGTCTCCCCTCCCCCCAATATTTAGGATGGAGTTGGTGCTAAAATAGCTGAGAAGATAGATGAGTTCTTATCCACTGGAAAACTACGCAAATTAGAGAAGGTGGGTTTCTTTCCCTCATGGTCTGCTTCTCCAGAGTTGTTTTTCTTTGTAACTCACAAAGTAGCCAGCTTGCTTTGTGTGGTTTCTGTTGGCTTTGTGTATTGCAAATGGAGTAAAGAAGGGTTTGGTTTGTATTGCTTTGGCTTTGCAGATTCGGCAGGATGATACGAGTGCATCTATCAATTTCCTGACACGAGTTACTGGCATTGGGTAAAGTTTTGTTTGTTTGCTTTGTGGTTTCTTCCCTTCTCCTCTTCATTTGGTGAAGTTTATGAACAAAATTTGGGTGACTGCAAACAATAAAGGGAACGAGTTTGAGCTGATGCTGTAGCACCTACACCGAGATGTCATAATTGCAGTGACAGGAGTGGCCAAGAAGAAAGGGTGTGGAATTGTCATTTGCAGACTTTGCAGTCGAGGAGTTTGTCCTGGTTTTGTGTTCAGTATTGTTGTCTAAAGCCACACTGCCTGTTTGGTGAGATGTTTGTTCATTTTTTACAATTCTACATCACTGTGTGGTTACAGCGATGCTAAAAATAATGTGCAGGGCAAGCCTGGGGTAGTCATCTCTGCTGAATGAAAGCACAGACTCAAAATGTGTGTTCTGAAAAGAGGGCAAGCATCAGAAGCAGTGTCAGTCTTGGCCTTGAAGAGCCTGGGCAGTTTCAGTAGATTCTGATGTTTTCAGCAGTGTAAGATTCTTGCTGTTCCTGATGGCAGGTTCCTTGTCTCTTTGCAGCCCGGCAGCTGCTAGGAAGTTTGTTGAGGAAGGAATAAAGACTTTAGAAGGTAAGTGTGACTTTGGGTCCTTGGTTCACCCTCTGATAATGGGGTTTTTCTTCTGTCAAGCTGCCTGTTCCCCAGTGATCCTGTGATAACAGATAGACCCTAGGCTTTGGAGAAAGTCTGTAAGATGCTGAAGTCAGTGCACAGGCTAAAGGCATTAAATACATATACAATATACCATATGTACAGGTTATGTGGAGGACAATGAGGATTTTGGCTTTATTGAAATCTTTATCAGGAGGCTCTGTGCACTTGTACTCATCCTGTCAGCTGTCGAGCAGGGAGTGTAAAATCTCTTTGTGGTTGCTCTTTTCTTGTTATGTATTCTTTGTGTGCATCATCTTTGCATTAGTGGAAATTTACTCTTAAGATTTTTTTGATGAAGTAACTACTTTTGTCTGTCTTTATTCTTCTAGATCTAAGAAAAAATGAGCACAGGCTGACCCATCACCAGCGGATCGGGTTGAAGTAAGCTTCCTTGGGTGCACGTGCTGGGTTTTCCTAATGCCTCCTTCAGACACCGGGGTGTAACGTAAGGTTATGCAGGCCAAGTAAGGTTCTGTTCTCTTCATGTGCTCTACATGCTTTCCAGCGTTACTCAGAGCTTCATTTGGGTTGAAATCCAATAGACTTGGTCTCCATCCAGAGGGAAATTTAATTTCAGATGACTTTTTTCCATTAGCTCATGGGGAATCACTCTAGTGATTCTTTCTAGAATTCACTCTAGGCTGCAGTGATGGTTGCTGGGGATCTACATAAAGTGACCTGGGCTATTTTTTTTTTTTTTATGTGCTGTGAGCAAGGTAAAACCTCTGTGTGTCTGAACTTGACAGTGCCATGCAGAATGTGTGAACCAATCAGAGAATCCCAGCATGGTCTGGGTTGGAAGGGACGCAAGGGTCACAGAGCTCCAACCCCCCTGCCACAGGCAGGGCCACCAACCTCCAGGCCTGGAGCTACACAAGGTTGCCCAGGGCCCCATCCAACCTGGCCTTGAACACCCCAAGGGATGGGGCACCCACCCCCTCTCTGGGCAGCCTGTTCCAGCCCCTCACCACTCTCTCTGGAAAGAACTTCCCCCTAATACCTCCTCTAACCCTTCCCTCCTCCAGCTTCACTCCATCCCCCTTGTCCTGCCAGTCTCTGCCCTTTAACAAGCTGATTCCCCTCCTGTTCCTCTGCTCCCTTCAGGCACTGGAAGGCTGCAATGAGGTCCCCCCACAGCCTTCTCTTCTCCAGGCTGAACCAGCCCAGCTCCCTCAGCCTCTCTCCGTAGGGGAGCTGCTCCAGCCCTCTGAGCATCTCTGTGGCTCCTCTGACCCCTCCCCAACAGTCCCACATCTTTCCTGTACTGGGGCCCCAGCTCTGGACACAGGACACCAGCTGGGGCCTCAGGAGGGCAGAGCAGAGAGGGACAATCCCCTCCCTGTCCCTGCTGCCACCCCTCTGCTGACGGAGGCCAGGATCCCATCGCCCTTCCCAGCTGCAAGAACAAAATCAAACATGAGAGCAACCAAATCCAGCCCTGGATGGGTTCTATGGAGCTATAAACCAGTTGGTTATATGGTTACTCCCACCTCGTGGCTGCTTTTCATATGCAGTAGAAAAGATCTCCAATGAAACCGTGTTCCACACATGGTGAAACTTGCAGCTGCGATTTTTTAAATATCACTCAGCAAGATGGTTTTTAGGATGTTTGGGGAGAACGGGAACCTTTTTGTAGTGTGACAGTAAGACCAGATGCCACCTCTTTCAGGTGCTTTTATTTTTATATACCCAGGTATTTTGAAGATTTTGAGAAAAGAATCCCTCGGGAAGAAATGCTGGAGATGCAGGTGAGGTTGTCTTTGTCTTTATGAAGGATGTGCAGTGCTTGGTGGCTGATGAATGACTGACACCTCCAAACACACATCTTCCCTTTTTACACAGGAAATTGTGCTGAGAGAGGTAGAGAAGCTGGACCCAGACTACATTGCTACAGTTTGTGGCAGTTTTAGACGAGGTTGGTAGGTTTTGATCTTGTTAGGTTTATTTTGGGCTGATGAGCAAGACTCCTTAGCACATACCTTCTTCTGGAGAGAAGATCTGTGCTGCAGCATTGCTTTCACTGTTGTACTGGCTTGACTGGTTGGTTCAGTGACAAAACACCCACAGAAATCCTTGCTGCTTCACCCTGCCCCCATAAAGAGTAGTGTAGTATAGAATCAGGGAATCACCTTGGCTGTCCAACCACAGCCTGACCCTGCCCAGCCCACCTCTAGACCATGTCCCCAAGCACAAAACAGCTACACGCCTTGGAAATCCCAAATCTTGACTCCACCACCCCCCTGGGCAGCCTGTGCCAAGGCAGCCTGTTCCAGACCCTTTTGGTAAAGACATTCTTCCTGATACTTAAGCTCAATCTCCCCTGGTGCAGTTTGAAACCATTTCCTCTCATCCTGTTGCTTGTCACCTGAGAGAAGAGACCGACCCCGACATCTCTGTAGAGAGCGGTGAGGTCTCCCCTCAGCTCCATATCTGCAGGCTGAACACCCCCAGCTCCCCCAGCCGCTCCTCACAGGACTTGTGCTCCAGACCCTTCCCCAGCTTCATCACCCTCCTCTGGACACGCTCCAGCATCTCAACATCCTCCCTGTAGTGAGGGGCCCAAAGCTGGGCACAGCACTCGAGGTGCAGCCTCACCAGAGCTGAGTACAATGGAACAATCCTTGCCCTGGCCCTGCTGGTCACACCATTCCTGATACAAGCAGAGATGCTGTTGGGCTTCTTGGCCACCCAGGCACACTGCCAGCTCATGTGCTGCCAGCTGCCCACCAACACCCCCAGGTCTTTTTCCTCCAGGCAGCCCTCCAGCTGCTCTGCCCCAAGCAGAGTGAGGGGTAGATGAGGTGCTCAGGAATGTGGGTTAGTAGAGGACAGGTATGGTTGGATTTGATGATCTCAAAGGTCTCTTCCAACCTTGTGATTCTGTGATTGTAACATCTGAAGTATTTTTTTTTCTCACAAATATCTTGAGCAGTGACTGACTCTTTGCTACCAGAATACCATGTTTATAGGAAAAAGTGAGATGTATCCCCATGCTGATATATTTGGTCATACATGGAAGAATTTTTCCTTGCTTCTTATCCAGGAGCAGAGTCGAGTGGCGATATGGATGTCCTCCTGACCCATCAGAGTTTCACATCTGAATCACCCAAACAGGTAGGTGTGTTTTGCTGCTGCTCTGGGTTGGTACTGTGTGTTCCTTCAGAAGGGTGTGTTTAGATTTGGCAGATAAATAGTCTGACTTGTATTGCAGCTTCTTGGTGATAGTGAATGGGGTTCCATCTGGCTGGTGGCCCGTCACTGGTGGGGTTCCCCAGGGCTCCATTTCTGGCCCAGTTCTTATTAATGTTTTCAGAAATGACCTGGACACAGGACTAGGGGGTGTCTTAAGTAAATTTGCAGATGACACCAAATTGGGAGGAGCTGTTGGCTCTGTTGAGGGTGGAGAAGCCTTGCAGGGAGACCTGGGCAGATCAGAGAGCTGGGCACTCACCACAAGCATGAAGTTAACAGCGTAAGTGCTAGATTCTGCCCCTGGGAAAGGGCAACCCTGGCTGCACCTCCAGCCTGGGGGATCAGGCACTGGCAGCCAGCTGTGCTGAGAGGGACTTGGGGGTCTTGGTGACCCGTGAGCCAGCGGTGTGCCCAGGCAGCCAGGAGGGCCAACTGTATCCTGGGTGCATCCAGCACGGCACAGCCAGGGAGGGGATTGTCCTGCTCTGCCCTGTGCTGGGGCAGCCTCACCTCGTGTCCTGGGGCAGGTTTGGGTGCCACAGGGCAAGAGGGACAGGAAACTCTTGGAGAGTGTCCAGAGGAGGCACTGAGGGTGGGGAAGGGTCTGGAGGGGAAGGCTCCTGAGGAGAGGCTGAAGGCCCTGGGGTTGTTCAGCCTGGAGAAGCGGAGGCTGAGGGGAGACCTCATGGGGTCTGTGGCTGCCTGCCCAGGGGAGCGAAGGGGCAGCGCCGATCTCTCTCCTCTCTTTGGGGACCAGGGACAGAACCCCAGGGAACAGCATGAAGCTGCACCAGGGGGGTTTAGGCTGGGTGTCAGGAAGAGGCTCTGTACTGAGAGGGGGGTCGGGCACTGGCACAGGCTCCCCAGGAAAGGGGTCCCAGCCCTGAGCTGGGCTGAGGGCAAGAAGTGTCTGGATGATGCGTTCAGCCCCATGCTCTGACTGGGCTGGGCTGTGTGGAGCCAGGGGTTGGACTTACTGGGCCTTACAGGTCCCTGCAAGCTCAGGAGATCCTGTCATTCTGTGATTCTTGTTCCTGCAATAGTAAACTCTTCTCTTGGATCACCATGTTTTATTTTGAGGAGTTCTAATCACTTCTCAGGTCCGTGTGTTACGCTGTGTTCCTCTTGCAGAACTATTTGATATGTTTATCCCTCTTCCCTTCACACACACCTCCCCTTCCACCCCCTCTAAACCCCGTGCTTTTACAGCCTAGGACTGTAACAGCTAGCTGGATAAAGCAGGGCTGGAAGGTAGAGTACCTATCTCTTTATGCACCTGTAATCTTTTGGATGAGAATCAAACATCCTGCTGCCCTCATAATCTTTTGGGACTAATTCTGGAGAAGTCTTAATGACAGTTTGTATTCCTTGTGTTGCTTCTGTAGATTCATTGCTTAAAAGTTGAAAACTCAAACTGAGAAAATAGTTCTGTTGCTTCCAGTGAAAGCAATCCAACACAGGGAGTTCAGTGGATGTTTCTTGAGGGCTGGAGCAGCTCCCCTATGAAGAGAGGCTGGGGGAGCTGGGCTGGTTCAGCCTGGAGAAGAGAAGGCTGTGGGTGGACCTCATTGCAGCCTTCCAGTGCCTGAAGGGAGCAGAGAAACAGGAGGGGAATCAGCTTGTTAAAGGGCAGAGACTGGCAGGACAAGGGGGATGGAGTGAAGCTGGAGGAGGGAAGGGTGAGAGGAGATATTAGGGGGAAGTTCTTTGCAGAGAGAGTGGTGAGGGGCTGGAACAGGCTGCCCAGAGAGGGGGTGGGTGCCCCATCCCTGGGGGTGTTCAAGGCCAGGTTGGATGGGGCCCTGGGCAACCTTGTGTAGCTCCAGGCCTGGAGGTTGGTGTCCCTGCCTGTGGCAGGGGGTTGGAGCTCTGTGATCCTTGGGGTCCCTTCCAACCCATGCTATTCTATGATTCTTTCATGTTGCACAACTGTCACTTTATTCACTTTTTCTCACTATTATCATGGACCCTCCTCTGGGTCATAGTTCATGTCCAGTAATACATCTAATTCTAGACATTTCCTGTATGTATGTGGGTCATTGCCTGGTAAATAGGCAAGGTTGTGGTGGTACTTGTGAAATAATTCCTCCTCCTCTGCTGTTCCTAGCCAAAACTTCTACGTCAAGTTGTAGAACAACTGGAAAAAGTCCACTTTATCACAGATATGCTCTCTAAAGGTGATACCAAATTCATGGTAAGGCTTTTTTGGATAAACTTCTTTTTTAACCTTAGACATGTGGATTGGATGTTGTCAAGTTTTCTTTACAGGTCCCTGTGTGGTGGTTTGACTCTGGCTGGAGGCCAGATGCCCACCAAAGCCACTCTATCACTCCCCTTTTCAGCTGGACAGGGTGGGAAAATAGATACTGAGAGGCTCAGGAGTGAGATAAGCACAGGGAGAGATCATTCTGCAATCAGTGTCATGCTAATTTGGAAAGCAATTGGAAAGCAGCCCTGAGGAAAAGGACTGGATGATCTCTGAGGTCCCTTCCAACCCAAAGTACTCTGTGATTCCATGAAGCTGCAGTTGGTGAAGCCCTTGTGTATGTAAACGTTTCTTGTAGCTCCTCATGGTTCATGGCCCTCCCCACTACTGCATTGTCATTTGAGGTGATCAGAGCGGGTGGGGGGAGAAGGCTGGTATGTGACTGGCATGGAGATCAAGTAGTTTGAAATCAAATGTGCAGAGGATTTCTCAAGAAAAAACTACTCTTCTTTTATTGACTTCTATTCACTTGAGCTTTGTCTGCCTTTCCCTTCACCTGCTGATGTTGGTGCATACTGAGGAGCCTGGTAGTAATTAGGGTGGAGGAATGGGAAATGAGAAATCCTATGAATCCCTCCTGCTGTTAGAAGAAATTAAGAAGCAGTTCTATGAATATTGAACTGTAGTCCTCTTAGCAGTGTAAAACAGGGATTCAGGATACTGTGACACCCAGCTGCTCTAGTAAAATACTCCATCCATTCAGCAGGAATTTAACTTAGCTCTCTGGGATGACTGAGGATTGGTTAGGGGTTGGTTAGGTGTGGGGAGGTGAAGACTGCCCTCACATCTGTTTAATTTCATTTTGCATTTCCTTGCTTTCCTTACTTCCTCCCAGGGTGTCTGCCAGCTGCCAAATAAAGAAGATGGAACAGCCTATCCCTATAGGAGAATTGATATCCGGTACGTGCACCAGCACCACCCAACCCCACCACCTCCCAAAAAATCCCCCAGAAATCTTATTTCAGGTGTCCACAGTGAGCTTTTGCATCAAGTTCTGTGTTTCTTTGATACGTGGTTCCCTTCAATCTCACATCTGGCTTGTGGGAAAAATCCAGTGTCTGGAGTAGCAGAGTGTATGTGTGTGTGTGTAAATGAGAAGTAAAGCTACAGCAGTGCCCAAACAGCTGAATCCCACTGGCTTGTAATGTTTTTTTATTGATGTATTTATTGTAAATCTTTCACTTTATTCCTAGGCTCATCCCCAAGGATCAGTATTACTGTGGTGTGCTGTATTTCACAGGAAGTGATATATTCAATAAGAACATGAGAGCTCATGCTCTGGAGATGGGCTTCACGATCAACGAGTACACCATCCGTCCCTTGGGGGTCACTGGTCAGTCTGGCCTTGGTGCAGTGTATTCTTTCTAGCTGCTTGCTTTGTGTCATCTTCTCCTTCAATCTTCTTCTCAGGAAATACTTAACGTTAAATATTGTAGCTCACAACATTTTTCACGGTGTCCTTTGGGGTGTTGGACACCACTACATGGGGAAGACACAGCCTGCTTATGTAGAGGCAGTGCTGTGGCACAAAGTCACCTTTTTGGGGCCACTGAGTCTACTTTAAGAGCCTTCATGACCTTAAGATTGGTTTTTCTTTGTCATGCACAGCTGAATATGTGGTTTCCCCCTCTTTTAACAAGGTATATCCTTCAGTTGTTTCATTTCAGAGGAGGGCTGATCTATCTATCTATATATTCATAGATATATATTGAGCTGTATAACCACATGGCCCCAAAATGAATTCATTACCTTATTTCCTTTGACAGTAGTGAGAATCAGCACCAGACCACTGCATGAAAAGGTCTGCAGTGGGAGTGGTTTGGTTTTTAAGCCTGTTTTACTTCTAGCAGTTTACTTCTGCAGCAGTTTTGTCTTAATCTTGGAATGCACTTGGTATTTCAGGACTAGACAGAGCTTCCACCTTGCAAATAACATCTGTAATTTGCTTGCAGGAGTTGCTGGGGAGGCCCTGCCAGTAGAAAGTGAGAAAGACATCTTTGACTACATCCAGTGGAAGTACCGGGAGCCGAAGGACCGCAGTGAATAGCTGCCTGCCCAGGTTTGTGAGCTGGAGAAGTGTTTCCATAGCTGCTTATCATAGAATCCCAGCCTGGTCTGGGTTGGAAGGGACCCCAAGGATCACAGAGCTCCAACCCCCTGCCACAGGCAGGGCCACCAACCTCCAGGCCTGGAGCTACACAAGGTTGCCCAGGGCCCCAGCCAACCTGGCCTTGAACACCCCCAGGGATGGGGCACCCACCCCCTCTCTGGGCAGCCTGTTCCAGCCCCTCACCACTCTCTCTGCAAAGAACTTCCCCCTAATATCTCATCTAACCCTTCCCTCCTCCAGCTTCACTCCATCCCCCTTGTCCTGCCATTGTCTACCCTTGTAAACAGTTGATACCCCTCCTGTTTATATGCTCCCTGATAGGCTTATAAACACCCAAAGTGCATGTTCCTGTTTGGAGGTCACTGCAAAGTGTGTGACGTTACAAGACTGTGGCACTAGCACAAAATGTGAAGGTTAAATCCTTAAGGTCTCATTTTGATCTCTCTCCCCCTGCCTTCTCCCCCTTAAAGCTGATTAAAACACTCCCTGTGTTTAACTGAGTGGGCTGCAATTCTAGAAAGACCCGTGGGGAAGGTGGCATGGCATACCCCTTAGAGAGTTCATGTTGGCTTTTGCTTTGGAGTTCAGTACCTCAGATGATAAGTTGGTGGTTTCTGCTTAACTCCTGAGGAGCAGTGAAGGCAAAATGTTTCATCTCAGGGAATTTCTTCAGACTACATTTCTACAGACTCTGTATATTTGTCTCTCTTCAAATGTGTATTTGAAGGGAGGTGGGTGGTGGTTCCACCTTTAGGTACCACCATTGAGTAGATGAAAGTACTAAAACCCCCCTTTTTTAATTAAAAAGACTTATTAAAAAGCTCTTAATATTGGTCTCACAAAACAATGCATTTTGACTCCCCCTTAGCCAGTAAACATGTCAAGGCAGGCTTTTCTGAACATAGAAATCATGCCAAAAAAAGCCTGCCTATATACCCAGCTGCATAGCCAACTGCTCCAGTATGTATTTTTTTGCTTAAAAATATATTACTGAACCACCTAAGACTAGTGAGAAACAGGAAGGGAAGAAACACCTTAAATTCCAGTGCTGAAGCTGCACCTTAACCCTTAATTATAAAACTCAAAGTCATTATCACTGGTGCTGTTTTTATGTGGTGATAGAAGAATGAATGTAGCTCACAAGCCAGACGTAGCTAATGACTTACTGTGGGATTTCAAGTTCAGGATTGGACAAGGATGTTATGTTTGAGCTCTGCAATAGGTGGAGCAAATGGGAAAAGGAGATGGGGTACCTGTCTGTGGAAGACACTTTCTGGTCTTGAAGTGGAATTTTTAAACCACTATTCATGTTGTGGTGGTTTGGTGCTGACTGGAGGCCAGACAACCACCAAAGCTGCTCTGTCACTGCCCTTTTCAGCTGGATGGGGGGGAAAATAGATAATGAGAGGCTCAGTAGTGAGATAAGGCCAGGGAGAGATCATCCTGCAATCAGTGTCACTGGCAGAACAGACTCAACATGGAATAAAGGAGAGAAACTCTCTAATTGATGACCCTGCCCTGCAACCCCAGTGACACCAGGTGATGAGAAGTGTGACCAGATCTTAAAGCAGCTCCCCACACCCCTCCCTGCTTCACAGACTCAGCTTTACCCAGGATTTCACTCCCTTCTCCCCCTCATTGTGGCTCAGGGAGGGGTAGGGACTGGGGATTTGGGTCAGTTCCCTTCTTCCCTGCCCTTGGTGCCTGCACAGCTCCTCACAGCTTCTCACTCCCTTCTCTGGGGGCACAAAGCATCTGCTTGCTTGTTTCTTCTCCTCTCTGTGGTTCCCAGAGGTGCTGTGACCGTCACTGATGGGCTCGGCCTTGGTCAGCAATGACTCTGGCTTTGAGCCGCCTGTGTGTGTGCTCACTCAGGCCTACAGAGAGCTTCTGGCTGCTCCTTGCAGATGCCCCCCCTGCAGCCTCCCCACTTCTCCACCAGGACCCAGCCACACAAGAGTGTGACGCATGTCTTTGTCAAAAACTTCCAGTAATGGAGAACCTGAAGTCTTCTGGGCCAGTTGCTTTCTTCCCAGCATTGTTAAACCATTACAGGTGGAAAGGTTTGAGGCATCTAGACTTGGAAATATTCTTTTGAACTTTTAAAGAAACTAGTCTTCACTTCACTTGCTTGCCTGGGGAGAAGGGAGCAGAATCTCTGAGTGCTGGGTCAGCCTGGGACACACCATTGCTTTTCATTCAGGGTTGTGGATTGACATACAAGAGGTTTTCAGGTGCTCATGTGTTGCAGAGTGATGTTTCCATACTTGCTGTTTGCTTGTGGAGGAGAAGACCTCTGAGTTTGTGGCATGGTGCCCAAATAACTCCAGATTAAAATGCACATCCCTCAACAGGGCTTTGTGTGACTAATGCCTCTCTGTCTTCAGGCAGGTGGGATCGTCGTGCTGCTTGGTGTTCCACAAGACAAACTGAAGCGACAGTCACGGTGCTGAATAATGTCTGGATGTTGAGTAATGTCGTTGAGAACTAACTGGAAACTGTGTGTGCAGTAAAGCCCAGAAGCACAGCCGGAAGTGCAGCTTTCTCCCTCTTGCCCTATCATAAGCAGCATGTGATCTGCCCCTCTGTCTCTCTGCCTAGTCTGTAGATTCCTCCTGGGTTCTCTCCCTGTGACACATCACTCTTGAGTGTCCCCTGGCTGGGGATCAGTGACCTTCATCCCCAGCAGCATTCTGCCTTTCTCCTTTTGGTCAGCCCCAGGCATCCTACTGGAGTGATTTAAGAGAGCAAATCCCAAGGTTTCCATGTCTTCCCATGTAAGGAACACTGAATGCTACACTCCTGTGTGCTCAGATGTGGCTTCTTTCAGACAGGAGCCCTCCTTTGCCAGTTCAGAATGAATTTGTATCTCCTTTTACAGGTGTTGCCCTTATCCAGGAACTAATCCTTGTTCAGCAGCTAAGCGTCTCTTACAGGTCTGGCTAGGTGTGCAGAGATTTTGTAACCCTATGGAAATTCCTGGCATATGGAAAAGGATTATTTTCTGCCTCCTCTGCACCAGCTCTGTTGCTGACTCAGCTGTTTTAAAAGTGGGGTGTTTTTTTTTAAAAACTAAATAATGTATCAGCTAATGTCTTCCCTGTAGAGTTTGTCCAACAGAAACTGGCTGCAAGAACTGCCCTTGAGGCTTTTAAAACTGTGAGTGTGTGTGCCTGTGGAGAGATTGTTCTTACATGATTGCCTCTGTTCCTTCTGTCTTCAATTAGAGAGGAGTTGCATGTTATGGAGAGCTCCTTGGAAGTTCTCAGCAATAGTTTTTCTACCAGTTGGGCCCACAGGACCACGAGTGCTTGTTGTTCTTATTTTACGTGCTTAGCTCTTGGTGTAACGAGCAATGCAGATCACTGGCTCACAGTTGGCAGGAGCTCAGTGCTGCCCAGACCCTGATAGAAAAGAGTTCTGTTCCTTTCCATCCAAGAACATCGCTCTGCACATCAGCTGGATTGCTGTTAACCAGCTGGGTGGTCACCCCATCCTCAGAACTGAGTGTAGGACAGAAGAAAGTTGTCACTGTGTGTGATGAAACGCAGAGGTTGTGTGTGTAGAGAGGCTTGTGCCAGCATGGACCTTGCTTTGACTTACCAAGGGACCCCCAGCATGGAGCAGCACCGTAGGTGTACCTCTCGTGTGGATGTGTCAGCTGAGAGCAGCGAGCCACGTGTTTCGGATGTGCTGGGAAAGGAAAGGGAGGAATGGCAGAGTTCCCCTTGAGAGCAGAGAAGGGCAGGGAGAAGCCTAACAGGAGACACTGCCGCCTCTGAGTTGTGCTGATAAATTATTTGCCTTGTGGTGCCTTTGTCCTGGTACCCTGAGAGAAGAACCATCCTATCATTCTTTTTTTCCCAATATTCTTAAACATTCAGAGATGTACACCTGAGGAACTTTTTAAAGACAAAGAGCCGTTCTCAGGGAAGGCCACAGATCCTATTTCTTACTTCATGTTACATTTTATTTTCCAACATCAGGCCTCAATCCAAAAATGCTACTTCTAGAAGCAGCCCGAATGAGAGAGCCTCCTAAGGAATACCATTCCCCACTGCTCTCTGTATCTCCTTCCCTCTGTGTTAAGCATCCTGGTGTAGTGCTGACGCTCACACTGAGCTCTTTGGGTGTCCTTTACTTGTCAAACCTGTCAGTGTGGCCACGTGCCAAGGTGACCATTCTTCTGTTGCACATGACCCATGTTCTTTTGTTCCCAGACAAATTATAACACTCTCAGTTGCAGCAGTCTCTATTTTGTTCAGCTTACCCAGAAGATAGGTTGGATTAACTGGTGCATTCCCACTGCTCCTGTAGAGTCAGTCTGCCCCTTTTATCCTCAAGCCTGTCAGCCCTGATTTTGCAGCTCTTCTTAAATCACCCTGAAAGGTAATGGCCATTTTGGATGTAAGAGGTTACTAAGCATGTTTGGGACCAGGATTCTTTTGGTTAACATAAAATGTAACGACTTTTACATCATGAGCTACTAACTTTGATGTATTGTGGAGCATCAGCGTGGGATGTATTGCTGCTGCTCTGCCTGAATGCCTGGTAGGCTTTACAGGAGGTTTTACAGAATTGCAAGCTTGGCAAGGCAAGGCTGTCTTACACAAATTGACTCTTGTTAATTATACAACACTGTTCTTGATTTATTAATAACTAGGTCTTCTATCTGCCTTTACGGGGGCAGAGAGGAGTTTGCATCTGTATTGTCACACTATTTACATGACCCAGATCATGAAATGAAGAGAGATGTAATGCTGTTTTTTATTCTTATCTGACTTAAGCCTACAGACCGTCTCCTTTTTGGCTTGTTCTTATACAATTAGTGCTGATCTATCTTAGTAATGGAATTATAGACTGATACTCTTGCTCATTGCTTTGTTTTTCCTAGTAGGATTATTTTCTGGGAGCGTTCCCCAGCTCTAAAGGCATGCAGTGGTGTGTAAGGTGACTAGAAGGTGACTAAAGTTAACTTGATACTATGTGAAGTCTTTCAATGCCTCATAGTAAATACATATATATATATACACACCCCTGATGTATTCAGTGTTTTCTTCAGTAACCAGAGGGAATAAACACAGGCTGCACCTGCCAGCCAGGACCAGGACCAGCTCTTTTATCCCCTGCGGCTCCAGCAGCCACAACTCAGTCCTGTTCAATGTCTTTATCAGTGTGACCTGGATGAAGGGATTCAATGTCCCCTCAGTTTGGGGATGACATTAAGCTGGGAGGACATGTGGATCTGCCTGAGGGTAGGGAGGATTTTCAGAGGGGTCTGGCCAGGCTGGACCCATGAGCTGAGACCAGCGGGATGAGGTGCAACAAGGCCAAGGGCAGAGTCCTGAGCCTGGGACATGCCGACCCCGAGCAGCGCTACAGGCTGGGGCAGAGCGGCTGGAGAGCTGCTGGGAGAAGGACCTGGGGGTGCTGGGTGCCTGTGACTGACCGTGAGCCGGCAGCGTGCCCGGGGGCCAGGAAGCCCAGCGGCATCTGGGCTGGTGTCAGCCCAGCGTGGCCGCAGGGCCAGGGCAGGGATTGTGCCCCCGCACTCGGCACTGGGGAGGCTGCACCTCGAGTGCTGGGTTCAGGGCTGGGCCCCTCGCTCCAAGAAGGACATGGAGGCCCTGGAGTGAGTCCAGAGAAGGGCAGCCAGGCTGGTTTTAAGGAAGCGGTAGGGGTGAGAAGCACACGGCCTGACCAGCCCCTGAGACTGGAGTCTGCAGGCCGCCGGTTCAGACCACCTCCAGGCCCGCTCCCGCTCCCCCGGGCTCGGCGCCAGCCCTGAGGGAAGAGGCGGAGCCGCTCCAGGCGTGCCGCGCCGCATGCGCGGTGGTGGCGGCGCGCATGCGGGCTGGGGGGCGCGGACAGTACCCAGAGGTGGCGCGACCGGCAGGTACCGCCGGGGCCGGGGTGGGAAGGGCGGTTCGTCCTGCCGGGGCCCGCGGCGCTGACCGGGTGGGGCTCGGGGCTGGGGCGGGCCGCAGAGGGGGAGGCGGTGGCGGGTCCTCGGGCCGCGCTCCGTTACCCGTTGCGCAGCGCGCGGCAGCCGAGGAGGCCGCGCTGCGCCGCTCGTGAGCGCGATCCCGTGCACGCGGCGCCGCCTCACCGGGATCCTCCTCACCGGGCGCCCCCCTCACCGGCCCCCATCCCTCACCGGCCCCCGCCCTTCCTTACCCCCGGGCGCCGCCTTACCGGGCCCGGCCTCAGCGGGCGCGGTCATGCCCTTCAGCCGGTACCGCCGCTCCTCCGCCGGGGCCCTCCTCAGGAAGGCGGAGGGATCTCCAAGGGCGTTCTGCGTGGGGAAGGGTCTGCAGGAGAAGTCGTATGAGGAGAGGTCAGGGTCTCTCGATTTGTTCAGCCCGGAGAAGAGAAGGCTGCTTCTGGGGAGAGCTCCGAGCCCCTTTCCAGCCCCTCAAGGGGCTCCAGGGGAGCTCGAGAGGGGCCGGTGCCCAGGGCAGGGAGGGCCAGGCCCAGGGTAACGGCCTTCAGCTGCAGGAGGGGGATGGAGAGGGGCTGGGAGGCCGAAATCCTTCCCGGGGAGGGGGGAGGCCCTGGCACAGGGTGCCCAGAGAAGCTGGGGCTGCCCCTGGATCCCTGGCAGGGTTCAAGGCCGGGTTGGATGGGGCTTGGGGCACCCTGGGCTGGCGGGGGTTGTCCCTGTCTACGGCAGGGGGATACTGGGAGGTCTGGGGTTCTTTCCCACCCAAACCTTTCTATGATTCAACAAAGATATATTTTTTGTTGCTTTCTATGCCTAGTTCAGAAATATTCACTGGTAGCTGCCAAACGGTGTTCAGAGATCTCTTCTCATATTTACAGATCTCTGAAAAAGCTTCCTAAGAAGTCCTGAGCGCAGAAGGGAGTCAGATCTCTTCTCCTTTGGGATTGTTCAGTGCAGACCCCAGTGCCTTTGCTGCTTGGGGTCCCTTTCAGAAAGGGTCCTGTCACACAAGCGCTGTTTGCTTGCGATGGGAACAGCAGCAGGGCTCCTGTGAGTTCTTGCTGTCACCTAAGAATGTAAGGCCTACCTATGTAGTTGAACTGTTCCTGGGGCTCAGTGATTCCAGAGAACAAACTGGCTTTCCTAACTTCTCTGAATTGAAATTTGGTTGTTCCTGACAAAGCAGCAATGATACAAGGATGATTTTCATGAAAATTCTTCAGTTCTATATCAGTGACATACACAGAGGCTGCTAGTCATGGGGCCTTATAAATGCTTTAGATTTTAAGCTGTTTGGCCTCAGATTCTTACAGAACCTTACATTTCAGATCCAATGGCTGTCCCACCATCATACAGTGACTTGGGAAAGTCTGCCCGGGATGTGTTCAACAAAGGATATGGTGAGTAAGGTGACTCTGGTTTGACAACCTTCCACACTTTGTCTCGGGCATATTGAAACCCACAGTAAAAACATGAGTACCCCCCAGACACCCTTAAATTCCTTGTGCTCAGGATTCAGCAGCAGAGGCCTGGAGCATGTAGCCCCTTCTGGATTTGAACTTCAAAATGTATCATGAAGATGCTGCAGTAGGAAAAGAGTTAGAGGGGAAAGTGAGGTGTTTGGCCTAAAGATGGGCTCTGGAACAGCCTGTGAGGAATGCTGTGGGTGCTGCCTTCTGGTTTTTGTATTTAGAGGCATCAAAACAGTCAGACTTGTGTAATTTGCCATGGGAGACCATATGAATGAGGTATAATGATCTTTATGTTCATCAGAATAGCCTGTTGTCCTGCCTGTGGCTGAAATAATTTCCTTCAAGGAATTTAAATAGAGAAATTCTGATATCACTGCCTTTTCCAGGAGCAGTGCTAAAAGCACTGATGATTTTTATCTAGGTTTGTTTTAGCATATAAGATAAATTGCATTTATATCCCAAATCCATATGGCATATAAAATTAAAAAGCACTCTGGTCTGGTCTCTGCCATGCTGGAGTCCAGGCTTTGCTACAACTCAACTCAGGTTCCCTGCTTTAATGTGAGATGTTTCAAGCTTTTCTACCCTGTCCAAGGGCTGGGTATTTCCCCAGATTTGTAGGAGGTTAGAAAGAAAAATCAGCAAGCAGTATCTGGATATACAGCACTGGTTGAAGTAAGTTGAAATGTTTTTCTTGGAGAAGGGGAAAAATAAAAATTCCTGCCCAGCAATTAGAAATATAATAAAAGTTGAGTAGAGCAGAAGAAACAGTGACTGTATTGATAGGTCCTGGCTTTGAGCTGCAGAAGGAGGAGATAACTTGATGATGGATGGCTGTCAGGACTATAAATGATGACGCTGCCCAGTTTGAATTGTCCAAATCCCTTCAATCGTTTCCCAGTAAGACCAATAACTGCTGAAATATGAAAATAGGCTGTTTCAGGTCAGCTTCCCCTGCTGCCCTGTGGGTGTGCTGGGAATAAGCCTTGCTGGTGTACTGTGGTGAAACGTGTGTGTGCTTCTCTCTTGGCAGGATTTGGGATGGTCAAGCTAGAGTTGAAGACCAAGTCTTCCAGTGGGGTGGTAAGTACTGTGGGCTTTCAGCATCACAGAAGGAGGACAAACTCCTGAACTGGTTTGGGGGGGAATAACTTGCTAGCAGGTGTTGCTTCACTCTTTCAGTTCTCACTTTAAAACCTGTATCTGACAGCTGTTTCTATAGTGATGTGTGGCACTGACACAGTCCTTTTCCAGCAGCACACCAAGAATTCCCACACATGTTCTTGGGGATGTGTGGCTTATCCTCTCCATTCCCATTGTTGCATCCCAAACATAAAGAGTTTCTTCCCCTTCTGTGTCAGGGTGTTGTGTCTCAGCAGAGCTTTTGATGGGATGGCTTCCTGTGAGCACAAGGAGCTGGGTACTGTGACCACTCCTGGTTCCTGACATCCCATGATACACACAGTGTCCCCAGCTGGATGCTTTGGTTCTGTGTGACACGACAGGAGTAACTGGACTAAGTTCTAAAAAAGGGTTTTTCCTTTTCCATGCAACCCTCATGTTGGATGTTAACCCAGCTGGTAAGAGGGGTGGCTGTTAGAGCATGCTGGTGCTTTGGGGAGGTGTTCTGTGGTGCATGCTGTGCTTCATAAACAGCTCCCTTAGTTTTAGTCATGTTATCATCCATGTCATGATGTCTGACTCTGTCTGTGGCTCATAATGTGCTGGATGATCCACGTGTGTGAAGCTGTTTGTGATCTTTGTCCAACAGTAGGAACGCTGTAAAGATAGCAGGAGGGGAAACAGGATTGATATGGTATCGATACAGTTGTCTGTTGCTTCAGGTTTTGTGCTCATTAGTGTTTCTAATGAGCATTTTGCTGCAGCAAAATGGGGCTTTGGGGATGGGAAGGAGGTTAGACCAAAGCAGGAGATCTAACTCAAACCTGAGCACTAACAGCACCTCTGATTGTTGGGATACAGAAACGTTTTAGGTGTTTTTCCTGTGGACTTGGAAAACAGCAACGGGATTGTGGCTTGGTTCTACCTGTTTCACAGGCTGCAAGGCCAGGGTGGGGCATGGCATTCCCAAAGAGGCCACCCACCACAGCCTAGGGGCTGTGAGGGGCTGAGCTTGACTGCCACCGTGTGACACTGAGGCAGAATGTGTTTGATTTGCAGCCACAGACAGTCAAGGAGAGCTGCTGTGTGAGCTGGCTTGATGAGATGTCTCTAGACAGCTAAAGACTGATGGCAGCACAGGCTGACAGTGCACCTTCTGCTGCCAGAAGCAGATCCGGTTCTGGCACTTGACAAAACCCTTTGGCTTCTGATCATATGACAGGGTTTGGATGGTTTTTTACCTTTGGCTGTGAGAAGAGCATTGTACAGTCTTTTCCTCTGCTTGGTCTGAGGAACAAACCAAGCCTTTGGAATCAGTCACCTGCTCTAAGGCCAGAAGAAAGTTACTGATGTGGGTTGGAGACGTCTTCACACTGGGTTTGTGGAGGTGATGTTAGAGCAGTTACACCTGAAAGGACAGTTTAATTCATCCTGACTCATGTGGTGTGTGTTTGTTAGCTGGGAGGATGTTATAAACTGCTGTGTTGCTGCAGTGGGGCCTTAGCTTGAGCGTGTCTGGAGCTGTGTACAGGAACCAGGGGCAATCTCTGTACACTCTGCAGGGTTCAGAATTGGCAAGTGATGTACACAGCATCCTGTGTGATATACACAGCATCCTGTCCTGGGATGAGATGGATCTGGAAAGTCAGGGTTCCAATGCTTGTACGTGCTGGCAGTAGGTACTACAGCCTCTTAGTGTTGTAGCTTTTGGTAGCTGGAGTTCAGAAAAGGCCTAACTTGGAAAGTAGTGACAGGTGATCTTTCTTCAGGGAAAATATCTGAGATGAGGACAGTTAAAATTAGATCAGTTCTCAGATGCTTCTTAAAACATTGTACACCTTGAGCTTACTACAGCAAAAGTATGCCTACTCATTGCTTTATACTCTGGTCATCACCACTGAGTAGGCTGCTTCTGAGTTATTCCAGAAGGAGAGAGATTTGTTGAGACTTCATCCCCTAAATAAAAGGAAGCTCTGGTGTGTGTGGGACTGGCCAAACACCAAAGGACAGCATGTTATAAAATATGGGCCATGCAAAATTCCAAGTTGTTTGTTCAGTTAGACTTGTCATTGATGGACCAGCCTGATGGAGAGATGCCAGGAGAGAGGAGTTGGGGTGAGGGAGAAGGTATTAAGTCATCAACATGGTACATGATATAAACCCTTGAGGTGTGGGCTCAGGAGGACGGGTCAGTCTGTGTCCAGGGTGCCCAGGGACAGGACAAGGGGCTGTGGACACAGACTGGAGCAGAGGAAGTCCCCCCTAACCCTGAGGAGGAACTTCTTTGCTGGGAGGGTGGCAGAGCCCTGGGCCAGACTGCCCAGAGAGGTTGGGGAGTCTCCATCTCTGGAGACATTCGCACCCCGTGATCCTGGGCGCTGCCCTGTGCAGCCTGATCCAGGGGACCCTGCTCTGGGCGGTGGGACTGGGGCATCTCCAGAGATCCCTCCAGCCCCCACCACTCTGTGGTGGTATATGAAGGGTCCATGTGACAACAGGATAAAGGGGAAGGGGCACAACAAGGTTAAGGTGTGGTAGTGGTAGTTGGTGTGAAGAGATCAATGGCCATTCTCCAGAAGACATTTTCACTGCTGAAAAGTGGAAAAAGTATGGAAAGGAAGAAACATGGAACCATGCAGGATGGCTGGAGAAATGAGAGAAAAATCAGTCTTCCCCCTTTTTACCCCCTATGCTATTCATCTCACAGTGTAAGCTGGCTGTAGGATTGCTTTTCTTAGGGGAGAGTGGATTTCCAGATGACTATAATGAAAGTGCTGTTTCCTGCACTGCTGGGGTGGTGCTCATGAGGTGATAGAGGAAATTAGAGGAGATTGTGAGGAAAAATCCCAGGATGTGAGCAGCTTTGTGTCCCAGAGGAGTGTCTGTTTGTATGTGGGTGGGTGTAGATCCCTGTGCAGGTACAGAGTGAGCTGTGCAATGCTGAAATAACAACTGGCACCTTGGAGCAGGGGGAAGGATGGAGGGATGAGGCTTGTTTGGTGATGGGGTGGTTGGTGGATAACTTAGGAACAAAACTGGGGGGATTCAGATAAGGATGCAGATGAAAAGGATGTGAAGCTGTCAGATCTTTGTGCAATAGTCCTTCCAACCTGAGTGAGTTTCTGGGCTCTACTGGCACACCTGGATAAAGGGGACACCCAGAACAGAGCTGCTGAAAGGAGGGGTGTTTTGTGGTGCTAAAATACCTCTTTATGGTAGGGGTAGGGAAGAGGAGGATGGTTTGAGGGTTCTGTTGGAAGGCCTAAGGGTAGTGAGTGGAAAAACTGAATGTAATTAATTATCAGAATGCTGAAACTCCTACTGTGCCCCTGGCAGGAATTCTCTGCAACTGGTTCTTCCAACACGGACACAGGCAAGGCTTCAGGCAGCCTAGAGACCAAATACAAGATCAAAGACTATGGACTCACATTCACCCAGAAGTGGAACACAGACAACACGCTGGGAACAGAGGTTTCTGTGGAGGATCAGGTAAGAGGAAGCAGATACTCTGCAAATGCTTCTGCAGTTGGTATGTGAAAGTATTGAGCAGAAAGTATTACAGAGTGAAAAGCTGTACAAAACTGTCTGGACTATGGCAAAAGAATGACTCTGTGTGTGTTTGCAGAAAGCACAGAGTGAGACACAGCATTGGGGATTTTGGGGGTGGGAGGTGCAGGCATCCCCACAGCAACGTGGTGACCCCAAGGTGCGGAGTTCCTGCAGCTCTGGGCATTGCTGTTCACTCTAAATAGAGAGTTCCTGTTTAAAACCCTCTTCCAGCCTTGTAAAACTGTCCTTGCTGCAGTTACACAGGGCAACCAGCAAGAGGGGGTCTTGTAGTTTTAAATGCTCTGATGTGTGAGGACTCAAGTTTGGGATTAAATAGGTTTTGTAAGTTTAAAGAGACAGGTTTGCAGCTTGGCACTGCTTGCACTAAGGGCTGCCAGTGTACAGCACTCTGAAAACACCATGTTAGTTTGGATAGCAGCAGCTTCATGGTTTGCCCTTAATGCCTGGAGTGTAAGGAGATGGCACCAAGGGGAGCAGGGGCTCCGTGTGGCCTCTGCCAGGCACAGCTGCTGATTTCTCCAGGCAGGTTTTGCACTTCACCCTGCGCTGTTGAAACGCTGTGCAGCTCACAACAGGGGTGGGGTGGCTGAGGCAGGCACAGGGTCTGGCCTGCAGAGGAGTATTGTACAAAGAGTAACCTGCAGGTTCTGGGCGGTTCTTGTTGGAGCTGGAAGGGTTATGAGCACAATGGAATTGAGAAGGGTTTGTTCTGGAACATCGTTTCTCAGTTCTCTCATCAATGTTGGGTTTGAAGACTTGGTGTCTCCAGAGCACGTGCTCCACAGGGGTGTGTTGTGGGGAGAGAAAGTCCCAGTTTTAATCCCTCTTCATGCAGCATCCTCAGATTGCACTGCTAAAGTATGTGGGAGATGTTACAGACTCACAGAATCACAGGGGTTGGAAGGGCTCTCCAGAGCCCATGGAGTCCAATCCCCTGCCAAAGCAGCTCCCCAGGACAGGTCACACAGGTCGGTGTCCAGACGGGGCTGGAATCTCTCCAGAGAAGGAGACTCCACACCCCCTGGGCAGCCTGTCCCAGGACTCTGGTACACCTGTGTTTTGTCCTCTCTTCAGGCAGGAAGTCAAACTGTAGTAGTGAAATACTGAACCATGTTTCAGCAGCTCTGAGCACACATCTCTCTCTCTCTCTCTCTTTGCAGCTGGCTGAAGGACTGAAAGTGGCTCTTGACACTACGTTTGTACCAAACACAGGGTAAGTGTTTTCTGATGCCCTTATCCCAGGAGTGGGAGAATTCCCTGTAACTTCCTAATCGGAAATGCTGCTTCTGGTCGCTGTGTAAATGCTCAGACTCTCCTGTAGCACACCAAGAAGGCAGTGGGCAATACCAGCCTCAGAAGGATGAGGTCTGCTAAAAATTCCTCAGCTTTTTGGCAAATGTGTTGTTCTGCAGTAGGCATTACAGCTCAGTAGCACTTCCCCTGCACAGCTCCATCTCCTGTGACCACTTAGCTTGTACTGTCTCTCTCACAGTCCTGCTGTCACCTTAAGAACACAAAACACAATTACTTGTTTTCCTGGTGCTTTTGGGTGGGTAGCTCTGTGCAGCCGAGCAAGGAGGTAGAACCCATAAGGTATTAACAACAGGCAGTGGAACAGCACTTATTTATGTGTCTTAATTATCATGAATTGGTTTTGATAGGCAGGAAAGCAAAGGAGGAGTGTTTGTGGCTGGATCACACACACAGCTTGAGACAGCTCTGTAAATAATTGCTGGTATTTCTTTGTTCTTGGGGAAAGGGTCTCAGGAAAACCAGTTTGAAATACTGCTTGGGTGTAAGGAAATACAAACCAGGTCAGGACTGGGAGTGACAGAAGCACCGTGTTCTGTGTCTTCAGTGGGAGAGAAAGGAGGTTGGGGAGAGGATTAAGGAGGTGACAGTGCATTGTCTCAGTTACACTGAGTTGTAATCCATAGCAAAATGTGTTGGAGAGAGAGGAAGAGGCTTCTCCAGAGGGACAGAAAAAGGCTTGGCTAGGTGGATGATGTCTGGAGGAGAGACTGGTGTCCAGCAGTGAAGAAGGAAGGAAACTAAGTGCTGTATGTGGAGGAACAGTGAACTGAGCAGACAAAGTGTGACTGGAGGCCAGCAAGGGCATCTCTTGGTGAGGGATGTCGTGGATGCTCCTCAAAGCAACTGCTGATGCTGTAACACGTTGCAATCACTTGTGGAGAAAACCAAATGAAACCTGATGGGTTTTAAAGCTTTAAGCAGAAACACTTTTGTCTTTTTAAGGAGTTTGAGCTGGTGGAGGGAAATGTGGCACTGTGTAAATATATCCCATGCCCTCTTCAGCTGGTTTGAGTAGGCATTACAGGCATTTAATTAACTGGCTTTAAGGGACATACATCTGTGACTAGAACTACATCCAACATGTATACTGCCAGGGATAAACCAGTGTCTTTCTCTCTGCAGGAAGAAGAGTGGAAAGTTGAAGACCTCCTACAAAAGGGAGCTTGTAAATCTAGGCTGCAACATAGACATTGACCTCGCTGGGCCAACCATCTACGGCTGGGCGGTGCTGGGCTACGAAGGCTGGCTGGCTGGCTACCAGATAGCTTTCGATACAGCCAAGTCCAAGCTTTCACAAAACAACTTTGCTTTGGGATATAAAGCAGGAGACTTCCAGCTGCACACTAACGTGTAAGTGTTTCCAGAGCCTAGAAAAGCCTCATCAGAGGAGTTAAACTAGATGTATAGTGAGCGTTATCAGGGTTAGATGGAAGGTGGGTGAGTGGGAGGGGATGCTGTTTTAAAATAGTTTATATTTAGTGTTTTCATCTTTAGTACAACTAAAGCAGGGGCAGCTTTTCCTGGCTGTCTTTTGAGACCTTGTTTCAGGGTAATTTTGGGTTTTGTGTGTATGACACAGTGGCATAAAGGCACTTTATAACATGAGTTTGGAATTAAAACCTGTTCAGTTCTAGAAGTTAAAGCAGCAGACCTTCCCCAGCAGACAGAAAACTCTGAGGTGGAGGAGAGAACTGGAAGAGAGAGCTGGCTGTTCCCAGCTGTCATGTAGCATAGCTCTAGTCTTGGCCTTCAGCTGCTATGAGAGGCTTTGAGGATGGTGTATTTAACAGCCACAGTGCAGTAACGTTGTTCTCAGTCCCCTCCTTCCCCTAACTTCAGTCTCCTCCTGGCTTTGTCCCTTCACACATTACCACAGCCTGGCTGCCTTAAGGTAAGCAAGGACAGGACCTGCTTTGAGGCTCTGACAAAACAAACCACCCACCCACCTCAGCCCTTGGGAAGTCTCCTTCCATTCTGTAAGGAAAACTTAGGTTTTGGGTAAAAAACCTGAGCAGGACTCACTCCAGCTCCAGCCAGCAAGGAGAGAAGCACTGGCCTAGGGAGTTAACAGAGCTCTTGATTAATGCTCAAATAATGAGGGGGGGGTTAACCTTAGGAGTTACTGGTTACTAACCAAGATGTGATGTGCTCACATCTGTTCTGAACAGGAACGATGGCACCGAGTTTGGTGGGTCCATTTATCAGAAGGTGAATGATAAGGTGGAGACATCAGTCAACCTGGCCTGGACAGCCGGCAGCAACAACACGCGCTTCGGCATCGCGGCCAAGTACCAGCTGGATGACAAGACCTCCATCATGGTAAGAACTTGGGCACTGGAGGGAGTATTTCAGGCTCCCCTAGGTGCCAAAAACTTGGGGTATGGATTAGTTGCTTAAAGCAGCCACTGAGAAAGGATGGGAAACAGCAAACTGGGGGTTCTGGTGGGGTTCAGATGTAAATCGAGACGCTGTTGTGGCACTAAGGTGCTGCCTGTGCTTGGTCCAGGATGTGCTTCCCAAAGGCTGTCAGAGGGGGTGGCATCCTTTTAATTCTCTAATTCTGATCTAATGCACAGTGTAAAGCTGGACTTGGGTAAAATGATGGAAGGTCAGCTCAGGTTACAGCCTTCTCCTAACACTCAGTTAACGCTTGAGAGGCTGCTGAGGTGCTGAGATCAGCGTTATGGCCACTTGCAGACCCTTGTGGAGATGTTAGGGCCAAAATAAAGTCTAAATAGTGAGAGAGAAGTTCAGGAGACAAAAATGCAACCACAGGGAAGTGCTGGTGAGTAAAAGTAACTGTGTGCACATCCCAACTGGGACCTGAAGTAGCAGCCCCTGGTTACACTTCAAGACAAGACAAAGATGACAGAATCAAAGAATCACAGGGGTTGGAAGGGACCTCGAGAGATCATCGGGTCCAACCCCCCTGCCAAAGCAGCTCCCCAGCTCATATTGCACAGACAGGCATCCAGATGAGTCTTGAATCTCTCCAGAGAAGGAGACTCCATCACCTCCCTGGGCAGCCTGTCCCAGGGCTCTGTCACCCTCACTGGGGAAAAGTTCTTCCCCAGATTGCTGTGGAACTCCCTGTGCTCCGATTTACAGCCATCACCCCTTGTCCTGTCCCCACAGACACTGAAAAGGGGCTGGCCAATTCCCCCTGCATCCCATCCTTAAGATACTGATAAACATTAATAAGGCCCCCCCTCAGTCGTCTTCTCTCCAGGCTGAACAGCCCCAGCTCACTCAGCCTTTCCTCACAGGGGAGATGTTCCAGGCCCTTCATCATCTTCGTAGCCTCCTCTGGACTCTCTCCAGGAGATCCCTGTCTTTTTTATACCAGGGAGCCCAGAACTGGACACAATACTCCAGGTGGGGCCTGACCAGGGCAGAGTAGAGGGGAATCACAGAATCAGAGGGGTTGGAAGGGACTTTGAGAGATAATCAGGTCCAACCCCTTTAGACTGTTGTAGAACCTGGTGCTGGGAAAGGAGGGCTGGATAGGCACATACTGGTTGTTTTTAAAAACAAAGTGCAGCTACACCATTTGTGACAGGTATCTGTGACCAGACAGACTGCACTGGCTACCAAGGGACTGGAGTAATGAGCCCTCTGAAGGGCATCGAGACAGCACCGGGGGCAGGGAAGAACAGGGTGGCATTTTTTGTAGGCATAATGGGTCACAATTTGAGGCAGAGAGAGGAAATATTACTTAAACCTGTTTCCACCTTAATCTGGGACCTCTTGAGAAGATAAAAATATGCCTGTGCTAGAGGTTAGTCTGAGTAGGTGAAGGAGTTAAAGCCTGAGCCACCTTTTCAGGGTGCTGGGCTAATCCTCTCTGCATGTTGACACCTGGTGTGTGAGTAACGTGCTTTGGTTTCCCCCACAGGCCAAAGTGAACAACGCCAGCCTCATCGGCATGGGGTACTCGCACACCCTCCGACCCGGTAAGTCCCCAGCAGGGGCAGCAAAGGGGCCACCTTCCTGCCACCTCTAGAACGAAAGGTTTTAGGTATCTCACCTAGAACTCTTACCTCATGGAAGTAAAGGATGTATGCTTTCAACTAAGAGACAGCGAGGCTCAAGGAGTCGTGGGAGAGCAGCGTGCAGGGCTCTCAGGGTAAGAAGTGTCCTTGCTCTCTCCCCAGGTGTGAAGCTCACCATCTCAGGCTTGGTTGATGGCAAGAACTTCAGTGCTGGAGGTCACAAAGTTGGGCTGGGATTTGAGCTGGAAGCTTAAGGCACCTGTGAGTAAAGCAGCACATGGTGCTTGGGGAGATGAAGGAGAAGTGTACCCAATGTGTTTTGGCCTTAATCCTACTCTGAAATTTCAAGAAGTGTGAACTTTACTCTTCCAAAGAATCGTTTGAACCTGACTCTGAGGTTCAGAGAGTGCCAGCACATCGCAGGGAGATACTTGAAGACATGCATGGAAGTTGTGATGTTCATGCCACATTTCACTTTGGTTTCCTCTGGTTTAAATCTGTTCCTAACCAATAAATTCCCTCTCCCCATTACTGTATTGGCTCCTGCATGTCCTGTACTTCACAGCCTTTGACAAAAGGTGGTTGTTGTAATGGAAATTTGGGGCTACATAAGAAGAAATAAATTACTCACAGGTTGAAGATAATGTTGGGGTGTCTTGGCTCTCAGTAAGCTTCAGCAAAGCTCTGCTCTCCCTGCTGTGCTGCTTTTTAATGCAACTCTAAGCAGGGTTAATAGATAATCTGCAAACACTTCGTTAAGCTATCCCTGGACCCCAGGGGCTCCAGGCTAACACCCTCACTCCTCTCCTGTTCAGAGACCTGCACAGCCAAAGCAGCTTTTTGATTTCATTAAAATGTTACTGAGGGTAACAAAAGGAGCAACCCAACAGTTTACAGGGTTTAGATCATTTCGTTCCCCTACAGGAAACAAAGTACCAGGTTAAGTAAAACTGTTACACTTTTTGGGGGGGGAAGTGCAAAATAAGCCAAGTTAAGAAATAAAAAGTTCACAGTTCGGGTACATCAGGAAGGGGACGTTCCACAGTCACTGTGTGAGCTGAGGGTAAGGGCTGTTCAGAAAGCCTAAACAGCAGCAACACAGCCAGGAGCGATGCCCAAGGGGGGATTCATCAGGACAGGGGGAGATCTGCAGTCTCAAGGCACCCTGAGGAGCTTTCCCCAAGCAGAACAGGCGTTTTCCCACTGTGTTGATGTGAGAAGTGCCCGAGAGGTGGGTAGTGACAGCCGGGCACACGGACCCCATAAGCGGTAGGTGACAGTAGGAGGAGGCACTTGAACTCCCCTTCTCAGAACCAGCAGCTTTTCACAGTTGGCTTCCTGAGGCAGCCCATCTTCAGAGGCAGCCAAAGCCACTTACATCTGGGTTTGTTCTGGGCTGTTTGTTTCTTCAACCTGAAGCTGCAGCCAGCTCCAGTCTAGAGCCTGAGAATAAAGAACCACAACGTTCAGCACAACCTGTGACAGTCGAGATTTCTCCAGAGTAAAGCAGCAGCAGTTTCAGAGTTCGAGGTTTTACTGTGAACAAGTTGGTCAACAGAGTTTTTAAACAAACCCCACAAGCTACTTCTTTCCTCTCATGCTCTACTTTCTGTCTGGTAACAGCTGCTCTGTTAAACCAGCAGCCCAGCTCCCTGCTGCAGCCACTGCACAACCACCCCACAGCACAGCACTTTCCTCTCCCCTCTGTTGTTTGGCACAACTGGAGTGCCCAGCACAAGGCTCCTGTTCCCAGCGAGCTGGGAATGAACTTGGTCATTCCAGTGGGGGAGCAGGTTCTGTCTCCTACAACTTCTCTTTGCACCATGCAGGTTCCTGTTACCCACGCTCCTGGTGGAACTTTGGAGCCCTGAAGCCCATTTATAGAAGAATATCAACCACGGTACCATGTAGCTCTCCTCCTGATCCTTCATGGTGTCGTGCATCACGTTTTCTAGCTGAGTACAGAGTTTCTGTGATTCCAGGAGCAGGTCCTCACTGCAAGGGACAATTATCACACAAATTACTTCCCAAGGCAGATTCCTTAAAGGGAGAAGCAGCATCTCATCCTGCTGCAGAGCACTGAAGACTCTCTACCAGTCAATCTAAACCATTTACACTGCAACTGGGGAAGTCATTGGCATCCCCAGATTTACCTGGGGCGGGGGAAGCAAGGGCCAGGGTGGGTTGTTATGTGGAGTCTCTGTTGCTAGAGAAAGGTGCAGCCTAAATCTATCAAGGAGTAAACAGTCTATGAATAAACCCAAGGTCTGTCATCCCACCTGGTGACTTAGTTCATTAAAGAAGCCAGAGCTGCATGTGCTTGGTCACAGTGGTCTCTGTCCAGACAGGTCCTGCCACTGGCCTGGGCAGGCACAGCCTCACTGGGCAAAAAGCTCTCTGGTGGCCGGGCCCAAAGGGTGATGGAGAATGGAGCTGAACCCAGCGTGAGGGTGGTCAGGAGTGGTGTCCCCCAGGGCTCAGTCCTGGGGCCAGTCCTGCTCAATGGCTTTATCACTGGCCTGGGTGAAGGGATTGAGTGTCCCCTCAGTCAGTTTGGGGATGACACTAAGCTGGAAGTGTCCATCTCCCTGAGGGTGGAGAGGCCCACAGGATAAAGTTCAGCAAGGCCAAGTGCAGGGAGCTGGGGGTGTTCAGCCTGGAGAAGAGGAGGCTGAGGGGAGACCTTCTCCCCCCTACACTGACCTGCCAGGAGGGTGCAGAGAGGTGGGTGATGGTCTCTCCAGCCAGGGGACAGGAGATGGGACAAGGGGAATGGGCTCAAGCTGCCCCAGGGCAGGGTCAGCTCAGACATTGGGGAAAGGTTCTTCCCTGACAGGGTTCTGGGGCACTGGCACAGGCTGCCCAGGGAGGGGGCTGAGTCCCCACCCCTGGATGGATTTAACAGACGGGGAGATGAGGTGCTCAGGGATGTGGGTCAGTAGAGGATGGGCACAGTTGGACTCGATGACCTCAAAGGTCTTTTCCAACCTGGTGATTCTGTGATACAGCTCAGCTACTACCACCCTCCACAACAATGGTCCCACAATTCCTGTTGGCAGTGTACAAGTGACCCCAACCATTCCAGATGAAACAAACCCCTTGTTACTGGAGCAGCAGGGAGCAACACTCCCCATTATTCCATTTTTCCTAAGAGCAGCAACAAGCCCCAGCAACCTACTAGGTTAAAAAAAAAGACCATGAACAAGAGAAGCTGAACACAAGGTGTAAGGTGTGAGGAAGCCTGTGTGCAGGAGCCCCAGCTTTGCAGCACTAACATGAGCAGCTACACAACTCCAGCCTTTGCCTCACCTTTTCCTGACGGATTCTGATAAACTGTAGGTTCCAGAAGGGACCTGCAGCAGCAGCTGCCCAGGGCTGCCCAGACGCGATGCGTTCATGCTCTCTGGACTGCCAGTAACAGGCCCACGTACTTTACTCTGAAGAAAACACATTAAGATTGAGATTGCAATTAGTTTCACTCATTTCCAGCAGCCATGAGTATGAGACACAGAACCTGGTGTTAATACTCATCCAAAAGAGCCACAGGACATACTAAGCTTACCCTGACCTGTTTCAGTAACCTGTGCTACAAACCCCATTTCAGGGTTAAACTGGAGGTTTTATTTTACTTACACAAGCGATTTTCAGCAAGTTCCACAGTTCTTTCTGTCGTTTCTCCTGAAGCCTCACAACCGTTTCCTCATCTTCATTCATCAGATTCATCACTTTCTCCACTCTGGGGAACAATTCCAGCGCCTTCTGCTTGCAAACTACAGTTTTACTGTGAAAAAAAAACCAACCCAAAACCCAAATCACACATGGGCAGCTGCCAGAGGGGAACATTTCCAGAGTTTCCCATTTCCCATGACACTCTGGGATCCCACCAGCTGTGCACCCTGTTGTTTAAACCCCTCTCCCAAATCCTCTTGCTGAAAAAGAAAATGCTTTCTCTCAGCCCACAGGAAAAGCTGACTCAAAGCTCACCTGAGCTGAGCATAAATGACTCTGACTTTCTTTTCAAAGGTCTGGATTGCCTGTAGGAGCAGTCGTACGATTTCTTGGCTGTCACCACTTGTCCTCTGATCTGGAAGGAGAGTCAGAGCATTACACAGGCTTATGGGACAGAGGAGATTCAGTGGTTTGTTTCCTCTGCTGCTTCAATCCCAGAACAACCCAAGTTTGGGGTGTGCTAGTTGGAGTGGGATGAACTTTGCATGTAGGGCTGACTTTGGACTGTTCAGAAAGCTGCTTGATAAGATTCCATGGGAGGCAGCCCTTGAGGGCAAAGGAGCCCAAGAGGGTTGGTTGCTCCTCAAGAAGGAAATCTTGGCGGCACAAGAACAGGCTGTCCCAGTCGGACAGAAGAGGGGTCGGCGAGCTAGGAAGCCAGCCTGGCTGAGTAGAGAGATCCAGGCTGATATACAGGAAAAGAAGGAAAAGTATGAGCTTTGCAAGAAGGGGCAGGTGTCTTGGGATGATTATAGGAATTTAGTAAGATCCTGTAGGGAGAAAGTCAGAAGGGCTAAAGCTGATCTGGAACTCAGGCTGGCCAGTTCTGTGAAAGATAATAAAAAGTCCTTCTCTAGGTATATTAACAGTAAAAGGAGGGGCAAGGAGAATCTCCAGCCCTGACTGGATGCTGATGGCACATTAGTGACAAGGGATGAGGACAAGGCTGAGGTCCTTAATTCCTCCTTTGCCTCAGTCTCTAACAGTAAAGAAGGATATTCCCTGAGTGCTCATCCTCAGGAACTGGCTGACAGGGAGGGGAAGAATCACAAAGTTCCCATGGTTCAGGAGGAAATGATTAGCGACCGACTTGGCCAGTTAGATACCCACAAGTCACTGGGGCCAGATGGGATTCACCCAAGGGTGCTGAGGGAGCTGTCAGATGTGCTGGCCAAACCCCTTTCCATCATCTATCAGCAATCCTGGCAGACTGGGGCAGTTCCAGTCGACTGGAGGCTGGCAGATGTCACACCCATAGACAAGAAGGGTCGGAAGGAGGATCCAGGGAACTCCAGGCCTGTCAGTCTGACCTCAGTCCCAGGGAAGATCATGGAGAGGGTCATCTTGGGAGCTCTCATGCAGCACATGCACGATGGCCAGGGGATCAGGCCCAGTCAACATGGGTTTACAAAAGGTAGATCCTGTCAAACTGACCTGATCACCTTCTATGACAAGGTGACCCGCTGAATGGACGAGGGGAAGGCTGTGGATGTGTCTACCTGGACTTTGGTAAAGCCTTTGACACAGTTTCTCACAGCATTCTGACTGAGAAACTGGCTGCCACTGGCCTGGACATGTGGACCCTCAGCTGGGTTAAAAACTGGCTGGATGGCTGAGCCCAAAGGGTGGTTTTGAATGGAACAAAATCCAGCTGGAGGCCGGTCACGAGTGGCGTCCCCCAGGGCTCAGTCCTGGGTCCAGTCTTGTTCAACATCTCTATCAATGACCTGGATGAAGGGATTGAATGCTCCCTCAGTCAGTTTGCAGATGACACTAAACTAGGAGGAAGTGTTGATCTGCCTGAGGGTGGGGAGGCTCTTCAGAGGGATCTGAACAGACTGGACCGATGGGCTGAGACCAATGGGATGAAGTTTAACAAGGCCAAGGGCAGAGTGCTGCACATGGGACATAATAACCCCATGCAGCACTACAGGCTGGGGGGGACTGGCTGGAGAGCTGTCAGGCAGAGAAGGACCTGGGGGTGTTGGGTGATGCAGGCTGAACATGAGCCAGCAGTGTGGCCAGGAAAGCCAAGGGCATCCTGGCTTGTGTCAGAAACAGTGTGGCCAGTAGGTCTGGGGAGGGGATTGTGCCCCTGTACTGGGCATTGGTGAGGCTGCACCTTGAGTGCTGGGTCCAGTTCTGGGCTCCTCACCATCAGAAGGACATGGAGGTCCTGGAGCGAGTCCAGAGAAGGGCAACCAGGCTGGGGAAGGGGCTGGAGGGCAAATCCTCTGAGGAGCAGCTGAGGGAGCTGGGGGTGTTCAGCCTGGAGAAGAGGAGGCTGAGGGGAGACCTCCTCCCCACTGACAACTATCTGAAGGGAGGTTACAGAGAGACAGGTGATGGTCTCTTCAGCCAGGTGACAGGAGATGGGACAAGGGGGAATGGCATGAAGCTGTGCCAGGGCAGGGGCAGATTGGACATTAGGAAAAAATTTTTTACTGAAAGAGTTGTCAGGGCCTGGCACAGGCTGCCCAGGGAGGGGCTGAGTCACCTTCCCTGGATGTGTTCAAAACATGGGTAGATGAAGTACTTAGGGATCTGGTTTAGTTTAGGATGTGAATGGTTGGACTCGATGATCTTAAAGGTCTTTTCCAACCTTGTGATACTGTGATTCTGTGTGTGTGAACTGCACTAGATTTTAGCCACCTTCTTCAAAATGAAGGGGAAAGCAGGGTTGGTGGGGTGGGTCTAAAGCCTCAGGGCTCAAAGGAACAGGCACCTCTCTCATTCTACCCAGAAGCAGCAGCACAGAGCTTGCTCTGAGAAGAGGTCAAGAGGAGTTTCAAGAAAAGCTCTGAGGTGCCAAGAAAGCACCTAGGTAAAACTGACTTCCTGGCTCCACTCAAGGAGATAAAGGGATTAAAAGAAGGTGAGCTCAGTAGAGTCCACATGCAGCTTGTGTAGGGCCAGGCCTCGAAGGCAGAGAGTTCTTAGCAGTTGTTACTGCACCTCTGACTGTCCAGAGCAAGCTGGCCTGGAGCTAAAAATGTCCTTTACCTCTTGGCTTCTCTCTCAACCTCCGGTAGAGCTCTCTGGCTTGTTCTTCTCTAGAAGAAAAAGGCAAATACATAGTTCAGTATCACAGAACCACAGGGGTTGGAAGGGCCCTCCAGAGCCCATTGTGTCCAACCCCCTGCCAAAGCAGGGTCCCTAGGACAGGTCACACAGGTCGGCATCCAGATGGGGCTGGAATCTCTCCAGAGAAGGAGACTCCACACCCCCTGGGCAGCCTGTCCCAGGGCTCCCTCACCCTCACTGGGGAAAAGTTCTTCCCCATGTTGGTGTGGAACTCCCTGTGCTCCAACTTGAGGCCACTGCCCCTTGTCCTGTCCCCACAGACACTGAAAAGGGGCTGGCCATTTCCTCTGTGTCCCACCCTTCAGATATTGATACCCATTGATCAGATCCCCTCTCAAAACTCAAACCTTTCATAGCCCAGTCTGCATTTCAGACTGATGACAGGTAAGGAGTCAAAAAACTGTCTTTTAGTGTGAAAATCCTCAGAGTTCCCCCACAATTTGTGTTGAAGAGATGGCACTTTCCTTGTCCTGCAGTGAATAAGCTTAGCTAGCAATACTCCTCAGGTTACAGGTAGTTCAACTCACAAGTCCTCCAGTGTTCCTCCTTGTTTTCGACCCAGCGGGCTCCTCTGCAGGTCCACAATGTCTGTCTGCAGGGCCATCATCTTCTTCACGAGCTCATCCACATCATCCTCCTGGAAAACAGGGCAGAACATAAGCAGTGGAACAGTTTCTCAGCACAAGACCCTGCCACTCACACTGGCTCCTCCCTGCTCAGTCACCTTTCTAAACACATCAGCAAGATGCAAACAGCAGCCTTGACAAGGACAAATGAGAACACGAGTCATTTCAAGGCAAGGGAATCAACCTGGTGCTCTGGGATAAAGAAACTCCCAAGAATTTTTTGACAAAGTGCCACTGAAGGGTCACACTTTATCCTTGATGTACTGCCAGTTCCCAGGCCATCATGCTCTGTTTTCCTTGGCTATTCCAGATCTCTCATCCTGCCCATGGCTGATTTTCCCCTTTTCCCCTCAGCACACAACCACATCTGCTCCTGGCACCCTAAATTCTGTTGAACTCATCCTGGTGCATCAGTTGCCACTTGTCAGCCAGCCATCCTGAACTCTGCCTCTCCCAACAGAGTTGGAAAAGGCTAAGATAGCAACTTCTCAGCTGGGAGCGATGGTCCTTGGCCCTGCTCACAGGGATTACACTCTCTCCTGTCAGAAGATTGCTCCCTACAGGGAGCAGGTGCAGAACATGCACCAAGAACAGGAACTCTCTGCCCAAAATCCTTGTGTTCCACCATCTAATCATTTGCCTTCCCATTCAGTTCAATCTATGTTCCATATCTTCCCTTCCTGGCTCCAGGATTGGGTTAACAGGACATCCAAGTGCAACCACTGCAAAAATCTCCTCTCACATTCCTCAAGATCACAGAATCACAGGCTGGTCTGGGCTGGAAAGGACCCCAAGGATCACAGAGCTCCAACCCCCTGCCACAGGCAGGGCCACCAACCTCAGGCCTGGAGCTACACAAGGTTGCCCAGGGCCCCATCCAACCTGGCCTTGAACACCCCCAGGGATGGGGCACCCACCCCCTCTCTGGGCAGCCTGTTCCAGCCCCTCACCACTCTCTCTGTAAAAAACTTCCCCCAATATCTAATCTAAACCTTCCTTCCCTTCCTTCCTCAACCTTCCCATTTCCCCCCAGGCTGTGAGCTTCATGAAGTTCCAGCAATGGACAAAATGGTGCCACCCAAACCAAGGCACTGTGACATCTGGCATCAGCCCAGACACAGGAAATTTGTTTAGGGGAGGACAATGAAGGGAAAAAAAACCCACCAGGAAAAAACCCACCTCAGGAAAAAAAAGCTGCCTCTTTTTCCTTAGGATAAGCAGTTGGGTTTAGAAACATACCCGCCCACAAAGCTCCACAGCTTGCTCCATCTCCTTCCAGGCAAACAGCAGCTTCTCAGAAGCTACAGGAATGAAAGCAGAGAGATTGCTTTCCCTGGGCTCACACAGGAATATGTGGATACTGTATGAGGATAAGGGGCATAGAGAGATCTCTGTGTGCCAAATGTTATACTCACTGATTCCAAATTCAATCTGCTCTTTGTACTTCTCCAGATCAATCTGGATGCTTGTTCTAAAGAAGTCCAGCTTTGCTTTCAGCTGCTGGGAAAGGGAGGCCATGGAATTCTTCATCTTGGAGAGGGTGCTATTGTAACGCAACAGATTCATCCTGCATGGACAAGGAGAAGGTCCTGTTACCTCCTGAACTATGAGCTGGTACCTCCACTTGTACTGAAAGTTGATACTTGGGAGCGTAGCAGAGACACAAGAGCAGTGGGATTGGGAGGATGGAACTCCCAGCTCTGCATTAATCATTTAACAGCTCCACTCATGGGCTCCCCCATTCCCAGCTTTTCCCTTTTCCCAGGGAGCAGAGCCAAGTGTCCCAGAGGAGCTGCCACGTACATGGCTGCCCGCTGCCCCTGCTGCAGCCGGTTGCAGTCCTCCTTCAGCATCCGGATCGTGTGCCAGATCTGGCCCCACACCTTCCGCAGCTGGGAGAAGTGGAGATTCTTCTTTGGATCCTGAACTGGAAAGAGGAAGGCAAAGAGGCAGAGAAACACACATATCAGCACACAGCCTCAAAGCAGGGCTATCACATCACAGAACCACAGGGTTGGAAAAGACCTTTGAGGATCATCAAGTCCAACCATTCCCATCCTAAACTAAACCAGATCCCTGAGCACCTCATCTCCCTGTCTGTTAAATCCATCCAGGGGTGGGGACTCAGCCCCTTCCTGGGCAGCCTGTGCCAGGCCCTGACAACTCTTTCAGGGAAGAACTTTTCCCTCCCATCTGCTCTGCCCCTGCCCTGGGGCAGCTTGAGCCCATTGCCCCTTGTCCCATCTCCTGTCCCCTGGCTGAAGAGACCATCCCCCACCTCTCTGCACCCTCCTGGCAGGTCAGGGGAGGTGGGGAGAAGGTCTCCCCTCAGCCTCCTCTTCTCCAGGCTGAACACCCCCAGCTCCCTCAGCTGCTCCTCAGAGGATTTGCCCTCCAGCCCCTTCCCCAGCCTGGTTGCCCTTCTCTGGACTCGCTCCAGGACCTCAATGTCCTTCTTGTGGTGAGGAGCCCAGAACTGGACACAGTACTCAAGGTGTGGCCTCACCAATGCAGAGTACAGGGGCATGATTACTTCCCAATGACACACCAGACCAGAGCATCACTCCTGTGAGGGGCACATCCCCCCTTGCAAAACCTGTAGCTAGCTAACCTCCAGGCAGCTTCCCCACCACACCCCAATCAAGCGCCTCCTTCCCTCAGTTAGAGGCACCCAATAAATATTCCATCAGCCTGTTTTATGGCTTCTTCAGGCCAAACAGGCCAAAGCTCTCTCTGCTCTGCAGGTGATACAGGCCACAGGCAGCCTGCTCACCACAACCTCACACATTCACGCTAGCGAAGGCTCTTACGGATACAGTCAACGCTCTCCGGGTGAGGACGCAAGGCAACCTGAGCCTCATAAGCAACCTTCTGGTTGTCAAAGAGGAAGAGGAGGTCTCTCTCTGCACCTGCAGTGTCATTCCCCTGCAGAAGACAAAAGACCCAACAAGGTTTTCTCAGAACAAGCAAGTCGCAGCGACACTGTAAGCAGAATGTTCCTCCTCAGCCACAGAGTGAACACCGAAGGCAAGAGGGTGCCTGTTCTGAAAGGTCAGTAGAAGATCGTGACAAAAACCTGCTGGAGGAGCAGGGAGGACTCTGCTCCCCAAAGGAGAGTGGAGCCCACTGATTCGACAGCAAGGGAGTACCCCAGGCTCACCTTGCTCTCAGCTATATGTTTAGTGGCCAACTTCTGAGAGAACAATGCCAGCCCTGCTTCCTGCAGCAGCTCCTGGTCCTCTTCTGGGATTCCTGTGTCTGCCTGGATCCTGGCCTTCACAGTCTGCAGAGTCTCCTCCTCAGTCACAGGGTAGGTGTGTACAGTTCCCGTAACCATGTTTAAAACGTGAAGCAGCTACAAGAAGAGTAGTGTGACATGAGAAGTGTTGAAGTGACACTGGCCACTTTTGAGCAGAGATCCCAGGACCGAGACACCACTGGACACCTATAACCTGGTCAAAGAACTCTGAGGGCTCAGGAAGTAACTTCACAGCTACTTCATAAAATTATGCCAAAGTCCTTGCCCTCCATCGTATGGAAGACAGGCCAGAGGGCAAGCAAACAGCTTCACCTGCAGAATCCTGTACCAGAACATGGAACCAAGCACACACAGAAGCTGTCTGCTACTCCCAACAAGCTCAGGGACTTTGTCCTCAAACAAGCAGGAGGAAAGCACCCATCGCTGTCAGGAAAATGAGATTTCGTGCTGCACCTCCTCCTAGGTCTAGGACTCAAGCCTCTTCTCTCATGGGCTACAGGCAACCCTTCCCTCAAAAACTTCTCAGGGTAACACAGACTCCTCACTCACCTTCAAGTTCAAAATGTCATCCAAAGCTTTGAAGCACCCATTGGGTCCATACGTAGGGTCTGTACCTCTCTGCCGCGGGTGCCACATTAACATGAGCTGCAGCCATTTCTCCAGCCTCTCAGCCAAAACGCTGAAGGACAAAACCAAGAAGGGGATCAGAAGGGGTAAAAGAGCCTTTGCAGTCACCATATGATCAACAAACACAACCCCACCAGCCCTGATCACCAGTGCAGTGTTCAGAAGGCAGAAAGAGAGCCTTGCAGCTACACAAGTCTGACAAGGGGCACAAGTGTTGTGTCCTGCACTCGATTTATTCCCAGGTTAACACAGTAAGGCATGTAACAAGCCTGGTCCTTCCACAGACCAGTTTATCCCAGTATGGGGTAACAGATTTCTTGCCCTCACCTGTTCAGGTTGTTGGGGCAGGGCAATCTGCTAGAAAACTTGACTTCTCCACATAAGTCTTCTGAAACGACGATATCCAGCTCGCTCTTCTGCCGCACTTTGGTATGCCTGGGGAGGAGCAGCAAGTACAAGGATGAAATCATCATCTCCCTTTCCCAGCCTGTGTGATGGCAAGCTCTGAAAGCTGCTCTTGATAGAATACAGAGGCTGCTTTGGTTTCTGCAGCTTGCTCTGCAGGGGTCAGTCCTGATCCCAAAGAGCAAGTATTCAGGAAAGCAGAACTTGCTCTGGTAGGTCAAACTCCTGTGAAGGGAGCCTGTCTCCAGAAGGAGAAGGAACACAGGGGAATTACCCTGAGAATCAAGGGACCACACTTCTACTTCCCATGAACAGGACAGTAGCATCACATGTCCCCTCTTATCACCTCACACTCACCACTGCACTGGCTGCCAGTTGGGCAGGAAGGGTCGGAAGCCTGTGATGCACTCAAAGGCCAGCGTGCCAAAGCTCCAGTAATCCACTGTCACCGTGTACTTCTGCTGTTCCAGCAGCTCTGGAGCCTGAGACAGTTTACACACACTGAGACAATGCCACCCGTCCCTTAGCTCTCTACCCCTTAAGAGCTCGTTAACATTTGTGCAACAGATTAAAGATGGTGCTGAATGTTCTGTGTCTCATGAGGTTTGAGATCCAGCAGAGGTTCCTGGCACTCCTGCTTCCCATTTGTAACAGACACAGGAGCCAGGAGTGGGACTCAATGATCCTTATGAGACAGGATGAGGGGAATGGGCTCAAGCTGTGCCAGGGCAGGGTCAGACACTGGGGAAAGGTTCTTCCCTGACAGGGTTCTGGGGCACTGGCACAGGCTGCCCAGGGAGGGGCTGAGTCACTGACCCTGGATGGATTTAACAGACAGGGAGATGAGGTGCTCAGGGATGTGGGTTAGTAGAGGACAGGTATGGTTGGACTCGATGATCTCAAAGGTCTTTTCCAACCTAGGGATTCTGTGATTCCAGCTCAGTGTATTCCATGATTCTATAGCTAACAGACACTGTGAAAACCCAGTGTCAGCAAAACCCAGTAACCTTTGCTAGCTGCAGCACCCCAGATACACTCCACGCCAGGACAAGGAGTTCATCCCAGCCCAAAGCCTGGTAAATCACCTCTACCCCACTATAAAGCAGTAGCTGCTCTTCTGGCCAAATTCCTTCCTTACCAGGTACTGCAGGGTCCCGACAAAGGATGTGCACAGGCTGCCCTGATCCAACTCCTTTGCATAGCCAAGGTCAATGATTTTGTGTATTAACTGAAACACACAACAGAGAACAAACCCACTGGAGAGAAGTCCTGGGACAAGCACATCGTACAGCAGAGAAAGAGAAGGTTCAGCTATTCACAGGTATGCAGGTAAGTGTCAGTGAAGAAATGGAGGTGGAAACTAAAGCTGTCACTGGCTTGATACAGAGCTAGAGACATTGCTGCTAATTCAGATCCACAGTCAAGTGGTACAGGCTGGTTCTGAGAGTCAGAAAGTCTCAGGTGCTACCAGAAGTCCAATACAACCTTTTGTCTCAGCTGTTCACAGAACACTGTTTGTCTGAGACACAGATCCCAGCTAGCTGTTATCCTGCAACAACTGCCCTTGCAGAGGAACAACTGTAAACCACACGAAGCACACATACACATGTTCCTCTTGCACTTACTTGTCTATGCAGGCAGACATATGTGGTTCCTGCTTACCCTCTGCTCTCCTTGCTGTAGCACAATGTTCTCTGGTTTCAAGTCTCTGTGGATGATCCTGTTCTCATGAAGGTACCTGAGGGCAGAAGCTAAGACACAGAAAAAGCCACTTGTGAGAGTGTAACTAACAGTACCCAGCATGAGCTCAGTAAGGATTCACCTCTACCTGGTGAGAGCATGACCTCTGGATCAAGTCTTGAATGACCACAGGTACCATGAAACACCAAGTGCAAGAGGAAGAGTCAGTGTCAAACACTTCTGGACACACTCCAAGTTTGCTCTCCCCCTCCTCTTTGTAAACTGCACTGATGTTGCCTAGCTTCCATGCAGCAGGGACCTTGCCAGATGTCCCACACCTCTGACGTGATCATGATCTCATCTGCCAGCTCCTTCAGCACTGGGGGGTGAATCCCACCAGGCCTCACAGACTTCTGAATATTCAGTTGATAGAGCTGGGCCCTGACAGTTCAGTGTCCACGAACAGAAAGTCAGTGTTTGCACACTCATGGTCCTCCAACTCAGGGGACAGGCAGCCCAAGGTCTACCTGTATTATTACAATAATGCACTAATTGCCTTCACTCTGAGGGTGGTGGGACACTGGCACAGGCTGCCCAGAGAGGTGGTAGAGGCCCCATCCCTGGAGATATTCAAGGTCAGGCTTGATGGGGCTCCGAGTGACCTGCTGTAGTGAAGATGTCCCTGTCACTGCAGGGTGGGACTAGATGGGCTCTAAAGGTCCCTTCTAACCTCACCCTGGGCTGGGCAATTGGGTGGCTTGACTCAGTTTTTCTTTACTTAGATCTTTCTTCATTGGTTTTTACCTAGAATCCAAAAGCTGCTCTGCCAAATGATTTGGTCTGTCCTGCCCACAAGGTATCCTCTTCCCATTCCACCTGCACAAGTTTCGGTACAAAATCTCTACACAACATGCTTTCTCTGCTCAGAGCCACTGAGATCCCACAGCTGGCACACCCATCAATTCCACCTATGCTAGAAAGACAACTAAAAGTATAATCTCATCTTAAGAGTACACCAAGGCAGAAGGCCCTCTCTTTTCTCACTCTTGCTCAAGGCAACACCTTAATGGTCCTAGTATAAAAGAGACAGGGATCTCCTGGAGAGAGTCCAGAGGAGGCTACGAAGATGATGAAGGGCCTGGAGCATCTCCCCTGTGAGGAAAGGCTGAGTGAGCTGGGGCTGTTCAGCCTGGAGAGAAGGCGGCTAAGAGGGGATCTGATAAATGGTTATCAATATCTGAAGGGTGGGACACAGGGGGACATGGGCAGCCTCTTTTCTATGGTCTGTGGGGACAGGACAAGGGGCGATGGGCTCAAGTTGGAGCACAGGGAGTTCCCCCCCAATCTGGGGAAGAACTTTTCCCCACTGAGGGTGAGGGAGCCCTGGGACAGGCTGCCCAGGGGGTGTGGAGTCTCCTTCTCTGGAGAGATTCCAGCCCCGTCTGGACACCGACCTGTGTGACTTGTCCTAGGGAGCTGCTTTGGCAGGGGGTTGGACCCCATGGGCTCTGGAGGCCCCTTCCAACCCCAAATCATGCTGCCAGGACACAAAATACTTGGCAGCATTTCCCATTTGTGCTGTTGTAGAAACCACGACTCAGGCCTGAGCCAAAGGGACTTGCTTTTCTGCTCTCTGAGACTTTGTGTGCCTTCTGACAGCGCTGTATTCCCAGGCAGAGCTCTCTAGTTCAGTGCAGAATGATCCAGCCAGCTCAGAGTTGTCAACAACACAACTGTCCTTCTCCCAAAGGACAGTAACCCTACAAAAAAAACACCAACTAGGCACGCACTGTGAGTGACAGAACAAGTTCTAACAGGAGAACAAGTTCTATCAATAGATCCAAATATTTCTTATCAGCTGCAGTGCAGATCATACAATTGAAAATTTGGGTCTGTCTCTCTTCCCCTCCACAAGTGTGTGAACACAAACTTCACTCTAAACAGGATCTGCCATTGTCTCTGGTCAGCACTCGGTATCATTTCCTGATCCCTGAGGAATCAGGACAAGTGCTGTGGGAACACAAGTGACAGGAAGAAATGCCCAGCAGTGACCTGCAGTAAAAAGTAGTGACAAATGCACAGTTCTTGTCCTGCCACAAGCTTGTTTCTTGAGCACACACCTGCCCCAAACACAACTCTGAAGATCTTCTCTCTAAAGCCTTCACACCTGTCCAGTTTTGCCTCAGCCACAACTCAGTAAGATCACAACACAGCTTGACCAAAAACCTCAGCCCTGAAAAGTCTCTGGACAGAACTTGGCAATATCTGTGCCAGAACTGTCTAAAGAGTCAAAGAGTGTTTGCCCAAAATGCTAATGGAAACCTACTGATCTCACACTCACCCACCGAGTCCTGATCCATGAGCTGTTCAACTGAAAACAGAGATAAATGCACAACATAAACCAGAGCCACTTGGCAAGCGTTCAGCTATCCAGAACATTCCAGGAAATCTCAGATGCCATTTTTGCTTGGCAAAGAAAATCTGCCTCTACATTTTCAAGGGAAAAAGATGAAAAAGTTTTTAAAAAATTAAATAAAATCAAAGCCTAGCTCTCTCACAGGGAGGGTTGGCAGGGCAAGATAGGAAACAAGTATACTCCTCAAAAGGTCAGCCTAAGAGGGAGGCATGAAAGGCACTGCTGCATACCCTTGGAGCAGCTCTGGCATTGAAAGGGCTTCCAAAGCTCAGACAAGTGAAGGTCCTGCTCCCACTTACCAATATCAGATAACAAGATGAGAATAGCATCTTCCCGCAAGCCACAGCAGTTCTCCAGCTGATTCAGGTACTGCAAGGAAACAGCAGAGAATTTAGTCTTTCCCTCTGTGCCCTGAGTGAGGCTCACAGCCCCACAAACCCTCACAGATGTAAGACATTCCAGGAACAGCAATGAGTTTCCCTAGAGGCACAAAGAACTGTATGGGATTGTGACTGCTGGTAAGGGCATTACAGCTTCAGGCCTCCCTGAGGGAGAAGAGTGGGTAAAATAAGTCAGTGTCATCCCCATCCTCCTCCTTCCACTTGCTCCATCCTTTGCAGTCATTTCCCGTGTGCCTGGCAGCATCAGCTCTAAGATCTGGCTTTTTTAATCTATGGGCAGATTATAGTAAAAGTTAGAAAAACAGTGAGATTAGAATTAATGTGTGTTATTTGTTCCTATGACAGACAGGATTTAATCACTTTCAGGAAGGGTATGACCCATGGATGTACCCTGACCTTTGAGAGTCTGGGCTGTACACACATCCTGTTGCACATCCCTCATCCACTAGGTGCTGTCACTTGCAGCCAAACAAATACCAAGAGGAGCAGGAAGCACTTCAGTCTGGAGAAGCTGAACACAGTGTCAAGGACCAAACAAGAATTGAGAAGTGGCAGGATGTGAAAACAAGAGGTTTGAGAGGGAAACTTCAACAGAAACCCTCCTTCAGTAAAGGGATCCAGCCCTTGGTATCCATCCCATGGACCTCACCTTGCGGAGGTCGCCGCCTTGGCAGTACTCCATGGCCAGCAGCGGCAGGTCGTTGGGCGCAAGCTTCTGCATCCCTTCGGGGACATCACGGGCAGCCACCACGTTGGGATGGTTCAGCCTGAGGAGCAGAAAGGAGACAAGTGATGAGCAGAACCAGGGTGGAGCAGAAAGGAGGTAAGTGATGAGCAGAACCAGGGTAACACCTGAAAGACAATGATTCTGCAACAGCTATGCCACTTCACGTGCTTGTGGACATCAAGCTAAGTCCTGCAAGGACACCAATCCTTCTAGAAACTGAGGAAGTGAATTTTAAAGGCCTGCAATTCACAGAATCACCAGGTTGGAAAATACCTTTAAGATCATCGAGTCCAACCATTCGCATCCTAAACTAAACCAGGTCCTTGAGTACCTCATCTACCCTTTTTTTGAACACATCCAGGGTGGGTGACTCAACCCCTCCCTGGGCAGCCTGTTCCAGGCCCTGACAACTCTTTCAGGGAAGAAAATTTTTTCTAATGTCTAATCTAAACCTGCCCTGGCACAGCTTCATGCCATTCCCCCTTGTCCCATCTCCTGTCACCTGGCTGAAGAGACCATCACCTATCTCTCTATAACCTCCCTTCAGGTAGTTGTCAGCGGGGAGACAGCCTCCTCTTCTCCAGGCTGAACACCCCCAGCTCCCTCAGCTGCTCCTCAGAGGATCTGCCCTCCAGCCCCTTCCCCAGCCTGGTTGCCCTTCTCTGGACTTGCTCCAGGACCTCAATGTCCTTCTGATGGTGAGGAGCCCAGAACTGGACACAGTACTCAAGGTGTGGCCTCACCACTGCCCAGTACAGGGGCACAATCACTTCCCCAGACCTACTGGCCACACTGTTTTTGATACAAGCCAAGATGCCATTTGCCTTCTTGGCTGCCTGGGCACACTGCAAAAAAAATTCACCCATCCCTCGTGGGCCCAGACTCACCCCAACTCACAGACTGGTTGGGGCTGGCGAGGACCTCTAGAGATCATCCAGTCCAACCCCCTGCCAGAGCAGGATCACCTGAAAGGAAAACATCCTTGGATTTTTCCTCACAATCTCCTCTAATTTCCTCTATCACCTCATGAGCACCACCCAAGTTGTGTGTGAAACAGCACTTTCATTATAGTCATCTGGAAATCCACTCTCCCACAAGAAAAGCAATCCTACAGCCAGCTTACACTGTGAGATGCATAGCAAGTGGGGGGGGGGACGGGGGGACATGACACACAGACACATACACCAAATTCATTTTTCTCTCATTTCTCCAAACATCTTGCATGTTTCTTCCTTTCCATTCTTTTTCTCTTTTTCCACCCTTCAGCAGTGAAAATAGAATCATGGAATCACCTGGGCTGGAAGAGACCTTTAAGATCATGGAGTCCAACCACAGCCTGACCCTGCCCAGCCCACCTCTAGACCATGTCCCCAAGCACAACTAAAACACACCTTGGAAATCCCTCCAGGGATGGTGACTCCACCACCCCCCTGGGCAGCCTGTGCCAAGGCAGCCTGTTCCAGACCCTTTTGGTAAAGACATTCTTCCTGGTACTTAAGCTCAATCTCCCCTGGTGCAGTTTGAAACCATTTCCTCTCATCCTGTTGCTTGTCACCTGAGAGAAGAGACCGACCCCGACATCTCTGTAGAGAGCGGTGAGGTCTCCCCTCAGCTCCATATCTGCAGGCTGAACACCCCCAGCTCCCCCAGCCGCTCCTCACAGGACTTGTGCTCCAGACCCTTCCCCAGCTTCATCACCCTCCTCTGGACATGCTCCAGCATCTCAACATCCTCCCTGTAGTGAGGGGCCCAAAGCTGGGCACAGCACTCGAGGTGCAGCCTCACCAGAGCTGAGTACAATGGAACAATCCTTGCCCTGGCCCTGCTGGTCACACCATTCCTGATACAAGCAGAGATGCTGTTGGGCTTCTTGGCCACCCAGGCACACTGCCAGCTCATGTGCTGCCAGCTGCCCACCAACACCCCCAGGTCCTTTTATGTCTTCTGGAGAATGGCCATTGATCTTTTCCCACTGACTACTGCACCTTAACCTTGTTGTGCCCCTTCCCCTTTATCCTGTTGTCACATGGACCCTTCATATACCACCACAGAGTGGTGGGGGCTGGAGGGACCTCTGGAGATCCCCCAGTCCCACCCCCCAGAGCAGGGTCCCCTGGATCAGGCTGCACAGGGCAGCACCCAGGATCACGGGGTGCAAATGTCTCCAGAGATGGAGACTCCCCAACCTCTCTGGGCAGCCTGGCCCAGGGCTCTGCCACCCTCCCAGGACACAAGTTCCTCCTCAGGATTAGGTGGAGCTTCCTCAGCCCAGTCCATGCCCATCGCCTCTTTGAGCTCCAAGTGGGGTCAGCAGGTCCCTTCCCTGGGCCTGTCCAGGGGCCACAGCCCGTTCAAAGACACTTGTCACAGCCCGCTGCCACCCTCCAGAAAGACCCAAACCACAGTCAGAGCGTGGCACCCCAAAAAACCAGCCCGGCTCCCCAGAGGCCGGCCCAGCACCGGCACCGAGCGAAGCGGGAGAGCAGCGGGGCCGCCGAGCCGCCCTAACGCCGAGGCCGGCCGTAAAAGGGACAGAGAAGCGAACCCGGGACCCACGAAACGCGGCTCCTCCCGGCGCGTTCCTCTCGGCGCTGGCCCCGCCGCGGGCCGGGCGGCGGCGGGAGCGGCCTCTCCCCGCAGCCCCTCGGCTCAGGGCACTCCCCCGCGCTCGCAGGCCCGAGGGGGCGCTGGCACAACCCCGCCCGGCCCGGCCCGGGGCTCCGGGCTCCGCCCGCGCTCTCCAGGCCGGCGGCCCGCCTCACCTCTTCATGATCTGGATCTCCAGCGCCCAGCGGTCGCGGTTGCGCGGGCTCAGCTCCTGCCGGCACTGCTTGATGGCCACCTGCTCGCCGGTCTCCTGCGGACACAGCACGGGCGCGGCTGAGCGCGGCCCCCGGGACGGAGGAGGGGAAGGGGAGGAGCGGGGGGGGAACCGGCGGCCGCCTGCCTACCTTGTTGTGCCAGCGAATGACATTGCCGAAGCCGCCGGTGCCCAGGCGCTCCTTCATCTCCCAGGGGCCGCAGGTCTGCGCCTGCAGGGCCGGCGGGCGGCTCATGGCGGGGCCGCTGCACTCCGGCTCCGCGGGGCCCGGGCCGCCTTCCCCGGCGCTTCCGGCTCCGGCGCGATCGACATGTGAGGCGGCCGCCCGCCCTTAAAGGAGCCGCAGGTGCGGGGGGTGGGAGCTGCTACCTCACTCCATCGCCACGGAGCCAGGGATTCGGGGGAAGAAGAGGCGAGCAGAGCGCAGGGGTGAGCTGAATAAAAGGGCAGAGCTGCCGTCTCCTTCCCCCGGCTGCTTTCAAGCCCCTCCAGGCGTACTGAGGCGAACTGTGTGTGGCTCAGTGCCCCACCTCAGCACCCCAGCCTGAGAGCTCTGCTTCGTGCCAGGGAACCACAGCCCGCCGGGGCTCGAAGAGACCCTTTAGATCACGGAGTCCAAGCACAGCCTGGCCCTGCCCAGCCACCTTTAGACCATGTCCTCAGGGACTTCATCCACATCCCTCCAGGAACGGTGACCCAGCACCTCCCTGGGCAGCCTGTGCCAAGGCCTGGCAGCCCTTTCAGTGCAGAAATCTTCCTGATACCTAAAATGTAAATATATATTTATAAATACTTAAAGGGTGAGAGTCAGGAGGATGGAGCCAGGCTCTGCTCAGGGATGGCAGCAACAGGACAAGGGGCAACGGGCACAAGCTGGAGCAGAGGAAGCTCCATGGGAATGTCAGGAGGAACTTCTTCCCTGTGAGGGTGATAGAGCCCTGGGACAGGCTGCCCAGAGAGGTTGGGGAGTCTCCTTCTCTGGAGACATTCAAACCAACCGAGGACTCTTTACAGCTACTCCCTGAAGTCAGA